>CM051398.1:7140136-8340136 GCA_028052125.1 Melia azedarach | reverse complement strand
ACTTAATATAATAAAATTATTATGAATTATAAATTTTTTAATTATATATTTTTCATATATTTTTATTTTTAAAATAATATAATACTATATCTATATATATATATATATCAAACATGGGATAAAAGTGGGTTGAAAAATATTAAACCATCCTACCTTATTAATATTATGAGAATTAATATTATGAATTATTTTTCCGTATTTTCTATTTTATTCTCCATCAGATCATTTTAAATTTATCTAATTTTGAATAAATTCTCATGGCATTTCATACCCATAAAAAAATTTATCGTCCTTAGTCTATATTAGAATTGTACTTACATATAAAATACGTATTCATGTTCTCATTCAATAATTCAAGTCCTAACAGTTGTATTATAGTATATTTTACTTAGATTCATAGATTTAGTTAATATTTTAAATTTTAATATAATTATTAAATAAATTAGACTTAAATTAATATAAAACATATTATATTTTGATCAAAACAGGACACGAATACAATCCTATTAAATAAGTGTTGTACTCTTAGAAGTATCATTTTTAAAATATTTAATACTATGATAAAGATTGGTTTGTTTTTATTGTTGTTTAATATAAAATTGACCAATTCATATTTAGATGGTCTAAGTAAGAATTATATTCTTGTAGTCTCTTATTTTTTTCCTTAATATTTAATTAATTGAATTTATTAATTTTTAATAATTAAGTATTATTTTTTAGCTTTAATTAAAAATTTTAATTAATTTTATTATATAAATTTTTATTAATAGATTTTAAATATTTAAATTTAATTAAAATTTAAACTAAAACACGAATGCTTCCTTGCTATCATTCGTATTTACACAGAATTGAAATAAATACAAGGGCGAAGGTAGATGCCTTCCCACGCAGACGCAGTGGGTCCCACTAATGAATGAAACAAACTAGCTACCGCCCCATTTTTCTTACTTTCCTTTTGACTACAAATACTCGGCTAATCATGGACTTAAGTGGACAAAACGTAATTTTCATTGATTTCTCGTAATTCCAGTCAAAATGACTGAAATATGTTGACCAATCAAAGTGAAAATCCTTGTTTGCTTGCTCTTATGGGTTATTGAAAACCCTTTTCAATAAATACTACACTTTTCTAACAATCTACATAGTTAGAAATTTACCAAAAATTTAGAGTTAAGATTTGTTTTAGTTTGACACTTCTTAAGCAATCTACTAATGAATATATCAATAACTAAAAATCGAAGTTTGTTTTAATTTCATATTCTCGATAGAGATGATTTTTTGTACACGATCCATCAATTTGATACGAATATGATACATAATTAGCATATTTGAGTTAATTTAAAATGACATAATTAATAAATGAGTAATAATAATATGATGTGATTAATAATTGGATTGAATTTAAATTTAGAGATCTTAACATATATTATTTATATTTTTCATATTTTAAAAGTATTTAATTATATTTTTAATACTGTAATAATACTATTTAAAATAAAGTTTATTTGCATAAGTAACACTATAAATATTTTAAAATATGTTTAATGAGTGACACATTATTAAATGGGTAATTTATTTAATAAATAAATCGAATTTAAGTTTAATTATTAACACAATTATTAAATGAATCGGTTCAAAATAATTAAAAATATATTATATTTTTAATTGATAAGATATAAATATGACACGATAAATTAAATTATCACCCTTTAATTATGTGTAGAAGTGTGCATTCAATTTGTAAAAATTTACTCATTAAATTACAATAAATATTTTATTTTTACATTACTCTTAGATGACCATACTTCTAAATTAATTTAATTAGAATGAAATCTCGTAAAGAATCAAATGATGCTTTGTTGTTTGTTTTTATCTGGGGTTTGGTATCCATCTCTGTAGTACATGAATTCAGATTCAGATTTGCAATTTTGACTATTAAATTTAATTTTTTAATATTTTTTTGTTCACATATATGGGCGTGAGCCAGCTAAGCAAACAGTAAATAATAAAAAAATTAAATTAATTTATTTTTAATTTTCTTTTTATTTAAAAAAAAAACTTATTTGATCGGCAATACCCAACCTTAATTTTATTATAAAGACAAATTACAATATTATTCGCACAATTATAATGATTTTATCCCTGCACCAGAATATATATAATAAAATTAAAAAAAAATTAAAATTAAAGATTGATTCATTAAAATATTATAATATATTTTGATTTATTGTTCTTGATAAATTTAGGAATGAAAATATTATTATTTTAATCAATTATAGTAATTTTACCCTTATATTAGAATATATAAATAATAAGATTGAAAAATAATTGAAATTAAAGGTTGATTTATTAAAATTACTATAATATATTTTGATTTATTGTTTTCGACAAATTTAACAACAAAAATATTATTATATTTTAATACACCATAATATATAAATAATAAAAATAATTAATTTGTTAAATTTATTATATATTTTTTGATTTATTGTTCTCAATAAATTTAAGAATGAAAATATTATTATCTCTTTAATCAAATTTATATATAGTATATTTGTAATATTATTTTCTTATATTAAAACATATATATCTTAAGGTAGAAAAAGTAAAAAATAAAATTTATAAGTCTTCTCTTTGCATCTTTCTTTTTCAGAAACATATTTATTTTTGCAAGCAAATAAAATAAATTAAAAATTATTAAGTAAAGGTATCAACACGAGCGTTGTTCCACATTTCGGAAATTTAGAAGTTATTGAGTCTACTAATTTTAACATTTATTTCAATGAATGAGTATTTATAATATAAATTCATTTTATATTTATGCAAAAAAATTAAATAGGTAAAAATTAACTTTGGACAATTATATAGTTTATTTAAAAATCATTCTATATCCTTTGTATGTAAAATAGTTTTTTTTAATTAATATGTAAAATAGTTAAAAATCTTATGTTTCAATTTAAAAACATTAAAATTATCAAATTGCAGGTAACTAACTACCTTGGAGATAACCACTGAGGCAAAGCCTCAGTGGCCAGAAGGCCTGCTCTCCCATTCGGAGGGCAGGTTTTTGAACCTTGCCAAAAGGTAAGATTTTTCCACAAATTGTGAGGTTTTTCTTAAAAATATTTAGGTCGTTTCCTGAATGTTGAGTATTCTACAATTATTTGATATCTTTCCAGTTAAATTCCAGTAGATCCCTGATTGTAAATACCAGTAAGTATCTAATTTAAACACTAGTAGATTTGTAATAGTTCAAAAAGAAAAAAAAAAAAACCAACCTTGAAGATAATATAGCAAATCAGGTTTTATACCAGCTTAACATCCAATAGCTTGGTTATATAAAGGCGCATTACTAATACAAAATTCTAGAATAAAGGCCCATTACTAATATAAAATTCTTATATGGCACTGTAAAAAAAAAGAAAATAACCAAAATTACTCATATTTGATCTCAAAAATTTAAAAATACTCTCTTCCATAATTTTTAATTAAACATGCCCATTTTTATCTATTTCAAACAAAAATACCTTTATGCCTATACAAATGAAATATATAACTTTCTTTGTTTTCTTTTTCTTCAATTATTCTTCTTTAACCGAGATTCCCAATAAAAAAATATTTTAATTTCAATTAAATCTTAATAATAAACTAGTTGCGATTCAATTTACAATCCCAATTTGATATTTTATAAGTTGATCTAGTCTAAAATTAAGATTTCACGTATTGAAACTCGACATATTTTGTCGTGCTCGAATATGACTCGAAATTTATAGTTGAGTAAATGATGAATATGGTCGAGTAAGGCGAAATTAGACCTTATTCAACAGTTACGTTCAAAGATTCTACCTTACTCGAGGGTTACCTTCGAGTAAGGTGAAATATCACCTTTGCTTGAAGGTTACAACTCGAAGGTGAATATTGTAAATTGGGGTAAAGTTTTTATAAGAAGGATATTTAGGTTTAAATGGAGAAAAATAGGGTATGTTTGAATAGAATTTTGAGGAGAGGACATTTTTTAATTTTGTTTTTAGAACAAGAGCATTTTTTATAAAAACCCGTAAAAAAAAGGGGTCAGTATACTATCAAAAGTGGATACCAAGTAACTCTAGGATTAAATTTCCCAGACTCCCCTTCCAGCTCTTCAAGTTTCACAGGTTGGTAGAATCTTATTTAGTCACTCTCAATTCCAGTAAAAGTGAAAATTTTTCTTTGGAGAGTAATGCACGACTTCCTTCCCACAAGGGCCCATTTGGCCAGCAAGAAAATTACCAAGTCTCCCCAATGCCAGAGATGTGCAAACTCTCCTAAAAACTTTACTCGTGTTGGTTTCATGAATATATGCTTGGAAATCTTGAAAGTCCTCCTTCTTGGTCAGGGTTTTATCTAACAAACGGAGATCCGATTTCTTTACCTTGGCAACAGAACTGTCCAGATCCCTTACAAAACACGAGCTTGAAATCTTCATCACTACAACTTGGTTAAACTGGTATTCATGGAACCAGTTCTGCCATTATAAAATTGTCGAAGATCCGACCAAAATTGTCATTAAGGTAGAAGCATTGATCGGATCTTTCAAAAAATCACAAACTAATGCTTACTCACTAGACAACCAAGGTCAGTCGGCTTCCATTTGTTCTTGGTCCCTTCCCCCAGTAGGTTAGCTCAAACTGAATATGGATGCAGCAGTGCATGAATTGAATAACAAGGTAGGTATTGGTGCAGTTATCAAAAACTCTAATGGGAAGCTCATGGTTGCAGCAGTCAAAACTACTTCTTACAAGGGTGATGTGGAGATAGCTGAAGCGAAAGCCATAATTTCTAGGATCAAAGTTGCATCAGATGCACGACTAAGTCCCATTATCATTGAGTCTGACTCTCTGAATGTCGTAAATACGGTGAATAAGAAGCTCCACAGTAGCAGTAAGATTTGCTGACTCATTTATGATATTCAAGATACCTTTATCAAAAAGGAGAAGTTTGTTGTTAGTCATATACCTCGTTCCTGCAATGTAGTGGCTCACAATCTAGCAAAGTATGCTTTTGGCTTTGATAAAACTATGGTCTGGCTTGAGAAGATTCCGAGCTTTGTTCTTTGTATTTGCTCTTAGTTTTTGTTAATGCATTTATTTTCCTTAAAAAAAAGAATAATTATATAATTATTTTTCTCTAATAATAATTATACCAAGAAAAAATCTCTACAATTTCTTATCACTTCAAAATATTAACAAATTTTCTTTTTTAGGAGAGAAATACTAGTTACTAATTTTTTTTAATCAAAAGCAACATAAAACTTCATTCTATATAAATGAATATCACAACTTGCATTTGCATCTATATCAACAAAGATTAATTACAATAAACAACTGGATAGATATTAAATCTATTGAAGAACAAGGAGAAAATAAAATAATACATTCACATATGATTATTTTAAAGATTTTAATGGGATAATAAACTTTTAAACTAGAATTTTTCAGGAAAATTTTCTACTGCTCTATTTTCTTTGAGTTGATCTTTCTAATTGATACTGTAATATAATTGTTATAATAAAGAATGTCTCAAATTTGGAAAACAAGCTCATCAAATCTCTCCATATAGCTTTTAAAAATTACAGATCTAAAAGAGAAAACGATTACAATATTATAAACAATTAAAAACTCACAAAACTACCATGAATCAGATCTGGGTAGAACTAAATTACCATTAACTGGATATAATCTACTAGATAAAAGTAGACCAGCATAGATTTAGATCTAGGTAAAAATTTGTCTTTATTAATGAAGAAAGGACAAAAAATAAAATAAAGAAATAAAGAAATCCTTACCAGAGATGGAGTTCTTCATCTCCAATAAGGAGAAAAATTCTAAGTTTTAATGAGATAGCAGAGGAGCGTAAAGAGAGACAATGTGATAATTGCAAAAAAGGAGGCTGAAATTGTATTAGAAAATATTGGAAAAAACCTAAATCAGTACATGACAATGGGGAGTTTTATATAGCCTTACAATAAGAGAAAGACTAGTCTATCCTTGTAGCTAAAAAATAAACTAAACTAATACTAATATCCTCCCTTAAACTCACAATGTAGTAGCAAGAAGCATTGAGAGTAGGGGTAATAATTCGGATAAACGAATCGAATTTGGGTCAATACGAATACGATTCGTTTAATATTCGTTTAACACAAATACGATTCATTTGACACGAATACAATTCGTTTATTATTCGTATCAATTCTTTTAAATCCGAATACAATCCGTTTATTTAGATACGATTATTCGTTTAAGACACAATTATTCATTTAAGATCCTATTATTTGTTTAAGACACGAACACGATTCGTTTAACTTAGTAACTATCATTGAGGTCCTTAAGATATTAAAAATAATATATTTTATCAAATATAATATATATTTAATAATTAGATGCTTGTATTAGGAGTTGTTTATAATAAATAAATTTATATTATATATATATTTTAAATTTATTAAAATATATTCATTAAGGATACGATTATTCGTTTATAATACAATTATTCGTTTAGAACACGATTATTCGTTTAAGACATGATTATTTGTTTATTTATTTAAGATACGATTATTTATTTATTCGTTTAATTAATCGCGTCTTAAACGAATAATCGTGTTTTGCATGTTAAACACGGATACAACACGAACAGTAATCGTGGCGACACGATTATTATTTGTATCAAGATTTTAAATTCAAATCTATTTAATGATACCGAATAATCGTGTCATATCCCAAATTGCCACCCTTAACTGAGAGTTTTCCAACCAAGAAATAAAATCGTGGAACAGTGTAGGACTTTGTAAATAAATCTACAACCTACAAAAATGAGGAGACGAAAGGCAAAGTAATAGTTCTATGTTGAAGATGATGTCGAGTGACATGACAATCAATTTCAATGTGTTTGGTCCACTTATGGAAGACTGAATTATAAGCAATCTAAATAGCATTTTATTGTCGTAGTAAAAATAGGGGTAAAAATAGAGAGATGAACACTTATATTAGCTAATAATCATCGCAATCAAACAATCTCAATAATAGTAGACGTTAGGGGTGGGCACGGTCCAGATAGAAAATTAGGGTTTTCAAATTTTGGAACCGGACCGGATCGAACCAAATATAAATAGAAACCAAAATAAATTTAACCGAATAGTTTAAATTTCGGGTTAATTCAATTTTTAAATTAAATTATTAATTTTTTAAAAATTTATAGGATAAAATGACGTCATTTTCTTGAGACTACGTTATTTTATAAGAAAAATATTAAAAAATAATAATTCTGATCTGGTTTGAGTTTTTTAAGTCAAATTTCAGGTTTTTATATTTAAGAATCAAAATCGAACAAAAAATTCTAGGTTTTTATATTTAAAAACTAAAATCAGACCGATTTAAGTGAAATACCAGACCAAACCTATCGGTTCTTGTCTGGTCCGGTTTATGCCTGATTTTATGTCCACCTCTAGTAGATCCTATAGCACAGTACTCAACTTCTATGAAAGATCGAGAAACAACTAATTAGTTTTTGGTCCTCCACAAAATAAGTAAATCACCTAAAAAAATGTAAAAGTCAATTATGAACTTATGATCAAGCATATCACTAGCCTAATCAGCATTAAAGTATGCACATAGCTCCAAGAAAGAGGTTGAAGGAAATAAAAGACTTTAATAAAGAGTACCCAAAAAATATTATAAGATGTGAAGAACAATAGCTTACTGAACTATTTTGTGAGAGAAGACAAACTGACTAACAATGTGTACAACAAAAGAAATATTTGGGCAAGTAATAGTGAGATAGACTATACTACATATTATAGTTCGATACAAAGTGGGATCAAGCAAAGGAATACCATTTATAGAAGCATAATGTACATTAAGCTCAAGAGGAGTATCAATAATCCGAGTATCGGTAAGACGAGCTTGCTGAAGAATATTTGCTATGTATTTAGATTGAGAAAGAAGATAACTTTTAGGAGAAAATGCTACCTCAAAAACCCAAATCCTTTGTGTCAAACTGACATGCTAATTCAATCTTTAACTCCATAATTCCAATAATATAATCTCCTATAATAATTATGTCATTAACATACAATAAAAGAAGAATACAACCAATTGAAGAAGACTTAACAAATAAAGTTGAATCATAAGCATCAGAGAAAAATCCAAGTGAAGTAACTACCATAAAAAACTTTTCAAACCAAGCTCGAGGAGCCTGGTTAAGACCATATAATGCCTTCTTGAGTTTACAAACTTCTCCAAGCTTATGAGAAATACCAAGAAAAAGGTATCATGTAAACTTCTTCTTTAAGATCTCTATTATAGAAACCATTTTTAACATCCATATGAGAAATATGCCATTAAGAAATAAAGGCCACGACAATGAGAGCACAAACAGTGGTCATTTTTGTAATATGAGCAAAAGTCTCCTCATAATTCATACCATACTGCTGAGCAAAATCCTTAGTAACCAATCTAGCTTTATACCACTTAATGGACCCATCTGACTTATTTTTAATTTTATAAACCCAATGAGAACTAATTATAATTTTACCTAATGGAAGTGGCACCAAATCCGAAGTATTTGTTTTATACAACATAAAAGTTCCTTAATCATAACTTGCTGCTGAAGTAGATTAAGAATTATCTTTATATACGATATAGGTAGGGTGACAATTTGAGATACGACATGATTATTTGACATGAATTCGATGTAATTAAATGAATTTTGATTTGAAAAAATTGACACAAATAATAATCGTATCGTATTTATGTGGGCATAATTATTATTTGTGTCATATCTATGTTTGACATGCAAGACTGATTATTCGTTTAGAATACGATTAATTAAATGAATAATCGTGTCTTAAACGAATAAACGAATAATCGTGTCTTAAATGATTAAACAAATAATTGTGTTTTAAATGAATATATTTTAATAAAATTAAAAAATATATTTAAAAACGACGTCTTTTTCTACAGAACCCGCTACAGTGTCATATATATATATATGCTAAATCACTAACCTATTCCATTTTTACCACTAGCAGCTTACTTATCTCCAAAATCAGCCAATAACACAATAACACAACTATCACCAAACCGTTAGAAATCAAGTGAGGTGCTAAGGTTCTCTTTCTTTTTTAATTTTTGTTTCTTTTTAAATGTTAATGTGGTTCATTACTAAAATACGATAGTATAACTATTTTTTGAAAAATTTTAAAATAACCTAAATTTTGAGATTGGGGTGGATTGAAGTTTGAGAAATTATAATATGTAGCTAGTTTTAATGAATCACCTCATAATTAAATTTAAGTTTTATAAAGTATAATTAATTAATCAAATTAAGTATAGACCCAAATGAAAAATGAGTTATTTGAACACATACTCAATTTTAAATTATGGAAGTAGTTTTTTATTTTATTTTGAGCAACTAGTTTCAAATATTTAATTTCCTAAAATTAATTAATTAAGTTGTGTATATAATTAATAGATTGAAAATAATGAAAGAAGATTTTTCATATTACAGCATATAATACATGAGTATTATTATAGTTTGAATAATTCACAAGCATATCCTTATACTAGGTAATAATTCACAATTAGTATATATATGAGTAGATAAGATGGGATAGAATATATAATTTTGAACCCGCCCAATTTTCAAACGGGTTTGGTTTTTAAGCCCCGAATCCGCCCAATTTTAAACAGGTTGGGTTCGGAAATTTTTGCCATTTCCAGCTAGTGCCTAGTAGGGATTACAATGTTATAATTTATTATTTTATTAACGTTGAGGAGAAGTATAATTAGTCCACTTTGTTATTTATTTTCTGAAAATCAGACAATTACAAAGGAAAATTGACAAATGTTTTCAGGGTTTTGCACAGTTCATAAACCCTTACTGCCTTTCTCTCTCGAGACGCTGTTTGTACTAAAATGAAACTGGCTCTTGTAGTATTTATTTTTTTCGCACCGAGAAAATTCGTTTATCCGGGAAAGAAAACTGGAAAATTTGACGTATTTGATTAAAACCCTCTTCTCTTTCTCTCCTTCCTCTTTCTTGTTTTGCCAAAAATTTCATTTAGTTCTACTCTCCATTTGCAAAGCTCAATATGCTATGGAGATGCGAAAGGAACTTGTTATACATTACACGAAGAAGGCAAATCTTGAAAACAATCCCGTTTAAGTCAATTCACTACATTTCGTCTCCACAGGTATGTTCAAAAACAACTCAGGAGCCGCTCAAGTTATTTTCTCGAGAAAGTTTTGATGACCCACATCAAGATTTTCCCAATAAGAGCAAACCGATCATTCTTTGCCCTCATATTGTTTATTCAGCTTTATTGAATTGCCCTTCTGATTTGATTGCTTTGAGTTTTTTTATTTGGTGTGCAAAGCAACGTGATTACTTTCATAATGCTCAATCATTTGATTATATGACTAGTGTGGTTACTCGTTTGACTGGGCGGTGTAAGACAGTGAGAGGAATTGTGAGTGAATTGGAGAGAGTTGGGTGTGTGACAAAAGCTCAGACTTTTTTACTTTTGTTGAGGATTTATTGGCGTGGAGGAATGAATGAGATGGTTTTTGAGACTTTTGAAGAATTGGGTCATTTTGGATATACACCAAACACATTTGCACGTAATATTGTTATGGATGTATTGTTCAAGATTGGACGTGCTGATATTGGGATTAAAGTGTTGAAGGAGAACCAATCACCAAATTTTTTGAGTTTTAACATTGCATTATGTAATTTATGCAAGTTGAATGATATGGTTAACGTTAAGCATGTTATTAGGATAATGTTGAGGAAGGGTTTTTATCCTAATGTTGAGACATTTGAGATGGTTTTAAATTGTTTCTGCAAAATGGGTAGGATAACCGAGGCATATCAAGTGTTAGGTCTGATTATTACTTTGGGTATTTCTTTGTCTGTGAATGCTTGGAGTGTACTAATTGATGGCTTTTGCCGGTTCAGAAGACTTGATATGGCAGTTTATTTTTTGGAGAAGATGGTTGAGACTGGTTGTTCTCCCAATGTTGTAACATATACCTCTTTGATTAAGGGTTTCATGGAAGCCAAAATGGTCAGCAGCGCATTTAGTATCTTAGATATCGTGGAATCTAACGGGCATGCTCCTGACTTGGTTTTTTACAATGTATTAATAGATTGTTTGTCTAAGATTGGAAGGTATGAAGATGCACTTGATGTGTTTGCTGGTCTGTCAAAACAGAAATTAGTTCCTGATTCTTATACATTTTGTTCTTTATTATCTACTTTATCTTTGTCTAGAAGATTTTCTCTTTTACCCAAGTTAGTTTGTGGACTTCAGGTGGAAGCAGATCTAGTAGTCTATAATGCACTTTTAAGTTACTTTTGCAAGGCTGGGTTTTCAAATCAAGCTTTGGAGTTGTACGATAGTATGCTGGATAGAGGTTTTACACCTGACAATTATAGCTTTGTCGGATTACTTTCTGGACTGTGTGGAGCAAGGAGAATTGATGAAGCTGTTAATGTGTACCAGGGGATCATCATGAGCTATCCCACTATCGATGCTTATGTACATACTGTAATTATAGATAGACTAGTAAGAGTTGGTAAATGTCATAGTGCCGTAAAATTGTTTAGGAGAGCCATTTTAGAGAAATACCCACTAGATGTTGTATCATACACAGTTGCCATTCATGGATTTCTCAAGGGCAGAAGGATTGCAGAAGCATCTACCTTGTATAGTCAGATGAAGGACGTTGGTTTATCACCTAATTCCTTCACATACAATATAATGCTCTCTGGTTTCTGTAAGGAAAAAGATATTAAGATGGTTGAACAGTTATTACAAGAAATCATTGAGGCAAGGGTTGAACTGAACTACAATACATTCGTCCGGGTAACAAAATTTATATTTAAATTTCACCCATCATCTTTGGCCTTAAATCAACTAAGTGAGATGTGGAATTTGGGTTTGATTCCTGAAGAGGCAATGCATGTGCCATTGTTTGATGAATTTGTCTCTTGTGTAAGAGTGGATGAGCAAAATTATTCATTGTTGAAAGGTGACGTGGAAGACAACCAGTTATTGAACTCATCTAGCTCTGATGATTTTTCTGATGTAGCTGCTTCCATTGGCTGAATGAAGTCAGTAAATTTTATATATAGGTGCTAGTGCAGTTTTCGTCCTATGGAACTCAGCATGCTCTCAGACACTCAAGCACTGTACAGATACAGTCGGTAACCTCTCTCCCGTGCTCTCTTAAATAATCACACCAGTTGGAGCTTGCATTGTTTTTTTCACTATATTTTCCTTTTCGTTTCAGAAGTATCTCATTTTCTTGTTGGTCTGAGCTATGTGCTTTTATAAATTGCTTGAAGATTGTAGACAGTTATTTTGAGCGTTGATGACATGGTATCTCTGATGATTAATTTACTGTTTTGAAGTTGATTCAATACCCTGGAGTTGATTATTGTATATTTTTTCTTGGAAATGGTTTATTCAATATCCTGGAGTTTTTTGTTTTGTTTCTTTTTCCTTCTTTTGTTTGTGGGTGAAGAGTGTCAATGCATAGAGATAGGTTAAGCCTAACGTTTGTGCTTATTTTTTTTCCTCATTTCCATCTAAACTCCTTTCTTTTTTCTCTTCTAATTAGAAATTTTTAATTACAGGTCGTGTTCAAGCCAACTTTGGCTGCTATCATGAAACTGCAGCTCTGCATTGAGGTAGTGAGGTTTACTACTTTGGTGAAAATGAGTTAGCATGCTTGCTATACTTTGTTCATCTAGTTCATGTCATATGGTAAGTGTTCTCTAGGGAATATGTCTTCTAAGCTGAAAATCATTTTCCCCTTTGCTAGAATTATTGTTTGTGTCAACCATGTTGTTTCTGATGCATGTATGTCATGTGTTAAGCCTCATTATTGGTCTTTTAATGGGATTTAAGCAACGTATTGAAAAAAATCACAAAGGTCCCTTCTTATTGATGTTTTTACTAAGTCCTTGTTTGCAAAAATTTTAGATAAATCAGAGGTTTGGAAATTGGGTTACGTATATCCTCAAGTTTCAAAAAGCATCACATAGGTCCCTTGACTGTTTTGACTGTTTTGACTGTTTGTCAATTTAACCATTTTGCTTCATGGAATTGTGATTTTTATACCTCTCTGACCACTTTTGAGTGCAAAAAAGGCATGTTCTAGGTCAGATTAGGTTAACCGATGTGAACTTAATCATGTCTACTTTTGTTTTAAGTCAGTTTTTATGCTGATGTGTCATGCATTGAGACACTGAGTGGATTATTTCAGTCTTCCGGATACATTTGATACAAAAAGTAATTGAATGCTGTCATGCTTAAGTTTGATTGTTGGCCAACTTGATTGTGGGATTTGAGTGAAGCTTTTTGAAACTTGGGGTATCTAAAGCCTAATTCTTTAAATCTCTGGTTTATGTGAGATTTTTGCAAACAAGGACTTTAGTAGAAATATCTTCATGCAAAAAGGTGGGCAGGCTGTCTGGACAAAACTACTTGTTTGTTTGAAAGTCGGGCATTGCTCAAAAAAATTTGTGCTCTTTACAACGTCATTTGTGCCATTTAACCTTCCGCATTTTAGGTTCAAAGGCTGTAAGAAATCAACGGATTAGTCTCTGCATCAAGAGAACTAGTTAAATCTCAGGAACTCAAGTGTCTTTTTCTTTTTAATGTTTATTGTTTGTAATGGCTTAATGTTAAGGCTTCTGATTGTGGACTTGTAATGCTTTACAGTGACCAGTTTAGTGCATGGTGGAGGTTTTGTGTTAGTCTTTCCAAGTGCAGCTTCCACCTTCATTTAATTTGATGCAGTGAGATGAGGTACATGCTCGGGTTTGCCTTCAAATGTTATAAGGGAAATTTGTAGATGCTTTTCTCTGAATTGTAATCTTCAGCATTCTATTTCTATGTATTGTAGAACAGTTTTATTGATCCCATTTTAAAATCTTTAACAAAACTTGATTAGTTGATCAAAAAACTTAAGGAAACATTAATGTCATAAAAAATGCGTTTCAAAAGTTCACTGATTCTCTTAATTGCAGTTTTGAATCAGGCTCTCATTGGTACTGGGTTGACTTAAATATTCATTTGCAATTTCTTGTGTCCTATTTTCTTCTTGTACTAGAGACTAAGGGCCTAGTATTCTGTTTTTGATGAATTCTTATATACTTGTTAATTCAATAATGCATTTAAGGTGTGCTCTCTATAGTATGAATAATGAATGCTCACTATGAAGTCTGTTGAATTTCCAAATAAATAAATAAATAAAGGTGGAAGAAGTTGAATCTTGGAAGGTTGAACCGAGGCTGATAGAGTTTAAGAAGAATGATCTCTGGTTCTTTAAATCATCTCCTATTTCTTAGACATTTCTTTCAGCCAAAATGTTAATGTTATTGCATTATTTTGTTGAAAAGAGAGTAAATATATTTTAGGATATTCATGTTTGAATTGAGTTCTTTATTCTGATAATCTTTGTGCCATTTTGGTACCATGTTTTAGGTTTGATATTGATTTCAAATCTTTGCTAGTGGATTGGGTTAACATGGAATGAGACTAAAACAAAGGTATGAATTTATGAATGTACTTAAAATTCCATTCTATTAACATTTTTGAAGTTCAGTTCTTTATGAATATGTTTTATTTTGTATATGGGTTTATTCAACGAAGTGGGTATGTATTATCTACATACATTAGTATATTGTTATTTTTTACCAAACCATAGCAATTAATAGAAGGGCATCCCTTAGGATACACCCTATCTGGCTCAGCATTGATATTTGCCAATTTTGATTTTTGATTAGGAATGAAATCTTATTAGAACTGTTCTTTTACCTAATATTTTTTTTATACATTTTATATTTTAACTAGGTGTCAAAGCACCTTTATGTGTTTGACTCCTTGTTATCAAAGTATTGATTACTTTGAAGTAAGGAGTAAAGGGAAGTGTTATCAAAGGGTTGATTATTGTAGATACCAAAAATGACAGGTGTGTGGTGTAAGACAAAGTGTTTCTCCATTTGAGAGTGCATGGTGTGCTGTAGCCAAGTTCAGGTTCTAGCAGATTTCTCTTAATATGGGAGTTTTCTATGGTGGCTATAACTTTTTCAGGGGGCTTCATGTTTAGAGGAAAGCATCTGTTCCAACCACTTCTGTCTAGTGCAACCAATTATTACTGGATTTCTAGCCTTGTGCTGTGGTATTTGGTGAAGAAACATCCCCCTCCTCTTTTTCTGTCACTGTTTTTTTAGAAGTGCTTAAGATGATAATGCATAATTACTATTACTTGAAGCTTCGACAGTGGAAATTGTGATTTATGAACATAAAAAACTGCATATGCTATTGCATATCTATCTTTAGCAAAGAAACAATCCATCCATTGTTCTGTACGGGAGCAAGATGTCTCTTATAAGTATGAGAAAATGTTCCATTGACAGTTCAGGAAGGCTTTTGGTGAAAACTATAGTCCTTTGCAAGGATAATGGTGCAAGCTTTGCCTTTGACAACAATTGTAAAAGCATAGAAGAAACAACTAAATACATTACCTGCTAGTGCTAATGCTTGCAGGCAATATCACAGAGTTACTCTTGGGTTGTCAGGCGTTCAATTTGAATGGCTGAAAGAGCCATGATAAGGACCAAAAGAACTTGCTTGTGAGAGATTGGATGAATTGTTAGTTCAGATTTAGCTAATAGGTTAAGAAGAAAACATGAGTATGATAATTGGCATAGCAGAACAATTTAGGCGATCTACATGGATTATTTGTCTGATTGAAGTTTTGAAAATGCTACAGTTTGGCCAAAATTGAAGACTGGGTTCCAATTCGAATATCCTATCCAGTAAAAATTAACATTTCTTATTTATTGTTGGTAATTCAGAATTTGCAGGAGTCATGAGTTAGATCTACCCACTTTATTCCTCTATAAATACCTTTCATATATAATATCCAAGTGAGGTTAGTTAACCTTCTATTCCATTAAACTGCTAGGTCATATGCTGATTTCTGATTTTCAGCATTGGAGTATGTAACAGCAACGGCTGGTTTGCACATTATCAAGATTATTCTTCGACTAAGACACCCTTGTGAGGAAGGCTACATTGCTCATACCTATTAGAGATACGTTCAGTCACCAAAAATTCACAATCTAACCTGGAAGATCTTTCAGGTAACGTTTGTTTATGATTTTTGCTACAGAGGATTCCATATACTTTCCATTCTTTTATGTTTTTGCTATGGGATTGGTCTTCTCATGTTCTCCTTGGATAAGTTTCTTACTGCTTTTTGTTTGTGACACAACGTAGAATTACATAACGCATTAAGACAGATTCCATTACAACGCTCCATTTACTTCTTTATTTTAGGTCATTAGGGCAAGCCAGGTATATGGGATAACCTAGCTTGATGAACCAAGGAGGCTCTCTTTCCATCGGTGATATGTGCTTGGTATTGCAGACATGATGTGATTCTATTTTTAACTCTGAAATAAAGAATTATGTTTGTATATTCATAAATATCAAACCCTACGTTCAGAGAGTTCTTTCCAGAAAACGATTATACAGAGAGCAAAATTTGTTATGATTTCTAGTTTGTAAAGTTGCAACATTTATTAACCTGATTTCAACCCCAAAAAAATCATTGATTTTGTCATATATATATTGGTTCCTTTCATTTTTATACTTTTATTGCAATTTCCAACCTTGATATATATATTCTGTTACTCTGTTCTTAAATTTTAATTGATTAGTGGTAAAATTTTTATTCGTTTGTATCTATCGTATTATTTAAAAGAATTGGATGGTTGATATCAAATTTTAAATTAGTTGCACTTTATTTTGATTAACAATAAAATTATCACTTGAGATGGACTATCTACTTAAATAAAATAAAAATAAAAATAATTATAAATTTAATTTAATTTGCAATCATAATAAAATAATAAATTTAAAATATCTTATTCAAAGAATATCAAAATGCTTGAAGTGCCAAAGAATCAGCTTGCATTGCACTGCTTATATATCTTTCACCTTCTACGATTCCTTCCTTATATTGTATGTATACATGGGTTCGTATAATGACATTTAGTATTGAAACAAATTTATTCCTAAAATTTTGGAGTTGTTTTTAAGATCATAAAAATAATATAGAGAATATTTAGAGACATAGATATATTAAGAATATATGTTTAAAATAATACCATTATTAAAATTATTTTAAAATAAGATTTTAAATATCTAATAAGTTTTTATAATTAAATTTTCTTCAATATCTCATAAAAAAAACTAGCAATAATTAACTATTAAATCATAAAAACCACAATTCCATGTTTCAGTTTGATAAAACATAACATTTTATTGAAGAAGTTTGGTTAGGGTTGTAGATTTTAGTGATGATGAGATAAAGGTGGTTGATGAATTAAATATATAGACATATGAAATAAAATATTAACAAGTCTGTTATAACCTATCACATTATTCCTATGTGTACCTCTATCATACATAGAAAAACCGATTATATCACATATAGAACTTTATATTATTTATTATTATACATAGAATTATTATGTCATTTTAATCAATTTGGGCTTATAATTTGATCATTTCCTAGTGATTAGCCCAAATAATTTTTCTTTTTCTTTTTTTTTAAATTTATTTTTTCAATAAAATTTTGATTGACCTTAAAATTTGCAGTATGTATTAGTGATTTGTAATAAAGAACAAATTTGAAATGAAATGTTAAAATTATTAAAAAACCAAAAGATGCTAAGATACACTGATATAGGGACTAAGTTGTCAAGGTTGTGAAACTTGTATTTTACTGTGTTAATTATCTTAAGTTTAGGGCCAAAATTGTTATTATTCAAAAGTTTAACCTCCTTAAGGTGAAAATATTTAATTATTTTCTTTAATATAAATATTTTTCTGAAAAGAAGAGAGATAGTTTTAGATAATATTCATACAACTTATAGGATATTTTCAGAAAGACTATACTCCTATTTAATTATGTAACATTCATGTAACAATCACATATTCATAATAGCTTGTGATTATTAAACATGGACGTAATGTTTTATTAAATTAATTAGATATAATTTTTAAAGATATTTTCAGTTAACTACTTTAAATTTGTTTGTATCTTAATATGATATAATAATAATTCTTATGTTACATTGCAGTATAAAAGATAGTAAATGTCTCACCGAGCAATATTTTAACGTCTGTTTAAAAACTTTTAATAGTATAGGAACAATCATATAAAATAAAATAAAAAGTAATAATTAAAACTAAAAATTAAATAGGTTCAATTTTAAATATATAATATTAATTAAAATTTATAAATAATAAAAAGAGAAAATGAGTGCATTTTAAATATATAACATTAATAAAAATTAATAAAATAAAAAGAAAATCCTTTTTTTCTTAAACTTTCAACTCTAATTCACAAAATCAAAACATAGGCTCCAGCCATTAGCCACCGTTGCTTGCCGTTGTCACACCAACTGGCCACATTGTCACCGCTCCTCACAAGCCCACGTCGTCATCGCTCTTCACACTCCTACAACATTATTGTTCTTTACACGTCCACATTGTCGCCGCTTCCAACACGCCCACGCATGGCTCCAAAACATGTAGTAACTGAAGCGTTCTCAAGATTTAGATTTCTTCAATTTTTTGTGTTGAAAAGTTGATTAGTCTTGTGGATTTGATGAATTTTTGAGTAATTTTGTGGAGAATGTTGATAGATTTGGAGAATTAAAAATTGAGTTTTTTTCAAACCTCATGATGGCAAGGACTCGCATCGACGGTAATTGTTTATTAGTGATTATAATGGTAATGTGGTTGTAGAAGGTAGAAGATGTGGGAGAAGCTGTATGTGCAAAAAAAATGGTGGAAGAAAATCGAAGAAGTTGTAGGCGAGTGGAGGAAGAATGCATTTGAGACGGATTAGTTTTAGGTCAAAATAAAATATTATATTTGCATTCCTAAATTTTCTTGAAATGTTTCTTTATCATACTTGAATTAATTTTTTTCATTTGCATCCATACAAATTTTCATTTGCATCCTTAATCTTTTTGAAAAAATTAAAAAATTAAGGCTATAATTATTATTTATAATCTTTTGTAATATATAAGGGTATATTAATAATTGGGGAGAATTTCCGTTTTCCCCCTATTATTTAGCCTAATACCCCATTTCTCCCCTATTATTTTATAAATAGCCCTATTCCCCCCTTCGTCGTATAACGCTGTCAAGACAAATATCACATAAGTCTCTATATATTATATTATTACTTAAATAATCATAATAATTTTAAAAATATTCATAAAAAATTAATTTATTAAAAAATTACGATTATATCCTTATATACTAATAATTAGCTTAAAAATTACTTGCAACTCTTGTGTGAATATAAAATAATAATATATATTATTTTATAACACATTGATAACTAAATATTAATTGATATATTATAACTAAAATATAACTTTATTTATTTTACGATAGATTAACAATTCAATATATTAATTAGGTATTATAAAATAAATCATAAAAAATACTAATCGATAAATAAAATGTGTTATAATACAATATTTATATATTAATAATTTAATATTACATAAATATTAGAAATAAATAAAATTAATTATACATTTGATATTTTGTTTTTTAGTTAACTACTATTAAATAAAGGCACAATTTTTATAATAATTTAAAATTTTTATGAGTATTTTTAAAACTACTAGTCATGTAATTAAGTTAATGGGCCAAACTTTAAGGATTCATGTGTTATTAATTTTTTTTCATAATTAAAAAAATAATATTTTAAACTAAAAACGTTGGTTCCATAACTAAAAAAATATTCAAATTAAAATCTTTTTATAAAAATATAGAATATTTAGTAATATAATGTAGTACTATCATATCAATTTATATCGATAAATTTGTATATATAATAGTAATGATATGATATTTTTTTAATGTATTGTTCTTTATATCTATTAATCAATATAAAAAATATTTGTTATATTTAAATATTAAATAAAATATTATATATTATTCTTAGAATAAAAAATTATCTAAATTTTAAAAAATTTCAATATAATAAATTTATCTATATATCAAATAAAATTGAATGATCAATTTTATAATTTTTAAAATAAATAAAATATCAATGTTAAAAAAATTCAAAAATGAAATAAATTTATATTTAATATATTTAAAAAAAAATATGTTATTATTTTACATATATTTTCGATTATGAGTTGCAAGTAATTTTTTAGCTAATTATTATTAATAAGGATATAATCGTAATTTTTTAATAAATTAATTTTTTATGAATATTTTAAAATTATTATGACTATTTAAGTAATAGTATAAAATATAGGAACTCATATGATATTTATCTTAACAGTGTTATATAACGGAGGGGGGAATAAGGTTATTTATAAAACAACAGGGGAGAAATAGAGTATTAGGCTAAACAACAGGGGGAAACGAGAATTCTCCCTTAGTAATTGCATTTACACCATTTGAAACTTTTGGACGGACCTTAAAGTATTGTAGCTCAGTGAGACATTTACTATCTTTCTGTATTGTAGTGTAATATCAGAATAATTATTGTATTATATTGAGATACAAATAAACTTAGAGTAGTCAGCTGAAAATATTTCTAATTTTTATTGTTATATACAGATATAGATATATATTGACAATTGAAAAAGAGAACAAAGAATTAATAGCACTTTTTAATTTTGAATTTTTTGAAATTTATTACATTCTTGCCATTATTTATTATTTTTTCTTAACAAATCTGATAAGGTTAAAAGAAATTTATTAAGAACAATGAAAAAAAAATTTCAAATTTCAAAATTCATTATTTATATTTTAGGAAAGTTATTACAATTCATTACAAATGCATCATGTCATTAATTGGCAATGGTCAGTCACATTATTAAATTAATAATATCTTATTAATTACATGTAACTCTTATTGTCACATAAGCTAATTAAGGTTTAATTACACGTATGCTCCTTAATTTTGGATGGAGTTTTAATTAACACATAGAAATATAACCTACAGTTATAAAATCTTGATATGTAGCTAATAACGGTTGCTTCCCAATTAAAAACTCTATAACCTTGCATAAATGCACTTTCTTTTTGTGAATTTAACTTAAAAATAAAATTTATAAACTATTCATCACCTATATCATATTAAAAAAATTAGTTTATCAATAATGCACAACACACAAACAATATGTCAGTTTATAAAAAAATTACACAATCATTTTAATATTCAATATCGTGTGCGCGTACATACATTTTATCTAAAAATTTATATTATCTTTATTTATAATAAATATAGTATATATTTATTTTTTATCTATGTTAATTAGATACTTGATAATTTTTTAAGAAAAATGAAATGAACAAAAATATAATTTCAAATAATATTTTATTATATATATTAAATAAAATATTATACATATTTTATCTAAAAATTTTATAATCAATACAGACTTTATATCAATAAAGTGTTATACATATTTTATCTAAAAATTTTGTGATCATTACAAAGAAAGTAAAAGAAAGGTTAGAAGTATTTTAGTATATTAGTTTGTCTAAATTTATTTTTGTATTTTAACTTAAGTAATTACATTTTAATATTTTACTCCTTATATATTATAAACAGTAATGATGGGGATTAAATTATTTATCATGAGAAAATGATATCCTATTTTGTTATTTTATTAAACTTTAGGGATAAAAATGATAATATGCTAATAAGTCAAACTAACAAAGTTAAATTCATGGGATATTTTTTTTTTTATTTTTTCAAGATTTCTCTTATAAACTAAAGGAATATTTAACCTTTCTCGAAAAGTTAAGACCTTATATAAGAATATCCCTTTAATTTAATAAATTATTCAACAAAATAATATCCAAAGTACTTAAGTGATGTGTATTTAAATGTGCTATAAAATAATATTTTTATTTATTTTGTTAATGTATTTTACCTAAATCTATTTTATTTTACTAAAGTGTAAAAGTCTAATAGTTATTTTTTTAAAATATTTATTATTATATAAGGTATAGTTATTATTTTATAATAAATTAGAATTTTGTGAGTATTTTGAAATCACTGGAGCTAATATTTCTAATAAACCAATTTTTTAAGGACCTATAAATCATTTTCTCTTCTACATATTTTCAAATTCTTTATCATATTAAAATAAGTTGTAAGTTAAAGATTGGGAAAATGGCATTTACCTCTCTCAGATTTGATCGAATTACCTATCATCCACTGATTTTTGAAAAATACTCTGTTACGTCCTTCTTTCTACTTATTTAACAGAAAAATTAACTTTTTTTAGCAATTTTCCTAAAATACCCTTTGATAGTTGACTAAGAAAATATATGCATCCCATTTCCACTTTGGTGGCCATAATAATATAATAAATTAATAAAATTAACTTTTCCATTTTCGTTTTTCCCTTTCTTCAGCTCCTGCAATTCATTCATTTTTTCATTAGTTTTTCTTAATTTCATGACCAAGTAAGAAAAAAATGATTTGAACAAAAATAAATCCAAGATCGCAATTCAAAAGTGAATAAATCCAACCAATCTTAGAAATACCTTCTAATTATTTGGCTATTTCTTAAATTCCAAATTAAAAATTAAGTTCATCATACACGTTTCCAGCAAAATGAAAAACTATTTCTCTTGTTTCAACCCTTCACATCACCTACTAGATCTAGAAATTATAACAAAAATCAAAACTTCAAAAACCAAATGATTACCATCGTGTAGTTTGCATCCTTAGCCCTCAGCTATGGATCGTCCATACAATGTCCCTACACGTCGAGCTCTTATCCTGGAGTAATTCCTTCATTTAAAGGGGGTGATTTTCGTCCATAGAATTATTGTTGCACTACAAGAAACAATAGTATACAATTTAATTTTGTATGTGAAAAGTGTTATTAGAACAATATCTGTGAGGTCTATTTAGAATTGCTATTAGTAAATTAAAACAATTTATTTTGTAATTTAAGATTAAAAAAATATTTGATAAACATTTTTAGTACATGTTGATAAACTTATGCAAAATGAGAAGTTTTATTAAAGAAAAAGAAACCAAATTACAAATCTAGATTAGTGTTCATTAAGTTGTTTTCGGGAAATGCTGCTTGTGGTGGAGTTTTCTATAACCATTTGGAGGATTATATTGGTGGCTATAGTTTGTCTTTAGGTCATCAGATGGCTTACTTTGCTGAGATAATGATTGTTATATTGGCTATTGAGCTAGCTTACGAAAAGGGATGGTGTAATCTTAGGCTTGAATGTAAATTCTTTATTGATCATTCATCTACTCATGAATGATTCACTTTGTCCTCCTTGGTTTTTACAAACTCGGTAGTTCAATTGCCGCACTACATTGTTAAGATGAATTTTATATATTCTCACATTTTTCGAGAAACAAATTCGGTAGCTGAAACTTTGGCCAACCTGGGATTGCATTCTAATGATCTACAATGGTGGTCTAATCCTCCTCAAATTGGCAAGTTCTAGCCCATGATGCAAACGAATTCCCGTACTATAGATTTACTTAATTTTTTTTGAAAAAAGAGATGAATAGGCAAGTCAATTGAAGAAAGGGCACTAACTCTCTATAAGAATACGGTGCGTTACAAAGTGTGAAGTGGGATAGAACGTATTTTATAATTGGGGTTTTTAATTTTTTTTTTAATTTTTGGTTCAAGGATAAAGCTTCTCTACTGTGTTATGGTTTCTTGTTTAATACACTTGCCTACTTGATTTGGTAGCTTGTCCAAAAAAATGTTAAGTTATTTATTTTTATAAAAAATAAAAAATCAGAAATTGATATGTCAACATATATATCCTAAAAAATCTTAAACTATTATATTAAATTATTAATATATATAAATGTTAAGTAATAAAAAAAGAATATTATTGACAAATAACATATTTAATTCATTCATTACTATAAAAATGGTATTTCTTGACAGATAATTTTGTGACAAAAATAATATAATTATTTTGAAATATTTTTAATAAATATTCAGATATAAATTAAAAAAAATGTGATCTTTTTATGCAATGATGACTATTAGAAAAAAAATAGTATGTCTGAATTTAATATCATTTAACGTCTATTCCTAAAAGCTTATTCGTCGGAGAAGGTGGCGTATCTCACCAAGCGAACCCATTGTAAATAAGAAGTTCTTCTATTTTTATAATTTAGCCTCCTTTTTTTTTTTTGACACAACTGATTGAGTATAAGCAAGGATTTCAAGGTTTACTTGTCTCTCTTGATTTTTGTTCTTCTGAATCAAAGTTTTTCAATAATTTCTTTCTTATCTGTCTACTCTACTATAATTATACCTTTGAACTAATAGTCAATAAGAGTTTGGTAAATCTTTTTAAAAATTAGTCCTTCTAATTTCTTTTCTCTAGGAAATAATGCATGATAAGACAAAGGAATTTATTAAAGAGAAATAACAAAACTACAAATCAAGAGAGGACACGAAAGACCTCACCCTTGAAATAGACACAAAACTTAGACAAGTGAATAAAAATTTTGAGAGCAGCTAGAAAACAAGGACTAAACAAAATTTTCAGCAGAGGAATTTATTCATATCCTTTATTGAAAACTTTCTGATCTCAAGATGTGGTATATCCCAAGTAAGACTATCACAAGGTACTTATTTTTTATAATCTAGCCATTTTTGACATAAACGGTTTCGCAAAAAAAAGAAATTCAGGATCTTGTTCAAATTTAGCCATTTCTTCCTTAGGTAATGTAATGATTGCTTCAACTCCTACACCATCGCTGGTGGGCATAAGGCATGCAACCTTATGATTTAAGGAAACCAAGGATAGCAATGTGGGCTTTCCCCACCCAAAATCGGCTTCGTAATATGGCATTCTAGAAATATCAGAAAAATGAATCACCGTACTGTTTGCAAGTTCTTTAACTAGACCACTAACATGCGTGTTCGTCTTGTATTGATCAACCACGTTCTTGACAGATTTGTGAACTTCTGCTGCTAAATAGTTGTAGTCAATTTTTTCGTCAATGGGCAATTTTGCAATTGCCGTTGTCACCAAATTCCCAAGACACTGAGGTGGTAATGGTGGATTCACTATACTTCGCATATTGATAGAAATTACTGCTGCCAATTGTTTAACAGTAAATTCATGTGCTTCTTTATCCGCATTCCTTATCAGTGCACCCGAAATAAGTGCCGCTATAGCCTCAAAACGTGTTGGATGATCCAAATATGACCCACTACCAATTTTTTTTCTTAGAGCAGCTATCTTTCCACCATCAAAAATAAAATACTTTCCTACAATTTCAGTTGGATTATAATGATAATGATTTTGTTCATAAAGGCTTCTCATTGATGCATAGGCATCATAAGGAGGATAGATGGAGGAACAATCTACAACCACATTCTTTATATCATTGGCCCCACGTGCAACTTCTGCCCAGCTTTTGACAAAGTAAGCTGAAGTTGTTCCATCGACAATAATATGATTAAAGCAAATAGAGATTGCAATCCCACCGCAGCCAAAGTAATTGACCTGCACGATTAGGTTGGCATCATTATAAGTAGTTGGAATTTCTTGCATATTACCCTTTAATGGCACTAGCTGCTTAAACAGATTGTTGTCTCTTTTCTGAAGAAGCTTAGACATCTCGCCAACAACTACTTGAGTTTCGATAAAGATTGCACCATGATCATTACAATCAATTGAGACTCCATCTTTAGTTTGTCCTGCAAAAGGGTAGTAATAAGTTAATGTTTTGGACAAAGAGTTTTTGAGATGGCTTGAAATTTTCATGGCGTCTTTACTTTGTGCTGAGTAAAAGAGAATCATGGGAGAGTAACCATTGACAGCAAAATTATCAGGAAGGAAAAATTTGTGTGTTTTTAGGTGGGCTGGGGTCGGCGATGAAGGCTTGATAATTTCTGTAGAAATGATTTTGATTTCCATTTCTATTTTCTGTAGAAATGATGATTTGTTCAAGTTCAATTACATCTTTATATATAGGAATGTGAGCAATAAAATATAATGGACTTAACATTATAAAAATCAAACCGCAATGATTTTGATTTATGTTTGGATTTCTTTTAGGTTCCCATAATTTGACCATTCGGATTTTTAGACTAACATAACTAAAAAAAACACAATACAAGTAATTAAAATATTTATATCTTATATCAGCAAGTTCTTTGGTAAACAACTGATAGCTAATTAAAAATAAAGTTATCACACAATAAAAGAACATTCTTGACAACAACAACAATAGGAAAAATTGCTTTTAAGTTAACAACTAAACAACTGAAAGAATACAACGAAATAATGAAAAAAAATGCGCGTAGTTTATGTGAACTGATTTTAAAGATTTAGTCGTGCTAAGTGTGAGGAAAACTAGGTGGGGAACTTTGGGTGGAAAATGATTTTGAGTTTCTTTTGGGTGCAAAACACAAAAAACAATGTTGTTTCTTGTATAAAATTGCTGATATTGTTTCATATTATGTTAAATTAAAAAAATAAATTTGTGTAAAAGTAACAATGTATTATTGTAAAAAATACAATCAAAATGACATCATTTTGGTCGGTGATATTATAACTTCAGAGAATTCTAAGACACTGTTATCTAATGTTAATAACTTCTGCTACAGTTATGTCGTTTGCGCAAAAAGCAGTAATGCCCACTTTTCTATTAATGTAAGCAATATGATAATGGCATAGAGAATTAATTTCATAATTTCTGGCTTACATTAATAAGTACTACATAAATTTTGTTATTTATTTTAATAGTGTTTATCAAATTTAATTTTCTTAAATCATACTAAATAATAAAAAATATATATAACTACTTTTACTTTAATATTTCTAAATAAACCTTTATCCAAGATCGATATTTCAAATATCTCTGTCCCAGTTAATCAAGGTTCAAGTTTTCACATTACCAACACATTTTCTGTCTTCCACTAATTTAAAATAAATTATTAAACTATTAAATTGATAAATATAACTTCATTTAAGTGTCGATCAGTTTTTTGGACTACACACTAAAAGCCAAATAATATATCAAAAATAAGTCTCTAAGTTAGTTGATGGCGAAAAGGCCAACTAATTAAAGATTATCAATTTAATATGTATCAAAGGCAAGTGGCTGATTAATAATCCGAAATTATTTTGCTTTCACCTAGTCAGTTAATTTATGTACCTTACATTAATTTATTACATCGAATAATGAGGAAAAAAAATCATAATTAAAACAAATGAATTAACATATTCAAAAGTTTCCAAATGTCTGCATATCAATTTGCTTGTGACACCTTTAATAAATGAAGGTTTTGTTTTGTATTGCTCCACCGATTAACTATTTTAATAATTAAAAGAATTGTTCAGTTTTTAAATGTTAATTTTTTAATTTTTTTTGTCATTTAATTGACATTAGGTAAGAGTTTTATAAAAATTAAAAAAAGAAAAAAATTTATTTCCAAAACCTTTATTTAAAAAATTATCGTAAACGGAATTATATATGTATATATATATAGCAGGTCCCATCCGAAATTATTTCATTTCCACCTAACCTATTCATAGTATGTTTAGTTAACTTAATTTTGCTATATTAGATTGTTAAAGATATTTATTATTTTGAGTTCTTCTTTATTATTTTTTCATAGGCTTGTAATAATTCTTGTGGTTGGTCAATCGACATTTCTTCCAAATCTTTAGTTTCTTCAATTATTGTGACGATGCGATTAAAATTTGAATCCATAGAGCGTAGTATCTTTTTCATTATCTTTACTTCACTTAATTTTTCACCATTTCTTTTCAATTGATTGGAAATAGTTTCAATTGTAGAAAAATAATTAACAATCAACTTGCATTCCTTCATATATAAAGTTTCAAATTCTCCTCCCAAAGTTTGAAGAAGTATTTCTTTTACTTGCTCGGCTCCTTTATAGGATGTTTGAAGTTTATCGCATGCTTGTTTGACAGAAGTTGCATTTAATATCTTTTCAAAAGCATCATCATCTAGTGCTTGATAACTGATATAGAGAACTTTCTTGTCTCTGTTTCTCAAGTCCTTCAATGTATCTCTTTGTACTTGAGTGAAAATGACAATGACAACATCATCTCTAAGTTCATTATAACCTTTCTCCACGACCTCCCACACATCTTGTGCTACAAGAAATACCTTCATTTTTATATTCCAATTATAATAATTATCTCTATTTTGAATTGGAACTTGGAATGGTGCCATACCTTCATTTATTATAGCTTTCTAATGGTATTTCGGATAGTAATATGAATGCTTATATGTAAAAGTGGGCAAAAAAATCGAAACCCAAAAAATGAACCGGACCGAACTAGATCGAATCGAATCTCTTAGGTTTTACATAACATTAGGTTCTATTCGATTTTAATTTTTAGAAAATCGAAAAGTTCGATTTGATTTCTATTTCAACGTTAAAATCTCTTATCGAATTGAAATAGTATTTTTAGTAAAATGATATCGTTTTATAGTATCTAAACGATGTTATTTTATAATTATAACATTTAAAATAAATATTATTAAATAAAAAATTAATTTTTAAAAATTTTTTTTTAACAGTAGCCAAACTGAACCGAACTATTTGGTTCGATTTAAGTTCAGTTTAGTTTCGGATGGATTTCAGTTTGGTTCTATATTTATTTCGGTTCGATTCGGTTTAAAATTTTTTTTATTAGGTCTGATTAGAGTGAAACCCGGACCGAACCGACCCGTACCTACCCCTACTTATGTGTAAAAATACACATTAGAAAAATTCACAAGAAATACTAGAGAGGTCACAATAGTCCCACTTAAAACCCAAACTTCTTAAATAATCTTAACCTTTTTGACAAAATTTTCTAAATATGCACGTAATAACACAAATATAACATACACGTTACGAAACTAAGCTCCGATATCACTTTATTGAAAATAAGAATTTTATAAGGACTTAAAATACTCAAATATATTTATTTCTCACACAAACTTATAATAAATAAACAACACTATCAAATACTTGAGCAAAGACTCAAGTTTTTATTTCTAATTTAATTATAAAACTTTAAGGGGGTATTTATACTTGAAGTAAATAATTCTAAACCATTGATCATGGTTGTTAAAATTCAACACCTCTATCATACATAAAAAAACCAATTATATCACATATAGAACTTTATATTATTTATTATTATACATAGAATTATTATATCATTTCATTCAATTTGGGATTTTAATTTGATCCTTTCCTAGTGATTACCCCAAATAATTTTTCTTTTCCTTTTCTTTAAATTTATTTTTTCAATAAAATTTTGATTATTGCCTTAAAATTTGTAATATGTATTAGTGATTTGTAATAAAGAAAAAAATTGAAATGAAGAAAAAGATAGTAAGGATAACAATGGATCGGGTTCGAGTAAGAGATTTCGATCTCCAAGCTGCGGCCTCGACCCATTCCCAATTTTTTCAATTCGGGGATGGATTAGGAATATCCTGATTTAGACTCGGGTTTGACTTAAAAATAACACAAAATATTTTTTATTTTCAAGAGTTATGTATGTTTACAATTTGAGAAGGTTTACATGCTTTTTAATTGACAATAATCAGTCACATAATTAAAATAGTATTTATATCTTATTAATTACATGTAATATTCCTTAATTTTGATGGATTTAATTAACACATGAAAATAAAATCTACAGATAAAATCTTGATTTGTCCCTAAATAATGGTTGTTTCCCAATTAAAAACTCTCTAACCTTGCATAAATTGTACTTTCTTTTTATGGATTTAACTTAAAAATAAAATTTATTGAACTACACATCACCTATATAATATTAAAAAATTGGTTATCAATAATGCATGACACACAAATAATATGTAAGTTTATAAGAAACTTAGATAATTATTTTGGTGATTAACATAATTTTTCATGCACACACACACAAATTGAATTTTATCATATAACTAATGTATAATTAATATAACATAATTAATATATATATTGGATTCAATCTTAATCATTAAATATGCTTAAATCTAACGACTTAATAAATGATATAAATTTTTTTGGAAAAAAAGATACATGATCCTTCTCTTATATATATATATATATATATATGAGAGATAGAGAGAGAGAATTAGAGAGAGATGCATATTAGATACAAAATATGGAGTGATCATGAGCCGAAAAATATCACATCACTACTTTATTTCATTAAGTTTGTGCTGCGGCAAGCCAAATTCACAAGAATAACAATTAATTTTGACTTACCCCTTGATTTATTGATGTTAAATTATAACTTAATTTATCTGTAAGTTATCATCACCCTCTCACGATGATTAATTTTTAGTATCTAGACTAGTCATCAATCACCTTTGATTGAAAAAATTGTATTATAATCCATAATGAATAGTATATAAGTTTGATGCGATAAAATATCAACCTTGGTGAGGTAGTATGCCTTACTGATCTGTATCTGAGTTGGAGGTGGATGTCCAGTCAACAGTCTAAACTCGATATTCCGCACTCGACTTGACCTCGTTCTAACCCTGAGGAGGCTCCCAAGCTAAACTTTCACACTTCACTGATCCCCAGGCCAAGCTGTCATAAATCTTCCTGACATCGCTGTTCTTATTGACCTCAGTTCTTATCCTAGTGTAATTCCTTCATTTTAAAGGGGCTGATTTTCTTCCATTTAGATATCATGGTTTTTGATGCAAACAGAAGACAGACAATGGTCTTTGATGCAAATAGAAGAAAGAAAATAAGACAAAATAAAAATATGAAAGATGAAATAAATATAAATAAATAAATATTTTAAAAAAATACATATTTTATTTTACGTGTCCATTAATTTATTAATATAACTTTTACTTTATTTTAATTATATTAAAAAGACAATCCTACCCTTATATTCACTATTTTTCCATTAAATAAATAGACAGAATGACGTAACGGATATTTTTAAAAAATCAGGGGGTAAGGAGTAATTCAATCAAACCTAAGGGAGACAAAGGGCATTTTCCCTTAAATATTTGATCTCAAACTTTTAAAGGGAGTCGTTCATCGCTTGAGTCACGATCATGTGTTAATGTGAAAAACCGCTTGCAGAGCATTATGGATAAGAATTATTGTTGCACTACAAGAAACATTATTATACAATTTAATTTTGTATGTGAAAAATGTTTTTAGAACAATATCTGTGAGGTCTATTTAGAATTGCTATAAATAAATTAAAACAATTTATTTTTTAATTTAAGATTAAAAAAATATTTGATAAACATTTTTAATACATGTTGATAAACTTATGCAAAATGAGAAGTTTTATCAAAGAAAAAGAATCCAAATTACAAATGAAGATTAGTGTTCCTTTTTTTATCTGAAAGTTGAATATGACTGAAATTGTAATTTTACTAAAATCTAAATATGATTAATATGTTTGTTTTTTACTTTACATCTTTGAATATAAATGTTAAGTTGTTTCCTGGAAATGCTGCTTGTGGTGGAGTTTTTCATAACCATTTGGGGGATTATATTGGTGGCTATGGTTTGTCTTTAGGTCATCAAATGGCTTACTTTGCTGAGATAATGACTGTTATATTGGCTATTGAGCTGACTTACGAAAAGGAATGGTATGATCTTTGGCTTGATTTTTACAAACCCGGTGGTTCAATTGCCGGCACTACATTGTTAAAATGAATTTTAGATATTCTCACATTTTTCGAGAAATAAATTCGGTAGCTGATACTTTGGCCAACCTGGATTGCATTCTAATGATTTGCAATGGTGGTCTAATCCTCCTCAAATTGGCAAGTTACTAGCCCATGATGCAAATGGATTCCCGTACTACAAATTTACTTAATTTTCTTTGAAAAAAGAGATGAATAGGCGGAGCCAGCAAAAAAAAGGGCATTAACTCTCTATAAGAACACGGTGTGTTACAAGATGTGAAGTGGGATATAAGGTATTTCGTAATTGAGGTTTTGAATATTTTTTTCTGTTTTTGGTTCAAGGATAAGGCTTCTCTACTGTGTTATGGTTTCTTGTTTAATATACTTGCCTACTTGATTTGGTAGCTTGCCCAAAAAAATGTTAAGTTATTTATTTTTATAAAAAATAAAAAATCAGAAATTGATATGTTAACATATATATCCTAAAAAATCTGAAACTATTATATTAAATTATTAATATGTATAAATGTTAAGTAATAAAATAAGAGTATTATTGATAAATAACATATTTAATTCATTCATTACTATAACAATGGTCTTTCTTGACATATAGTTTTGTGATAAAAATGACTTAATTATTTTAAAATATTTTTAATAAATATTTAATATAAGTTAGAAAAGAAATATCATCTCTTTATGCATCGATGACTATCAGAAGAAAATAGTATGACTGAATGTATATTCATTCAATGTCTATTCCTAAAAGCTTACTGGTAGTAGGAGGTGGCGTATCTCACCAAGCGAACCCATTGTAATTAAGAAGTACTTCTATTTTTATAATTTAGCCGCCGTTTTTTTTTTTTACACAACTAATTGAGTGTAAGCAAGGATTTCAAGGTTTATTTGTCTCTCTCGATTTTTGTTCTTATGAATTAAATTTTTTCCATAATTTCTTTCTTAACTGTCCACTCTACTGTAATTATACCTTTGAACTAATAGTCAATAACAGTTTGGTAAATCTTTTTAAAAATTAGTCTTAAAATTTCTTTTCTCTAGGAAATAATGCATGATAAGACAAAGGAATATAACAAAACTGCAAATCAAGGGAGGACATGAAAGACCTCACCCTTGAAATAGACACAAGGACTCAACAAAATTTTCAGCAGAGGAATTTATTCATATCCTTTATTGAAAACTTTTGGATCTCAAGATGTGGTATATCCCAAGTAATACTATCACAAGATACTTATTTTTTATAATCTAGCCATTTTCGACATAAACGGTTTCGCATAAGAAAGAAATTCAGGATCTTGTTCAAATTTAGCCATTTCCTCCTTAGGTAATGTAATGATTGCTTCAACTCCTACACCATCGCTGGTGGGCATAAGGCATGCAACCTTATGATCTAAGGAAACAAAGGATAGCAATGTGGGCTTTCCCCACCCAAAATCGGCTTCGTAATATGGCATTCTAGAAATATCAGAAAAATGAATCACCGTACTGTTTGCAAGTTCTTTAACTAGACCACTAACATGCGTGTTCGTCTTGTATTGATCAACCACGTTCTTGACAGATTTGTGAACTTCTGCTGCTAAATAGTTGTAGTCAATTTTTTCGTCAATGGGCAATTTTGCAATTGCCGTTGTCACCAAATTCCCAAGACACTGAGGTGGTAATGGTGGATTCACTATACTTCGCATATTGATAGAAATTACTGCTGCCAATTGTTTAACAGTAAATTCATGTGCTTCTTTATCCGCATTCCTTATCAGTGCACCCGAAATAAGTGCCGCTATAGCCTCAAAACGTGTTGGATGATCCAAATATGACCCACTACCAATTTTTTTTCTTAGAGCAGCTATCTTTCCACCATCAAAAATAAAATACTTTCCTACAATTTCAGTTGGATTATAATGATAATGATTTTGTTCATAAAGGCTTCTCATTGATGCATAGGCATCATAAGGAGGATAGATGGAGGAACAATCTACAACCACATTCTTTATATCATTGGCCCCACGTGCAACTTCTGCCCAGCTTTTGACAAAGTAAGCTGAAGTTGTTCCATCGACAATAATATGATTAAAGCAAATAGAGATTGCAATCCCACCGCAGCCAAAGTAATTGACCTGCACGATTAGGTTGGCATCATTATAAGTAGTTGGAATTTCTTGCATATTACCCTTTAATGGCACTAGCTGCTTAAACAGATTGTTGTCTCTTTTCTGAAGAAGCTTAGACATCTCGCCAACAACTACTTGAGTTTCGATAAAGATTGCACCATGATCATTACAATCAATTGAGACTCCATCTTTAATCTGTCCTGCAAAAGGGTAGTAATAAGTTAATGTTTTGGACAAAGAGTTTTTGAGATGGCTTGAAATTTTCATGTCTTCTTTGCTTTGTGCTGAGTAAAAGAGAAGCATGGGAAAGTAACCATTAACAGCAAAATTATCAGGAAGGAAAAACTTGTGGGTTCTTAGGTGGGCTGGGGTTGGAGAAGATGGCTTGATAATTTCTGTAGAAATGATTTTGATTTCCATTTCTATTTTCTGTAGAAATGATGATTTGTTCAAGTTCAATTACATCTTTATATATAGGAATGTGAGCAATAAAATATAATGGACTTAACATTATAAAAATCAAACCGCAATGATTTTGATTTATGTTTGGATTTCTTTTAGGTTCCCATAATTTGACCATTCGGATTTTTAGACTAACATAACTAAAAAAAACACAATACAAGTAATTAAAATATTTATATCTTATATCAGCAAGTTCTTTGGTAAACAACTGATAGCCATTCAAAAATAAAGTTATCACACAATAAAAGAACATTCTTGACAACAACAACATAACTAAAAAAACACAATACAAGTAATTAAAATATTTATATCTTATATCAGCAAGTTCTTTGGTAAACAACTGACAGCTAATTAAAAATAAATTTAGTACACAATAAAAGGACATTCTTGACAACAACAACATAACTAAAAAAACACAATACAAGTAATTAAAATATTTATATCTTATATCAGCAAGTTCTTTGGTAAACAACTGACAGCTAATTAAAAATAAATTTAGTACACAATAAAAGGACATTCTTGACAACAACAACAATAGCGAAATTTGCTTTCAAGTTAACAACTAAACAACTGAAAGAATACAACGAAATAATGAAAAAAAATGCGCGTAATCTAATATTACTATGGACAGTTAGTCCATGAACACGTGTATATAAAAAATTTACATTTGTGTTGAAAAAATTTGTTTCAAGTCAATTAAAGGTGATATAATTTAAAAGATACAAAAATTACATTAAACAACACAAAATAATATGCATTCGATGATATAAAAATGATTAAATATTTTAGAAAAATATGAACAAATAATTATAAAGTCAACAAAAGCAAAATAAAACTTGAAATGAGCACGTGCACTCTGAAAATATCAAACCTACAAATAAAGTAACATGCATTGTGAAAATTAAAGTAACATTCACCAAAAGTTCACCAATAAAGTAACATGCATGGTACAAATTGATTATCAAATTAATGTTAACAATGAAAACATATGAGTGATCGAGTATCGAACCAATTCGAAGTATAAAAACAAAATCAATAAAAATATTTTGAACTCCTAAACCTTAAAAATTAGAAAATAAAATCAAACTAATAAAATGATATACACTAGACAGAAAGAAAGAAAAAAATAAAAAATAATTCTAAGATTTCAAGATATGAAGACTTGCCTTGATAGATGATCTGATTTGGGTTACTTGTGCTTTGCTTTGAAGTTGGATCTTATGTGAGAAAATAAATATGGCAGGTTTTGATTTGAAGTGAATATATTTGAACTGATTTTAGATTACTTAAAGATTTAGTCGTGCTAAGTGTTTCTTTTGAGTGGGTGGGGAATTTTGGGTGGAAAATGATTTTGAGTTTCTTTTGGGTGCAAAACACAAAAAACAATGTTGTTTCTAGTATAAAATTGCTGATATTGTTTCATATTATGTTAAATTAAAAAAATAAATTTGTGTAAAAGTAACAATGTATTATTGTAAAAAATACAATCAAAATGACATCATTTTGGTCGGTGATATTATAACTTCAGAGAATTCTAAGACACTGTTATCTAATGTTAATAACTTCTGCTACAGTTATGTCGTTTGCGCAAAAAGCAGTAATGCCCACTTTTCTATTAATGTAAGCAATATGATAATGGCATAGAGAATTAATTTCATAATTTCTGGCTTACATTAATAAGTACTACATAAATTTTGTTATTTATTTTAATAGTGTTTATCAAATTTAATTTTCTTAAATCATACTAAATAATAAAAAATATATATAACTACTTTTACTTTAATATTTCTAAATAAACCTTTATCCAAGATCGATATTCCAAATATCTCTGTCCCATTTAATTAAGGTTCAAGTTTTCACATTACCAACACACTTTCTGTCTTCCACTAAATTAAACTGAATTCTTAAACTATTAAATTGATAAATATAACTTCATTTAAGTGTCGATCAGTTTTTTGGACTACACACTAAAAGTCAAATAATATATAAAAAATAAGTCTCTAAGTTAGTTGATGGCGAAAAGGCCAACTAATTAAAGATTATCAATATTTCACGTCAATTTAATTTATGTACCTTACATTAATTTTTTTTTTTTTTTATAATGTGATCTCTAAGAGCAAGTCTTAGAGAAAAATATTATTGATTAAAAGGAGTGTAATACAAAAAAGTCCAAAGAGCATTTTGCAGTAAAGAATACATAAAAAACTACTGCAGGATAGAAATTAAGTAATTGAAACCCTATGCAAGGGATGTAGGCAGCAAACAGCAAACTGCAGATCATTGCAGCAGTCACCAATTAGCAAAACCAAACTACCGAAGGAATTGGTAACAACAACCATAGGTTCAGCTATTGCAACCAAATAAGGATGATGATAATAACACAAATTAGCCAATTCATCTCTAGATTGAGGGTTGGCCAACCCTCTTATATTCCAAGTTAGAATCTTCATAATTTGCGTGGGCCAGGAGGATTACCTTGCTTAAGGTATATCTCATTAATAAGTTTTTGCTTTGCCCCCAAATTTCTTTTAGCAGACTTGGATTTAACAATCTGAAATCCATCTTCCACAGAGGTTTTTTAAAGATTGTAGCAGCTGTTTGTATTTCCAACTCAAGAATTGAGTTTGCTTCCTTCTCCATCACTTGTGTTGCTTTTTCAGGAACCGAAAGATTTGTAGTACCAGTAATATTGTTCCTTTTTTGGCCTGGATGAGAATTATCATTCATATTAATAGCTTGTTCCTTCTCAGAAAGTGATCCACACGTGCCAGACCCTGGAATGTGCTGAACAATCTCACCAGTTTTATTTTCACATGTCTTTTGTGTCGTATGCATGTGCTCGCCATTATGCATATTCTGACCATTAATTTATTACATCACAATCCGACATATATAAAATAATCATTAACATATTCAAAAGTTTCCAAATGTCTGCAAATCAATTTGCTTGTGACACCTTTAATAAATGAAGGTTTTGTTTTGTATTGCTCCACCGATTAACTATTTTAATAATTAAAAGAATTGTTAAGTTTTTAATTTTTTTTATCATTTAATTGACATTAGGTAAGAGTTTTTTAAAAATAAAAAAAAATTTATTTCCAAAACCTTTATTTAAAAAATTATCGTAAACGGAATTAAAGGTATATATATATATATATATATATATATATAGCATGTCCCATCCGAAATTATTTCATTTCCACCTAACCTATTCATAGTATGTAAAGGGTTTATTTAAATAATGTTTAGTTAACTTAATTTTGCTATATTAGATTGTTAAATATATTTATTATTTTGAGTTCTTCTTTATTATTTTTTCATAGGCTTGTAATAATTCTTGTGGTTGGTCGATCGACATTTCTTTCAAATCTTTAGTTTCTTCAATTATTGTGATGATACGATCAAATTTTGAATCCATAGAGCGTAGTATCTTTTTTATTATCCTTACTTCACTTAATTTTTTACCATTTCTTTTCAATTGATTGGAAATAATTTCGATTCTGGAAAAATAATTAACAATCAACTCGCATTCCTTCATATATAAAGTTTCAAATTCTCCTCCCGAAGTTTGAAGAAGTATTTCTTTTACTTGCTCGGCTCCTTTATAAGATGTTTAAAGTTTATCGCATGCTTGCTTGACATAAGTTGCATTTAATATCTTTTCAAAAGCATAATTTGTTAAGGGATAATGCCCTAAAAGCATGTAATTTGTACATTTTTTTGGAATAAATAAAATTGGCATTTCTTTATACTTAATTATACTTAATTATAATATCAGAAAAATCTTAGTTTATTTATGTAAACATAATCTTAGTATATATAAATGTTATATATACAAGAGGCTTAAGATTATGGATAATAAACTGAAATAGTCCGTAATAAATTAATTAAAGTTGAGTTCTTTAATTAAATATTACTAGTGCGGTCTACTAACATTAAGAATGTGATAGTTTTATCCGGACTATCAATGTAGCGACATCACGGTAGAGGCACTTTATATAATATGATTTTATAGGACTGGACCAGACATAATTAGAATTCTCATATAAATTCCGTTACTAATTGAGAATTCAAACAATGTCAATAGATGATCATATGTAGATCAATCTTAATCCTGAGTAGTCATAAACTCCTGTTTATGTTATTGAGTCTTTTGAGTTACTTGTTAAGGTTTGTTTTAAGAACAAGCTCAACACTTGTTTCTTGGAGATTTAATGGGATAAATAGCTGGGAATGTGATATACAGATATGGAATCCATTTCTTCCTATTGGAAGTCAGAAAGATGGTTCTCTTAAGTGTTAATTCTGGAATTGAACAGTTTGAGCGCTGAATTTATAACTGGTTTATAAATTAACTATTCAATGGTGAATTAATGGAACTTAAGGATAAAGATGTAATTAGAGACGTAAAACGGAAAATTGACCTAACTCTAATTATGAATCGTTTATGTAGGGTTGAACTGCATGTAATGATTATATCAATGGACTGCTCAAAGTTTTCTGAGTAAAAAATAAATCTATAATTTCAAGAGTTCAATTCTACATTTTTAATGGAATAATACTGGAATTAATAAATTAAAGAGTTTAATTAATTATCTAAATTTATTGGAGCTTGAAATTGTAGGTCCATAGGTCCCCAATACCACCTTTAAGATCAGTGCCGTAAATAATACAATGGATAATATTATTACACTAATTATTTTTATATCCAGAAAATAGTTTTCTAGAATACATGTTTTAATTTGAATATTAAATTAATTAATTAAGAATTAATTAATAAAATATTTTAAGATAAATATCTTTCATTAATATCCAAATAATTTAACTTAAGAAATTAAATGGATAAATTTTCATAGAGATATTTATCCTCTTTATCGTTTCTTTTAAATATTAATTTTGAATTAATTAGAGTTTCACTTCTACTAAAAGTTGTTTAACAAATTTAATTATTTAATAAATATTATTAATTAATTAATTTTATTTTTAATTAAAATTGTTTTAATTAAAGTAGAAGTCGTATAAAAAAACATAAATGGTGGAAACCCTAAAAAAAATAGCAGTGGTGAAAAATAAATATTTTTTTAACGTGTATTTTAGAGAAAAATCAATTTTTCTCTAAACCACCATTATATTAGAAAAGAAATCTACTTTTCTCTTTATAACAACTGTTGAAGGATTGGTTTGAAAACCATTGTTAAAAGAAAACCTGCAGCAAAATTATTCTGACAAAATAGAAAGGTAATTTTTCTATACTATCTTGTTGTTTATTAAATCCGTATACTCGTATAAATTTTATAATTCTCCTAGCTTAAATTTTCGCTGTTTATTCGATAATATAATCCAACAATTGGTATTAGAGCCAAGGTTATATGAGTATATGGTTTTAATTTTGATGTATGCATGAGTGGGTATTGCATTTTTTCTATTTATATGCATTGATGAATGATATATTTTATCATAAGATGAGTTTTGTGTATGGATCCTTTGATCGTTAATTGTATGGTTCCCTAGAATTTGATATTTGATTAATTTTATTTTAATTAGATTAAAATTTTGTAAACCCATGAAGGGTATAAGTTCAATGTAATTTATTTTTGTTATGTAATTAATTGGTGAATCTTGGAATTGAAATTCACGAAGAAATAAAAGAGAAGATGTTAGAATAGTGAGTAAAGTACTCACTACTACAAATTGCAAGACAATTATAAACAGTTAAAATCAGCCCATGGTGAAGCAAAATTCGGCAAGAAACGTTCTGCCCCCGAAATTTGCTTTACAATTTTTTTTATTAAATATCAATTAAGTCCATTTATCTTTTTTCATTAAAACCCTTATGACAAAATTTAAAAAAGAATTAAATTTTATATTTGGGTTTTATGAAAAATTTTATTTTAATATATTATTTTTGGGTTTTATTTAGCTATTTAAAAGTAAAAGGGTCCAAAAGTTGGACTGCCTTGCAATAATTAATCATTGGGCTTAAGAAAAGTTTTTGAGTCCATATGAACATTTATTTCTAAAGACTTGTCAAGATGGGCTTTATGTGGACTTTGGAAGATTATTTTATTGGGCCTGCGAGCCTATATACTTGGGACTCGGCCAAAGTTAATTAATTGTTAATTATTTTTGTTATAAGATATGTGATATGATAACATGACCATGCATAAAAACATACCATTCATAATACCCACTCATTGTCATTATTAAATGTCATGCATACATGTTATCATTTCTATTGAATAGTTAAATATGAATATGATTGTAATTAATTAGATTAATTGAATAGAATAATAAAATAAATAATGGGTAATTAAGTTTTATAATCAAATTTGGTAATTATCTCATTTATTTAATTTGGGCTTATCTAAATTAATTGTTAATATTTAAAGTTAGCCTATATTCTATTTTCTTAATAATAAAATGTGATTTTATTACTTTAAGTGGTAATTATTTAGGCATCTATTAATAGAATTAGGTTATTCTAATTTGTTAGACCCAATTAGATTGGACTCCGTTAACCTAAATAATTAACCAAAATAGAATTATATTTATGTAGTAATTATTAATATGAGATATAAATAATTCACTAGGGTTATAAAACATAAGATATTTTATAAACACATAGTTTTTAAAAATAATGAGTAGGAGAGGGATATATGACAATATACCCCATAGTCTCCATTGTTAGTACAACACCGTAAGATATAGGTAGTGCCTCGCGACGCTTAGATTTCGTCCTCCCTACGGAGGGTATCTCTCTATATTAATATCAAGGTTGGCTTCCTAGCGATAGGATTCAAATAATGTATTTCAAAATTGACCTACCCTACGGCGGCATTTTTGAGTTAAGTTGTTAGAATCCAAAGCAATGGGTTACACTCATAAAGATATATATTAAATTGTTAATGATATCTTGACAAAAATAACAGTAATTAATAAATGAATGAAAATATGAGATATTTTGAATTTCATTTACTAATTGAGATAGTCTCAATTCAATTATATTAGTGTGACCTACCCTATGACAGCACATTAATTATAAGATTGAATTATCGTGGTTTAGTAATTTATCATAAGCATCATGCATCATGTTTACTATTATGAAAAATGTTTTGATACTATGTTACGTATATTAAATGCTATATCTATTTATTTCAGCAATCATGTTTGCAACCAATCCCATTATCGCTTTACTTGCAAACGAAAAGTTAAATGGTGAAAATTTTATAAAATGGAAGAGTAACATGAATATAGTGCTAATATGTGAGAACTAAAAGTTTGTTCTCCTTGAGGAGTGTCCTCCAGAACCTGCTGCCAATGCACCTCATAATGTACGAGAGCGTTATGATAATTAGATTCAAGCCAATAACAAGGCCCGCTGCTACATGCTAGCTAGTATGAATGATGTGCTTCGACAGAAGCATGAACGGATGGAGACAACATATGAGATATGGGAGTCCCTCCAGGCCATGTTTGGGCAACCCTTGGATCAATCGCGTCATGAAGCTACTCGTAACTACATGAATGCGAAGATGAAAAAGGGTGTTTCAGTTAGAGAGCATGTTTTGAATATGGTAAATTATTTGAATGAGGCAGAGATCCATGGTGCGACCATTGATGAGCATACTCAAGTCTGCATCATTCTTGAGTCGCTATCACCGGCTTTTACACAGTTCAAGACAAACTATATTATGAATAAGCTGAATTACAATATGACTCAGCTACTCAATGAACTGCAAACCTATGAGGCTATCTCCAAAGATAAGCCCAAAGAAGGTGAGGCAAATGTTGCCGAAGATAAGTCTGCTTCCTCTAAACAAGAGCAAAAAGAGGAAGAATTCAAAAAGTGGTTCTGGAGCACAATTCAAGAAAGCCAAGAAAGGCTCCAAAGGTAGCAAGAACAAAACAACGAAAGGAAAATGTTTCCACTGCGGAGTTGATGAGCATTGGAAGAGAAACTGCAAAAAGTATCTCTCTGAGCTAAAGGACAAGAAGAAAGGTAAATTTGATTTACTAGTTCTAGAAGCTTGTTTAGTGGAAGATGATTTATCTCCTTGGATAGTTGATTCAAGAGGCACTAATCATGTTTGTTCTTCATTGCAGATGCTTAGTTCTTCTAGGGAGCTTGCTAATGGAGACTTTCACCATGAAAATGGGAAATGGAGCAATTGTTTCTGCATTAGCAGTAGGAGTCGTTCGTTTATATTTTCAAAATAAATTTATTGTTTTGAACAAGGTTTATTTTGTTCCTAGTTTTAGAAGAAATTTGATTTCAGTTTCTAAATTGGTTGAACAGTTATTTAGTATTTCATTTAATAATAATCAGATTATTATTTCAAAAGATGGTTTATATATTTGTTCAGCACAAGAAGAAAATGGGCTTTATATTTTAAGACCAAATGAACGACCATTGTTGAATACAGAACTATTCAAAGTAAAATATCCTAAACCTAAAAAACAGAAAGTTTCTCAAAGTGACGAGACATATCTTTGGCACCTTAGGTTAGGTTATATTAATCTAGATAGAATTAACAAACTTGTTAAGGATGGTCCTTTAAGAGAGCTAAATGCTGGTTCTCTACCAGTCTGTGAATCCTGTCTAGAGGGCAAAATGACTAAAAGACCTTTCTCAGCAAAGGGCGAGAGGGTTAAAGAACCACTTGAGCTTGTACATAGTGATGTCTGCGGCCCATTAAATATACAAGCTAGAGGTGGCTATGAATATTTTGTCAGCTTTATTGACGATTATTCTAGATATGGCTACGTATACCTAATGCAAAGACAATATGAAACTTTTGGAAAGTTTAAGAAATTCTTAGCAGAAGCTGAAAAGCAGTTAGGTAAATCACTTAAAACTCTTCGATCAGATTGAGGAGGTGAATACCTTGACTCAGAGTTCAAGGATTATTTGCTGGAACATGGCATTTTATCCCAACTCACAGCACCTGGAACACCACAACAAAATGGTGTTGCAGAAAGGAGAAACAGAACACTACTTGATATGGTTAGATCTATGATGACTTATTCTTCATTGCCACTTTCGTTTTGGGGATATGCACTACAAGCTGCGGTCTACATTCTGAATGTAGTACCTTCCAAGTTTGTTCATCATACACGTCTAGAGATGTGGAATTGTCGTAAACCTAGTTTAAGACATTTTCGCATATGGGGGTGCCCAGCACACGTGCTAATAGGAAAGACTGGGAAGCTGGAACCGCGAACAGAAGTGTGTCTATCTGTAGGCTACTCGAAAGGCACTAGAAGAGGTTTGTTCTACAATCCTCAAGAGAAAAAAGTATTTGTATCGACAAATGCTACTTTTCTCGAGAATGACTACATGACAAACTTCAAACCTCGTAGTAAGGTTGTACTAGAGGAGTTACTCTTTGATCAAATTAGACCATCACCATTAACAGTTAATGAACGGCAAAATCAGGAGACCACTGTTCCTAATTAGAACATCATGGTGCCTTGACGTAGTGGGAGGGTTATGAGACTACCTGCTCGCTACAGAAAGGACGGAGAAGCACAAGTTATTGTATCTGATACAAACCAAGATGATCCATTGACATACAAGCATGCAATGGAGTATTTTGATAAGGAAAAATGGCAAGAAGCCGTGAACCAATAAATGGAGTCTATGTACTTCAATTCAGTCTGGAAACTTGTAGATCCACCTGAAGATGTTAGGCCTATTGGGCGTAAATGGATATTCAAGAGAAAAAAAGGTGTGGATGGGAAAGTTGAGACTTTCAAAGCAAGGCTGGTGGCAAAGGGTTATACCCAAAAAAAGGGAGTCGACTATGAGGAGACTTTCTCGCCAATGGCCATGCTTAAATCCATTCGTATTCTCTTATCCATTGCTGCATGTCTCGATTATGAGATATGGCAAATGGATGTTAAGACGGCTTTTTTGAATGGCTATCTTGAGGAGAGCATCTATATGGTGCAACCAGAAGGGTTTGTGGTGAAAGGCCAAGAGCAGAAAGTCTGCAAGCTATTTAAGTCTATTTATGGACTTAAGCAATCTTCAAAATCTTGGAACTTAAGATTTGATGAGACAATCAAAACTTATGGTTTTGAGCAAAACATTGATGAGCCTTATGTGTACAAGTATATCAAAGAAAATAAGGTGGTCTTCTTGGTACTTTATGTAGATGATATTCTACTATTGAGAATGATGTGGATATATTATCTAACATAAAAAAATGATCAGCTAAGCAATTCCAAATGAAAGATTTGGGAGAAGCGAGTTATGTCCTTGGGATCCAGTTCATTCGGGATCGCAAGAACAAACTCTTAGCACTTTCTCAAGCATCGTACATCAATAAGGTGCTTATACGATTCTCGATGCAAAACTCTAAAAAGGGTTATTTACCGACTCAACATGGAGTCGTCCTTTCCAAGGAGTAATGTCCTAAGACACCTCAAGAGGAAGACATGAGAAAGATTCCTTATGCATTAGCAGTAGGAAGCCTCATGTATGTCATGTTATGTACTAGGCCTGATATTTGCTATGCAGTGGGAATAGTCAGTCGTTTCCAATCTAACCCGAGATTGGGTCATTGGATTGCAGTAAAGCATATTCTCAAGTATCTAAGGAGAACGAGAAACTATATGCTTGTTTATTCAGGTGGAGACCTGAACCCTATTAGTTATACTGACTTTGACTTTCAATCAGATAAAGACACTCGAAAGTCGACGTCTGGGTCAGTGTTCACTCTTGGTGGTGGAGCTATAGTCTGGAGAAGTGTAAAAAATCCAGCACTGCTGATTCAACCATGGAGGCTGAATATATAGCAGCTTGTGAAGTAGCTAAAGAAGCAGTATGGCTCAAGAAGTCTTTACTAATATGGAAATAGTTCCAGATATGGATAAGCTGTAGACCCTATATTGTGACAATAATGGGGCAGTGGCAAATTCGAAAGAACCAAGAAGTCACAAGAGAGGGAAGCATATTGAGCAAAAGTATCACCTAATCAGAGAGATCATGCATCGAGGTGACGTGACAATTATGAAGATAGCGTCTGAACACAACCTTGCGGACCCATTTACTAAAACGTTACCAGCCAAAATGTTTAAGGGTCACATAGAGGGCATGGGACTGAGAGACATGTCTCACCTACTTTAGGGCAAGTGGGAGATTGTTAGGGATAATGCCCTAAAAGCATGTAATTTGTACATTTTTTTGGAACAAATAAAATTAGCATTTCTTTATACTTAATTATACTTAATTATAATATCAGAAAAATCCTAGTTTATTTATGTAATCATAATCTTAGTATATATAAATGTTATATATACAAGAGGATTAAGATTATGGATAATAAATTGAAATAGTCCGTAATAAAATAATTAAAGTTGGGTTCTTTAATTAAATATTACTAGTGCGGTCTACTAACATTAAGAATGTGATAGTTTTATCCGGACTATCAATGTAGCGACATCACGGTAGAGGCACTTTATATAATATGATTATATAGGACTGGACCAGACATAATTAGAATTCTCATATAAATTCCGTTACTAACTGAGAATTCAAACAATGTCAATAGATGATCATATGTAGATCAATCTTAATCCTAAGTAGTCATAAACTCCTGTTTATGTTATTGAGTCTTTTGAGTTACTTGTTAAGGTTTGTTTTAAGAATAAGCTCAATACTTGTTTCTTGGAGATTTGATGGGATAAATAGCTGGGAATATGATATACAGATATGGAATCCATTTCTTCCTATTGGAAGTCAGAAAGATGGTTCTCTTAAGTGTTAATTCTGGAATTGAACAGTTTGAGCGCTGAATTTATAACTGGTTTATAAATTAACTATTTAATGGTGAATTAATGGAATTTAAGGATAAAGATGTAATTAGAGACGTAAAACGGAAAATTGCCTAACTCTAATTATGAACCGTTTATGAAGGGTTGAACTGCATGTAATGATTATATTAATGGACTACTCAAAGTTTTCTGAGTAAAAAATAAATCTATAATTTCAAGAGTTCAATTCTACATTTTTAGTGGAATAATACTGGAATTAATAAATTAAAGAGTTTAATTAATTATCTAAATTTATTGGAGCTTGAAATTGTAGGTCCATAGGTCCCCAATACCACCTTTAAGATCAGTGTCGTAAATAATACAATGGATAATATTATTACACTAATAATTTTTATGTTCAGAAAATAGTTTTCTGGAATACGTGTTTTAATTTGAATATTAAATTAATTAATTAAGAATTAATTAATAAGATATTTTAAGATAAATATCTTTCATTAATATCCAAATAATTTAATTTAAGAAATTAAATGGATAAATTCTCATAGAGATATTTATCCTCTTTATCATTTCTTTTAAATATTAATTTTGAATTAATTAGAGTTTCACTTCTACTAAAAGTTGTTTAACAAATTTAATTATTTAATAAATATTATTAATTAATTAATTTTATTTTTAATTAAAATTGTTTTAATTAAAGTAGAAGTCGTATAAAAGAAACATAAATGGTGGAAACCCTAAAAAAAATAGCAGTGGTGAAAAATAAATATTTTTTTTAACGTGTATTTTAGAGAAAAATTAGTTTTTCTCTAAACCACCATTGTATTAGAAAAGAAGTCCACTCTTCTCTTTACGGCAACTGCTGAATGATTGATTTGGAAACTATTGGTGAAAGAAAACCTATAGCAAAATTATTCTGACAAAATAGAAAGGTAATTTTTCTATACTATCTTGTTGTTTATTAAATCCATATACTCATATAAATTTTATAATTCTCTTGGCTTAAATTTCCGCTGTTTATTCGATAATATTTTCCAACATCATCATCTAGTGCTTGATAACTGATATTGAGAACTTTCTTGTCTTTGTTTCTCAAGTCCTTCAATGAATCTTTTTGTGCTTGAGTGAAAATGACAATGACAACATCATCTCTAAATTCATTATAACCATTCTCCACGACCTCCCATACATCTTGTGCTCCAAGGAATATCTTCATTTTTATATTCCAATTATAATAATTAGCTCTATTTTGAATTGGAACTTGGAACGGTGCCATACCTTCATTTATTATAGCTTTCTAATGGTATTTCGAATAGTAATATGAATGCTTATATGTAAAAGTGGGCAAAAAAGTCGAAACCCAAAAAATGAATCGGACCGAACTAGATTGAATTGAATCTCTTAGGTTTTACATAACATTCGGTTCGATTCGATTTTAATTTTTAGAAAATCGAAAAGTTTGATTTGATTTCTGTTTCAATGTTAAAATCTCTTATCGAATTGAAATAGTATTTTTAGTAAAATGATGTCGTTTTATAGTAACTAAACGACGTTATTTTATAATTATAACATTTAAAATAAATATTATAAAATGAAAAATTAATTTTTTAAAAAAAAAATTTTAAGTAGCCAAACCGAACCGAACTATTTGGTTCGATTTATGTTCAGTTTAGTTTTGGATGGATTTAGTTTTGTTCTATATTTATTTCGGTTCGATTCAGTTTAAAAAAATTTTCATTAGGTCTGATTAGGGTGAAACCCGGACCGAACCGACCCGTATCTACCCCTACTTATATGTGTAAAAATACATATTAGAAAAATTCTCAGGAAAGACTAGAGAGGTCACAATAGTCCCACTTAAAACCCAAACTTCTTAAATAATCTTAACTTTTTTGACAAAATTTTCTAAATATGCACATAATCACACAAATATAACGTCCACGTTACGAAACTAAGCTTCGATATCACTTTATTGAAAATAAGAATTTTATAAAAACTTAAAATACTCAAATTTATTTATTTCTCACACAAACTTTCACACAAACTTACAATAAATAAACAACACTATCAAATACTTGAACAAATACTCAAGTTTTTATTTCTAACTTAATTATAAAACCTTAAACGGGTATTTATACTTGAAGTAAATAATTCTAAACTATTGATCATGGCTGTTAAAATTCAACACCTCTATCATACATAAAAAAATCAATTATATCACATATAGAACTTTATATTATTTATTATTATACATAGAATTATTATATCATTTCATTCAATTTGGGATTTTAATTTGATCCTTTCCTAGTGATTACCCCAAATAATTTTTCTTTTCCTTTTCTTTAAATTTATTTTTTCAATAAAATTTTGATTATGACCTTAAAATTTGTAATATGTATTAGTGATTTGTAATAAAGAAAAAAATTGAAATGAAGAAAAAGATAGTAAGGATAACAACGGATCGGGTTCGAGTAAGAGATTTCGATCTCCAAGCTGTAGCCTCGACCCATCCCCAATTTTTTCAATTCGGGGATGGATCAGGAATATCCTAATTTAGACCTGGGTTTGACTTAAACATAACACAAAATATTTTTCATTTTCAATAGTTATGTATGTTTACAATTTGAGAAGGTTTACATGTTTTTTAATTGACAATAATCAGTCACATAATTAAAATAGTATTTATATCTTATTAATTACATGTAATATTCCTTTTTTTTTTTGGAGCAATGTAATATTCCTTAATTTTGATGGATTTAATTAACACATGAAAATAAAATCTACAGATAAAATCTTGATTTGTCTCTTAATAATGGTTGTTTCCCAATTAAAAACTCTCTAACCTTGCACAAATTGTACTTTCTTTTTATGGATTTAACTTAAAAATAAAATTTATTGAACTACGCATCACCTATATAATATTAAAAAATTGGTTATCAATAATGCATGACACAAATAATATGTAAGTTTATAAGAAAATTAGATAATTATTTTGGTGCTTAACATAATTTTTCATACGCACACACACAAATTGAATTTTCTCATATAACTAATGTATAATTAATATAACATAATTAATGTATATGTTAGATTCAATCTTAATCATTAGATATGCTTAAATCTAACGTTTAAATAAATGATATAAAGTTTTTTGGAAAAAAAGATACACGATCCTTCTCTTATATATATATGAGAGACAGAGAGAGAGAATTAGAGAGAGATGCATATTAGATACAAAATATGGAGTGATCATGAGCCGAAAATATCACATCACTACTTTATTTCATTAAGTTTGTGCTACGGCAAGCCAAATTCACAAGAATAACGGTTAATTTTGACTTACCCCTTGATTTATTGATGTTAAATTATAACTTAATTTATTTGTAAGTTATCATCACCCTCTCACGATGATTAGTTTTTAGTATCTAGACTAGTCATCAATCACCTTTGATTGAAAAAATTGTATTACAATCCATAATGAATAGTATATAAGTGTTGATGCGGTAAAATATCAACCCTGGTGAGGTAGTATGCTTTGCTGATCTGTATCCGAGCTAGTGGTGGATGCCCAGTCAATAGTCTGAGCTCAGTATTCCGCACTCGACTTGACCTCGTCCTAACCCTGAGGAGGCTCTCAAGCTAAACTTTCACACTTCGCTGATCCCAGGCCAAGCTGTTACAAATCTTCCTGACATTGCTGTCCTTACTGACCTCAGTTCTTATCCTGGTGTAATTCCTTCAGTTTAAAGGGGGTGATTTTCTTCCATTTAGATATCATGGTTTTTTATGAAAATAGAAGAAAGAAAATAAGACAAAATAAAAATGTGAAAGTTGAAATAAATATAAATAAATAAATATTTTAAAAAAATACATGTTTTATTTTACATGTCCATTAATTTATTAATATAATTTTTACTTTATTTTAATTTATTAAAAAGACAGTCCTAACCCTATATTCACTATTTGTCCATTAAATAAATAGACAAGATGACGTAATGGATAGTTTTAAAAATTCAGGGGGTAAGGAGTAATTCAATCAAAGCTAAGGGAGACAAAGGGCATTTTCCCTTAAATATTTGATCTCTAACTTTTAAAGGGAGTCGTTCATCGCTTGAGTCACGATCATGTGTTAATGTGAAAAACCGCTTGCAGAGCGTTATGGATAAGAATTATTGTTGCACTACAAGAAACATTAGTATACAATTTAATTTTGTATGTGAAAAATGTTTTTAGAACAATATCTGTGAGGTCTATTTAGAATTGCTATAAATAAATTAAGACAATTTATTTTTTAATTTAAGATTAAAAAAATATTTGATAAACATTTTTAGTACATGTTGATAAACTTATGCAAAATGAGAAGTTTTATCAAAGAAAAAGAAACCAAATTACAAATCAAGATTAGTGTTCCCTTTTTTATTTGAAAGCTGAACATGACTGAAATTGTAATTTTATTAAAATCTAAATATGATTAATATGTTTGTTTTTTACTTTACATATTTGAATATAAATGTTAAGTTGTTTCCGGGAAATGCTGCTTGTGGTGTAGTTTTTCATAACCATTTGGGGGGATTATATTGGTGGCTATGGTTTGTCTTTAGGTCATCAAATGGCTTACTTTGCTGAGATAATGACTGTTCTATTGGCTATTGAGCTGACTTACGAAAAGGAAGGGTATAATCTTTGACTTGAATGTGATTCTTTATTGATCATTCATCTACTCATGAATGATTCGCTTTGTCCTGCTTGATTTTTACAAACCCGGTGGTTCAATTGCTGGTACTACATTGTTAAAATGAATTTTAGATATTCTCACATTTTTCGAGAAATAAATTCGGTAGCTGATACTTTGGCCAACCTGGATTGCATTCTAATGATTTGCAATGGTGGTCTAATCCTCCTCAAATTGGCAAGTTACTAGCCCATGATACAAATGGATTCCCGTACTATAAACTTACTTAATTTTCTTTGAAAAAAGAGATGAATAGGCAGAGCTAGCGGAAAGAAGGGCATTAACTCTTTATAAGAACACGGTGTGTTACGAGATGTGAAGTGGGATAGAAGGTATTTTGTAATTGAGGTTTTGAATATTTTTTTCTGTTTTTGGTTCAAGGATAAGGCTTCTCTAATTGAGTGTAAGCAAGGATTTCAAGGTTTATTTGTCTCTCTCGATTTTTGTTCTTCTGAATTAAATTTTTTCCATAATTTCTTTCTTAGCTGTCTACTCTACTGTAATTATACCTTTGAACTAATAGTCAATAACAGTTTGGTAAATCTTTTTAAAAATTAGTCCTTAAAATTTCTTTTCTCTAGAAAATAATGCATGATAAGACAAAGGAATATATTAAAACTGCAAATCAAGGGAGGACATGAAAGACCTCACCCTTGAAATAGACACAAAACTTAGACAAGTGAATAAAAATTTTGAGAGAAGCTAGAAAACAAATTTTCAGCAGAGGAATTTATTCATATCCTTTATTGAAAACTTTCTGATCTCAAGATGTGTATATTTCAAGTAATACTATCACAAGATACTTATTTTTTTATAAGCTAGCCATTTTCGACATAAACGGTTTCGCATAAGAAAGAAATTCAGGATCTTGTTCAAATTTAGCCATTTCTTCCTTAGGTAATGTAATGATTGCTTCAACATCGCTGGTGGGCATAAGGCATGCAACCTTATGATCTAAGGAAACAAAGGATAGCAATGTGGGCTTTCCCCACCCAAAATCGGCTTCGTAAAATGGCATTCTAGAAATATCAGAAAAATGAATCACCGTACTGTTTGCAAGTCCTTTAACTAGACCACTAACATGCGTGTCCGTCTTGTATTGATCAACCACGTTCTTGACAGATTTGTGAACTTCTGCTGCTAAATAGTTGTAGTCAATTTTTTCGTCAATGGGCAATTTGGCAATTGCCGTTGTCACCAAATTCCCAAGACACTGAGGTGGTAATGGTGGATTCACTATACTCCGCATATTGATAGAAATTACTGCTGCCAATTTTTTAACAGTAAATTCATGTGCTTCTTTATCCGCATTCCTTTTCAGTGCACCCGAAATAAGTGCCGCTATAGCCTCAAAACGTGTTGGATGATCCAAATATGACCCACTACCAATTTTTTTTCTTAGAGCAGCTATCTTTCCACCATAAAAAATAAAATACTTTCCTACAATTTCAGTTGGATTATAATGATAATGATTTTGTTCATAAAGGCTTCTCATTGATGCATAGGCATCATAAGGAGGATAGATGGAGGAACAATCTACAACCACATTCTTTATATCATTGGCCCCACGTGCAACTTCTGCCCAGCTTTTGACAAAGTAAGCTGAAGTTGTTCCATCGACAATAATATGATTAAAGCAAATAGAGATTGCAATCCCACCGCAGCCAAAGTAATTGACCTGCACGATTAGGTTGGCATCATTATAAGTAGTTGGAATTTCTTGCATATTACCCTTTAATGGCACTAGCTGCTTAAACAGATTGTTGTCTCTTTTCTGAAGAAGCTTAGACATCTCGCCAACAACTACTTGAGTTTCGATAAAGATTGCACCATGATCATTACAATCAATTGAGACTCCATCTTTAATCTGTCCTGCAAAAGGGTAGTAATAAGTTAATGTTTTGGACAAAGAGTTTTTGAGATGGCTTGAAATTTTCATGTCTTCTTTGCTTTGTGCTGAGTAAAAGAGAAGCATGGGAAAGTAACCATTAACAGCAAAATTATCAGGAAGGAAAAACTTGTGGGTTCTTAGGTGGGCTGGGGTTGGAGAAGATGGCTTGATAATTTCTGTAGAAATGATTTTGATTTCCATTTCTATTTTCGTGGTAGAAGAAAAGTGAATTTGATGATTTGCACAAGTTCAATTACATCTTTATATATAGGAATATGAGAAATAGGATAAAGTGGATTTAAGATTATAAACATCAAACCACAATATATGATTTCGATTTATGTTTGGATTTCTTTTAAGTTCCCATAATTTGACAATTCTACTTTTTAGACTAGCTAAAGTAAAAACACAATACAAGTAATTAAAAATTTTACATCTTATATCAGAAGTTGGTTGGTCAAAAATGGACGGCTAATGAAAAATTAAGTTATTACACATATTGGAAACTTTTTATCTACATATGAATTAGATTAAAATTTTAAGTTTTAGAATTCTATAAGTGTACAACATTATTAGCAAAGTGATCAAAGAGTAGGTCAAGCAAATAAATAAATAAACATACCTGACAACTACAACTTCAAGTTAACAACTAAAAGTATATAACTAATAATGAAAAAAAGAAATGCAAGTAATCTAACAATATTGTGGACAGTTAGTCTATGAACACATGTATATAAAAAATTTATCATTTGTGAGTTTGATAAAATTTGTTTCAAGTTAATTAAAGGTGACATAATATTAAAAAATACATAAATTACATTAAAAACCTAAAATAACGTGCACTTTGATAATACAAAAATTGATTAAATATTTAAAGAATATAAATAAAAAATTATAACATTAACAAAGGCAAAACAAAACTCAAAATGAGCATATGCACTCCAACAAAGTCAAACCCACAGATAAAGTAATATGCATTGTGCAAATTAAAGTAATATGCACCAAAAACTCACTGATAAAGTAACATGTTGTAATACCCCAGATTTTAATAGTAATGAATATATGTATATATGAATATATCTTTTTTATAATATGTGAAGATATAGTATTTGCGAATTTATAAGATATATATTTATTTTTGGAGAAATTACTTAATTATGATAAATAAGTTGTGTTTTCAAAAGAATGGAATTATTTGAAAATATAAATATCTTTATGGGTGAAAAGTAAAATAAAATAAATAAAGGATTAAATTGATATTAAGAAATCCAATTCATTTTGGCGTGTTACGTGTAAGATGAAAAGAAGAAAGAAGATTATGACTTTGTCGGTTAAGTGGAAAGATTAAATTAAAATAAAATAAAAGCTTAAGATATTTGAATATTTTAGTGAGGCAGTGGGTGTTTCTTTGTTTTTCCAAATTGAAAGGAAGAAGCAGAAAACAAAAATAAGAAAGGAAAGAGAACGAGGGGAGGGAGGAGGAGACAAAGAAGAAAATGGAGAGAGAGAGAGAGAGAGAGAAGATGATAAAGAGGAAGAAGAGAAGGAGAACGAAATAAAGAAATTGGAAATGTGAAAATGTGAAAATTCGGTTAGAATTTCTGAATTTCTATTTATTTTATTTTATATTTATTGCATGAATAGTATAATTATTATATGATTATTATTTATTAGGTTGTGATTTAAAGAAATTGGAGCAAATAATAGAGGAGTAGAGATTTTTATACAATATTCAGGTAGGTATTTATATGTATTTGGGAGATTTTAGTTTTAAAACTAAAAAGTAGGATGTTTTATTTCCTAAATTATTACGTGTTAATCCAATTGATTGTTTTTCGAATCGGATTTAAATAATAATTTTTATATGAATGTCATATTTATAAATACAGTAAGAAAATGGTATCAGCACGTATTGTGATTTTATAAATGAATTATTTGTATGGATATGTTATGAAATAAATGGATAAATGAAAATGTGATGGCCATGGTTGTTGTTATGATGTGGCACCGGTGTTTGGGGCGACGATCCCTCGAAATAATACCCGCAAAGTACGTTGGGGCGACGGTCCCTCGGAATAATGCCCGTAAAGTATGTTAGCCAATTTTTGGGACGGCAGTCCTTCGAAATAATGCCCGTAAAGTACGCAAAAGTAAAAATTAGTGGAAATTATTTTAAATGATGGAATGAATGTGTTTTTATTATTCTTGTGAATACTGGAATTGAAATGTTATTTTGGATTTCGTTAAGCGTACTGTTCAAAATCGAAAGGTGTTTTATATATGCAAATTTGTTTATTGTAAAGTTCTTAAAACTACCTTTATGTATAAATATCTACTGGGTATTAGCTCACCCCTACTTTTTAGGTTCCTAGGCAATGTTGGAGATATTGTATGTAGAAGACAAGAATACTCCAGAACAAGAGTTTTACCACTTTGGAAACTATATGTAATTATAGATGCAAGAGTTTGTAATGTGTGGCTTTTCTATATTTGTATTGAATTTTAGAAATCCTAAAATTAATTATGTTTTTTTAGATAATGAAATGAAATAGTTGGTGTAGAATATTTTTGGGAGTGTTTAGAATGAAATCTTAAAGTTTGCAAGTTTATATATTTTGGCATATAATTATTATAGAGAAAATTCTGCCAAAATCTTTTTATAGAATTAAGGATACTCTAAATTAGATTAAGAATATTAACTTGCTTAGAAAAATGATTATGTTTTGAACATTTAAAATTTTTCGTAATACCCTAGTTCAGCGCCACTTTTGTAATGCTGGAATCGGGGTGTTGCACATGCATTGTACAAATTGACAACCAAATCAATATTAAGAACGAAAACATATAAGAGATCGAGTATCAAACCAATTCAAATTTGAAAAACAAAATAAAAAAATATATTTCGAATTCCCAAACCCTAAAAATTGAAAAACAAAATTAAACTAGTAAAATAATGTACACTTGATAGAAAGAAGGAAAAAACAAAAAATATTTCCAAGATATCAAGATATAATGACTTACTTAGGCAGATGCTCTAATTTGGGTCACCTACGCTTTGATTTGAAGTTGGATCTCATTGGAAAAAATAAATATGGTAGATTTTGATTCGAAGAGTGAATATGGTTAATTCAAGTCGATTTTAGATTATTTAAAAATTTAGGCAGGCTAAGTGTGAAGAAAAATGGGTGGGGAACTTTGGGTGGAAAATGATTTTGAGTTTCTTTTGGGTGCAAAACAAAAAAAAAGGGGTATTAAATTTAATTTTCTTAAATCATACTAAAAAAATAATGTATTACTGTAAAAAAATAAAATAAATTTTTGTCAAAATAACAATGTATTACTATAAAAAAATATTGTCAAAATGACTTCATTTTGGTTGGTGGATACTATAGTTTCAGAGAATCTTAATACACGTTATTTAGGGATTAATAATTTTTATAATTCTGTTGTTTGTGTAAAAAGTATTGATGACCATTTTTCTAATAATGTAAGCAATATGATTATTAAATCTTTTATGACAATAGCATGAAAATTAATTTCATAATTTCGGGCTTACTATTAACAAGTACTACATAAATTTTATTATTTTTTTTAATAATGTTTATGAAATTTAGTTTTCTTAAATTATACTAAAAAGGTTAATATATATATATATATATATATATATATATATATATATATAACTACTTTTAATATTTCTTAATAAACCTTAATCCAAGATCAATCTGGCAAGTATCTTCGTCCCATTTATGGTTCAAAAATTTCACATTACCAACACATTTTCTATCTTCCACTAAATTAAAGTGAATTCTTAAACTATTAATTTGATAAATATAACTTCATTGAAGTATAGATCAGTTTTTTCGACTACACACTAAAAGCCAAATAATATGTAAAAAATAAGTCTCTAAGCTAGTTGATGGAGATAAGGCCAACTAATTAAAGATTATCAATATTTCACGTCAATTTAATGTGTCAAAGGCAAGTGGCTAATTAATAATCCAAAATTATTTCGCTTCCACCTAACTTAAGGTGTTGTTTAATATGTATATATATATATATACCTATAATAAATTAAGTTGTTTTGTATTACTCCACCGATTTATTTTTTTAATAATTAAAAGAATTATTAATTTTGTGTCATTTAATTGACATTAGGTAATTTAAAATTTTAAAAAGAGTAATCATTTTATGTATAGAACCTCTATTTAAAAAATTATACTAAACAGAATTAGAGGTAAATATATATACATATATATGTTCCATCCGAAATTATTTCATTTCCACCTAACCTATTCATAGTATTTTTAGGGTTTATTTAAATATATTTAGTTAAATTAATTTTGCTATATTAGATTGTTAAAGATATTTATTATTTTAAGTTAATGGTAATTTTGGGACACTGTTGGTTAATAGAAAAGGAAAAAAATTAATTGTTTTATTGAATCTAAAAAAATCTAAATGATTTTACTAATTTTATTGTCCTGTTTATTAATAATCTAATCAATATATGAGCAGAACTATAACATAGTGACCATATGTTATAATCATTGTGTTTGAACTATTATATTGTTCAAAATATTCAAAATACAATCCGATTATTTAAAGTAGAGATCATTCATAAATTGTATTGGAAAATAGCCACTTATAATAGACATACCGTATAACAACTGTATAGTATCATAACTTCTAATATATATATTTACATTATTATATCCCTAAATAATTTACAACGTTTTGTTCCCTTTAAAAACATACTTTGTTATCGGAGCACTTTCTCTCTCTTTCAATAACGATGTTGTTTTTAAATATTTTGTAATAAAAATCACTTTTACTTTTATATATTATCTTTCTCTTACAATGTTTTATTATTTATTTAAGATTTAGAGTTTACGGTTTAAAGTTTAGAGTTTAAGGTTTAGGGTTTAATCTTATTGTATTCTTAAGTTTGATCTTGGTAGTGATAATATTAGGAATATCAATTAAAGAGTAGAGGATTCGAGTTCCATATTCTATAAGGTATGGTATTTTCCTACTTCATGTGAGTAGAATTTTTTTTCGAATCAAGCGAGTGTAGAAAATCTCATTAACTATGTGCATAGATTTATGCGATGCATCATAATAGAATTTATTTAAACTCCCACTTCTAATAATATTAAAAAAAATGAGTACAATAAGATTTTCTGTCTCATTGTTTTCATCTTTTTTTTTTATTTCACACTAATTCCCAACAAAGAAGTAAAGAGAGAGATTTGCTGGGCATATCTATCTTCCTCGTCTTTTGTTTCTAGAAAATAAGATAAGAAATAACATAAAAAAGGGAGCAATTTAGCAAATTAGTTCCAAAGTTAAATTTCTTCTATAATGTTTTTTGGGTAATTGTTAAAATAATTTATTTTCTAGATTTGCGATGGTAAGAGTAGTAAATTTTATAAGAAAAAATGATACGAGGACCCATACGAAAAAGGAGCAAAACTTAAGACCTTCAATGTAATTCTCCCCAACTTACCTATAAAAGTTAAGAATTAGATATGATAAATCATTAAGTTTTAATTTATTTCAAAGGATACCTAGTCTTTAAAAAAGGTTTTGTCTTCTAACTTCTACAAAGTTGCCCAAAAATTTCTTGCTTTACAAAATTAAATTCATGAGGCAGTGTTAAATTAATTAACTGTATATGCGTTATTTTTTAGAGTGAGCCGAATCAATTATTTTAAGTGATGGAAAAAGGTTTTCTTGATTACACATCAAAAACCAAATAAAAAATGAAAATAAGTATTCAAATTAGTTGATGTAAAAAAGGAAACTAATTAAAGATTATTAATACTTCACGTCAATTTATGTATCAAAGGCAAGTGGCTAATTAATAATACAAAATTATTTCGCTTCTACCTAAACAATTAGTAAGTACGTGATTTAATTGTTAAATTGCATGCATCTCTAACGAGAAAGAATTTCATAACTAGAAAGAAGTTAAGAATTAGGTATGTGTCATACTCCAATATTTATAGAACAACCATCAAGTGGTTATCAATTTGACATATTAATTCAAAGATACCAAATGTGAATCAATTTGCTTTTGACACCTTTACTAATTAAGGTTTTGTTTTATATTGCTTCACCGATTAATTATTCAAGAAATTAATTATCAATTATTAAATTGACTTGAGTCAATCTTGCCTATACATATAATAACACCAGAGTCAATGATGAAGCGGAAACGCAAAGATAAAGCGAAACAAAAGTTTCATAAGTTTCTGAATAAAATTTTATTGAATAAAAGATAATTAAACAATACTATAGGCTCTTTATTTATAATAGAGAAAATCTAAGCCTACCCTAATAAGGAAAACAACTTAAGCTAACCATAATAAGGAAAACAACCTAAGCCAATATGGAAAACAAACTCTTTACCAAACTAAAGAAACTAAAAAATTAAAAATAACATATTAAATAAAAAATAAAAGACTAATTTTGTCCTACATCAACTCCACGCCACTTAGAAGTGAACTTGTCCTCAAATTCTCTTGATATAACACTTCATCTTTATGATATTCATATAGGTCTGCTACATTAAAAGTGTTTGAGATATTCAATTTTATGCATGTTATGTATGTGTGTGTGTGTGTGTGTGTGTGTGTGTGTGTGTGTGTATATATATGCATATACATATATACACACACATAGAAGACACAATGAACAACCCGTTTTTGTATACAAATTTTTATATCAATTATTAGTTCTTAGATTAAGGATATATGGAAGGCCAAGATTGAATGAAATAAAATATAATAAGCAGGATTAATGGTCCTTTTTTTTTTACACAAAATCTTACATCAAATATAGATGGTTGGATTTAGTCACATCCATAATTAATGCACATATGAGATGTAATCTCAATCATTGGATGTGTTAGATCCAAGACTTATATTTGATGTAAGATTTTATGTAAAAAAAGGGGGCTTGATCCTACCCTAAATATAATAGATATTTTATATTAATTAATTAAAGTCTTTTATGTCTTTTAACTCTATCTTTTTTCTCTTTCTTATTTAGTAATTCGTAAAATCTCTCTCCTACTTTTTTCTTATTTATTATATATCTTTCTCTCTTCATTATTTCTTTTCACTCTAGTTATCCTTTATAAATTCAAAAATTAAAAAATTTAAATAACTAATTTAATTATCACTTGTAAATTGAAAATTTTAAAACTTTAAATAAAAATTATTTTATTAATTAATTATCTAAGAAAACTCATAAATTGTTTCAAAATTATTATAATATATAAATATTCAAAAAAAGATTATTTAATTCATGAATTTTTTTATTTTTAAATGATAATTAAAATTTAAAAAATATTTAAGGAGAGAGAAGTTATAATAAAGAAAAATTAATGTGGGAGAGAAATTAATAAATTAGAGGTAAGAAAGAGAAAAAAAATATATAAAAAATCCTATTAAATAAATTTGTAAGACTTATTTTCTATTTGTTATATGCAATCTTGACCCTCTACATATTCTTAATCTATGGGCTAATAATTGACGTAAAAATTTGTGTAATAAAAATGAGCTATTAATTCTATTACATATATATATATATATATTTTAAAAGTATAAATTTTCTATAAAACTAAATTAACATTAAAAAAGAAAAAAGAAAAAAGATATGAAAGACCCTACTAAATGAATTTATTAGACTTTTTTTTTTATATTTGTTAGATGCAATCTTGACCCTCCACATATCTTTAATCTAAGGGCTAATAATTAATATAAAAATTTGTATACAAAAAAGGTTATTGATCCTACCCAATATATATATATATATATATATATATATATACACATATATTTCTTAAAACAAATTCTAGTAATATAAATTTTCTATACAACTAAACTAACATTATATAATAATATTAGTAGTCATATATGTTAGATATTAAACAACATACCCTCAAAGTTTATAGTTTATGTGAGAAATCTCATTCACTTTTAAAGAAATGTGAGGATACCCCTTAACTTTAGTGGAAATAAGAAGATATCTCCTTGAGATAACTGTTCTTATTTTAAACTGTTTATTTTGTTCCTCAACTATTAGAAGACATATAAAAGGAGTATATTGTATTTATATTTATTTTATAACAATCAATATAATCTTTATTCTAACATTTATTTTTGAAAGTTATAATAATATTTTGACTCTTAATTATTTTTCAAAATTTTCTACCAATTTTTTTACAAAATTAATTATATATAATATTTTAAATAGAACATTTAATTAAAAAAATTTATGTTGATTTTCTTAATCTTTATTTTCTGTACGACAGTCTTTGTGGTAAAGGGTTTGACAGATCTGTTTTGTTACAGCCCTGGTTAGTTTGTATTCTTCTATTATTTTAATGAATTAGCCTATCAAAGGCTTACTTTTAAAAAAAAAAAATTTATGTTGCAAAAATTTATAACAAAGATGCAAATTTTATTATTGTAAAAAAATTTATGATTAATATTATAAAAAATTGATAGCAAATTTGAATAAAAAAATTATTAAAAGCCAAAATAGTATTACAACCTTCAAATTTAAATGTTAGAATAAGATTATATTAATTATTGTAAAATAAAAATAAAGATAATATGCTTATGTTATATGTATTCTAATAAATTTAGGTAAAATAGTTAATTTTAAATAAGAATAGTTATGTTGGGAGTATTTTATTTTTTCTATTAAAGTTAGAGGAGTATGTTCAAATTTTTTTAAAAGTCATAAGGATTTCTCACACAAGTAAAACGTTTAGGGACTAAGTTATTTTTCTTCAAAAGTTAGGGGGTAAAGTACAACTAATATGTATTTATTATATGTTATGAGTTATTAATTATGGTTTAATGGCTATTATGTGTATATTGTATCTAATATCATTAATTATTTGTTGTTTACAAAATTATAATCTTATGTTCCATTTATGATAATATTATTATCATTAACATTAACCAAAATGTTATAGATTCATATAGCAGTCATGAGTAAAATTGGCTATTTATTTTAATTTGTTGTGATAACTGGTTCAAATTGAGAACTACATTAGTATCATCCTTGATACTAAAAAAATAACAGAAAAAAGTGATGACAGAGGCCTTTTATATATTTTATTCTATCAGGAGAAACGTGTTGAAATATAATAGGAGTAGATGTCATTTTTTTACATTAAATTTAAATATGTGGGTTAAACTAAAATTTTACATAATTGAGACGTATTTTTTAACAAAAAATTCAAACCGTGCAATTTCTTTTCTACCTTTGACACCATTAAAGATAACAATGATTTTCTGTTAACAATGATATTGCCAATGACTTTGCAATATTTCAAGTTATTTCTAAAAATTATCAATAAATTTTGATAAAGTAAAAAAATAACTCTTTCAAATACAATTAAATCACAAAATTTAAATATCAATTTTGTAATAGTACATCTTGATTTTTCCGTATGAACTCTATGGTACATTATTTATCTTGTAAGGTTTTATTCATTTTTTCTTTTTTCTATAAAATGTCATCATGTACTAGTAGTAGATGTTGGAGGTAGAAATTATCTAAATAATTATTAATTATTATGGATAATTAAAAGAATTAAAGAGATACGTTTTATCACTTATTATAAACATAATTTTGAATAAAAATAATTTTTATTATTAAGATTAGAATTACGTATTCTAATACTTTTCTTATGTCCCTGTCATTATATAAAGACATAAAGAGTGATTGATTAAAGGTGCGTCAAATTTCTTGGCAAAAGAAAAAAAATTCAAAACCTTTAGAATTGATGGAGAGGGTTTGAGATTGCATGTAAATCTGTGATTGGATTTAGATTTGTGCTGAACTTCTTCAGGCTACACAACTTCACACAACTTCACCCATGATTGGATTTAGAGTTTACCCATGTGCTTTAGTAGTTAGTATTACTTTGGCAAAATTCAGCTGCTGTTCTCTACTGGTTTGCTACTGACAAGTTGAAGTCTGCAGTTTAAATCTGCAGCTTTCTGTCATGCTTTTACTTTGCAGCAAAATTTGATGTTTTTCATCTGCAATCTGTTTGTATTAAACTTCTAAGAATTGCTCTTGTAATCTCTCTTTCTCCTCATTCTATTCTGATTAAAAGAAAAAAAGTTTCTGTGTAATTCAATTATACACGCCTTTGGCTTGTCTCTCTCCCAGCAGATATTTTTCATAGTTTCCTAGTAATATTTATTCCACAATTTATAGACTAATTTGGATCATCGTTCAATGGAAGAAGTTACAAGGATGTAATTTTTCCACACTTTTTTTTCAGTTGTTATCATTAACCTTTCATTTCTACTTTGTTTTCTATCGTAATATGCTTAAACTTTAACCCGGCCGGATTGGGTTTAATAAAATCGAACCAGGACAAAATTCGGACCCAGACTGAACCTGGTTAAAAATCGAATTATAAAAAAATTTGAAAATTTAAAATTTTCTTCTTGTATTGTTGTTTACGGGTTTGATAAAAACCTGACCTGATAGTAATTTATTAAAAATTCGAAAAAATTCAAACTTAACTCGGCCCGATTTGAATTATAATGAAAAGAACCCGGTCTGATTTATATTTAGGGCCAGGTTTAACCTGACCCTAAAACACCAGGGTCATTCGGGCTGGGCTGGGCTTGGGTTTTTTTTACCATCCCTAGAGAAAGCAAGAGATATTTAAGTTACGAAAAAAATTTCTATTAAAATGGTCCCTAACCTAGCCATTTTAATCATTTGTATAGCCTACAAATTAATTCTATCCCGACCGTAGAGAGGTCTTAAGAGAGAAAATATGCTATAAGATACTTTTGTATTAGAGGAAGTACCTTTCAAGTTTCCTTTTCTTGGACACTATGGTTAGAGAGATCTATCATTTTTATTTATATTTCCATCAGTCAGCACACAGTTAGCTACTGAAAACTTGAAAAACATCTACCAAGTTTGAATCTACATCAAATCTTTTATTATATTAACAAAAAAAAGATTACTTAAGATCATTATACCTATTGCTTTCAATTCTTTAGTTGAGAGAAGCATCAGATAGGATTTGAGGGTCTTTTTTCAAAATTAGCCATTTCTTCACTTGTTAAAGTAATCCATACTTCAATTTTTTTATGTTCGTTGGTCTGTAAGAGAATGGTGCAGTCTGTTCATTCACCACAACAACCTAAACGAATACGGAAAAGACAATTATACTCTTATATAAAAATAATTATTTGATAAAAATAATGATTAAAATTTTAACGTTTAATAAAATAAAATAAAATATATTTACTCATAATATATTAATAAAATAAATAAAAATATTATTTTATAACACATTTATAAAATAATAGTTGTTAATATATAATATATTATTTATTTTATAATATTTTTTGTTATTTTATTTATATTTTAGTTATATATTATTTGTTCATATTTATAAAAGAGTCCCTATTTTTTTCCTGTCCCTTCATTCTTTAAAAACCGCTTGTTTTGTAGTTTTTTTTAGAAACATTAATCTTATTTAAATTCTAATTTGAATATTTTGAGTTTTAATGCAGTCTTAATGAGGCTAAGCCGAATTGTCAAGGTATTTCCCACTTGGGCTCGATCCATTTGAGTCTTTTTTGTTATCTGGCCCAAGATCATGGGGCAGGTACGGAGCAAAATCATTGACAAGCTGTGTACGTGCTTGTACTGCTTTGTTCGGTCCAACCCTTAAATCGGAAATTCGCACGCAAACATATATAAATATATTTAATTTAAATTACAATACAATCATAAATATTGTATTATAAATATGTTACAAATAACTAAATTTATAAATTTATTTTTATTGATAAATTAATATTTAATTTATAATATATAAATAAATATTTCATTGTCAATATACTATAAAATAGATACTTATAATTAATATTATATTTATTTTTAATTAGGAGTTTAAAAATGTAATTGATGTTCTCTAATAAACAGAGACTTTAGTGGATATATATTATCCATTAATCAATCTAATAGCTAAAGGATTTATTAGCCATTGACGGCTATATTAATTAGCTTTTCTATCGTACTATTGTTTCAATTTGGAAACAAAAAAATATACAAATTATGGCAAAAGAAGAGGTTTGGAAGAAATATGAATTAATTTTATCAGATTTTATCACGAACAGTATTTAATAAATTCCTGATGGTCAGGTTATGTATTGAGATCTCATCTCAGGCTGTATATTGGGATCTCATCTAAGAATATTTTGATAAGAGAAATTAGCTGACAAAACAATTTTTATTCTCAGGCTTTGTTCCCCACAGTTGGTAATTTAAGAAGCCTTTCAGTAGCTGAACTTAGCTTATTATTACTTGATGTCTTCTACTCCCGACTTGAGCTTTCTTTCCTCGACAAATTGCAAGCATTTAGGCTATATAATCCTTGCACACAATCCGCTCCATGTCATCCTTCCGCAATCCTCGGAGAATCTTTTTGTTGATACCAAAATCGCTTGATATAAACTAATAAATTTGTTTGTACGAGAGAAAAAAGACCCGTCTCTTATCTCTTTTCTTTCCTTATATACTTATTTCCTTAAGTTTTTGGGAATAATAATCTGAGTTCAATTCTAATTATATATAATTAAAGATTTTGGTTTATCTTTGATTTTATGAAATAAAACGTTTTCAAAAATATTTTGTATTGGGCATAACTTTAATAAATTTTTTTGATTAAAGTCTTTTTTAATTTGTACCTTTCCTCTTTATCTTTTGAGTATTTCTTCTTTAATATAGATCCGGTAGCTATGTTGCTAGGATAATATATATGCGAAAAATTGACTTGATTTTCTATGTTAGAAAAGCGGTCCAATACTTTCTATTTCCTTGGAAAAGATTATTGTTGAATACTGCAAAATTAGTAGCAGTATTCCTGAAGAAATTGACTTTGGTAGGCATGGGAAACAATCAACTGACTGGATCAATTCCAACGACATTTGGGCAGTTACAATTTCAAGAAGTTGATGTTGTTAGGCTTTCTAGATCTCTTCCAACTACATCGGGTAATCTTGTTTCCTCAAGAGATCTCTCGTTATGCTGTAATGGATTGATTTCCGTTATACCCTAGTCTCTATGGAGCCTTAAGGACAAGAACTTGTGCGATCAATGGGTGGGTTCACTAAGCACAACCTACTTGGCATAGGGAGTTTTGGTTCAGTTTATAGAGGGAGACTTCAAGGAACTCGGATCCTTTCTTGGTATGGGATATGCTTGGCTTTCAAGGATCTACTGACATGTGACATCGTTGAAAATAAACAGTTCAAATTACATTTTAATTAATTTTACGTATTTATTATTATAATTACTATATTTAAAGGTAAAAATTATTATTTATTATCATTTCTTATTAACCCACCCAAGAGTTGTCATCCATCCTTCCCCAATGCCAGCTGTTGCCTTAAATTGCTGCCAATGTGCAACATCATTATGAAAATCTTGAATGAGAAATTTAACACGCTTCCAAATTTTGAGAACCTGAGAACCCGAGAAGCCAACGACTCAAGGAGTCAGGTGAAGTAATCTTCTTTACTTGAAGAGGATATAATCTAATATCTGAATACCCAAGGATCCAAGGAGTCAGGTGAAGGAATTTCTTAAAACAATTCCCAAGTCTTTTGGAGCACTCTCATGCCCTAAATATCTAAATCTTTCTTTCAACATGCTATAAGGAGAAATTCCAAACTTTACGGCTGAATTATTTGTGAGAAATCTTGCATTGTGTGGCTTCCCAAGTGCAAGTCTCACCATATAAGGAGAACAATTGATCTCCAACGAATTGTTTTGCCATTGAGTATTGCATCAACGATACTTGTTTTGGTCCTCGTACTTTCCTTGATAATGCCAAAAGAGAAAGCCAAAGATTCCAAATGATTCTTGTTAAGAAAAATCAAGCAAATAAACAAATAGAAAATAACAATCATCACAAGCAACACCGAATTTTTGTGAAAGACCTTTGAAAATTTCAAAGGTCATCGGAGATGGAGGTGAATTTTCACTAAAAATGAAGACGAAAAACTGTACACAAGTTACCTTAAACTCGAAATATATACTTTTCGTTTGAGTGGGGTTTGGACTAAACTTGGCTCGAATCAAACCCAAACAATAAAAAATAAAACCCATACAATATATTTACACACACATGTACACACACACACACACACACACACATATATATACATATATATATACACACACACATTATATTATAAATGGATTCAACTCCCCAACTACGTTAGCATACCTCAATATACTATATTGGTTATGAAATATGAGTTATAAATTCTTCCACTCTAATATATCAGCACGAGAAATTTGGAAAGGAATATTTTACTATGAACTTGTGCGAGCTACAGTTGTGTTCACTGAGCACAACCTACTTGGCGTAGGGAGTTTTGGTTCAGTTTAGAGAGGGAACTTCAAGATGGGTTGGAAGTTGCAATAAAGGTGTTTCACCTGCATTTTGAAGAAGCATTTAAGAGATTTAATGCTGAATGTGAAGTTATTATGAGCAGCGTCCATCATGCACATATCCTCGCTTCAATTGGTTACATGGCACCAGGTTATTCCATATTAATTTTTTTTTGTTTATTGTAATTTTAACTTTGTTGTTTTCAATTGATTTATTAAAATATAAAATGGTTAACATAATAATGAATTAATATCATTCACAGCTTGAGGACGATATTCTTCAAATTATAATGGGGAAGTGTCAATTTGATGGTACGGCTTTTTTTGAAAAACTTGTGGTCAATGATAGACTTATTTTTAAAAAATATTAAAATTATTGTTAACTTATGGTAGATGTCATCGAGATTATAAGAAAATATAATATTATTGTCTTATTTTACTAATTTCATTGAAACAATTTTAAAAGGAAGAAAAAAATTTTAATATACTCAGATTACATACAAATGTCATATTTTAAAGAAAAAAATTTATTTATTGTATGAATTTATATAAATTGTAGACATTCATTGATTGTTTGTGCCCATTAGCTGGCGGTAGGGGTTAACAGGGTATTTTTGAAATTTTGGGGACAAAGAGTATTTCAAAACAACCTGAGGGTGTCCAGTACAATTTCTCAATACATTATACATGCTCTTCATGGCACATAGAATATCACCCGACCAAAGAATTACCGAGGACATGACGTATAACAAATTTACAAAAAATAAAAATAACACAAAAGGCTAAGCATGCCCTGACAGAAACAACTTGAATCGCAGCTAGCTGGAGCTACCAAGCTACTTGATCTGAATCCACATGGCCACGCTTGGAACTCCTTTGTATACCACATAAAGGAGATAATACCCAGGAGGAGCAACTGCACCTGATGATGTTGCTTATGCGATAATGCCATGAACTCCAGGCCAAACGTTGTTAATAACATCAATCAAATTTAAAATTATCAGCCTCTGATTCATTGATATACCGTGCGTCGTGAAAGCCGGTGCGTACATTGTAACCGCAACCTCATCCCTGTTTAATCTCATTTCCTGAGCCAATAACGGGTCCAAATAAGATGGTGAAAATTTCTCGACCCTTAGCTTTGTCGGGTACTTCACATCAAATTCATATCCATCATTGGTGTTGCTGCCTGCAACTAGAACTTTTCCATCGGGTAATAAAACAGCTGATGAATGGTACATTCTCGGAATAGTTGTTGCCGCCAATTCCTTAAACCTTTCGTGCTCGTCGGCGTTAGGCCTGTATAAAACAGGCACGAAATTGGGGTCCTCCCTGTCATTCCAAGTTGACGTTCCGGTTTTTGCGCCATTAAGCATCAACAAATCTCCAGTTGGGAGAATCATTATATCTCCCATTACGCGAGGTGACGGCATTTGTTCAATCTTCCAGTTGGGATTCTGCTCTGTAATTTTGATTGTTCCGCAGTCTTGCAATCCAGGTAAGAACTGTTTCTTAGTCTCTGCAAAATAAAATGAGTCCCACTTTGCTCCTCCGCAAATCAAGACTTCAGCACTTACAGCTTTTGTGTTTCCTGAATGTAATTTTATCGGCAGGAGAGCCGACATTCCCGACGCCGGGTAGTTTCGGGAGCCACCAGGGAGATCTGGAAACTCGCGGACCACTTTGTTTGAGGCCGGGGCAAGCAACATGGAGCGATTGTTGGAGAAAATAAAGAGGTTGCCGTCGGGAGAGAGGTGGACAAATGGATATAAATTATTCTCCAATGTAAAGAAGATCTGTCCATCAATTCCCCGAAGTTGATCATGTGTATTTTGTATCAAAGGCAGGAAAATGGCTTGCTTGTTGGATTGTCCTTCCGGTGGAATATATTCGTAGCTAAAGGCACCGCGGCCACCGACCACAATGAAGCCGCCATCGGCTAAGGTCACTTGTGTTGAATACCTTCAACGATGAGGGAGAAGTTAATTTTTTCCAGCAAATTAAGGGAAAAGGATGATTTGCCTTTATATATACATGTTATTGCAAGCAGAGAACTTTCATCTCAGATTATATATGCAAAAGCAACACTGATAAGAATATACTATATATATACCATCTAGGGTCAGCAAGGGCAGTTGAGTATTCTCTCCAGTCACAAGTGGGGCACGTGGAAAGATTTCTGACAGCGTTTGCTCCTCCTCCGTTACCTCCTGCACTTACCAAGTTCCTATCCACAGTCAAGCCTCCTGATGAGCACCATGTGTCCGTTTGAAGCTGTCATTAATTAAGTAAATATAATAAATTCAATTTTCTAATATATTTCATATGTAACAATGAATATATATGACATAGAATTAATATACACGCACCTTCAACGCTTTCAGTTTTGATGTTTCAATATCAAACAGAACTGAATGGCACCAACAGTCCAGTTCCCCGGTCGTGTGGTCAGCAATTCGGCAAGGCATTTTGTGAGGGGGCAATGGAATCTTTGATATTTTCCAGATTGTAGCATCGTACATTAAAACTTTATCAATTTTCGGAAGCAGGATAGCATGCATAGCCGATACACCAGAATTTTCCGACACCAGCTCCCATTCTCCGTTATATCCTGTGCCAGCATTTCTTCCTGATGAAGAGATATTAGTATTTTCTCTTTCGGAGCTCTCATTGGCGTTGCCTCTCGGTTCGTGGCGAAATCGGAAAAAAGGGTCTGGGAATTTGAAGAAAGGGTTTTGGAAGAAGTGTGCATGCCATAAATGAACAAGAGAGGAAGAATATAGAGAGCTCTGAAAGTCCTTATTGCCATTGTTGAATCAATGGTTTTGATTTGCATGTACAATGTTCAAAGAAAACTTCTTCTCCTTATTTATACTGTTGTCTTGCTTTTAAATTTGTTGAAGACTATGCCAAAATATGCAGTGATTGTTCTTGTTTTCAGTAGAAATTGGATAGATGTTACTTGTTAGGTAATAACAGTATCAAATAAATGGCTATATTGTTCTGTGAAGACGAGAGATCAGTTTGAAGACAGAAATTATTTGGCTGGTGGTTAACCAATTGCCTGAGTAATATACGTCTGGATTGAGTTCGACCTTATGTTGTAAGTTAATTTATATGGTCCCATTCAAACATGAGGATGCTACAGAATTTAATGCGTAGAAAATGAATACCTATATATATGTATAGGAATAATTTCATTTTAGCTCCTAACATTTCAAGCAATGTCGATTAAGTTGGTATGTTTCACATATTAGATAGAAAAATCCTAAGTTTTTTTAAAATTATCACTTTGGTCTCTATCATTTCGGTCAATGTCACGTGAATCACTTAACCAAACTTGCATCCACTTTTAGCTATTAGGTAATTTTTTAACTTACCTCTTATAATATAATCGTCTTTAGTTTAACCCTAAAATTTATTAAAATCATCATATTACTCCTATGTATTAATTTTTATTATTATTTTTAATAAATAAAAAGATAAAATTATATTTTTATAAACTTAATTATTAAAAATAATTCTTTATTTTTTCTTTTTTCTTATCTTTCTTCTCTATTTAGATAAAAAAAATACATAGCAAAAATAATTTATCCATATCTGATAATCTTAATAATAGAATCAATTAATTGAACTTAAAAAAACCCAAAAATAAAAAGATCTTAATTTTAGAATTACTACTTAGAATTATGTATAATATGTTACCTTTTTTAGTCTTCTTCTCTTGGAAATGGCAAACAAATGCTTATACAATAACGCCATAAATTGATTAAATATAAACAAATAAATGATAAAATATGTGCTCAAGATACTTATATTATATACATAAATTAGACGCATGATTTAACTAAGTCATGATATATATGACAAAAGGTTAGAAGAGAATATGTATCAAACCATAATTGAAACTAGTTTAGTTAGTGTAATATTATATTTTACTTATTCAAAACATATATAATTTTTTTTAATAAAATATGACACATTTCAACTCAGCATATATAATTATTTGAAATAATTTTTATTCTTCTGATAATTTAACTACAAAGAATAAATCATGATCTATTTTTCATTCATGCTTGTAACAAATAAAAATTTTAAACTATTGTTGTCCTTAAGCACTAATAAAAATATGAAGATAATTCAAAATCATATTAATATTATAATGAATTAAAACAATAGTATTTTATCTCAATGCATAATTATATTATGTTTAAAAATACAATAAATTATAAATTTTTGGGCTATATTATAGAGAGTTAAAAAGTATTAATCATATAAGAATTGTTTTAATAAATCATCAGGATCAAATATTACGATTTCAAACAATTTAGTATAAAAAATAAAAATTTAAAGATTTTACTGAAAAACATAAATAATTAGTAGATAATAACTCTAATAATAATTTAATATTACACTTAGATTTGGACCTGAAGGACCTTTAGATATAGACTTCAATAATATTTATAACTATACAGGTTAGCTACATTATATTGGACTCAATTGATATTTATTTCAAAACTCTGATGATATTTATAACAAACTCAACTAATATTTTATATTAGACCTAATTGATGTTTAAACTGAACAATATTATATTTTTTATTTAAGTGTACACATATTTATTTATTTATTATATTATAATCAAGATATATAAATAAATTTATTTGGAGTTTAGATATGACAAGTATATTACACGCTAAACACATAGGCACATGCACAGTGACATCCACCTTCAAATAGTAGAGGAATCTACGCATACTCTAATATGGTAGAAAATTTTACAATATTGTGGGGCATCCTACCATTAGCAAAGGTCGAACACACTTCTTCAAGAGAGAGTATGTTTTTTTTTATCATCTAGCTAAAGGATGAAGAGTAAGCTAAACGATGTTCAGAATTAAAAAGAAAACTAAAATAAATGTAGCCATATGTTTATACCATTAATGGCCACACAATTCTCTAAATTAACGTACATTGGTGATAGTCACAAAATTTAGGATCAAATATTTTAAATTAAAATAAATGTATACCTTCTCATTCAACACAAAATTTTGTTATGATTTATGATTGAAAGAAAATATATTTTATCATAGGGAAATTAGTAAAATCATAATTAAAAAGTTGCCTTTATTTTATTTTAATAATATAATTTTATAATTAAATCTCTTATTATTATACCATTTGTGTGAAATATATTTTAAACCTATGCCACTTTAAATATCACTGAAAATTCAATAATAAGAATTTTTGTGTCATTCTAGTTTCTAGTCAGCAGTCACTGAAGAACAATTATATCTACATCAAATACTATTGAAGTACACATTTATTTGTCTAATAGGATGAAATAAAATATTAAGGGCATATCTCTTACATTAAGAAATTAAGTAGAAGGGGCCGAGCATAAAACATTGAAGGCAATTGTTTCACAAAAAGAATGATAGTAATTTTGTGGTACTTGATAGAAATAATAATATTCATACTCGTAAAATTGTATTTAATTAATTAATAAAAGAATATACATATGAATATTCACTGGAAATTTGTATCTCTAAAGTGAAAGAAAAATTGACATATACCCTCTCATGTTTGAGGAAATGGATGGAAATCTCCTGATGTTTGAAAAACAAGATCCAACAACAATGAAGAAATGAAACATCCACATTTTGGAATGGGCTAATATTTATTCTATCAAGGTCCAAGGCCAACAAATAATTACAGTTTAATTTGGACATATTTATTGATTGAAAAAACATAGTTATGTTATAAATCATATAGAATTAAAATTCTACTAAAAATAAGATTACATTTTATCCCACAAATTAAAATTTTACTATTTGAAATCAAATAAATGAAATCCAGTGTGTATATATATATATTATAACAAAAAATATAAGTTTATTCATTTTATAATATATTTATAAATTAAATAAAATAAAGAATGGATAAATATTAAGTTACTAATAAAATACAAATTCATAAATTTATTTATTTTACAAAATAAATTAATAATTTTATATCTAGTCAAAATATAAAAATAAAACTACTACATATATTAATAAATACTATATCATCAATGTGCTATAAAATAATATTTATACTTATTTTGTTAATGTATTTTACATAAATTTATTTTATTTTACTAAAGTTTAAAAGTTTAATAATTATTTTTGCTAAGTAATTATTTTTATATAAGCTATAGTTATTTTTATAATAAATTAATATTTTAGTGGGTATTTCGAAATCATTGGGACTAATAATTCTAATAAACCAGTTATTTTATAGGACCTATAAATTATTTTCTCTTCTACATATTTTCAAATGCCCTATACCTCCCTCAGGTTTGATTGAATTACCCTTAATACCCTAATTTTAAAAAATACCCTGCTACGTCGTTCTTTCTACTTATTTAACAAAAAAATTAACTTTTTCAGCAATTATACTAGAATACCCTTTGATAGTTGACTCAGAAAATATATGCATCCCATTTCTACTTTGGTGGCCATAGTAGTATAATAAATTAATAAAATAAAAATTGGCGTAATTCAATCAAACCTAAGGGAGACAAAGGGCATTTTCCCTTAAATATTTGATCTCAAACTTTTAAAGGGAGTTGTTCATCGCTTGAGTCACGATCATGTGTTAATGTGAAAAACCGCTTGCAGAGCGTTAGGGATAAGAATTATCTGTGACTGTGAGGTCTATTTAGAATTGCTATTAGTAAATTAAAACAATTTATTTTGTAATTTAAGATTAAAAAAATATTTGCTAAACATTTTTAGTACATGTTGATAAACTTATGCAAAATGAGAAGTTTTATTAACGAAAAAGAAACTAAATTACAAATTAAGATTAATGTTCATTTTTTTATCTGAAAGCTGAACATGACTGAAATTATAAATTTACTAAAATCTAAATATGATTAATATGTTTGTTTTTTACTTTACACCTTTGAATATAAATGTTAAGTTATTTTCGGAAAATGCTGCTTGTGGAGTTTTTCGTAACCATTTGGGGGATTATATTGGTGGCTATGGTTTGTCTTTAGGTCACCAAATGGCTTACCTTGCTGAGATAATGACTGTTATATTGGCCATTGAGCTGGCTTACGAAAAGGAATGGTGTAATCTTTGGCTTGAATGTGATTCTTTATTGATCATTCATCTACTCATGAATGATTCGCTTTGTCCTCCTTGGGTTTTACAAACTCGGTGGTTCAATTCCCGGCACTACATTGTTAAGATGAATTTGAGATATTCTCACATTTTTTGAAAAATAAATTCGAAAGCTTATACTTTGGCAAACCTGGGATTGCATTATAATGATCTGCAATGGTGGTCTAATCCTCCTCAAATTGGCAAGTTCCTAGCCCATGATGCAAACGGATTCCCGTACTACAGATTTACTTAATTTTCCTTGAAAAAAGAGATGAATAGGTGGAGCTAGCTGGAGGAAGGGCATTAACTCTCTATAAGAACATGGTGCATTACGAGATGTGAAGTGGGATGGAAGGTATTTTATAATTGGGCTTCTCTATTGTGTTATGGTTTCTTGTTTAATACACTTGCCTACTTGATTTGGTAGCTTGTCCAAAAAAAATGTTAAGTTATTTATTTTTATAAAAAATAAAAAATCAGAAATTGATATGTTAAAATATATATCCTAAAAAATCTGGAAGTATTATATTAAATTAGTAATATATATAAATATTAAGTAATAAAATAAGAGTATTATTGATAAATAACATATTTAATTCATTCATTACTATAAAAATGATCTTTCTTGACATATAGTTTTGTAATAAAAATGACTTAATTATTTTAAAATAATTTTAATAAATATTTAGAAATAAGTTAGAAAATAGTATGTTTGAATTTATATTCATTCAACGTCTATTCCTAAAAGCTTATTGGTAGTAAGAGGTGGCGTATCTCACCAAGGGAACCCATTGTAATTAAGAAGTACCTTTATTTTTATAATTTAGCCGCCTTTTTTTTTTTACACAACTAATTGAGTGTAAGCAAGGATTTCAAGGTTTATTTGTCTCTCTCGATTATTGTTCTTCTGAATTAAATTTTTTCCATAATTTCTTTCTTAGTTGTCTACTCTACTATAATTATACCTTTGAACTAATAGTCAATAACAGTTTGATAAATCTTTTTAAAAATTAGTCCTTAAAATTTCTTTCCTCTAGGAAATAATGCATGATAAGACAAAGGAATATAACAAAACTGCAAATCAAGGGAGGACATGAAAGACCTCACCCTTGAAATAGACACAAAACTTAGACAAGTGAATAAAAATTTTCAGAGAAGCTAGAAAACAAATTTTCAGAAGAGGAATTTATTCATATCCTTTATTGAAAACTTTCTGATATAAAGATGTGGTATATCCCAAGTAATATTATCACAAGGTACTTATTTTTTATAATCTAGCCATTTTTGACATAAACGGTTTTGCATAAAAAAGAAATTCAGGATCTTGTTCAAATTTAGCCATTTCTTCCTTAGATAATGTAATGATTGCTTCAACTCCTACACCATCGCTGGTGGGCATAAGGCATGCAACCGTATGATTTAAGGAAACCAAGGATAGCAATGTGGGCTTTCCCCACCCAAAATCGGCTTCGTAAAATGGCATTCTAGAAATATCAGAAAAATGAATCACCGTACTGTTTGCAAGTCCTTTAACTAGACCACTAACATGCGTGTTCGTCTTGTATTGATCAACCACGTTCTTGACAGATTTGTGAACTTCTGCTGCTAAATAGTTGTAGTCAATTTTTTCGTCAATGGGCAATTTCGCAATTGCCGTTGTCACCAAATTCCCAAGACACTGAGGTGGTAATGGTGGATTCACTATACTTCGCATATTCATAGAAATTACTGCTGCCAATTGTTTAACAGTAAATTCATGTGCTTCTTTATCCGCATTCCTTATCAGTGCACCCGAAATAAGTGCCGCTATAGCCTCAAAACGTGTTGGATGATCCAAATATGACCCACTACCAATTTTGTTTCTTAGAGCAGCTATCTTTCCAGCATCAAACATAAAATACTTTCCTACAATTTCAGTTGGATTATAATGATAATGATTTTGTTCGTAAAGGCTTCTCATTGATGCATAGGCATCATAAGGAGGATAGATGGAGGAACAATCTACAACCACATTCTTTATATCATTGGCTCCACGTGCAACTTCTGCCCAGATTTTGACAAAGTAAGCTGAAGTTGTTCCATCGACAATAATATGATTAAAGCAAATAGAGATTGCAATCCCACCGCAGCCAAAGTAATTGACCTGCACGATTAGGTTGGCATCATTATAAGTAGTTGGAATTTCTTGCATATTACCCTTTAACGGCACTAGCTGCTTAAACAGATTGTTGTCTCTTTTCTGAAGAAGCTTAGACATCTCGCCAACGACTACTTGAGTTTCGATAAAGATTGCACCATGATCATTACAATCAATTGAGACTCCATCTTTAGTTTGTCCTGCAAAAGGGTAGTAATAAGTTAATGTTTTGGACAAAGAGTTTTTGAGATGGCTTGAAATTTTCATGTCTTCTTTGCTTTGTGCTGAGTAAAAGAGAATCATGGGAAAGTAACCATTAAAAGCAAAATTATCAGGAAGGAAAAACTTGTGGGTTCTTAGGTGGGCTGGGGTTGGAGAAGATGGCTTGATGATTTCTGTAGAAATGATTTTGATTTCCATTTCTATTTTCGTGGTAGAAGAAAAGTGAATTTGATGATTTGCACAAGTTCAATTACATCAAACCACAATTTATGATTTCGATTTATGTTTGGATTTCTTTTAAGTTCCATAATTTGACAATTCTACTTTTTAGACTAGCATAAATTAAAAACACAATACAAGTAATTAAAAATTTTATATCTTATATCAGGTTGGTCAAAAACGGACGGCTAATTAAAAATTAAGTTATTACACAACATTTAGATGATCACAGATTGGAAACTTTTTGTCTACATATGAATTACATTAAAATTTTAAGTTTTAGAATTCTATAAGTGTACAACATTATTAGCAAAGTGATCAAAGAGTAGGTCAAGCAAAAAAGAAAATAAATAAATAAACATACCTGACAACTACAACATCAAGTTAACAACTAAACAACTGAAAGCATATAACTAAATAATGAAAAAAAAATGCAAGTAATCTAACAATATTGTGGACAGTTAGTCTATGAACACATGTATATAAAAAATTTATCATTTGTGAGTTTGAAAAAATTTGTTTCAAGTTAATTAAAGGCGATATAATATTTAAAAATACATAATTTACATTAAAAACCTTAAAATAACGTGCACTTCGATAATAAAAAAATTGATTAAATATTTAAAAAATTATAAATAAAAAATTATAAAATTAACAAAAGCAAAATAAAACTCAAAATGAGCATTTGCACTCGAACAAAATCAAACCCACAGATAAAGTAACATGTATTGTGCAAACTAAAGTAATATGCACCAAAAATTCACTGATAAAGTAACATGTATTGTACAAATTGACAACCAAATCAATATTAAGAATGAAAACATACAAGATATCGAGTATCAAACCAATTCAAATTTGAAAAACAAAATCAACAAAAATATTTCAAATTCCCAAACCCTAAATTGAAAAATAAAATTAAACTAGTAAAATAATGTACACTTGATAGAAAGAAGGAAAAAACAAAAAATATTTCCAAAATTTCAAGATATGAAGACTTACCTAAGCAGATGCTCTAATTTGGGTCACCTATGCTTTGATCGATCTGGCAAGTATCTTCGTCCCATTTATGGTTCAAATTTTTCACATTACCAACACATTTTCTGTCTTCCACTAAATTAAAATGAATTCTTAAACTATTAATTTGATAAATATAACTTCATTTAAGTATAGATCAGTTTTTTGGACTACACACTAAAAGCCAAATAATATATAAAAAATAAGTCTCTAAGCTAGTTGATGGAGATAAGGCCAACTACTTAAAGATTATCAATATTTCACGTCAATTTAATATGTATCAAAGGCAAGTGGCTAATTAATACTCCGAAATTATTTCGCTTCCACCTAACTTAAGGTGTTGTTTAATATGTATATATATATACCTATAATAAATTAAGGTGTTGTTTTGTATTGCTCCACCGATTTAACTTTTTTAATAATTAAAAGAATTATTAATTTTTTATGTCATTTAATTGACAGTAGGTAATTTAAAAATTAAAAGAGAATAAAAAATTTATGTATACAACCTCTATTTAAAAAATTATACTAAACAAAATTAGAGGTATATATATACATATATATGTTCCATCCGAAATTATTTCATTTCCACCTAACCTATTCATAGTGTTTTTAGGATTTATTTAAATATAGTTAGTTAACTTAATTTTGCTATATTAGATTGTTAAAGATATTTATTATTTTAAGTTAATGGTAATTTTGGGACACTGTTGGTTAATAGAAAAGGAAAAAAATTAATTTTTTTATTGAATCTAAAAAAATCTAAATGATTTTATTAAATTTATTGTCCTGTTCATTAATAATCTAATGAATAGATGAGCAGAACTATAACATAGTGACTATATGCTATAATCATTGTGTTTGAACTATTACATTGTTCAAAATATTCAAAATACAATCCGATTATTTAAAGTAGAGATCATTCATAAATTGTATTGGAAAATAGCCACTTATAATAGACATACCGTATAACAACTGTATAATATCATAACTTTTAATATATTTACAACATTATATCCCTAAATAATTTATAACTTTTTGTTCCCTTTAAAAACATACTTTGTTATCGGAGCACTTTCTCTCTCTTTCAATAACGATGTTGTTTTTAATTATTTTGTGATAAAAATCACTTTTACTTTTATATATTATCTTTTTCTTACAATGTTTTATTATTTATTTAGGGTTTAGAGTTTAGGATTTAAGGTTTAGAGTTTAAGATTTAGGATTTAATCTTATTGTACTCTTAAGTTTGATCTTGGTAGCGATAATATTAGGAATATCAATTAAAGAGTAGGGAATTCGAGTCCCATATTGCACAAGGTATGGTATTTTCCTACTTCATGTGAGTAGAATTTTTTTCGAATCAAGCGAGTGTAGAAAATCTCATTAACTATGTGCATAGATGTAAGGGATGCATCATAACAGAATTTATTTAAAGTCCCGCTTCTAATAATATTAAAAAAAATGAGTACAATAAGATTTTCTTTCTCATTGTTTCCATCTTTTTTTTTATTTCACACTAATTCCCAACAAATAAGTAAAGAGAGAAATTTGCTGGGCATAACTATCATCCTCGTCTTTTGTTTCTAGAAAATAAGATAAGAAATAACATAAAAAAGGGAGCAATTTAGCAAATTAGTTCCAAAGTTAAATTTCTTCTATAATGTTTTTTGGGTAATTGTTAAAATAATTTATTTTCTAGATTTGCGATGGTAAGAGTAGTAAATTTTATAAGAAAAAATGATACGAGGACCCGTACGAAAAAGGAGCAAAACTTAAGACCTTCTATGTAATTCTCCCCAACTTACCTATAAAAGTTAAGAATTAGATATGATAAATCATTAAGTTTTAATTTATTTCAAAGGATATCTAGTCTTTAAAAAAGGTTTTGTCTTCTAACTTCTACAAAGTTTCCCAAAACTTTCTTGCTTTACAAAATTAAATTCATGAGGCAGTGTTAAATTAATTAACTGTATATGCGTTATTTTTTAGAGTGAGTCGAATCAATTATTTTAAGTGATGGAAAAAGGTTTTCTTGATTACACATCAAAAACCAAATAAAAAATGAAAAATAAGTATTCAAATTAGTTGATGTAAAAAAGGAAACTAATTAAAGATTATTAATACTTCATAACTAGAAAGAAGTTAAGAATTAGGCATGTGTCATACTCCAACATTTATAGAACAACCATCAAGTGGTTATCAATTTGACATATTAATTCAAAGATACCAAACGTGAATCAATTTGCTTTTGACACCTTTACTAATTAAGGGTTTGTTTTGTATTGCTTCATCGATTAATTATCCAAGAAATTAATTATCAATTATTAAATTAATTAAAAGGAAGAGTTTAATACACAAAAACACAAAGTACTGGTTTCAACCAAACCAGACATAAAATCTGGTCCACAAAGACCAACTAATTGAAACTGGGTAGCTGAAACCCCAAGCAGGGGAAACAGAGTAGCAGCACCAGTAAAGAAGGCAAGCTAAAGGTAAAAATTATTATTTATTATCATTTCTTATTAACCCACCCAAGAGTTGTCATCCATCCTTCCCCAGTGCCAGCTGTTGCCTTAAATTGCTACCAATGTGCAACATCATTATGAAAATCTTGAATGAGAAATTTAACACACTTCCAAATTTTGAGAACCTGAGAACCCGAGAAGCCAACGACTCAAGGAGTCAGGTGAAGTAATCTTCTTTACTTGAAGAGGATATAATCTAATATCTGAATACCCAAGGATCCAAGGAGTCAGGTGAAGGAATTTGTGGAACAATTCCCAAGTCTTTTGGAGCACTCTCATGCCCTAAATATCTAAATCTTTCTTTCAACATGCTAGAAGGAGAAATTCCAAACTTTACGGCTGAATTATTTGTGAGAAATCTTGCATTGTGTGGCTTTCCAAGTGCAAGCCTCACCATATAAGGAGAACAATTGATCTCCAACGAATTGTTTTGCCATTGAGTATTGCATCAACGATACTTGTTTTGGTCCTCATACTTTTCTTGATAATGCCAAAAGAGAAAGCCAAAGATTCCAAATGATTCTTGTTAAGAAAAATCAAGCAAATAAACAAATAGAAAATAACAATCATCACAAGGAACACCGAATTTTTGTGAAAGACCTTTGAAAATTTCAAAGGTCATCGGAGATGGAGGCGAATTTTTACTAAAAATGAAGACGAAAAACTGTACACAATTTACCTTAAACTCCAAATATATACTTTTCGTTTGAGTGGGGTTTGGACTAAACTTGGCTCGAATCAAACCCAAACAATAAAAAATAAAACCCATACAATATATTTACACACACATGCACACACACACACACACACACACACACATATATATATACACACACATTATATTATAAATGGATTCGACTCCCCAACTACGTTAGCATACCTCAATATACTGTATTGGTTATGAAATATGAGTTATAAATTCTTCCACTCTAATATATCAGCACGAGAAATTTGGAAAGGAATTTCTTACTATGAACTTGTGCGAGCTACAGTTGTGTTCACTGAGCACAACCTACTTGGCGTAGGGAGTTTTGGTTCAGTTTAGAGAGGGAACTTCAAGATGGGTTGGAAGTTGCAATAAAGGTGTTTCACCTGCATTTTGAAGAAGCATTTAAGAGATTTAATGCTGAATGTGAAGTTATTATAAGCAGTGTCCACCATGCACAGATCCTCGCTTCAATTGGTTACATGGCACCAGGTTATTCCATATTAATTTTTTTTTGTTTATTGTAATTTTAACTTTGTTGTTTTCAATTGATTTATTAAAATATAAAATGGTTAACATAATAATGAATTAATATCATTCACAGCTTGAGGACGATATTCTTCAAATTATAATGGGGAAGCGTCAATTTGAGGGCACGGCTTTTTTTGAAAAACTTGTGGTCAATGATAGACTTATACATTATTCAACTTATACAAAGAAACATGAGGGTTTGCTTAGCGATTTTATGTTGAAACTCTTGGAATTATGCTTCTTTCATTACTATTCGAGTTAGAGGTACGTTAACTAATTGTAATTTAAGTGTCAACACCATTAGAGTTTTAATGGAAATTATAAATTAATTTAACTAAATCGGTAGACTTTCTTTTTACCCACTACCGGGGTCCTTTAAGAGAAGAACTTGGCGTGTTTTATCTGCGATGGTTCCCATAAGGCGAGAGAATGCCTAAAGTATGGCAAACTAAATGCGATGATTACCGAGGAAGAAAATCCAAAAGTCGAGGAGTGTATTATGAAGCTCAACCCTTTGTAGCAATAACTTTACAACGTGTTTTGAATTGACGAGAGTTATCAAGGCCTCATGTGCATGAAGGTACATATAAATGGCATCAAGATTTGGCCAATGATAGACACGGGAGTGACAAACAGCTTTCTACCAAACTCCAGAAAGAGTAGCCCCTTAGGCATGTTATTGATCATTACATTGAGTTTAAACCTGGCATAAGACCTCTTGTGCAGGTTCCTTACCGAATGTCACCATTCAAGTTAGCAAAGTTATAGAGACAGTTCGATGAGTTGCTGGATGTTGGGTACATCCAATCCTCGAAGCAAGACGGATCATTAAGAATGTGTATGGATTATTGTGCACTCAACAAGGTCATGGTAAAGAACAAAGACCCCGTCTCCAATGTTGCTGATTTGTTCAATCGATTAGGTAGCATTTTTTATTTCACGAAGCTTGATTTGAGATTGAACTACTAGCAAATGAGGATCGCTGAAGGCGCCTCGCGACGAGACGAAATAACATGTGTAACAAGGTAAGGTTCGTACGAATTTCTAGTTATGCCATTCGAACTTACCAATGTATATGCTACATTCTGCAACCTTATGATTGATGTTCTTAGACTAATTTATGGTTGTCTATCTAGATAATATTCTGGTATATAGCATGAGTTTTAGAGATTATCTCAAGCACTTAAGGCGAATGTTCATGAAGTTGAGAAAACATAAGTTAAATGTTAAGAAAGAAAAATGCAAATTCTGTAGATGAAAAGTGTTATTTATCAACCATTAGGTGAGCAATGGCAGCATTCGCATTAAGATAGGAAGGTCAATGCCATCCTTGGCGAGACCGAACCTAAAAATGTACCCGAACTTTGATATTTTTTTGGTTTAGCTAACTATAACAGAAAGTTTATTGAGGGTTACTTCAAAGAGTTAGCGCTCTCATTGATTTGTTGTGGAAAGATTGAAAGTGAGAATGGACTGAGGCATGTTAACATGTATTCTATAACATCAAAGGTGCAGTAGCTTCCGAGATTATTCTTACGCTACTTGATTTCAGCAAAATTTTCAAAGTCTATACAAATGTGTCAAACAAGGTAGTTGATGGCGTTCTAGTATAAAAAAGGCACTTGATCGCTTTTGAGAGTCGAAAGTTGAAGGATGCTGAGTAATGATATTCAACCCACGAAAAAAAGATGACAACGGTAATGCATTTCTTGGCAACTTGGTGGTATTATCTCCATGAGACGTTTTTTATGGCAGTGATGGATAATGTGGTGAATACATATTTTTGCTCATATAAGAAATTGTCCCTAAAACAAGCAAGATGATAAAAGTTTCTTTCTAAGTTTGACTTTAAATGGATACATAAGTTGGGGATGAAAAATGTGGTTGTGAATATGCTTAGTTGAAAGGAAGTTAAGGGTCATATTGTGGCTCTAACAAGGTGTGAATACTTTCATTAACAAGGTGCGATAGTATGTCGATAGTGTCTCTACATACTGCGAGCATTACGACGAGATTAAGAAAGGCCTCATATAGAGGCGTTTGCTTCACTGGTCAATTTTGGACTGAGTTGAATTTTTTAACAACAAAATTATCCTTAATCCAGCCAACAGATAAGGTGAACACATTACTCAAGAAGTACTTGTGACATTATGTAACAACCAGCTACACAACTAGGGTGGATTTGCTCGATGTGGCCCAATTTTGCTATAATATACATCATTCCTTGGCAATGGGAATGAGTTCAGCATATTTAGTCTTGGGGGCAGCAACTAATTACTACACATGAGATATCAAAATAAGCTAGTGGAGTGAAGTGTCCAACAGTACATTAGTTCATACGGAATAAGGAAGAGTTATTAGTGGAGGCAACAAATAGTTTGACCAAAGCATCTCAACGAACGAAGAAGAATATGAATGCTTGAAAGAGACTACTAGAGTTTGACGTGGGCAACAAGGTGTTGCTCAAGCTCACGCCCCAAATATCAAAGAAAAGTAGTAGTAAAATTGTACATTGAGGGTTGGTGTTGAAATATAATGGATTTTTTAAAGTTATGAAGAGGGTTGGGAGAGTAGCATATAGATTGAAACAACCTGAACAATTGAGTATCACCTCGTGAAAATATAAAGATATCATCTGCATAAAAGATATGAGTAAAAGAGACGCATCCTACTTGGAGCTGAAATAAGAAGCATTCTGATTGGTGCCATTATTATTTTCAACTACATTTATATTATTGAAATTTGTAGTTGCATATTAAAGTTGGATGTCATCAAAAATATTTTAATTTTTTTAAAAAATATTAAAATTATTGTTAACTTATGGTAGATGTCATCGAGATTATAAGAAAATATAATATTATTGTCTTATTTTACTAATTTCATTGAAACAATTTTAAAAGGAATAGAAAAATTTTAATATACTCAGATTACATACAAATGTCATATTTTAAAGAAAAAAACTTATTTATTGTATGAATTTATATAAATTGTAGACATTCATTGATTGTGTGTGCCCATTAGCTGGCGGTAGAGGTTAACAGGGTATTTTTGAAATTTTGGGGATAACGAGTATTTCAAGAAAACCTGAGGGTGTCTAGTACAATTTCTCAATACATTATACATGCTCTTCATGGCACATAGAATATCACCCGACCAAAGAATTACCGAGGACATGACGTATAACAAATTTACAACAAATAAAAATAACACAAAAGGCTAAGCATGCCTTGACAGAAACAATTTGAATCGCAGCTAGCTGGAGCTACCAAGCTACTTGATCTAAATCCACATGGCCACGCTTGGAACTCCTTTGTATACCACATAAAGGAGATAATACCCAGGAGGAGCAACTGCACCTGATGATGGTGTTTCTGCGATAATGCCATGAACTCTAGGCCAAATGTTGTTAATAACATCAATCAAATTTAAAATTATCAGCCTCTGATTCATTGATATACCGTGCGTCGTGAAAGCCGGTGCGTACATTGTAACCTCAACCTCATCCCTGTTTAATCTCATTTCCTTTGATCTAACCCTTACTGACAACCTCTTCCCGTAGTTGATCAGCTGATCTGAAGACTCGACTATTATATGTTGTCTTAGCTGAGCCAATGACGGGTTTATATAAGATGGTGAAAATTTTTCGACTTTTAGCTCTGTCGGGTACTTCACATCAAATTCATATCCATCATTGGTGTTGCTGCCTGCAACTAGAACTTTTCCATCGGGTAATAAAATAGCTGATGAATGGTACATTCTCGGAGTAGTTGTTGCCGCCAATTCCTTAAACCTTTCGTGCTCGTCGGCGTTAGGCCTGTATAAAACAGGCACGAAATTGGGGTCCTCCGCATCATTCCAAGCTGACGTTCCGGTTTTTGCACCATTAAGCATCAACAAATCTCTAGTTGGGATTCTGCTCTGTAATTTTGATTGTTCCGCAGTCTTGCAATCCAGGTAAGAAATGTTTCTTAGTCTCTGCAAAATAAAATGAGTCCCACTTTGCTCCTTCGCAAATCAAGTAATACCTGAGAAACTTGTAGAAGAAGAAGAGAGAGAAATCTATAGGGGAAGAGAGAAATTAGACAGAAAAGGAATCAATTTTCATTAACCAACTTCACGTTCTACAATAGGTTGAGGGAGCTGCAATATAGCTTCCCCTCTCTCTGCCAGCTCAACACAAAAAGAAAAACAGAATTAAAGGTCATAGTACACGTGTGACTTATATTACTATAGCTGTAAATATTTTTCATATATCAATTCTGCTTCCTTAAAGAACCTTGTCCACAAGGTTAACTTGAGGCAAGCGCTGCTCAATGTCAAAGAGAAATTCCCAAGTAGCCTTATATGGAGTTCGATCTGACCACTGAATTAAAACTTTAGTGGCAGCTTGATTTCCTCTTTTAACCATTTTCTGATCAAGAATAGCAACTGGTACTGGCGGCAAAGCAAGAGAAATTGGCAAGTTGAGTGATGGAGTAACGTTATAAGGAGTTGTCTTTTTGAGCTGAGAGACATGAAATACAGGATGTATGCTGGAATCAGCTGGTAATCCAAGTTTGTAAGCCATTGTACCTATTTTGTCTTCAATATAAAATGGACCAAAATAGAGAGGAGAGAGTTTGGGATTGGTTCTGTGAGCTACACTCTGCTATCTATATGGTTGTAACTTAACATAAACCCAATCACCAATGTTAAAGGTCCTCTCGATGCGATGAGAGTCAGCTTGTTGTTTCATGCGATTCTGGGCTCTGTTCAAGTGAAACTTCATAATCTGCAAAGCAAGTTCCCTGTCCTTAAGGCATTGATCTACTGCTGCAATTGGGGAGTCACCAGGGAAATAAGGAATATGTAGAGGAGGTGGAAGGCCATACACAATTTCAAATGGAGTAGTGTGAGTGGCAGAATGGTAGTTGGTGTTGTACCACCACTCAGCAAGAGAGATCTACTTTACCCATTGTTTGGGATTTTCTCCAGTCATACATCTTAAGTAAGTCTCAAGGCACCTGTTGACAACTTCCGTTTGCCCATCTGTCTGTGGATGGTATGCGGTTGACCTGAGTAACTTTACTCCTTGTAGCCTGAACAATTCATTCCAGAAAGAGTTGGTAAAAATTGGATCCCTATCACTAACAATGGATGATGGTAGCCCGTGCAATTTAAAAATGTTATCTAAGAAAAGTTGTGCAACAGTAGAAGCTGTATAAGGATGACTTAAGGCCAGAAAATGAGCATATTTACTGAGCCTATCCACAACCACCATGATCACTTCCTTACCATTTGACTTCGGCAATCCCTCAATGAAATCCATGCTGATGTCAGTCCATATATTTTTAGGAATTGGTAGAGGTTACAGGAGCCCTGGAGTGCTGACATGCTCTGGTTTGCAAGTTTGTCAAACAGTGCAGTTCCTAACATAATTTCGGACATCCTTTTCCATTCCCTTCCAATAAAAAAGCAATTGCAACCTCTTATAAGTAGCTTGTACTCCGGAGTAGCCCCCTAATGGTGAATCATGTAAAAGTGTGAACAGCTTGTGTCTCAATTGAGTATCATGCCCTACCACTAATCTGTTTTTCCTTCGTAATAAGTTACCATTCCAATTATAATGGCTATGGTTCGTCTTTCCCTCCTTCAAAGACTGAATTATACTCTGTATATTAGAGTCATTACCCCAACTTTCTTTTATCTCAGGAAGCAAGCTACTAATTGGAGTAGAGATTGTCAAAGCAGCAAATTCTGAAGTAGGTAATCTGGAGAGCGCATCAACAGCCACATTTTCCCTTCCCTTTTTGTACAAGATTTCAAAATCATAGCCAAATAACTTAGCTATATATTTTTGCTGGTGAGTAGTAGTGATTTGTTGCTCTAAAAGGAATTTTAAGCTCTTGTGATCAGTTTTAATGAGGAAGTGTCGGTAGGCTACATAATGGTCCTATTTCTTGACTGCGTAAACTATTGTCAAAAGCGCCTTTTCGTACACTGACAGGGACTGGTGCTTCAAAGCCAATGCCTTACTGATGTAGGCAATAGGGTGACCAACTTGCATCAACACTGCCCCTATACCAATATCACAAGCATCAGTCTTAATAACAAATTCTTTGTCTGGAGAGGGCAATGCTAGTACAGGTGCTGAAGTGAGAGCAACTTTTAATGCTTCCAATGCTTGTTGAGCAGCAGCTGTCCATATGAACCCGTCTTTTTTAGCAAGTCAGTGAGAGGCTTGCTGATGACTCCATAATTCCTTATGAACCTTCGGTAATAATCGGTCAACCCCAAGAATCATCTCAACTGTCTGACATTAGTTGGTACTGGCCATTTAGATACAGCTTCTATTTTTTTGGATCAGTAGAAACTCCATCGTTGCTGATAACGTGGCCCAAATATTCTACAGAAGAGCTGCCAAAGATACACTTACTCCTCTTAGCAAATAGCTGATGTTCTTGGAGTTTGAGGAACACAGCTCTTAAATGCTGCAAATGAGACTGCAAATCTCTGCTGAACACTAATATATCATCAAAGAAAACAAGTACAAACTTTCGAAGGTAAGGCTTGAAAATGTCATTCATCAAACTTTGAAAGGTAGAGGGTGCATTGGTTAACCCAAAGGTATGACAGTGAACTCATAGTGCCCTTCATGTGTTCTAAATGTTGTTTTATGGATGTCAGAAGCGTACATCCTAATTTGATGATATCTAGAGGTAAGGTCAATTTTAGAGTAAATGACAGCGCCATGCAACTCATCCAGTAACTCCTCTATAATGGGTATTGGGAGTTTATCTTTGACTGTGTTACTATTGAGTGCTCTATAATCAACACACATCCTCCAGCTATTATCCTTTTTTTTTAACTAAAATCACAGGGGAAGAGTAAGGACTAACACTGTGCTGTACAATGCCATTGTTTAATAGCTCTTGAACAATATTCTCTATTACATCTTTTTGTAATGGAGAATGCTTATAGGGTCTAACATTCACAGGTTTAGCATCTTCAATAAGGGGTATTCTATGGTCATGAACCCTATGTGGTGGCAGTTGGTGAGGTTTCTCAAACAAGAATTGAAATTCAATCAACAGCTCAATAAGTTTAGGGTCATTTACCACAGTATCAGTGCCTTCCTGTATAGGTTCTCGCGACATAGAATGAGGGACGGTTTGAGCTGCTTGAATTTGTGCTACATAAGTAGCTGTTGGACTATGCTGGATTAACTTGAGCAGGTTGCTGTGAGAAATCAGCTTAACAGAAGTGGTAGTGATGCCCTGCAACTGATAGACATTGTTAGTGATTTGAAATTCCAAGTTATATCTCCCAGTGTAGCCAACCATTGTATTCCCAGCACCATTTCACAACCCCCCAACGGCATTACCAAAAAGTCAGCAACCAAACAATACCCTTGCATCTCTCATCTGAATTCCTCACACAAATGTGTGCATATGACTTCTTGTCCATTAGCCACCGTGATATACACTAGATCGATAAGTTTCAGGGAACAACCCAACCCTTTTTCCAAAGCCATATCAAGGAAATTGTGAGTACTTCCTGAGTCTATGAGGATATGTATGGGTTTTCTCTTGAAGTTATCCACAATTCTCATGGTTTGATGGGCCCACTCTATGGGTCCTCCCATGGCATTGAGTGATATTGTAGGTGTGTCTGGTGGTTCTTCGTAGTCCCACGAAAATTCCTCACCATTCTCACTGTCTGGGAGCTCTTGAATCATTATCATATGGAGTTGTTTCTTCTTACATTGGTGACCAGGTGTAAACCTTTCATCACACCAAAAACACAAATTCTTTGCTCTCTTTTCATTTATTTCTGCATCTGTAAGCCTTCTAGTTTGAGGTTGGAAGGGTTTAGCATTGTTGTTTGGTTGTGATTTGGCGGTTGGATGAGTAGGTAGTGGGCTATTTGGCTTAGTGAAAGTAGTAGAGGTTGGTAACTATGGTGGTAATGAAAATTTGTTCTGGGTTGCCCCTTGGGTTGAGAAGGTAGAAGCTGATGGTTTGTTGTAGTAGGACTTACTGGTTCTGGTTGCCGTGAGGTAAGATTCTTGCATTCGAGCGAGAGCATAGGCTTGCTGCAATGTTTTTGGTCCAAACATTCTCAAAGGAATGTGTACCTCATCTCTGAGGCCGCTTAGGAAACAACTGAGAGCATATTCCTCTAATAATGTAACCTTATGGGACAAGACATCAAATTCCTCCAAATACTCCTATAGAGACCCAGTTTGTGTTAATCCTTTCAAATCTGCCATAGGATCTTCATAGATTCTTTCACCAAATCTACCCTTGAGAGCCTCTACGTACTCCTCCCAAGGTGGTTCATCGATCCTGTTCCTATTTTTGAGAAATGACTGGTGCCAATGAAGAGCTCTGCCCTCCAAATGAATGGAAGCAAGCTTGATCTTAGCATTAGCAGGAGTAAAATCAATCTGGAAAAATCGATCGCATTTGAACAACCATCTATCAAGGTCTGTACCGTCAAATTTGGGAAACTCAATCTTAGTGAATCGAGTGGCTAGCTGATAGCTACTATTTTGGGTTCCTTGGTTATCTTGGCTTAAATCAACAAATGGAGGTTGTGGGTTAGTTTGGTTCTCTGGGTTGCGGGGTGGATTAGTCGGGATATTATGGTTGTTTGAACTTCCAGGTGAAGAAGAGGTTTGGCCTTGGGTCCCAGGTTGTGCTAAGGTTAAAAAAATTTTCAGCTCGCTCAACATGGAGCTTTGTTGCTTGTTCATCATTTCTGTGATGGTTTGTTCTTGCTGCTTGTTGTTTTCAAGCAACATTCCCTTCACCATATTTTTTATGCTCTCCTCAAGCCTTTTCATTTCTTGAGAGCGTGTATTATCTGCAACAGACATGGTGAATGGCATTTGGATTTGATAGAAGCTGAAAGGAAGAAGGAGGATTCGAACTGCTCTGATACCAAATAATACCTTAGAAAATTGTAGAAGAAGAGAGAGAAATCTATAGGGGAAGAGAGAAATTAGACAGAAAAGGAATCAATTTTCATTAACCAATTTCACGTTCTACAATAGGTTGAGGGAGCTGCAATATAGCTTCCCCTCTCTCTGCCAACTCAACACAAAAAGAAAAACAAAATTAAAGGTCACAGTACACGTGTGACTTATATTACTATAGCTGTAAATATTTTTCATATATCATCAAGACTTCAGCACTTACAGCTTTTGCGTTTCCTGAATGTAATTTTATCGGCAGGAGAGCCGACATTCCCGACGCCGGGTAGTTTCGGGAGCCACCAGGGAGATCTGGAAACTCGCGGACCACTTTGTTTGAGGCTGGGGCAAGCAAGATGGAGCGATTGTTGGAGAAAATAAAGAGGTTGCCGTCGGGAGAGAGGTGGACAAATGGATATAAATTATTCTCCAATGTAAAGAAGATCTGCCCATCAATTCCCCGAAGTTGATCATGTGTATTTTGTATCAAAGGCAGGAAAATGGCTTGCTTGTTGGATTGTCCTTCCGGTGGAATATCGTAGCTAAAGGCACCGCGGCCACCGACCACAATGAAGCCGCCATCGGCTAAGGTCACTTGTGTTGAATACCTTCAACGATGAGGCATAAGTTAATTTTTTCCAACAAATTAAGGGAAAAGGATGATTTGCCTTTATATATACATGTTATTGCAAGCAGAGAACTTTCATCTCAGATTATATATGCAAAAGCAACACTGATAAGAATATACTATATATATACCATCTAGGGTCAGCAAGGGCAGTTGAGTATTCTCTCCAGTCACAAGTGGGGCATGTGGAAAGATATCTGACAGCGTTTGCTCCTCCTCCGTTACCTCCTGCACTTACCAAGTTCCCATCCACAGTCAAGCCTCCTGATGAGCACCATGTGTCCGTTTGAAGCTGTCATTAATTAAGTAAATATAATAAATTCAATTTTCTATTATATTTCATATGTAACAATGAATATATATGACATAGAATTAATATACACGCACCTTCAACGCTTTCAGTTTTGATGTTTCAATATCAAACAGAACTGAATGGCACCAACCGTCCAGTTTCCCGGTCGTGTGGTCAGCAATTCGGCAAGGCATTTTGTGAGGGGGCAATGGAATCTTTGATATTTTCCAGATTGTAGCATCGTATATTAAAACTTTATCAATTTTCGGAAGCAGGATAGCATGCATAGCCGATACACCAGAATTTTCCGACACCATCTCCCATTCTCCATTATATCCTGTGCCAGCATTTCTTCCTGATGAAGAGATATTAGTATTTTCTCTTTCGGAGCTCTCATTGGCGTTGCCTCTCGGTTCGTGGCGAAATCGGAAAAAAGGGTCTGGGAATTTGAAGAAAGGGTTTTGGAAGAAGTGTGCATGCCATAAATGAACAAGAGAGGAAGAATATAGAGAGCTCTGAAAGTCCTTATTGCCATTGTTGAATCAATGGTTTTGATTTGCATGTACAATGTTCAAAGAAAACTTCTTCTCCTTATTTATACTGTTGTCTTGCTTTTAAATTTGTTGAAGACTATGCCAAAATATGCAGTGATTGTTCTTGTTTTCAGTAGAAATTGGATAGTTGTTACTTGTTAGGTAATAACAGTATCAAATAAATGGCTATATTGTTCTGTGAAGACGAGAGATCAGTTTGAAGACAGAAATTATTTGGCTGGTGGTTAACCAATTGCCTGAGTAATATACGTCTGGATTGAGTTCGACCTTATGTTGTAAGTTAATTTATATGGTCCCATTCAAACATGAGGATGCTACAGAATTTAATGCGTAGAAAATGAATACCTATATATATGTATAGGAATAATTTCATTTTAGTTCCTAACATTTCAAGCAATGTCACTTAAGTTGGTATGTTTCACATAAATCCTTAACCAAACTTGCATCCACTTTTAGCTATTAGGTAATTTTTCAACTTATCTCTTATAATATAATCATCTTTAATTTAACCCTAAAATTTATTAAAATCATCATATTACTCCTATATATTAATTATTATTATTATTTTTAATAAATAAAAAGATCAAATTATATTTTTATAAACTTAATTATTAAAAATAATTCTTTATTTTTAGAATCAATTAATTGAACTTAAAAAAACCTACAAATAAAAAGATCTTAATTTTAGTTTATTTTATATATTTTATTATATTTTATCTAATTTCATAAGATATAAAAAATAACTCTTGAGGAAACATTATTATTTTTTTCAATATAACATTTCAATATAGCACATACACATATTTGTACCTTAACTATATTGGAATTCAAATTTAAAAAAATTTATTATTATTATTTTCATTATTATTAAATAAATACTTTTTGTAATATTTTTTTTTTGAAAAACAAAATAATGATTTTTTTTATATTTTTCTACCAAATTAACATGATGTAAAAATTTTATATTTGGCATATTTCTATATTTTTAATATTTTTATAAGTAAAATAAGTAAATAAATTTTTTAGTAATAAATAAAGTGTCTTTATGATAGATTTCGGAGAGAAAATTTGTAGGTTTTAATTTTTTATACATTAAATTAATTGATGTTTTGCTAATACTATGTGATTTAAATAAATTAGTTTATTTCTATATTTTTTTCTCTGTCTGAATTAAAAAATCAAATAATTTATTTTAAACTCATTGTAATTTTTTCTTAATAAAAAATTAAGAAGAGAACGAGACGATGAAGAGGAAGAAGAATGAAAGGAAAGAAATAGAGGAAGGCAAGGACGAAGAAAAAATAAAAAAAATAATAATTTTATAAAAATATAATTTATCTTTTTAATTATTAAAAATAAAAATAAAAAATTTAATATATAAGAGCAATATGATGACTGTTATAAATTTTATTGTTAAATTAAGGATTATTATATTATGAGTAAGTTAAAAATTACCTAGTGGCTAAAAGTGGATGGTTAGAAGTTTGGTCAAGGAACCTACGTGATATTGACCAAAAAATTAGGGACCAAAATATAATTTTTAAAATACTTGAAGACTTTTATACTTAATATGTGAAGTATATCAACTTAAGTGATATTTCCTAAATTATTAGGGACTAACATGAAAGTATTCCAATATATATATAGCCATGTTTGTTTTTACAGCGTTTTCTGGAGAAATATTTAATTGGTTCTTTGTTATAAGAATATTATATTTTTATAATAAAGAACTATTAGTTATTCCTGAGTCAATCGAGTCAGTATCATTACTTCTTGCACTCGGATTCCCATCGGCCCATCCAAGAATGATAGTGGTATGTGGCCAATCCTAGCTACCCCTAGCTGTGAGTGTTCGTTCCATCCCTAGGAGGGATGTGCAATACTTCCAGATGAGGGCGAGCTGGTCTTCCTTCTACACACCCGCGGTAGAAAGCGTATGTCTACTTAGATAAAATAAAAATAACAATAAGATTATCACTTTAGATGGACTATGTCTACTTAGATAAAATAAAAATAACAATAATCATAAATTTAATTTAAAAAAACCTAAAAATAAAAAAATCTTAATTTTAGTTTATTTGATCTAATTTCATAGATATAAAACATAACTCTTGAGAAAAAATCATTAATTTTTTCAATATAACACATAAACATATTTGTACATTAACTATATTGGAATTTAAATTTAAAAAATTATTATTATTATTATCATAAAATAAATACTATTTGTAATATTTTATAATAATAATAATAAATTCAGATGAGGGCGAGCTCCCCGGTCCGGTTATCGAGCCGAATCGAGACAGAAAGCGTGGAGAAAGAAAGAGGTAATTGCTTTGTCGTTTTCAACTCCCTCTTATAAGCCTTGCATTAGCTTTCTCAAGATAGTTTGAAGTCGATTATGGATTAGTTAAGCTAATACACTTCTTGAATCACATAAAGCGGTTCCTATCGGTACGTCAAAGAAATGAGAATTCGTAGTTTGGTTGGCAGGTAACTTGTGATTAATTTCTTATTTCGACCAAAAAATGATTGGTTTTATTCTTATTACATTTTTTTTTTGTTTTTTTTCATTTCTATATTTGTATTTTCAATTTTCAACCTCGACTATAGATTCATAACAGATAATATAAACTATTTTATAAAATTAAAATTATTACTCTTCAATTTTAATTGACTAGGGTAAAAATTTTATTGGATTGTATTTATAGTATTATTATTTGATAAAATTTTAGAAATAACTTCATGGTCAAGTAAGCACCTATAAAATAACAACAAAATAGTAAAATATCTTCTCCGTGTTATATCATAAAAATGCATTGCAACATAACCAGCTATAATTGCTCATGCATCCTTCAATTTTTACAATTTCCTCATATTATTTAAATGGATTCACATAATTCTGTTTAATATTTTAAAATAAAATGAAAAAAAACCTAAAATAAATTTATTCCTAAAATTTTAGAATTAATTTTAAAATTGTAACAATAATGTAGAGAATATATATATATATATATATATATATATATATATATTATGATATAACATATAGAATTTCGAATTATATTTGTAAGTAGAATTATTATGTCATTTCAATCGATCTGAGTTTAATTTGATCCTTCTCTAGTGATTAGCCCAAAATAATTTTTCTTTTTCCTTCTTTTTTAAATTTATTTTTTCAATAAAATATTGATTATCACTTTAAAAGTGTAATATATATTAGTGATTTGTAATAAAATACAAATTTGAACTGAAATGTTAAAATACAAATTCGTCAAGATTGTGCAAATTGTTTCCTACATTGTCAATTTTCATAAGCTGGCAGATATCAGATTACAACTTCTCTATTCATTAAGTTTTTGCTAATTAAGGCAAGCCAAATTCATAATAAACTCGGTTAATTTTGATTACCCCTTCATTTATTGATATATTTTAATTATATCTTAATTTGTTGCAAGTTATCATCACACTCTCAAGATCATTAATTTTTGCTAGTTAAGCTAGCCGTCAATCGGGTTTTGACCCATTTTTTTCTTTTAATTTTAAACTTAGTTCTCTCTAAATATACAATGTGGCGTTACATTCATTAATTGTTTGGTGAAGAAACTGCCGGTGAATTTTCAGGATTGTGCAAGAAAATTATTAGGGAAAATAATAAGTTAATATAGGCATAATTGCACTATTTCTTAAAATATTTTCGCCTCTAAAATAACGTTTTGGTGTAAAATAGGTTCAAACCAACGACCGAAGGTAAAATACTGGTTGATTCTATAAGAAGACATTCTCCCTATATAGATTTTTTAAAGCAACATCAAATATTTTTATATTTTCTAATAAATTTGAGGAAAAAATGAAAGATAAGAGAAGTGTAGGAAGGATTTTTCTTCATCTTTAATGGACAAAATATAGTCTCTATTTATAGGCATATATATTCTTTTATTAGAACCTGTTCCTTCATAATTTAGTTTTGTATATATATACACATATATATATACATACATATATATATACATATACATATACATATACATATATACATACGTGCACACACACACATATATATACATATAAGTGTATGTATGTATATATATATATATATATATATATGTTGATATTAGATTTTATTCTTTGAAATCAACTAGTAAATTATTTGTTTCGAAGAGAGAAAGATCCCTTTTTGTCATTACTTTTCCTTTACTTATATAATTTTTTTTCCTCTTTTGATTAGTCTCTCATAATTATTATAAATCTGATGAAATTTTGATTAGAAGTCAGTAATTTGAGGCTTACTCTATTTCTCTTGACTAGGGTAGGCTCAATGGATAGAAGATTTCTCTTCATTGCTGGGGCTGAACTACATGGTGCAAGGAAGGAAATAAGAGTGTAACAATGTGAGAATATTAAAAGAATATGAGACTCAAAGACATAAGACATGAAAAGTCCCTCAGTTTTGATAGTTAGAAGTTCTTTCTAATTATTAAAATTTTTACTTTTAGAGCCGCAATTCTCTTATATGGTTTTTTTTTGAGTTATTTGAACCCAAAATGAGTAAGCACGGGCTTTTAAATCCTTAAAATGAAATGACGTTTCACTTTCCTATGTAAATAACAGCTTAGACTTTTCCCAGTAATGGCTTAAAGTGGCTGGATGAAACACTTTAGATTATAAAAAATGTACAATTTGAAGAGCCGGGTAGTAATCAAGACAAGGAAATGATTGGTGGAGAGGCAAAGAGAATATAGACATTGGACTTCCCTTTGGCATAATTCCGAAACCTTGGTGTATAAGATTTTTAGGATTCTTGTTTTTTCACTTGTTTCAAGAATAAGATATATCCTTTTATGTTTATTTCCTAAATACTTAATTATCATTTGATTGGTCTCTAGATGAGAACTATTTGGATTTGTAATATTCTTTATCTATTTAAGATACAAGTTTTTAATTTCTCCTTTGTTGTTGAAGAACTTAGTATTTTTAAATGTTTAACTTTATTTTGTTGAGTGAGATTCATTTTTTGTCTTTTTAGATTAGATATTGGTAACATAGAGGTACATTTATTTTTTATCTTTCTGGACTAGACGTTAGTACCACAAAGATACATTTGTTTTTGTCTTTCTAAACTAAATGTTGTACCATAGAAATTTATATCTTTTTTTCTTTTTGAACTAGATGCCAAAGCCACAAAGGCATATTTATTTTCCATTCTTCTACACTAGAAGTTGGTACTACAAAGATGCATTTACTTTTTATTCTTCTGGACTAGATGTCGACATCACGCGGGTACATATTTTTTGTTCTTTGAAACTAGATGTCGGTACAATAGAAGTATAGTTATTTTTTGTCATTTTAAACAAGACGTCGTCATACCATAAAGGTACATTTATTTTATCACGTAAGCCATAATTACTAAGAACTATGTATAATAAGTTAGCCTTTTGAGTCTTCTTCTCTTGTAAATGGCGAGCAAATATTATACAATAACACCATAAGTTGATTAAACTTAAATGAATAAATGATGACATATGTGCTCAAAATACTTATATTGTATACATAAATTAAACACATGATGTGATAAGTCATGATATCTGGAAAAAGATTAGAAAAGAATATATATTAAACCATAAATGAAATTAGGTTAGTTAGTGTAATATTATATTTTACTTATTCAAAACATATATAATTTTTTTTTAATAAAATGAGACCACTTCTTTATATTAGACATAAATGATATTAAAACTGAATAATATTATACTTTTTAATTTTTTTTTTATTTGAGTGTATCCATATTTATTTATTATATTATTAATATAAAATATATAAAATTTATTTACTGAGAGTTTAGATATAACAATTATATTATACTCTAAACATATAGACACATACACAGCGATATCCGCCCATTCAATAATAAGAAATTTTGTGTCATTCTAGTTTCTAGTTAGCACTCACTGAAGAACAATTATATCTCCATCAAATACCTCGAGGTATACATTTATTTATCTAATAGGATGAGATAAAATATTGAGGGCATATCTCTTACATTAAGAAATTAAGTAGGATGGGCCGAGCATAAAACATTGAAGACAATTGTTTCACAACAAGAATAATAGTAGCTTTGTGGTACTTGATCGAAATAATAATATTCATACTCGTAAAATTGTATTTAGTTAATTAATAAAAAATATACATATGAATATTAGGAAACTGGTATATGCAAAGTGAAAGGAAAATTGATAGATACCTCCTCATGTTTGAAGAAATAGACGGCTACTTTCCTAATGCTTGGGAGAAAAAAAAAACAAATATTTCCCTCAAATTTAGATAAATAGATAGATAACAATAATAATAAAGTAGGATATATATTTTTCACATATAACAATTTAGTACCTCTTTTAGTATTTTTAGAAAATATTTTTTAAAATTATCACAATTTAGTTCTTATTTTAGTACCTATTATCCCTTGATTTTTTAAAAATACTCTGTTACATCCTTCTTTCTACATATTTAACAGAGAAATTAACTTTTTAGCAATTTTACTAAAATACTTTTTGATAGTTGACTTAGAAAATATACCTTTTCCATTTCCATTTTCCCCTTTCTTTAGCTCCTGCAGTCCATTCATATTTTCGTTAGTTTTTCTTAATTTCATAACCAAGTAAGAAAAAAATGATTTGAACAAAATTATGATTTCATCCACGAATAAATCCAAAATTGCAATTCAAAAGTGAATAAATCCAACCAATCTCAAAAACAACATTCCAATTATTTGGCTATTTCTTAAATTCCAAAATAAAAATTAAGTTCATCATACACGTTTCCAGCAAAATGACAAACTATCTCTTGTTTCAACCCCTCCCATCACCTACTAGATCTAGAAATTATAACAAAAGTCAAAACTTCAAAAACCAAATGATTATAATCCTTTTTTCCTCTATACCGAAAACCTTCAAAACCTTATCCCTTAGCCATAGGTTATCCAACAAATCAAATTATTTATTATTTTCCTCAGTTGCATCACTGCCAGGCATCTACCACTATCACCCTTCACTGCTTCATTGTTGCACCCCACTACTATCGCCTTATCCGCACCCTCCATTACCATCGTATAGTTTCCATCCTTAGCCGTCAGCTATGGATTGTCCATGTAATGTCCGTACACGTTGAGTTTTATCCTGGCGTAATTCCTTCATTTAAAGGGGGTGATTTTCTTCCATTTAGATATGATAGTTTTTTATGCAAATAGAAAAAATAAAATAAAAATAAGAAAGATTAAATAACTTTAAATAAATATTTATACGTGTCCATTAATATATATTAATATATGTTTATTTTATTTTAATTATATTAAAAAGACAATCTTACCCCTATATTCACTATTTTCTGTTAAATAAATAAGTAGAAAGACGTAAAGGGATATTTTTTAAAAATCAGGGGGTAAGGAATAATATGATCAAACCTAAGGGAGATAAAGGACATTTTCCGCTAAATATTTGATGTTTTGAAGGGAGTTGTTCATCCCTTGAATCATGACATCTTGTGTTAATGTGAAAAGCCGCTGGCAGAGCGTTAGGGGTAAGAATTATTGTTGCACTACTGAAACAATAGTATACAATTTAATTTTGCATGTGAAAAATGTTATTAGAACAATATCTGTGGGGTCTATTTAGAATTGCTATTAGTAAATTAAAAACAATTTATTTTATAATTTAAGATTAAAAAATATTTTGATAAACATTTTTAGTACATGTTGATAAACTTATGCAAAATGAGAAATTTTATCAAAGAAAAAGAAGCCAATTACAAATCAAGATTAGCGTTTATTTCTTTATCTAAAAGTCGAACATGACTGAAATTATAATTTTATCAAAATCTAAATCTGATTAATATATATTTTTTACTTTATACTTTTGAAACCATTTGGGGAATTATATTGGTGGCTATGGTTTGTCTTTAGGTCATCAAAGGGCTTATTTTGCTGAGATAATGGCTGTTATATTAGCTATTGAGCTGGCTTACGAAAAGGGATGGTGTAATCTTTGGCTTTTTATTGGTCATTTGCCTACTCGCTTTGGCCTCCTTGATCTTTACAAACTCGGTAGTTCAATTGTCGACACTACATTGCTAAGATGAATTTTAGATATTCTCACAATTTTCAAGAAACAAATTCGAAAGCTAATACATTGGCCAACCTGGGATTGCTTTCTAAAGATACCGTTGTTTCCTTGCTGTGTTACAGTTTCTTATTTTATACATTTGCCTACCTGATTTGGTAGCTTGTAAAAATAAAATATTAAGTTATTTATTTTTATAAAAATAAAATATTAAGTTATTTATTTTTATAAAAATAAAAAATTAGAAATTAAAATATTGACATATATGTCCTAAATAATTTGAAAGTAATATATTACGTTGTTAATATATATAAATATTAAGTAATAAAATAAGAGTGTTATTGATAAATAAGTTATTTAATTCATTCATTATTAAAAAAATAGTCTTTCTTGAAAGAAGGTTTTGTAACAAAAATGGCTTAATTATTTTGAGATATTTTTAATAAATATTCATATATAAATTAAAAAAATATATCGTCTTTTTATGCAATGATGGTTATCAAAAGGAAATAATATGTCTGAAATTATATTCATTCAATATATATTCCTAAAAACTTATTGATAGTAGGAGGTATCGTATCTCACCAAGCGAAACGCATTGTAATTAAAAAGTATTTCTATTTTTATAATTTAGCGTCTTTTTTTTTACACAACTAATTGAATATAAGTAAAGATTTAAAGGTCTATTTGTCTCTCTTTATTTTTATTCTTCTGAATTAAATATTTCCCAAAATTTCTTTCCTATCCGTCTACTATACTATAATTATACCATTCAACTAATAGTCAATAACAGTTTGGTAATTTTTTTTAAAAATTAGTCCTTATAATTTCTTTTCTAGGAAATAATGCATGACAAGACAAAGGAATTTATTAAAGAGAAATAACAAAACTACAAATCAAGGGAGGACGTAAAAGACTTCACCCTTGAAATAGACACAAAACATAGACAAGTGAATAAAAACTTTGAGAGCAACTAGAAAACAAGGACTCGACAAGATCTCAAGATGTGGTATATCCCAAGTAAGGCTATCACAAGTACTTATTTTTCATAATCTAGCCCTTTTTGACATAAACGGTTTCGCGTAAGAAAGAAATTCAGGATCTTGTTCAAATTTAGCCATTTCTTCCTTAGGTAATATAATGATTGCTTCAACTCCTACACCATCGCTGGTGGGCATAAGGCATGCGACCTTATGATGTAAGGAAACAAAGGATAGCAATGTGGGCTTTCCCCACCCAAAATCGGCTTCGTAAAATGGCAATCTAGAAATATCAGAAAAATGAATCACCGTACTGTTTGCAAGTCCTTTAACTAGACCACTAACATGCGTGTTCGTCTTGTATTGATCAACCACGTTCTTGACAGATTTGTGAACTTCTGCTGCTAAATAGTTGTAGTCAATTTTTTCGTCAATGGGCAATTTTGCAATTGCCGTTGTCACCAAATTCCCAAGACATTGAGGTGGTAATGGTGGATTCACTATACTTCGCATATTGATAGAAATTACTGCTGCCAATTGTTTAACAGTAAATTCATGTGCTTCTTTATCCGCATTCCTTATCAGTGCACCCGAAATAAGTGCTGCTATAGCCTCAAAACGTGTTGGATGGTCCAAATATGACCCACTACCAATTTTTTTTCTTAGAGCAACTATCTTTCCACCATCAAACATAAAAGACTTTCCTACAATTTCAGTTGGATTATAATGATAATGACTTTGTTCATAAAGGCTTCTCATTGATGCATAAGCATCATAAGGAGGATAGATGGATGAACAATCTACAACCACATTCTTTGTTCCATCGACAATAATATGATTAAAGCAAATAGAGATTGCAATCCCACCGCAACTAAAGTAATTGACCTGCACGACTAGGTTCGCATCATTAAAAGTAGTTGAAATTTCTTGCATATTACCCTTTAACGGCACTAGCTGCTTAAACAGATTGTTGTCTCTTTTCTGAAGAAGCTTAGACATCTCGCCAACAACTACTTGAGTTTCGATAAAGATTGCACCATGATCATTGCAATCAATTGAGACTCCATCTTTAGTTTGTCCTGCAAAAGGGTAGTAATAAGTTAATGTTTTGGACAAAGAGTTTTTGAGATGGCTTGAAATTTTCATGTCTTCTTTGCTTTGTGCTGAGTAAAAGAGAATCATGGGAAAGTAACCATTAAAAGCAAAATTATCAGGAAGGAAAAACTTGTGGGTTCTTAGGTGGGCTGGGGTTGGAGAAGATGGCTTGATGATTTCTGTAGAAATGATTTTGATTTCCATTTCTATTTTCGTGGTAGAAGAAAAGTGAATTTGATGATTTGCACAAGTTCAATTATATCTTTATATATAGGAATATGAGAAATAGGATATAGTGGATTTAAGATTATAAACATCAAACCACAATATATGATTTCGATTTATGTTTGGATTTCTTTTAAGTACCCATAATTTGACAATTCTACTTTTTAGACTAGCATAAATTAAAAACACAATACAAGTAATTAAAAATTTTATATCTTATATCAGAAGTTGGTTGGTCAAAAACGGACGGCTAATTAAAAAATAAGTTATTACACAACATTTAGATGATCACAGATTGGAAACTTTTTGTCTACATATGAATTAGATTAAAATTTTAAGTTTTAGAATTCTATAAGTGTACAACAATATTAGCAAAGTAATCAAAGAGTAGGTCAAGCAAAATAAATAAATAAACATACTTGACAACTACAACATCAAGTTAACTAAACAACTGAAAGTATATAACTAAAGAATGAAAAAAAATGCAAGTAATCTAACAATATTGTGGACAGTTAGTCTATGAACACATGCATATAAAAAATTTATCATTTGTGAGTTTCAAAAATTTGTTTCAAGTTAATTAAAGGTGATATATTATTAAAAAAGTGCATAAATTACATTAAAAAACTTAAAATAACGTGCACTTCGATAATACAAAAATTGATTAAATATTTAAAGAATATAAACAAAAAAATTATAAAATTAACATAGGCAAAATAAAACTCATAATGAGTATATGCACTCCAACAAAATCAAACCCACAGATAAAACAACATGTATTGTGCAAACTAAAGTAATATGCACCAAAAACTCAATGATAAAGTAACATGCATTGTACAAATTGATAACCAAATCAATGCTAAGAATGAAAATATACAAGAGATCGAGTATCAAACCAATTCAAATTTGAAAAATAAAATCAACAAAAATATTTCGAATTCCCAAACCCTAAAAATTGAAAAATAAAATTAAACTAGTAAAATAATGTACACTTGATAGAAAGAAGGAAAAAACAAAAAATATTTCCAAGATTTCAAGATATTAAGACTTACCTAGGAAGATGCTCTAATTTGGGTCGCCTACGCTTTGATTTGAAGTTGGATCTCATTGGAAAGAATAAATATGGTAGATTTTGATTCGAAGAATGAATATGGTTAATTCAAGTCGATTTTAGATTATTTAAAGATTTAGGCATGCTAACTGTGAAGAAAAATGGGTGGGGAACTTTGGGTGGAAAATGATTTTGAGTTTTTTTTGGGTGCAAAACACAAAAAAAAGGGTTATCAAATTTAATTTTCTTAAATCATACTAAAAAAATAATGTATTACTGTAAAAAAAATTTATCAACATAAAATATATTTGTGTAAAAATAAAAATGTATTATTATAAAAAAAATATATAGTCAAAATGACTTCATTTTAGTTGGTGATACTATAGTTTCAGAAAATCTTAATACACGTTGTTTAGGGATCAATAATTTTTATTATAATTCTGTTGTTTGTGCAAAAAACATTGACGACCATTTTTCTAATAATGTAAGCAATATGATTATTAAATCTTTTATGACAATGGCATAGAAAATTAATTTCATAATTTCGGGCTTATTATTAACAAGTACTACATAAATTTTATTATTTTTTTAATAATGTTTATGAAATTTAGTTTTCTTAAATCATACTAAAAAGGTTAAAATAAATAATAATAAATATATATATTTCTACTTTTAAGATTATCAATATTTCACGTCAATTTAATATGTATCAAAGGCAAGTGGCTAATTAATAATCCGAAATTATTTCGCTTCCACCTAACTTAAGGTGTTGTTTAATATGTATATATTTATACCTATAATAAATTAAGGTGTTGTATATATACATATACCTATAATAAATGAAGGTGTTGTTTTGTATTGCTTCACCGATTTAGCTTTTTTAATAATTAAAAGAATTATTAATTTTTTGTGTCATTTAATTGACATTAGATAATTTAAAAATTAAAAAAAAGTAAAAATTTTATGTTTAGAATCTCTATTTAAAAAATTATACTAAACGAAATTAAAAGTATATATATATATAGATATATATGTTCCATCTGAAATTATTTTATTTCCACCTAACCTATTCATAGTATTTTTTGTAGAAAATTAAGGAAGAATAATGGTAAATGAACAATGTAAAGGAAGAAACATAATTTACTTAATACCATAATTCAATTACATTAATCTTTATATAGCCAAAAAAAGTTACCCATGATCATATCTATAACTACCCATTATTATTCATGATTATTAATGCTAAAAAAATACAATATTGAAAAAACTACTAAATATATTTTTCCTAAACTAATGGAGCATTAAAGAACATATCCATTAGAGGTCAATATGTATACATATATATGTTCCATCCGAAATTATTTCATTTCCACCTAACCTATTCATAGTATTTTTAGGGTTTATGTAAATATATTTAGTAAACTTAATTTTGTTATATTAGATTGTTAAAGATATTTATTATTTAAGTTAATGGTAATTTTGGGACACTGTTCGTTAATAGAAAAGGAAAAAAATTAATTTTTTTATTGAATCTAAAAAAATCTAAATGATTTTATTAAATTTATGTTCTGTTTATTAATAATCTAATCAATATTTCAGCAGAACTATAACATAGTGACTATATGCTATAATCATTGTGTTTGAACTATTATATTGTTCAAAATATTCAAAATACAACCCGATTATTTAAAGTAGAGATCATTCATAAATTGTATTGGAAAATAGCCACTTATAATAGACATACCGTATAACAACTGTATAGTATCATAACTTTTAATATATTTACATCATTATATCCCTAAATAATTTATAACTTTTTGTTCCCTTTAAAAACATACTTTGTTATCGGAGCACTTTCTCTTCCTTTCAATAACGATGTGGTTTTTAAATATTTTGTAATAAAAATAACTTTTACTTTATATATTATCTTTTTCTTATAATATTTTGATATTTATTTAACATTTAAAAATTATAAAAGTACTGATTTTTAAGTTTTTTAATAAAAGAGAAATAACAGGGATGGCAAAACAACTCAAGCTCGGCTTGGCCCAAGTGAACCATATTTTTTAGGGCCGAATTTAATATAAACCGGATCGAGTTCAAGGTTTTTGCATTATAACCCGGTTCGGGCCAAATTCGAATTTTTTTGAGCTTTAAAGAATATGGCTACTACGAGATTGAGCAGATTCACCAATGAATATTATACTCTTTTATGTATTGATAACCTGCCTAGAATGTAATAAAAAAAATCTTCAAATTCTTGAGAACTTGAGAATTTGAGTACTTGAGTACCTCGAGGACCTAAGGTCATCCTAACTTGAAGAGGACCTGATATAGTGTATGAGGTGGAGTACTTGAGGACTTGAGGACCCAATGAGTCAAGGTATAGTAGTCATCTTGACTTGAAGAGAACATGATTTAGTGTCTGAGTACTCGAGTACTCGAGAACTTGAGGTCACGAGGTGGAGTAGTTATCCTGACTTGAGGAGGACTTGATCTAGTGTCCAATACTTGAGTACCCGAGGACCTGATCTAGTGTCTAAGTACTTGAGTACTTGAGACTGAGGTATTGTCATCCTAATTTGAAGAAGATATCTTCTTGAATTAGGATACCAAACCTACTTGAATTAGGATACTAAACCTACTTGAATTGAGATATTTAAGGGCATTATAAAAACCCTTTTACTCTAGAGCTTTGAAGGGAGAGGAGGAAGAGAGAGAGAAGAGAGGGAGAAACTAAATAAAGTCATTTTGTACATGTCTTTGCCTCGTGGATGGTAGCAATTTTACTGAACCATGTAATTCTTGCTTGTCTCCGGACTTGCTTATTATTTATGTGTTTTATGTTTACTATCTGATCAGATCTGATAGTTTTTATTAGATCGCAATCTTAATAAAATTATATTAGTGATAGAACATTGTTACTAAGGCTAGCTTTTCGCAACAATTGGTATCAAAACCAAGTTCCCATGTAACATGTCTTTGCCTAAGTTTGATATGGAGAAATTAAATGGAGAGAATGACTTCAACTTGTGGCATCTGAAGATGAGGGCAATCTTAGTTCATCAAGGGCTAGAAAATGCTCTTAAAGGAGAAGACAAGATGCCTGAGATATTGACAAAAGCTGAGAAAAGAGAGATTTTGAGGAAAGCTCATTATGAAATTATATTAAGTCTAAGTAATCAGGTTCTAAGGGAAGTTTCAAAAGAGAAGACTGCAGCCAGGTTTTAGAACATCTTTGGCCAATAGGATATACTTAAAGAAAAGATTGTATACCTTTGCTATGGTTGGAGGGATCCCAATTAAAGAACATATTGATATATTTAATAAGGTAATTTTTTAGCTTGAAACAATAGACGTAAAGATTAAAGATGAGGACCAAGCGATGATCTTGTTTAGTTTTTTGCCAAAATAGTATTACCACTTTGTTAAGACCTTAACATATGGCCGAACCTCATTCTCTATAATAGATGTTAAGGCAACCCTAAACTCTAAAGAACTTATCAGAAAGCAAGAAGAGAAGAATTCAAGTCAAGGAGAAAGTTTGATAGTAAAAAAAAGACTAGAAAAATAAGAGCAGAGGGGTAAGAAACATGTTAGATCCAAATCAAAGCCAAAGACCTTGAAGTATTTTTATTCCAATCAAGAAGAACATTTTAAAAAGCATTGACCAGAAAGAATGAACAAAAAGAAGGTAGATGGTGATGCAGCTGTTGTAACAGAAGATTGCTTTGAATATGTAAATCTACTTGTCGCATTTAGTGAATGAGTGTTAGATTCAGGTTGTTCTTTCCATACGTGCCATAATTTAAATATGTTTTGAGTCTTATTAAACATGTGATGAGGGTAAAGTATTAATGGGCAACAATGAAATATGTAAGGTTATTGGGATTGGTAATGTCAAGATCAAAATATTTGATGGAGTGGTAAGAGAATTATATTAGGTTAGGTATGTACCAGACCTGAAAAGAAACCTGATCTCCTTGGGAATGTTAAATCAGTCAGGGTGTATATTTAAGGCTGAAAATAAGACTCTGAAAGTAATTAATGGTTCTATGGTAGTCATGAAGGGGGTGAAAAAAAATGATTTATATGTTTTGGATGGATCTACTGTCATTGGTTTTGGTAATATGGTAACAGGCTTTGACAATAGCAAGACTAGGTTATGGCATGTAAGGTTAGGCTATATGAGTGAAAAAGGGTTAAAAGAATTAAGTAAACATGGAGTGTTTGGTAATGATAAAATTGAATCATTATGCTTTTGTGAAGAAAGTGTTTTAGGAAAATCTACAAGAGTAACATTTAGGGTTACTGAGTACAAAACAAAAGGATCTTAGAATACATTTATTGAGATCTATGGGGACCTTCACAAGCCAATTCCTTAGGTGGTTCAAGATATCTCTTATTCTTGATAGATGATTACTTTAGAAGGGTTTGAGTATATGTACTAAAGTCTAAGGATCAGTTTAGCACGGATGAAGGATGAACATATTGCAAGACAGAAGAAGTTCATACGACCCTCATTATAGAGTTGAGTATTGACTCCCACCACTCTAGTGAATCAAACTACCTTAACAACTGCAACCAAGAGATTGAGCTGGGATGAAATGCAAAAATTAAAGGCATAATGGCTTTGTTTCAAGTGCAATCAAAGATTCACTTTAGGTCATAAGTGTCAAAAACCTCAATTACTCCTTCTTAAATGCCAAAATAGCAATAAAACCAAAGAATACGTGGTAAAAGATGAAGAATTGTAGCCTAGAGATGCTATAAAAGATCAAACCAAACCAGAAATCTTATTGTAAGCACTAACAATTTAGGCATCACCATGAACCATGAGAGTAGTAGCCACCATTGGATCATAACAAGTGATGGTATTGACCAACAGTGGATCAACTTATAATTTCCTAAGCGAGAAAGTAGCCTATTTGCTTTGACTTCCGATGGTACCAACAAAATCATTTGATGTTTATATAACTAATAGAGAACGCCTAATCTATCAGCATCGATTTGAGAAGGTACAAGTAAATTTACAAGGCATTACTTTCTCACTCACCCTATATTCTCTACCTCTAACAGGACCTGATATGATGTTAGGCATCGAATGGCTAAAGATGCTAGGCTTTGTGGTTTGTAATTGGAAACAATTAACCATGGACTTTTATAAAGATAATCAAGGAAGAAGATTCCAAGGAATTAATCAACTCATCCAAGCTACCTCATTGAAATCAATTGTAAAGGAAATACATCAAGACCAAATGTTATTTGTCGTTTATCTACAAGCTATAAAAGAGTCCATTTAGGCAGATACAGATCCTAACATGTAACAAATACTAGAATATTATGAGAATGTGTTCAAAGAACCAACTAGACCTTAAGGGAAATTGACCATCTCATTCCTCTTAAAAAAAACACTTAACCTAGAAATATTCAGCTTTATAGATATGCATATTTTCGAAAGGAAGAGATCGAAAAACATGTCTAGAAGATGTTCAATATGGGAATCATTCAACCTAACAACAGTTCATTCTCATCTCCAATTTTACCAGTGAAAAAGAAATATGGCACTTTGTGATTATGCACAGACTATCGATCACTAGACATAGCCATTATTAAAGATTGATTTCCCATCTCTACGGTGGACTATATGCTAGATGAGTTATATGGTGCAGCTTATTTCACCAAACTAGGTTTACAAGCTGGATATCATCAAGTACAAGTACATGCTCTTAACATTCCAAAAACTACTTTTAGAACACATAATGGCCATTTTAAATACCTAGTTATGCCTTTTGGCTTATGCAATGCCACTCTATCTTTCAAGCCATTATGAACTCTATATTTTATCCCCTTTTTCACAAGTTCATATTAGTTTTCTTTGATGATATTCTGGTTTATAGTCATACCTGGGAATTGCATGTAGAATATGTACGGACAACATTAGATATCTTGGGACAACATAAGTTTTCATCAAAGCAAGCAAATATAGTTTTAGTAAATAGGAACTGGAATATTTAGGCTATATTATGACGTATCAAAGGGTAAAAGTGGATAGTTAAAAAATTGAGGCCATGGTAGCTTGGCCAAAGCCTACTAATATTACTTAATTGTGTGGCCTTTTAGGCTTGACTGGGTATTATTGGAAATTTATTTGAAATTATGGGATTTTAGCTCGCCTCCTTACCAATCTCTCAAAAAAGGAAGCTTTAGGTGGAATCAAGAAGCAGTAGATGCATTCGAAATGCTAAACCAAGCCATGACAACTACTTCGATATTAGCCATGCCAAATTTTAATGAATCTTTCATTATTGATACTGATACTTTAGGCAATGGAATTGGAGCAGTACTAACTCAACAAGGCAAGTCAATCGTATTTATGAGTTGAGATTTGGGGATTACAAAACAAGTATGGGCAATTTATGCTAAGGAAATGCTAGTAATTATAGAAGCGATTTAGACATGGTGGTCGTGTCTATTGAGCAAGAAATATTTCATTCAAACTGATCAACAGAGTCTCAAATACTTTTTGGATTAGTGTGTGGAAACTCCTGAGTAACAAAAATGGGTAGCAAAGCTCTTGGGTTATAACCGCGAAATTCGCTATCGATTAAGAAGTGAAAATTCAGCTGCAGATGCCTTCTCTCACCACCCCGACAACCCTTTCTTTAATTCTTTGTTTATCTTGCAGGTTGATCTTTAGAATGATATACGAAAAGCAGCACAAAATGATCCATATATGCAGTAATTGAACCATCAGGCAATGACAAATCCTACAAGCCCCAATTTGATGCAAAATGGCCTTTGCTTTTACAAACAAAAAGTGGGTTGATGTAGGACAATTTTAGAATTAAATTAGTTTAGGAAGTCTTTTATTATTACCAATTTAATTTATTATTTAATTCCTAGTTTTCTTATTTAAGTAGGAGTTATATTTCCTTATTTGAGTTAACTTGTAACACTAGGTTTTCTCTATTATATATAGAGAGTCTATGTTATTATTTGAAACAATTTTTCATTGGATAAAATATTCCCCTTGGATTTTATCCCTTATGGAATTATTATCTTGACACTCGTGTTTCGAGCCGTTAGGGTTAGAACGATATCTAATCCCGTCCGTTAGAACGTTTATCTAACCCACTGCGTCAAAGAACCGAACGAGATTTGGCGTTCGACAAAGTGCTTTCATCCCACCCCGCTATCCCGCCTGCGTCATGGGTGTTCCACAAACTATCCACAACTAGCTGCAAAAGGAATTTCATGAAAATAAAATGGCAGAGCATTCTGGAGTATTGAGGACATTCAAAAGGTTAGTTCAACCATTTTATTGGCCATCCATGTACCAGTTTGTCCAAGAATATGTCACACGATGTGACATTTGCCAAAAGACCCAAATTGAAACTTTTGCACGCAGGATTACTTCTACCATTTCCCATTCCATGTCAAGTTGGAGATGATATCACTTTGGATTTTGTCAAAGGGCTACCACTCTTCTAGGGCAAGAATAGTCTTTTGATGATCGTAGATAGACTTAGTAAGTATGTTTATTTTATTGCTTTATCACATCCATTCTCGGAAAAAATTGTAGCCGAAAAATTTATGGAGAATGTCATCAAACTCTATGGCATGCTAAAATCAATTATTAGTGACCGTGATCTCGTCTTCATCAGTAAATTCTGCCAAGAGTTCTTCACTATGTCCAAAACCAAGCTGAAAATGAGCTCAGCTTACCATATGCAGACTAATGGACCAACTGGAGTTGTGAACTATTGTGTTGAGCAATAACTATGTTACTTCGTTCATCAGTGGCTGCAAAAATGGTATAATAATCTACCTTGGACAGAATTATGTTACAATACCACTTATCATAGCTCAACGGAAATGACACCCTTCCAAGCTTTGTATGGTCGGCTTTCTCCCTCAATTCCACTTTACTTTGATTGGTTATCTTGAGTTAACAAAGTTGATCAAAACCTCTTGAATCGAGATTAATTACTTCAGCACTTGAAGAAAAAATCTGGAAATAATAGCTAATAAAATTAAGCAAATGACAGACAAAAAATATAGAGATGTGAAGTTTCAAATAGGTGATATAGTACTACTTAAGCTACATCCTTATCGTCAACAAATAGCCTTCAAATAAGCCCATCAAAAACTTGCAATTATGGTCCTTATCAAATTGCAAGAAGATTGAAAAAATCGCTTACCAACTTTAATTGTTAGCACAAGCAAAGGTCCACCCTATTTTCCATGTTTCTCTCTTAAAGAATTATGTGGGGGATCATTCACAAGAGATTTTAGAGTTGTCACCAATTACTGATGAAGGTGCAATTAAAGTAGAACCAAAGAAAATTTTGGATATGCGTTGGATAAAGGCCAAGAAGTTTGTTGAAGAACGCTTGGTGAAGTGGAAGCTTTTGCCTATTGAAGATGCTATATGGGAAGATATAAAGTTGTTATAGAATCAGTTTCGTACCATAGACTTTGAGGACAAGGATCCACTTCACGGGGGGAGTATTGATAGGCCCAGAAGATCAAAAAGAATTCTTAGAAAGAATCCCAAGTTTTTAGCTTGAGAATGAGCTTGACTAGGTCCAAGCTTTTTGATTTATTTTTGCATTTGTTTTTTGAATTTTTTTTTAATTTTTGCACATTCAAATTTGTTACAACTCATTTTCTTAAGTTTATGCCAGTTAGTTTCCTGAGATTAAGGCTTATTGTTAAAGTTTAACTCTTTATATTACTAGGTGAACAGTGAATAAGATAAGCATAATTTATAACAAACAATTATGGTATGTCTTTCACCCAGAGAAAGCAAAATACTTCGCTATAATTGCTCGTCTTTTTTATAGGGACCTATCATTACCCAAAAGTTCAATAAGAATTCCTAAGAAGAATCTCAAGTTTTTAGCTTAAGATTGAGCTTGACCAAGTTCAAACGTTTTCATTTTTTTCTGCATTTGTTTTCTGCGTTTGTTTTGAATTTTTGCACATTCAGATTTGTTACAACTCATTTTGTTGAGTTTAGGTCAGTTAGTTTCCTAAGGTTTAAGCTTATTTGTTAAAGCTTAACTCTTTATATTGGTTGGTGAACAATGAATAAGATCAACAAAAATACTTTACTATAATTACTCTTGTCTTTCTAATCGGGATCTATCAGTCAGGTTTCATTACTATAAATTCATTTGGCTTTGTAATAAATTTGTAGACTAGTTTGGGTTCCTTATGGTTGTCTATCTCTTGGCTCCACTTCGACTGGCGACATTTTTCAATAGAATGACCAAAATGTTTACATCCATTACATTGAATTGGTAAGTTTTCATAGTGAATTTCCACGTCAAAACTACAGTCTGGAAGTTCAACCGTAACAAAAGCAGGTATCAGCTTTGGTAGACCTACCTCCACCAAAAATCTTGCGTAAAAGCCAAATTTTTTTGTCGCAGGTAGCTTGATCAACATGTAATAGAATGCCTAGACCACAAGCCACCATCGGCAAAATCCTTAGATGCCAATATTCAAGGTTAAGGTCGTATATTGTAACCTATATTTAAGCATGGGATAGAATTTTTGGTTTAGATGGATTGAGGTTAGGTTACCATTGATATAGGTGAAAAACACCTTGGGGCAAAAGAACCACTTCCCTAAACATTTTTCTCATATCACTCTCGTCCGTGAATTGAATATCAAAAAATCCCTTTGCAAAAAGAGCCATACTCCAAGATTTGTCAGGTTGCCAGATTTTGTTAAGATAGTGTTGAAGTTCTTTTATTTTCATTGGCTTTGATCCGGGTTGAAGGACTATATGCCTAATGAGATTCGTAATACATAACTTAACCTGCTCTTTGTGCAAATCTGGTTCAATTTTGATCACCGTGAGCTCTCCGTTGTGCAAAGGCATTGGAACTCTTTAGTATAAAGAGTTAAGTCACTGGGCTTAAAGAGAAGGGAAGCGAAAATAGGGTTGTTTGGTTGTGGTAGTATTTTGTTTTTGGGGAAAATGCCCAATTCCCTTTATTGTTTAGCCCAATACCCTCATTCCCACTTAAGATTTAAAAAATACCCTCTCACCCCCTTGTTGTCCCCTATAACTTTCATGATTTCTTGGTTGTACTCTTCAATTATTTAAACATTTTAAACAAAAACCAAACCAATAGTTTAAACAGTAACCAATGTTTCACAATTGCAAAATTATATACTTTTAATGAGAAACAAACCTCACACTTATATAGAAAATTTCAAACATTCACCATCACACCGCTTTAACTTTGTTGAGAAATATTTCTACCATTTATAAATAACCATATCAAAACACAAGAATTATCAAAAATAAAAATATTTAATAATTTAAACATAATTAAAATTTTAAAATATTTCAATTTAAAGTTATTAACTTCAAACTAATTACATATAACAAATAAAAATATTATCTACATAAATAATTTGTTATTATTTTAGTTTGAATATACAATTATTATTATCAATATTAATGATTTAAAAAAATTATGATAATTTAGATTTCTTTTTATCAATTCTTTTAAAATAATTTTTTAAGTCATTAATATTGATAATAATAATTGTATATTCAAAATTAAAATAATAATAAATCATTTATATAGATAATATTTTTAATTTTTATATGTAATTAATTTGAAGTTAATAATTAAATTTAAAATATTTTAAAATTTTAGTTATTATAAAATAATTTTAAATTATTAAATATTTATTTTTAAATTATTTTTAAACATAATTATTTATAAATGATCGAAATATTAATTATCAAAATTAAAGTGGTGCAGTGGTAAATATATTGATATTCTTTATATAAGCCAGAGGTTCGATTACCCATTAAAAGTATATAATTTGTAATTGTAAAAATCAGTTACTATTTAAACTGTTGGTTCCGTATAGGGAAATAGTAAGGTATTTTTCAAATTTTAAGATCGATTCCCATTAAAAGTATATAATTTTGTAATTGTAAAAAAATCAGTTACTATTTAAACTGTTGGTTCCGTATAGGGAAATAGTAAGGTATTTTTCAAATTTGAAGAGGGAATGGAGTTATAGGATCAAACAGTAGTGGGAATAGGTGCCGCAATCTCTTCCTTCACACTGGCCATGGTTTGTCACTGAGTATTGCATTAATATTACTTGTCCTGGCCCTCATACCAAATGATTCTGACATGTTACCACAAGCGACTTGGAGAAGAGTGACGCAGGCGGGATAGCGGGGTGGGATGAAAGCACTTTGTCGAACGCCGAATCTCGTTCGGTTCTTAGACGTAGTGGGTTAGATAAACGTTCTAACGGACGGAATTAGATGTCGTTCTAACCCTAACGGCTCGAAACACGAGTGTCAAGATAATAATCCCATAAAGGATAAAATCAAAGGGGAATATTTTATTCAATGAAAGATTGTTTCAAATAATAACATAGACTCTCTATATATAATAGAGAAAATCCTAGTGTTACAAATTAACTCAAATAAGGAAATATAACTCCTACTTAAATAAGAAAACTAGGAATTAAATAACAAATTAAATTGGTAACAATAAAAGACTTCCTAAACTAATTTAATTCTAAAATTGTCCTACATCAGATTCCCCTTCTCTTAAAGAAAACTCGTACTCGAGTTTTATTTGGCGGATAAAACTTGTAGTGTAACAGTAATTCATCTTGTGACTTAAAGGAATAACTCTTTTCAGCAAACTTTCTTGAAACTCGAAAGAACCCAAAATTTTTTTTTTTCTTGTACTTGTTAGTAGCTCTTCTGAAATATGCATACTTGTAATAACAAACTACTTTCATGCTTCTCATAACTCTTCCCATATCTTATTTGATATACTTACCAACTAAATTTGTCTTTGTAGCCAAATTTTCTTTAAGGATAACCGTTTCATCTTCAATATGAATAGGTAGAACCATGTCAATAACAGGAGGGTCTTCGACTTGAATTTCTTGTACATGTTCAATCACATTATTAAATTTTAAATTAAGATCACATGAAACTTCTTCTTGTGCAATTTTTGGCACGTCGTCAATTTTCTTTTCACATACATCTTCAATCATTATCTCATGGTCAATTTTACCCATGTTATGAGATTTCTTGTTAGACACAGTGTCAACAACATTTCTAATAACTCTATCAAAGTCAAGTTTTAGTTGTTCTTCAATTCCTTTGGCTAAAAAGATGGCATATGGCAATGTATGAATAATATATGACGGCATTCGATCTCTTATATTAGCTTGGAGTCCTTCTAAAAATCTCTCAACTAAACACTCTTCACTTTCATAAAAAAAAGAATGCCCATAAAAATTCTCAAACTTTATAGCATAAGAATGAACAGATCTCATACCTTGATGTGTCAAACAATAATCAAGAGGAATGAATCGTGATCTCATCAATCACTTTATCTGATTCCATGATCGAACTTTGTCTTCTTGGCTTGCAAGTCTTGACCTTTGTACCTATATTCCACCAATATGATGCACTCCCTTTTAACAAAAAACAAGTAACAAATTGTACCCGTTTATCCTTAGGTATCCTCTCAACTTGAAAGAATTCTTCAACATCTTCTAGCCAAAATAAAAATAATTTAGGACTGTATTTTCCATCAAACAACAATGCATCATGCCTAACGTAATAGACCATGGTTCTGTTTTTTTTTTTTGGTGAAAAGATGTGTTGATAAATGTGGTTGTGTTTAGCAGTTCAGGAAAGCCCTGTTTGATACAGAGATAGGCTCTGATACCAATTGACGCAGGTAGGATAGCGGGGTGGGATGAAAGCACTTTGTCGAACGCCGAATCTCGTTTGGTTCTTAGACGTAGTGGGTTAGATAAACGTTCTAACGGACGAGATTAGATGTCGTTCTAACCTTAACGGCTCGAAACACGAGTGTCAAGATAATAATCCCATAAGGGATAAAATCAAAGGGGAATATTTTATTCAATGAAAGATTGTTTCAAATAATAACATAGACTCTCTATAAATAATAGAGAAAACCTAGTGTTACAAGTTAACTCAAATAAGGAAATATAACTCCTACTTAAATAAGAAAACTAGGAATTAAATAACAAATTAAATTGGTAACAATAAAAGACTTCCTAAACTAATTTAATTCTAAAATTGTCCTACATCAAAGAGTTTTATTTTGTGAACTTGTGTGAGCAACAGATGAGTTCGGTGAGCAAAACCTACTTGGTGTAAGGGGTTTTGGTTCAGTTTATAAAGGAAGACTTCTAGATGGGTCGGAAGTTGCAATTAAGGATTTTCACCAACAATTTGAGGAAGCATTTAAGAGTTTTGATGCTGAATGTGCAGCTATGTGTCACATTCGTCATCGAAACCTTGTAAGAATCATCACCAGTGATAAGCATTGGTGCTAGAGTATATTCCTACTGGGAGTTTAGAGAAGCTTTTGTATTCTGATGGCTGTGTTTTAGATTTTTTACAGAGGCTGAATATCACGATAGATGTTGCTTCCACCTTGGAGTATCTCCACTTTGGTTATTCAATCCCTGTAGTTCATTGTGACTTAAAGCCAAGCAACGTATTGCTAGATAAAGATATGGTGGCACGTTTGAGTGACTTTGGAATGTCAAAACTTTTAAGTGAAGAACAGTCTATGAGACATACACCGACCATGGCTTCAATTTGTTACATGGCACCAGGTAATTCCAAATCATAACTTTTTATTTCTCTTCTTTTATATAATGTTAATAGTGAAACTTACTTCAGTACGGAAGAGAAGGAAAAGTGTCCAGAAAAGCTGATATTTAGAGCTATAGAATCATGTTAATAAAAATATTTAGAAGGAAGAAGCCCACAGGCGAAGTTTTTTTCGGAGAAATGAGTTTAAAGCATTTGGTTAGTGACTCGTTACATGGTTCAGTGATGAAAGTGATGGATAACAATTTGTTTAGAAGAGAAGATGAACATTTCTATTTAAAGGAGAAATGTGTGTCATCTGTCTTGGGTTTGTCCATGGAGTGTACAAGAGAGTCACCTGAGGAGAGGATCGACATTCGAGAAGTAGTGACCAGACTAGTGAGAATCCAAGCTAAATTACATGCAAATACCAAAACAGATGGATGTGTTTTTGTACAAGCTTATTTTATTTGCAGGAATTTTCCATGGAAATATTTATCATTTATGCTAGTTATGGTTGCGCATTAGGAATAAACAAACTGAGTTGGAGTCAATATTCAATTCAATTCCACCAAGATCAATTTAAAATTCAAAATTGGGCCTACCCGAGGTCAAACATTTTTCAAATTCAGAAAAGTTTAGAATTTTTTTGGTATCAATTGTACAACATTGTTGCAAGAAAATCTTCTAAATCTGTGTCAAATTGTGATTGTTTGATTGCTTGAGTAGGTCTTGTTTCACCCTAGATGGGTTTCAATATTATTAGACTTTCGAATCCAAATTAAATTTTCTCACCCCTTTATAAGGTATAAGGAATAAAGCCCATCACGTTAATACCATGCTTTAGATTCACTTATAAGATATGAGGCCCAAAAGATTCATTATATGATTAGACTAATGGATAAAGAATACAAAAGTCCAAAAAATCTTTTTTTTTTAAAACCCAAAATATTATTTTAATTAACTTAAGATTAAAAATAAGTATTTTATTTCAAATAAGATTAGTTGAACCATAGTAAGTGAGTGGTGGTATCATCTATAGGCATTGGGGATTAAGTAGAAGCTATTGAGACTAAAAAAATGATGCGGAAGCTCAATTTGGATGCTGAGGCTCAGCTGTATTGAAGCTATTGAGAGTGATATAAGGCCTATTCTAGCGATTAACCGATCATAATTTGACACATGAATTAGGTAGATTTCCCTCGCGAACAATAGAAAAAATAAATATTAGACTTCTAAAAATAAAGTAAATAAATAATATTATTACTTTTATTTTTTATTAAACTTTAGGAATTGAACAATTAATTTTCTTGATTAACTACTATTTTATAAGGTTAATAGCCATTACACTAATAAATTGGGATCTTAATAGGCAATTAATAAATTTAAAATAAAATTTAAAATGTTAAAAAATTTACATTCAATATTGTCACCCCTTTAAATCCCTCTTAGAACCCCAATTTCTTTATTTATAATTTTAACTTTAATTAAAATGATGTAAAAAGATATATCCAATTAAACTCACATATTTTAGTTTATGTTAAACACTCTTTACATCCTATTATATGTATAACTCGTTTGTACTGGCTATTAACTAACTTTTAACTTTATACTATACCTTTTTTTAAATATAAATCAAATAAATAAATTTTTCTATCTATCTCTCTCGATTTTTCTTTCTTTGAGTTAAAATTTTCCAACAATTTCTCTTTTATCTCTCTGCTCTATTATAAATACCATTGAACAAATAGTTAACAATAGTTTGGTAACAAATAGCTTACAAAGTATGACAAGATCACAGAAGAATTTATTAAATAACCAAACTATGAATCAAGGGAGGACGAAAAAGAACTCACCCTTGAAATAGACAAAGAATGCAGACAAATGAATAAAAATTTTGAGAGCACTTAGAAAACAAGGACTCAACAAAATTTTTAACAGAGGAATTTATTCATATCCTTTATTGAAAACTCCCTGATCTCAAGATGTGGCATATCCAAAATAAGACTATCACAAGGTATTTATTTTTCATAATCTAGCCCTTTTTAACACAAACGGTTTCGCATAAGAAAGAAATTCAGGATCTTGTTCAAATTTAGCCATTTCTTCCTTAGTCAATACAATGAATGCTTCAACTCCTACACCATTGTTGGTGGGCAATAAGCATACAGCTTTAACATTCAAGGAAAGAAGGGATATCAATATGGGCTTTCCCCACCCAAAATCAGCTTCGTAAAATGGCATTCTAGAAATATCAGAAAAATGAATCACCGTACTGTTTTCAAGTCCTTTAACTGGACCATCAACATGCATGTTACTCTTATATTGATCAACCACATTCTTGACACTTTTGTGAACTTCTGCGGCTAAATAATTGTAGTCAATTTCTTTATTAATCGGCAATTTCGCAATTGCTGTCATCGCCAGACACCCAAAACTCTGCGGTGGTAGTGGCGGATTCACTTTATTTCGCAGATTGATAGCAATTACTGCTGCTATCTGTTTAGAAGTAAATTCATGTGTTCCTCTATCTGCATTCTTTATCAGCACACCTGAAATAAATGCGGCTATAGACTCAAAACGTGTTAGATGATTTAAATATGGCCCGCTACCAATTTTTTCTCTTAGAGCAGCTATCTTTTCACTATCAAACATAAAATGTTTTCCTACAAGTTCAGTTGGACTATAGTCCCAACGATTTTGTTCGTAAAGACTTCTAAGTGAAGCATAGGCATCGTATGGAGTATAGATGGAGGAACAATCAACAACCACGTCCTTTATATCATTGGCGCCATGTGCGATTTCTGCCCAGCTTTTGACAAAGTAAGCTGTAGTTGTTCCATCGACAAGAATATGATTATAGCAAATAGTTATTGCAATCCCACCACAACTAAAGTAATTAATCTGCACGACTAGGTTGGCTTTACTATAAGTAGTTGAAATTTCTTGCGTATCACCCTTTAATGGCAATAGCTGCTTAAACAGATTGTTGTCTCTTTTTTTAACAAGCTTAGACATCTCGTCACCAACTACTTGTGTCTCGATGAAGATTGCACCATGGTCATTACAATCAAAGACTCCATCTATAACTTGTCCTGCAAAAGGGTAGTAATAGGTTAATGTTTTGGACAAAGACATTTTGAGATGGCTCGAAATTTTCATGGCATCTTTGCTTTGTGCTGAGTAAAAGTGGATTATGGGAGCGGGTATGAAATCACCATAACCGATATCACTAGGAACGAAAGGCTTGTGGTTTCTTAGGTGGGCCGGGGTTGGAGAAGATGGCTTGATAATTTCAACAGACATGATTTTGATTTCCATTTCTATTTTCTTGTTAGAAGAAAAGTGAATTTGATGATTGGCTCGAGTTCAGTTACATCTTTATATATTGGAATTTAAGCATTAGAATATGGTGGATTTAAGATTATAAAAATCAAACCACAATATTTTGGATTTCTTTTAAGTTCCTATAATTTGACTATTTAAAGAAACACAATAAAAACTATTAAAATATAAATATCTTAAATTAGGTGTTTTTTGGGTCAAAAACTAACAGCTAATTAAAAAAGTTACTATTTTATCCAGTGGCGAAGCCACGCGGGGGCAGGGCCCGAAAATATTTTGAAATTTCAGTTTAAAATTATCGATTTTATCCTTGTACAGTATATATGTTTTGTTTTGGCCCCCAGAATATTTAGAATAGTACACTTTGGGCCCCCTTGAACAACAATCCTAGCTTTGCCACTGGTTTTGTCTACACAACATTCTGATGATCACAGAGTAGAAACGTTTTATTTATACATAGATTAGGCTAAAATTTTGAAAATACATAACTTAAGTCCTTAAAGCTTTAAAATTATATAACTTAAATCTTTATTTTCTTCTTATTTAATTTAAGTCTTCGACCATCTTTAACTACCATTGTTAACAATCACCGACAGTCATTAACTATCATCTAATATTATCCGTTTGGATCATCATGGATATTGTTCAACTCCTTGTTGAATGCTCTACGTAATGATACTATCACCGTCGTTAAATACCAAACATACAACTCCAAATTTATGACGTATGATTTTTCAAACGACGATGATAATAATATTGTTATATTTAACAAAATTTTAAATGATATCTATAGTGATCCAAACTAATAATATTAAAATACAGTAAATGGCAGTTAGTGGTTGTCGATGATAGCAGTTAAAAGTGGTAAAGTATTTAATGAAATAAGAAGAAAATAAGGACTTAAATTATATAGTTTTAAAATTTTAAGGATCTAAGTTATGTATTTTTAAAATTTTTGGTTTTTGAGTTCATTTCCACAAATAATAGGGACTAAAATAATAAAAAAAAATTTAGAATTTATCTTTTAACAAGATACGTACAATTTTGTTTATTATATATTTGTATAATGAAAGATTTGTCCTTGGGCAATATGATTATTAAATCTTTATGACAATGACATAGAGAATAAATTTCACAATATTGAGCTTAGTGTTAGTGAGTATTAGATAAATTTAGTTATTTATTTCAATAATATTTATCAAATTTAATTTTCTTAAAATGAAGTAAATTATATGAAATATAACTGCTTTTACTTTAACATTTCTAAATACACCTTTGTCCAAAATAGATCTGGCAAGTATCTCCCTCCCATTTAAGATGCAGGTTTTCATATTACCAACACATTTGGTCTCTTCAACTAAAAATCAATCATTAAACTATTCAATTGATTAATATCACTTTAAATAATTAATTACTTACATTACAAATTTATATTCTTTCAAGAGTTTACATAACTATTATAAGATATTTTAAGCATCTACTTGCTTTACTTTGGTGCAAGGGGGCATTCTATAGAAACTTTAATTAACTAACTTATGCGATAGGGGAAAAGAGGATTCTTGGGTTTTATTTGTACTAAGAAAGTATTTATTGTTTGGTTCATTTCACAAAATCCTTCAATTAGTATACGCAAGAAATAGACCAATTATGTAACTTTTTGCTCAAATTCTAGTAGTCAAAATCTCATTAGTACGATTCAAGGGAATGGCCCCAAAATCTCTTATTTCTATATAAAAGACAAGATTGGCATAAATACTCCCTTCTATTTTAATGGACTGAGGTAATGTAATTTTTATTTTTAAATTGAATAAGATTAATTAATATGTGTGATATTTGTCACACTTGAGGTGTCAACACTGACAACTTGTCACTCTCGATTTACATAATTTTCAAGAATAATTTAAGCCCACATAAAGTTTGTTTAATTTAGACCTATGGAATTGGTATTCTTATATTCATTAATTGTTAATAGAGTAATGTAGTATATCCCAGACCAAGATATACCACATAAACTAATTTCCTGTTCCAAAAAAAGTTAAGGAATTACTAATTTTCGGATATAATACTTCCATCGATGATCTCTACAAATCTCTTAATCATACGAAGAGATGAAGATGAACACATCTTTGTGATAAACTTCACATTGAAGTTACCTTAGTAAGCAGATGTATTTTTATCAGTAAATATTGTATTGATAGTTCATGAAGTATGAGAAATATATGTTTTTACAACAGAAAAAGGTTTCTTATTTCTTTGTTCTTTGCTATATTTTTTTCACATTGGTTGATATATACAGTTGATGCTTCTTGTTAGGCCTCATGTCTTTGAGTCTCATATTCTTTTGGATTTCTCACCTTATTAAACCTTTATTTTCTTCCTTGAGCAACAAAGGTTTGGCCCAAGGAAGAAACGAGCTTTCCTAACGATCGGATCTAAAACCCAATCAGTAGAAGTAGAGCAAACCCCAAATTACCAACTTCTCTATCAGAATCTCATCAAAATAGAATTCCGAATCAAAAGAAAAAAAAGAAAAGTATATAAGCAAAAGGAAAGCAAAGATAAAGGTTTCTTCCATTTTCAATGTACAAATAAATTTACTAGTTAATATTAGGTGACGAAATTTTATATCAATAGTTGGCGCTATCTATGTAAAAGGGACTAAAAGCTAAGCTATTATAGTAAGAAAATTTCATGAAAATTCAAAAGGTATGTATTTATTTTTATTTGTATTACATGCAGAATTTAAAATATTTAATCTTAAATTTGATAATTATTGACTTCTAGCTTTCAACTCTTGTTCCATAGAGGGTCCAACCCTTAATAAAAAATTCGCTGCCTCAACATGGAGGGCCATCTTCCTTAACAGTCCAGGCTATAATCGGGAATTCGTCGATCTGTTTTATTTAATTTATAATATGTATTATAAATATATTGTAAAGTATTATAAAATAAATACTTATAATGAATATTATATTTATTTTCAGTTAAGATTTTAAGAATATTATTTTTCACATAAAATAATTATTGAAAAGGATTTAATAGGTAGAGAAACTTTAGTGAATATTTTTTAAATTATTAAGATTAATCAATATAATACACTACTAGAAAAATGAGCATTACTAATACTAGGCTTCCGATACTTTTGAGAAAGTGTCAAAACTAATGCACAGAAGATGACTTTTTCGGCGAACAACAGATCTGTTAGAAATCATTGACACTGAACAATGAATATCAAGGTTCTATGAGACTACAGTATGACCAACTAAAACGATGTTGTTTTGGGTACAATTTGACAGCTAAACAACATCTCTTTTACATAAATTAAATGTTTCTTTTAATTAATTGAAATAGAAAAAGACGTTGTTTTGTTCTCCTTCCCCTCCGCCTAAAAAACAAAGAAACCCAAAACACACTTTCTCCCCTTCAATTTGGTTTCCCACTTAACTCAAAAAAATTTTCCCTAAACACTCTTCACACTTAAGCATCAAATCCACCAAAACAACCTTGTGCTTGTTCTTCAAATAACCTAAACTGATTTCAAATCAACCCATTTCCAGCTCATATCAACCTCATTTACACTTAGCATTTAGTGAAATTTACCTGTATTATCTTCATATGATTGAGCCAACTTCGAATATGAACGTTAGCTTCTAAAATCGAAACATCTGCCTAGGTCAGTCATCAAATGATATTTCTTATCTTAAGTTTTTATTGCATGTACATTGATTTTAATAGTTTTATTTTATTTTTAATTTCTAGGATTTGGGTTTGCAATATTGAATATATTTTCATAGTTCGCTTGACTTTATTCTCAATATTTGGTACATTTTTATTCTTAAGACTAATTTCAGAGTCAATTTTCAAGATGCATGTTGTTTTACAAATGGATCTATATGAAATCGGTAAGTTGCATGTATTGATTTGGAAGCTAATTTGTAGATATGTATGAAATCGGCGAGTTATTAGAGTGCACATGTTGATTTTTTTTCCTTGTGTTGCGATCTTCATTGTTAGAGTACATGTGCTTATTTCTTTGCGTTTTATATTGTAATTTTTTATTGTTGGAGTATATGTGTTGATTTTTGTGTTCTTTATGTTGCGATTTTCCATTGTTGGAGTCCATGTATTGATCGTTTTTTAATTTATTATATTGTGATTTTTTAGTGTTGGAGTGTATATACTAATTTGAGACCTAATTTGGACTTTTGTTGATAATGCTTTTATTTTTTTCAGTTGTTTATTTATTAATTTAGGAGCATAAAAATTACCTTTTTTGTTGCTGTCAGGTATATTCTTTAACCTATCTATATTCACTTTGTATGTGTTCAATATTACTTTGATTGGATATTGTTGTTGTGGTTATTTTTTATTGTGATTGGGGAACACATTGGAGGTGTCATATGAAGTGGTTGTGGTTGGATATATATTGAAGTACTGTTTGCTTCGTATTGGTTTTCATATGATTTTTTTCTTTTAAACCTATAAAAAAATTTAATAAATAAAATTAGAACCAATTAAAATTCATTAACATAATATAATGTACCAACAGGTATAACACAGGGAAAAAAACTAAATTTTTAGTGATAAATAATTAAATTTGAGACTTCATATTGCAATGCTTAATTTTAAAAAATCGCAGATTAATTAGATGCTCATGCAATATGTGTTAGCTTAAGCTCATAACCCATTATTTTGATAATAACAAACATTGATATTTTTAACTAACTATACTCTTCTTGTAGTATTTATTGTTAAATTTTTAGCATGAAAATTTTGGAAAGCAAATGTGAAGATTGAAAGAACTCCAAAATGAAGATATTCAAGAAAAGAATTATAGAACCCTTTGGACAAATTGAAGGATGGAGTCACAAGCTTGGTATTTTATTTCGTATTATTTTTGTATGCGTATGTTGGTAAGTATATATGATGAAGTCACATGCTTATGTTTTGAACTTTGAAAATCATACCAAAATACAAGTTTTTGAAATTGAAAATTGATCCAAATTGCAAGATTTTGCAACCTAAAAAATAGACTAAAATGAAAAAAATTTCAAACTTGTAAATAAAGCTCGTCAACAATGCATTTTATGAGAACAGTGCACATGAACAATGTCGATCGATCGACTCTTCCAATTTGGACGACGGAGTTGAGGCAGAAAGCCTTTGAAATCAATTTAAGCAACTTAGTCTACCGACAAGACTAACTTGGTCAACCGACCTTTTGGAAAATTAAATTTTGGCATCCCTAATGGCTAGTATGGCTAGTTTTCAAATGTATTATAAATTTGAGACTTCATATTCATTTTAGAACTTCTTGGAACACATATTTGAGAAATATAAAGTCCTTATAATTCCAAAAACAAACTCCTAGAACATGTTAGGACACATTTATTTAGAAAAGGTTTTATATTAACATACACTGTTTAGACTAGGCACGGAGAGTTTGACCCTACTATAGATAATACAAACTCCTAAACTTATTCTATTAGTCATCACTTTAGATCTAATGATTATAGTAATGTTGTGGACATGGTTCAAGATGCTTATGAGCAATGTTATAAATATCATAAGTATTTTTGGAAAATTTTTGAAGATGTTGAAATGCTATTATTCTCGGGTTCTAAGCATTCTAAATTATTTGGTTTAATGAAAATTTTTAATGTGAAGGGGAACTTTAAGTGGTCTGATGTAGGATTTTTAGCTTTGTTGGAAGCTCTTGTAGATATTTTACCACAAAATAACACTATGCTTAAATCAATTTACAAGGTCAAAAAAGTAATGAAAATGTTAAGCTTAGAATATGAAAAAATAGATGCATGTTCAATTGCATTCTTTATAGGAAGGAGTATGTAAATTTGATTTAATGCCTTAACTGTGGAGAATATAGATGGAAGAAAAGAAAAATAAATCCAAAAAACTTTTAAAGGAGTTTCAGCCAAGGTTCTATGGCATTTTTCTCTTATTCCTAGATTAAAACGCATGTTCCAATCACCCAAAACAATTGAGCAAATGATTTAGCAGTTAAATAAGAGAATAAAAGATGAAAAACTTTGCCATCTGGTAGATTCTCTGGCCTGGCAGATTCTCTGGCATGGCAGTTAGTTGATAACAAATGGCCTAGATTTACCAACAACCTAAGAATCTTAGACTTGCTCTCTCAACTGATGGGGTAAATCCACATAATACTATTTATAGTAGTTGGCTAGTTACAATGGTGACATAAAATCGTCCTCCATGGTTGTGTATGAAAAGAAATTCATGATGTTATCACTATTAATTTCTAGACCTAAACAACCTAGTAATGATTTGATGTCTATGTAGTACCTTTAATTAAGGACCTTCAAACTTTATGACATGTATGAAAACTTTTAATTTATAGGTTGTTTTGTTATAAACAATTAGTAACATTCCAACAAGTAATAACCTATCTCGGAGTATTGTTAAGGGATATTTTGCTTGTCCTAAGTGTAGGAAAACATTAGTTCATGCTGGCTTAAACATAGTTGAAAAAATGCATTTTTGGATCATCGTCAGTTTCTATCAGATAATCACTCATTTAGAAAGTTAAAAACTATTTTTAATAGTGAACAAGAGTGGGGAAAACCTCCTAAAACTTTAAAGGGGAAAGAAATTTTAAAAATGGTAAAAAATTTGAAAACAACTTTGGGAAAAAGAAGGACAAAAAACGAAAGCCTTTTGATAGGGACAAGAAAAGTTATTTAAGAAAAAATTAAAATATTTTTACTTAGAATATTGGTAACATTTACTAGTGCGTCACAAATTAGATATTATACATATAGAGTAGAATGTGCGTGACAACATTTAGACACAATCCTCCATCAACCAGGCAAAACAAAGGATGTTATTAATACTAGGAAAGACCTTGAAGAAATGGGAATTAGGGAAAAATTAGTACCCAATGAGAAGCAAAAATATTACCTACCACCAGCCCCTTACACATTGAACAAAATTAAAAGAAACTTTGTTGTCAAAACTTGTTGGATATTAAAGTTCTTGATGGTTATTGTTCTAACTTTAGAAACGTTGTGTCAATTAAAGATTGTCATCTTCAAGGCCTTAAACCCCATGATTATTACACTTTGATGCAACAATTGTTATTGTTAACAATTCAGAATTACTTATCAAAACTTGTTAGAAATGTCGTAATTAGTTTATGCTTCTTCTTTAATTGATTGTATAATAAAGTGATAGATGTTGAGAGTTTAGACAAATTACAAAAGGAACTGAAGATCACTTATGCTTGTTCGAACAATTTTTCCTTTCAAACGGTTTCCATATAATGGTACATTTGACAGTCCATCTTGTTGAAGAAGTAAGATTTTATGGGGTAGTATATCTTAGATGATTGTATCCATTTGAACGATGCATCTAGGTGTTTAAACGATATGTTTATAACCGCAATCGTATCGAGGGATGCATTGTCAATAGTCATATTATTGAGAAATGACCTAATTTTTGTGCACAATACCTTTCAAGTGATGATGTAATTGCACATTCTATTTTGGCAATTGAAAAACCTGCTGCAGAAATAAATATGGTTGATCCTCAAATGCTAGAGCAAGCACATCTTTGCATTTTGGAAAATACATATGAAATTCAACCTCATGTATTATAGGTTCTCATTTAACCATATTTTTTTCAATTTATTCTAATATGTCATCAACAAGTACACACAAAATAATTGCCTAAATGACCATTTATATAGGAAACACATGAAAGTTTTGAAAGTTACATATCTAAAATGATGAAAAAGTCATATATGATTGCAAAATTAACATAGCAATAGTTTTAGTGATTGGTTAAAGAAAAAAATAAGTTAACTTCGGTGATATGAAAAATAATACCTAGTTGTTTTATATTGTTACATTTAATTTCTGTTGTTAGATGGTAATTTATGTTTTCATATATGAATTTTAGGTTAATCATGATGTTGAAAGTGGAATACATTTTGATGAAATGGTAAGGTGGTTGGCAAATAAACCTCAATCTTTGGTGACTAAATATGCATCCTACTTTATAAATAACTTCACTTTTGCAACAAAAGAACGAAACAACAATCGTGTAACTCAAAATAGTGGAGTTACAATTATTGTAATAGCCATGCTAGTTTTAAGTTCAAAGGATAAATATCATACTCAGATGACATGGCATTTTATGGGATCATTGATGAGATATAACAACTAGACTATCTTTTGTTTAATAAAGTTATTTTTAAGTGTGATTGATTGACAATAGGCATGTTAAAGTTGATGATTTAGGTTTTATAGTTGTTGACTTGATTCAAATTGGTCATAAATTTGATTTTTTTGATTTAGCATTGTAAGCAAAACAAGTTTTTTATGTCAAAGACCAACTGGATAGTAGTAAGTCAATGGTGTGTTAAGTGGTTGAAAGAGTGCATAAATTTGTGGGTAATAATGAGTGTGATGACATGATCTTGCATACATCTTTATCTAATAAATTGCTTGAGTATGAGTTAAGTATGGATGACGACGATGAAATTTATGTAAAGTTAGATTGTGATGGTATTTGGGAACATTTGGGTCCAGAATAAATGATGATTCTAGTAAGTATTTACAATTATTTGCATTATTTTGTTTGTATGTGCATGTGAATTTGAATTTTTTGTTGTTGGAGTTAATTTTCTTATATTGTTTTTTATAAATGATGTTTAGATGGTACTATTGTTAGTGTTTCGATCTTTATTGTGTTAAGACTTCATTTTCTTAAATGTATTACATGAAAGTTTAAGATGAGATAACTAACAACTGACAGTTTAATTTACAATAGATGGTTGGCAAGATCAAAGGATGCATATCCAAGATAAATGTTAAATTTGTTATCTTATATTGAAAGAGAATTGTTAAGTTATTTTGGTGGATTTAGTGAATTTTGGTACTTGTGTTTTGCTTAGGATTCAAGGAAAATTGTGAGATTTTTTGATTAGAAATCTATATACTTGTGCTTTGCTTATATTTACCCATAATTGGTCAATGCTTTTACTTTTGCTAATGCTTTTAATATACATACAATGTTATTTTTTGGATTTTAAATTGAGTGGGAGATGGATGTATGAAGGTCATTGAATTATGACTTGAATTGTAGAAAACTTTCAGTATTCAATTTATAATATTTATGTTACAGGTTAATTTTTATTATCATATTACTAATAGTTTTAATAAATTTGATATTTGAAAATAAATACTGGCATGAAAATTTATTTTATTTTTTTAATATATGAAACATTCGTTGATGCTAATTTAATATCAGCCAATAACCAGTAACATTATACGAATTGAACCTACTCTATATTATAAACACATCAATATTTTCAGATACAATGGAATCAGAAATCATAGATATCATTTTGGTAAAAACAAATTCTAATACTAGAGACTCAATATGCTATTGATGCATTGGACACACTAGATACTTATACTTTTATCGTGATACTCTATTTAGTGTTAGGGATTGCTGGCGAGGACTACTACGTTACTTGGAAGGTGTATTAATAAAGCATATCATCGATACTAATGCGATATGAGTAATGGCCATTTTTGTATTAGTGATAGGTAGAGAAAATGATATTTTGATATTAGCTAGCTTTTCTATCATTTCTTTTATTAGGTGATATCCCAACCACCATTGGAAGCCTAAAATGTCTATGACATATCTCTTTAAGATGTAACAGATTACAAGGCCAACTTAATTCCAGAATTATTTAGTGAGCTAATAAGATTGGAAGTCTTGGATTTGTCCGATAATAATTTTTGTGGAGCAAGTCCTAAAGAGCACTCTCATGCCTCAAATATCTAAATCTTTATTTCAATGTGCTAGAAGGAGAAATTCTAATAGGAGGATCTTTTGTTAACTTTACAGTTGAATTGTTTATGGGAATTCTTGCATTGTGTGGCTTCCCAAGTGCAAGTTTCATTGTGCAAATCTAGCTCTCACTATAAAAGAAGGAGAAATGTTGATCTCCGAACTAATTGTTTTGCCATTGAGTATTGCATCAACAATACTTGTTTTGGCCCTCGTACTTGCCTCGTTAAAATGCCTAAGGCAAAAGCCAAAGATACCAAATGATTTTGATATGTTGTCACCAGAAACTTGGAAAAGAATTTCTACTATGAACTTGTGCGAGCAACAAGTGGGTTCACTGAGCACAACTTGGTGTAGGGAGTTTTGGTTCGGTTTATAGAGGGAGACTTCAAGCTGGGTTGGAAGTTGCAATAAAAGTGTTTCACCTGTATTTTGAAGAGGCATTTAAGAGTTTTGAGCCTGAATGTGAAGTCATTATGAGAAACGTTCATCATACACAGATCCTGGCTTCAATTGGTTACATGGCACCAAGTTATTCCATATCAAAATTTTTTGTTTATCTTAATTTAATTTTGTTGTTTAAAATTTATTGTTAAAGTATAAAATGGTTTATATAATAATAAAATTAATGTCATTCACAGATTGTGGAAGATATTCTTTAAATTATAATGCGGAAGTGTTAATTTGAGGGTACGACTTTTTTACAAAACTTGTGGTCAATGATATATAATTTTAATTATGAATATACATTAGGGTAAAAGCCTTTTAAGTCCTATAAAATTTGACTAAATACCTTCATAAGTACTAATGAGTTTGAAAATACCTTTAAAAGTTATAATTTTATAAAAATATTTATTAAAAACTAATAAATTTTTAAATTTGATAAAATGCATTATGTTTATGTAAAATATTTTAATAAATAAATAAAATAATTATCATATATCATATATTTTATATAATTATTATTAACATATTATAATTTTTATTTATTTTTATTTTAGTTTTATTATTTTAATTATATTTTAGATATATGTATTTTATATAAATTACAATATAATCATAATTATTTATTATATTGTAAAATAAGTAGATTTATAAATTTATATTTTATTAATAAATTAACATTTTTATTTTTTAGTTGTATTTAATTTTTAGTAATTATAAATATATAATTTGTTATTATTTAATTTCTTACAATAAATTACAATAAAAGTATTTTGTTAATATATTATAAATAATATTTTTATTTATTTATTAAAATATTTTATATAACTATATTATATTTTATCAAATTTTGGAGATTTTATTAGTTATTTTTAAGAAATATTATGTATAAGGGTATAATAAGTATTTTATATGAAATTAAGACTTTTAAAAGTATTTTCAAAATTATTAAGACTTATAAAATTATTTAGTCAAATTTTAGGAATAACACGACTTTTACCCTATAAATTATTCAACTTATACAAAGAAACACGAGAGTTTGCTTTTATACTACATTGCCTTTTCATTAGGGATTTTATGTTCAAACTCTTGAAAATTATGCTTCTTTCATTAATATTTGAGTTAACTAACTGGAATTTAAGCGTGAACCCCATTAGAGTTATCATGGAAATGATAAATTAGCTTAACTAATTCAATAGGTAGTGCTTTCTTTTTCCCCACTATTAGGTCCTTTTAAAAAGCATATTTCTTTCTGAATTCTTTATCACCTTTATTATTTTTTATATTTTTAAAAATCCAACTCACTTTCAAGTAATATATGAAATGGAAAAGAAGTGGATAATACGTTTCATTTATCCTTTATCACATGTGTACAGACAGCTAGTAGTAATATTGAGAAATTAATATATAAACAAGCTGATGATCAGTTCTTAAACGTGACTAAATAATATTGTTAATTATATATAGACCTAGTATGTTCTAGTACTCATGTTCTTCTAATTCACAACTCTTTAAAACCAAAAGGCATATAACAAATGTCAAAAGGTAAAACAACTAATAAAGGTTGGATAGGGATCACCTTCACTTCCCCTTTCTTTAATTTCTTCTCAGTTTCATAAGAATTATGGTTTATATATTGTTTTTGTGTCCTTGCCTTGACACAGGAATCCCAACATTTCGGCATAAACTATCTAATTAATGGAGGGAAATCATTATGTATCCCAGTACTATCATAATTTTGTTAGTTCAATTTTTGTTTTCTTCCATTGCTATGGAAGTAATAGAGAACAATATTATCACATATTAAGGTGTTCTTCTTGCATTAAAAGCTCATACTATCCATGATTCTTACAATTTATTGATAAAAAATTGGTCAAAATATATCCCTACTTATAACTGAATTACCATCACTTGTGGTAATCGTCACCGTTAGGGGTATACAAAATCGGGTTCAGTTCGATTTCTATAAAATTGAACCAAAGTCGAAGTATATAAGTAATAAAACCGAATTGAACCGAAACTGAAGAAGTTTGATTCGGTTTGGTTCAGACCCAACTTTGATTTTTTAACAATATTTCAATTTTACTTCAGTTTGAGCTTTTCTTTTATAAAATTTTATTTGTATCCATAATTTATATTTTAATTACGAATAATATATAAAATTAAAATTTTTTAATATTTATCTTTATTTTTATGTATATTTTTATAAATTATTAGTTAGTTATAATTTATAAAATTAATAACGGGCTACAAGAAATTTCACAATCAATTTCGGTTCCCTTCGGGTAGACATTTTTGCCTACCCCTAGTCATCATAGAGTCACAGCTTTGGATATTTTTGGGTTTGGTCTTACAGGCAACATTCCTCCTCAGCAAGGAAATTTGGCTTTCCTCACAACGGTAATAATTACAAACAACAGCTTTTATGGCTCTCTGCATGATGATTTTGCTTGGAACCGGAGAGGTTCTAGTAGAGCTGGGTACTCTCACGGAACTGGAGATTCTGATGCTCGTAGAAACTGACCTTATAGGGCCTATTCCTTCACTTATCTCCAACCTTTCAATGGTTTTGTCAAATAATAGCGTAGCCTTCCCGACAACATGTGTCCAATTCCAAGCAAATTATGGGAATGTAGAAACCTCTGTATTATTTCTTTGTCAAATAATCAACTCAACGGAAGAATACCAGAAGATATTGGGAACTTGACATCCATCAATAAACTACATCTTCATCATAATAACTTGATAGGTACTCTTAAATCTCTCGATCATTAGCTTTTCTTGCACACATCTAATATATCGTTTAGGGTTAAAGGATTTAATAAACACCAATTTTTCTGTGAAGACCACCAAAGAATTTATTAAATTAAGAAAAATCATTAATTTAAGCTTAAATTAGACATGAATAATTTTATCTTAGATCTTTTTTTATTAGTTAGGGATAATAATAAATATGTCAAAAAGTACCACCGATCCTTTGAAATGGTCAATTTGCTTTTAAAAAATATTATTTAGAAGGTTATGGGTAGGGAGACAATAGGAACCTTACATATGATCAAAGAAGTGCATACTATTTTTAAACTTTTAAGTAGGCTAAATTCAACACAAAAGATTAGGTCGGTGTGTTATTTGATCAAAGGAAAATTAACATATACCTCCTTTGAAAAACGTATGCTTAGTTTGAAGATTTAAAAAAAATTTAAATATACTTCCTTTCAATCTTTATTTGATTATAATTGATCGTTAATTGACTGTTAATATTATATATTTTTTAATAAAATAATAATTTTCTTCAAACAAATAATAGTTATTATTTTTTTTATAAATTCTCTTTTTAAAAATTTAATTTATTATTTTTATTAATAAAGTATATTAATTAAATAAATATTATTATTCTTTTATAGCACACTGATAATGAATATTTATTGATATATTATAAATTTATTTATTTTTTATATTTTAAATATATATATGCATGTAATTCAAAATAACTCAAATATTGTAAAAGTTATGAATAAATAATTCAAAATTTTGTAAGCATTTGAATAAATAATTTAAAATTTAATATTCAATTTTTTTTATTATTTAATTATTTAATTTATTTTTTTATTCAGTTAAATTTTAAGGGCATTTTAGTTTCTTAAACAAAAATGTATGTTCTTTGGCATATGCGTTAATTCCCCTTTGATGAAAAAGTTATTTTCAGAATACTCCATCAAATAACATTCTTCGATATCAATCTACGAAATTTGATTTGTTATTATTTTTTACAAAACAATTTTTCATAAATAATTTTGAAAAATATACCAAATTACGACCTCTCTCCTTCTTTGCCTTTTGTTGTATATGTTTTGAATGAATGTAATTACTGTTTATTAATCTGACGTGTGGCTGCAGGTTACATACCACCTGAAATTGGTAACCTGTGTAATCTGGAGGATCTGTGGCATTTCAAAAACCATCTAGAAGGCCTCGTCCCAAATACAATCTTCAACATGTCGTCAATGAGAGTACTTTCACTTAATAATAATAAACTCTGGGGAAGTCTTCCGTCAAACATAGACATTGCCTTCAAAGCTTGAGGGGATTTTCTTGCTGGACAATAATTTTAGAGGGACAATCCTCAGCTCGATTACGAATATTTCCAAGCTCCAATATCTATAGTTGTCAGGTAACTCATTCTCAGGCTTTATTCCTACCATGATTGCTAATTTGAGAAGCCTCGAATGGCTCCACTTAGCTGATAATGACCTGACATCTTCAACTCCAGATTTGAGCTTTATTTCCTCCTTGACAAGTAACAAGAAATTAAGAGTAATAGAATTTCTACACAATCTACTCAATGTTATGCTTCGAGGTAATAAATTAGAAGGATCCATTCCAGTTGATCTCTGTCATTTGAACAGATTGGTGAAATTATACTTAAATGCCAATAAACTTTCTGGATCTCTGCCTACCAGCTTAGGTAATGTTAATTCTTTAAGATATATGTCGTTAGCCCCTAATGTATTGACTTCCGTTATACCCTCGTCTCTGTGGAACCTTAAGGACATCTTATACCTTAATTTGTCATCAATTTATCTAGATGGACCTCTTCCACTAGACATTGGAAATTTGAAGGTTATGGTAAGTTTAGATTTATCAGGGAGTCGTATTTCAGGTGATATCCGAACCACCATTAGAGGCCTTAAAAATCTACAACATCTCTCTTTAAGATGTAACAGATTACAAGGCCCAATTCCAGAATCATTTGAGGAGTTAATAAGTTTAGTATCCTTGGATTTGTATAGTAATAATATCCCGGGAGCAATTCCCAAGTCTTAGGAGGCAGTCTTGTACCTAAATGTTTCTTTCAACATGGCAGGTGGGGAAATTCCAACAGAAGGATCATTTGTTAACTTTTCAGCCGGATCATTTGTTGCAAATCCTGGATTGTGTGGCTCGTCTCTATTGCGAGTCTCACCATGCAAATCTAGCTTTCACGGTGAGACAAGGAGGAATATTGTTATCCTACCTATTGTTTTGTCACTGAGTATTGCATTAATAGTAATTGTCCTGGCCCTCATATTTGTGTTGCTAAAATGCTGAAAATAAAGGAAAAATACCAAATGATTTTGACATGTTACCATAAGCAACTTGGAGAAGAATTTCATTTTGTGAACTTGTGCAAGCAACATATGGGTTCGCTGAGCAGAACATACTCGGTGTAGAGGGTTTTGGTTCAGTTTATAAAGGAAGACTTGGAGATGGGTTGGAAGTTGCAATGAAGGTGTTTCACCCACAATTTGAAGAAGCATTTAGGAGTTTTGTTGCTGAATGTGAAGTTATGAGCCACATTCGTCATTGAAACCTTGTAAGAATCATCAACAATTGTTCAAATGTAGATTTTAAAGCATTGGTGCTAGAGTATATGCCTAATGGGAGTTTAGAGAAGCTTTTGTATTCTAATGGCTATGTTTTGGATTTCTTACAGAGGCTGAATATCATGATAGACGTTGCTTCAGCTTTAGAGTATCTCCACTTTGGTTATTCAATCCCTGTAGTTCATTGTGACTTAAAGATAAAGATAAGGTAGCACGTTTGAGTGACTTTGGAATTTCAAAATTTTTATGTGAAGAACAGTCTATGAGACATACACAGACCATGGCTTCAATTTGTTACATGGCACCAGGTAATTCTAAATCATAACTTTTTATTTTTCTTCATTTATCTAATGTTAATAGTGAAACTTACTTCATCCATAGAGTATGGAAGAGAAGGAAAAGTGTCTAGAAAAGCTGATGTTTATAGTTATGGAATCATGTTAATGGAAACATTTGCAAGGAAGAAGTCAACAGACGAATTTTTTTTCGGAGAAATGAGTTTAAAGCATTGGGTTTGAAGAAAATAAGAACTTAAAAAAAATATTGAATTCCTTAATCCATTGCAGAGCAAATGAGAAAATTTGTAAGTATAGAAGCTTACAAGTTAGGAGAAAAATCAGATAGACAACTAGCTAATTTAGAGAGCATAATTATAGCCTAAATTATAGAAATTTATAGGCTAAGATTATTGACGGCTTGCTTAAGCTCGAGAGGATGGCCTCCTCTTCGATGGAGGAGACCGAGTTACTAGAACAACTCCACCAAATAATTTTACCACTAACCCAGCATGTTCAGAACAGCACAAACCAACACACAAAGAAACCAACATTTGCTTCCTTATTATCCAGTCCTAATGATATATCTGAATTCTGCCAAATATCTTCCAACACCACAACTTAGAGGAGATATCACAGTGGTCAAGATAGAGCCGGAAATCCGCAAGGAACAGATTGCACGTTGCAAGACGAATCTGATTGGGCGCATAGTCCTCCATCCAGACTCTAAACCGTAGAAATCCAATTTTTTCTACACAAAGTTTGGAAACCAGAATGTCAATGGTGCATGACTCTTTTGGCTCGTGGTTTTTACGAGATACTACTTTTCAAACGAAGTAGACATAAGGAAAGTTTGGGGTAGTGGATCTTGCTCATTGCCACAAGGAGTGTTCAAAATTTATCAATGACAACAAAACTTCAATCCCTACAACCCAAAAATTCAATCGCATGTACAGGTTTGGATATATAGCTTAAGTAGGGAATATTGGCATCCATTAATTTTAATGACCATAGCCCGAGGAGTTGGAATACCTCTACAAATAGATTAAGCTACAAGACAAATGAAATATGGTTTCTATGCGCGCATCCTAGTGGAGGTAGACCTATCAAAGGCTTTACTAGATTTCATAACTTTCGAATTGCCGGATTATGGATTTGATGTCGAAATCCACTACGAGAACCTTCCAACCAGATGCAATGGTTGCAATAGATTCGGCCATGCTGATCATCAATGCTGACATAGGAAAAAACCAAACACTCAAGTTACACACAAAGATCTAAACCTGAAACAAATGTTCAATTCAGTACAACTAAAAGCTCTAGAAGGAAAGACATTGAATCTAGAAGCCAACAATCAAGGCCTGACTCTACAAAAGGATACCTCTCAACTAGCTGACGAAGGAGTGGCAAACAACCAAATTCCCGACACCGGAACTCCAACAGAGAAGCATGGGACACTGAACCAATGTCAGATGAGCAGATGGTAAGTGGTGATAATCAAAACTTAGAGGAAAGGCAGCACGTGCATGACAAGGAAAGCACACCACATGATAAACTTTGCAAAAAATAGATTCTCCACCAATAGAGGGCGATAATGGAATAAGTCAGAATATGCACAAGGAGCATGTGCATAGCACACACAACTCAAGAGACCAGCATAGAAATAAAGCTGATGGGACATCGGAAGAGTGTAAAAGTAATGAAGAGCCCAAGGCAAGTGACAATAAACAAGCTCATACATTACAAGAAAGTAGCAGCACGAGATTGCTTGAAAAATTAGTAAAACATTAGTCAGTGGAGCTCTAACCAACTGGCTTGATATCATATGAAATATTTTTTCCTTCAACATAATAAATATCTAAACCCAGAATATAATCCTAACAATACCCAAAATACAAAATACCATATGTAGACATTATTTATGCAACATTAATGTGCTGAAAAATAAAATACAAGAACTAATCACTCAACATATAAAATCACTTGTGTTGGGATATCACCGAAGAATTATGTAAACCCAGAAAAATGACATAGACACTAAGTTCAAACATGAGGTAACTAATTTGATTTAAAAACCCAAAAGGCAAAAAAGGAGAAAAGAACTTACCAGATGAAGATTTCGCTTGTCAAAGTGAAGGAACTTGTTGTGGACAACAGTATGACAAGTTGTGCTAAAAATGAAGTTGTAAATATTGGGAATTGTACCTGTTGATGCTGAATTTATATCCAACAACAAATCTCTTGTCATGCCATGGGTGGACCTGCAAAAGAAATATCACAACCAGAAGAAAGCCAATTTCCTGATAAAAATCCTTCGATGCTTAAGTCAGAGATGGTTCTTTAGAAAGGAAATTAATGAGACAAAAATTTGAAAGAGTTTGGGTAAGACTATGGAGATTCAATGTACATGTCTTCTTGATTTCTCACCTTTTATATGTTCAATTTAATTCCAGTAATGTCAAACTGGGATAAGTAGTCAAATTGGTGAGATTTTCATGCAAAATATGTTTAGGGCGGCCTTTCCGCAAGATTCTCAACATTTTGTTGCAATTGGGTATTTTTTGGAAATTCTTCTAAGGTAAGACTTCGTCTCTTCCTTCCAAGCTTATAACTTCTGCCGACTAAAGACTACAACCTCTTTTGAGATATTCAAGTGTTGGTTGATTGCGGTGAGAGTTTTCAAGAGACATTGTCTATGTCACCTGCATAACAGATAACCGTGAGGAGAACTTCAATGGACGTGGGGTCCTGGGCAGTTATCCCTGTGATCTCTCTCAAAGTTTGTTAGTGGCAATTATTTTTATAAATTTTTGAGGTGAAAACCTTCCTCTTGCCTCAACTCGAAATCTAAAACTAGGTTGGTCTAACCATCTAGTGTCGACAGAATGTTTCCTCGGGATATTGCATGGGTTGCCCCAATGAGAACTATATCATAAATTGGCCTCTTCAATTCAACTAAAATGACCCTACTACTCCCTGGTATTGGGCTTTACTGACCTCAGGATATTCCTTCCCAAACAGTACCATTTAAGAGAGCCATCATTCCTTAAACTATAAAAAAGCTCGAAACAAGTTCAAGGGGCACCTTTTCTGATGAAACTAAAAATTTTAGTTGGCATTGAAATCTTATTTCAGTAAAAGCTAAGGAATTGATGTATGGAGAAAAACACTTCAACAAATATTTAGTCATTTTCACCTTTTAATTAATTATATTAACCCTTGAGGTGGAACAATACTGAATGTCAAGAAGTGAACTATCTTATTCTAAAACCATGAAGTCGGATCGGGAAGATAGTTAACATATTAAGGACTTGCAAGGATAACAATTGGAAAATGAAGGTAGTTATCAAAAATATCGTGGATAACTACCACTATCCTATTTCCTTTAAAACTCTTGATCATGAGTAACCAATATTTATGAATTACAAGAGTGAATTAGAGACTGTCTATATAAATGATAAAATTAAATGAAACAAGTATGAGAATTCTTAACACACTAAAACTCTGCCAAAATTTTGCATTTACTAACTCTTTTTCAAAAATCTTTTGGGACTTAAGTATAAGAGGGTTTTCTACTAAAAGGTCGACTTTCTGTTGATTTTAATTTTTTGCACCTTTTTTATGATGTAGGATAAAGACTTTTGTTCGATCTCAAACCTTACTAATTTTAGTATCAATATTATGTACCCTTCTAATTTCTATTTTTTAAATTCAATACAATATTGAATTAAATATTAGAAGAATGTTGATGTTAAATTTTGCGACAATCTGATATAAAACAAAAACTCCTCTATTCTGTTGTAAATAGACATATAAAAAGAAATACAATAAGAGGAAAGCCAATTTCTTGGTAAAATCCTTTCAATACTTAAAGTCAAATATAGTTTTTAGAAAGTAATTTAGTAAGACAGAAATTTGATAGAGTTTTGAAAAGAGTTTCAATCCAAAAACATACTTGTCTCCATGGCTTTTCCTTTTTTAGATATCTAGATTAAGTCACTACCTCTATATTTGACTTGGAGGGTCAAACTAGTGAGAAAACAGGATTTTGTGGAATCATTACAATCTCCTTGCTATTCTGTTAAGGTTGGTTCATTTTTGGTAATTTTTCTAAGATGAGATTTTGGTCTTTTACTCGAGATCACAACTCTAAAATTTAAATAAGATCTTCTCCTAGGATATCCGAATGGTAGATAGCTATAGTAAGAATTTTAAAGAAAGTGGGGTTGCTGGTAGTTATCCATATGATCTACCCCCTACACTCTCATTGGTGGTTTATCTTTCTTAAAGCTAGTTGTGGAACCTTATCTCCCACGATATATCCAGGTAATGGATAGACATAGGGGTAGTTTTAAGAAAAGTATGTCCTTGGTCGTTATCTCCATTATTTTTCCGTCCATTTCTTCGTTAATGGTTATTTTTTATTTACTTGAGGAGAGATTTTTTCTCGACATTTGAATTTGGAATAAGCTGACCATTTAATGTCGAGGAAAGTTCGCCTCAAGGTTTCATATGAGTTGCTCGAAAGTGAGCCACATTGACGTCCAATCCCTTTAACTCAACGAGATTCCAATTAGGCACTCTTTATCATATGTCTTTACTAATCTCAAGCTATTTATCCCAAACATTAAGCCTCCTAGATTTTAGTGAAAAACATTTTCACTAGAAACTATATTTTCTAGTCTGACCTATGAGGAAACGTATCTAGTCAGCTTTACCCAAGTGATGACTTTATTCATGGTCGCGTCTACCTAAGGCTACCTAATGTGGCTTAATCTAAGTGTTATATTTCGAATGGTTGGGATCTATACCTTTCATAGGTATAAACGTCTTTGCATATCCAAACTCTTTAACAAGTACATTAACTTGCATCAACTCCATCCACCAGAGCAACTTCTAGTTCCAGTAAGTGAAACAACTCTTCATCTTTGGAAAATCAAACTTCAATCCATAAATTCTCAAAATATTTCTCTTTTGCCTAATATATATTTAATACGAGCATGTTATCTTGCCTTTCTATACATGTTGTGGATTGACAATGGGCATGATTCATGCGTGTTTTGCAATCATATTGGTATAGAGCGTGATTCATAATTGTTTTATTATTTGACAATTGTTAAGCATGATTGTGGACTTATTTAAGCATCTTTTAATACATAGAGGCATTTTGATTTCACATGTTTGGGATTTTTTTAATGTGTTTCCCAGAGTTTTGGACATTATTTGAATGTTCGGAAACATAAAATATTGCTTATATGGCAGTCATCTAGAGAATGAAATAGCCTGACCAATAATATAGTATACCTTTGAAAATTCACTAACATGAACTAAGAAACTTAATTATCTTCCTTGAACATACTTCACTTGACCCAAAATTGTCCTAGTTCTAATATGATGTTTCTTAGGTTTCACCATAATAACTAAAGGCTTCTTTATATTGCCTTAGAGTCGATGGCAAGAGTTGATAGGCTTGGAAGTTCCCAAATTAACTTGTCAGACTTTGGTTTAGAATGCCTATCCTCTAGCTCTTCTAGCTCGGGCAGTATAGATTATGAGAATTGGTTCTATATACCCTTTAAAACAAGGCTTTTTTAGCACCATGATATCTTTACTATTTAGTCTATTTTGAATATTAATTTTTCTTTTGAGTGTCTTTATGTTTATTTTGTAGGTACTGAGGTGTTTTAATGAAAAGACACAAAAATAGAGCACAAGCAAGTATCTGCGACCCTCTCCATTAATCTTAGGCTAAAACAATAAAATTAATGTTTTGCCTAATTGTGCCATCAAAGCGCGTGGCCACGCCATGCCCTTCGTGTTCCACGAGTGCAAGAACAAGGAAGCAAAGTTAAGGGGGCCAGTGATTAAGGTGCAGCTGCACCACTAAACCTACCCCCTTCATATGACAACGCCGAGCACCACCTATTCGCACCACCTTGTTAGCCCAATAACATCCCAACTTAGTTTTTGGCCCTTGGATATGAAATTGAAGGCCTAATTTGGTTAGTTCCTAGGTTTTTATTTTTTTCAATCACTATCCACCATTCCATGTTTGAGAAACTTAGATTTCACATGAAGAAAATGAGAGAATTTACAAATAAATTTAGTAAGAGGAAGTAAAAATTTTGCAAGTTTTGTTGGATTGCTGGAGAAAGCACGAAGATTAGCGGATTATGCACATTATATAACTAGTTTTATCTCTTCAAACTCTTTAATTTGTGATTTTATTGTCTTGATAGATTATAATTTATTTAATGAAATTGATGATGGATTATGTTAGAATAGGCTAATTTCTTTATCTTAGGGTCTTGAGGTAATCTATTCAAATCATGTTTTAATATATTTCAATGTTGTTCATGTTTTAAAGTTCATTCACTTATATTTATACTTGTTCTTAATGCTTTTAGCTTTTTCTTTCAGTGAGTTAATTGAATTGTGTTAAATGGGTTGAAAATTAGGAGAGTTTAATTAATTTGCCAAAATAGAAAAACTATAATTTGGATTTCTGTGAATTCACGAGAACATCAGAGGCTAGATAATCATATTATCTTTTAAAATTACAAGATACAATGAGGTAATTGGATTTTGAATAGATAACAATAAGTCATTTTTAATGTGTATTTAATTGAACGAGTCAGATAGGGATGTAAACTCACACAAATTAGATATAAGATCGCGCTTGACACTCGTGAGAGAGAAAGCAAGATCAATAATAAACCTGTGATTGGTGAATGGAACTTGAAAACATTAATAACACCTAACTAGGATAGACGAGAGATTTATTAGATGAAGTCAAGACCCTATGATCCCTATTTTTACATAATTCATATCTCATCTCTTAAATCTATCTTCCAATTTGTCCTTATTTTAATCATTTCTTTATTTCATTTCAATTTTTTTTTATTTTTACCATCTAAAAGTTTAGTTAGCTTAGATAAAGTTGTATTTTATAATTGTAGTACTTAGTTAAAAATTCTCAGTTCCTGTGGTTTGACAACTTGATTTCTTTCAATTTACTCTCTATACGACTTTATATACTTACAAGTAGAGATGTTTTGTATTATGCTTTTTTGGCGCCATTATCGGAGACCTTTTTTTAAAATTTAGCTAATATTATAGTTGATTATTTGACTTTAATTTAAGGTTGTTTTTTCAGTCTTGTTTAATTTTTTTTTAATTTTGAGTTTTGTAGGTGCATGCAAAGAGCGAGGAATTTAGAACTTATCGCATTTGATCTAAAAATCGAACAAACTCTTCACCAACTTAGAAAATAAAAGAGCAATTGATTTAGAGCCATGACTGACCAGAGCAATCATCAACAACTAATTATAGATTATTTCAGGTTGGCAATCAGTGACAATTATTCTAGAATAGAATGCCCAATCATTAGTGTCAACAAATTTGAGCTAAAACCAACACTAATTAGTATGGTGCACCAAAATCAATTTGGAGGATCACTGCTTGAAGGCCCGAATATGCACTTGGCAATGTACATTGAAGTTTTGAACATCATGAAGATGAATGAGGTTACAAAGGGTGCTGTTAGATTGCATTTGTTTCTTTTCTCTCTTATGGACAAAGCAAGAGGATGGTTGCAATCCTTGTAATTGAGAAGCATTGTAACTTGGGAAGATTTGGCGCAAAAGTTCTTATCTAAAGTCTTCCCACTAGCAAAGACCGCTCTTTTGAGGATTAAAATAGGAATTGTAAAGCAACATTATTTTGCACCATTTTATGAAGCTTGGGAGAGATTTAAAGATCTGCTTAGAAAGTGTCCTTAACATGGTTATTAGGATTGGTTCCAAATTCAACTTTTCTATAATAATGTAGTTCATGAAAAGACTGCTAAATAAGTCTTGGGAGATTTCAAAGATCAATTTTTATAAAAAATGCATGAGCAATCTATCAAATTCACAATCTTTAGCATATCGCTCACAAGGTCTTTGAAAAGAATTAGAGACATACCAAATACTTCCTACTTGCAATCAGATAAAAGCATACTATGATGAGAGAGAAGAAGATTGATTGATATAATTTCTGATGGATCTCAATGACACTTATAAGGTCATTCGCGCTAATATCATCATAATGTAACCAATGCTCAATATATGTCAAGCCTATTCTCTCATCACTTAAGAAGAAACGTAGTAGCACATGACATCAAAATTAATCGAGAACTTTTTTATTGTTGTTATAGTACATGGCCGAATAAACAACTCTTTAAACAATTCCAAAGATAAATATTATGATCACTATAATAAAGTAGGTCATACAATAGAGAAATGTCGAACTCTATAATTTCATTTTAAGTGTTCTCACAAAAAAGGTGCTGAGGATAGGTGCAAATATAAAATTGTTACATGAGTTCTTAACAAGACAAAAGGTTAGCAATCGACAGAATCAGCCATAATAATGACAATAACATGGTTCACGGGGAAACACAACTTCCTCTTTGCTGCTAATGCAACAAATTCTTCACAATCTTCACATGAGGGATATCCACGAGACATTAGTACTTCTGCTTATATCTCCAATTTGACAAATTCTTCATATAACATACCGTAAACATGCTATAATAATTACAACTCCTCCAAATCATTACAAAGCCTTTCCACATAACAACTTCAGCAACTTGCACATGTCATATCTATAATAAATCAAAATCATATTTTCGTTAATAACAATGCTTATTGTTGCGTGTAAAATTAACGAACGCAAGTGCACGTGTCACAATCAAGTAATATAATGATAAGAGGATGTCGATCCCACGAGAAACGTTAATCTTATAATTACTAAAGATGATTAATTTATGAATTTATCTAAAGGAATCCAAATAATTTTTGGTTGACAAAATAAAAATAATTAAAAGATTCAACTAATGGAAAGATCTAGGGCTAATGATTTTATCGTATTTAATCGCATCCAATTCTTCAATTGATGTTGTTTTAATTTAAAATGTGTTGCTAGTTAATTATCCTCAATTATTCGACAGTCTCTCTCGAGATCAACCAAACCTACTTTCCACCTAAAATTTCACTATATCTCTATGTGAAATTAATTAAATGGAAGTGCATTACGATTTGTGATAATTTCTAATTAAAGTACATAAACCATATTAGTATATCTCTAATATGCAATTTACAGTATTTATCATATGGTATAGATATGATATTCATTTCTCAATTCCTATCTGTTGATGAGAAAAAATATCAACCCTAGTGAGGTATGATGCCTTGCTAATCTAGCATCCGAGCTGGAGATGGATGCCCAGTCAATAGTCTGAGCTCAATATTCCGTACCTAACTTGGCCTCGTCCTAACCTTGCCTAGCCAACAATATGATCTTTCAACCTTCACTGATCCCCAAGCCAAGCTGTCATAAATCTTTCCTGACCTCGTTGTCTCTCATAACCTCAGACCCGAACTTGGTGAAACTACCTACAACAAAGAACACGGTCAAAGGTGGTGCTGTAGGTTTTTTAGCAAGCCCACTCTGTTGCTCAAGTCAAAACCTTGAGGGGGTGATTTTATGGCTCGACTTTGATAGCTCAAAATAGCTAATATATGGAGGATTCATGTAGCAAGATGCAAGTCAACCAAGTGGCACACAAAACATATGGAGAAAATAGAATAAATGTGGCCTTTTTGGAAGCTAAAACAGTAGATAAGGTCCAAAAGACAACTTTTTATGAGTGTTTAAGGTTGTCTCTAGAAGACTAACAAAGAAGACAAAGCTTTCTTCTTGTTTCTAGAGAGAGAAAATATGAAGTGACTTGTGTTTTTAGTGTGAGAGAATAAAAATGAGTTAAAACTTGTAGAAGACTTGTGTTGCCTTGAGATAAGTGTCCTTACATACTATACCTTTGTGAGCGTATGATTGGTTGAAGAATGTTGCCCTAATTCCTCTGTTTTCTTTTCCCACATTTGAAACCTTAGCTTGGAGCCAAAACTAAGGACACGTTGTGAGCTAGGATTGGTCTTCATGACCTTATCCAAGATTATGTGTCACGTGGCACGATTTAATTCAAATAGGAGATTACATTATTCCTTATGCACATGCGGCAGATGCCTATTCGCTTCTGATTGTGGTCCCCAAAAACTGACTACGTTAGGTGGAGTTCCTTTTTTAGCTACCAAAATGTTGAATTATCTCATTGGTTAGGTTACCATTTTTGGACTATGTTAGGTGGTCCCCCCAAGCTGACCTGGAAACATAGAACACCTTTTTCATATATTTGGATAGACCAAATTTCTTTGTTTTTGGGATTGTTTTATAGTGGGGCCCACTCTTTTGTTCTCTTTATGTAGACTATTCATTATAGGCCACGTGGCACCCTTCATATAGATACCCTTTACATTACCTGAGGTCGGATCCTGCCTTAGCTGGGATCTAAGGTGAGGTGGGTTTTGATATGAACGGATCGTCCCATAGGTACTGACTAGATCTTCGTACGCTTACATACCGTCACATGTCCAGCCTTTTTTGACCTCATAACAAAGGTCCCCTAACTTCTAATGGCTGAGGAGATGGCGAAGGCGTTGGAAGCTCTTAAGCATTCCTTGCCCATGTCACCTTGTACTCCTTCCTCTTTAGTGGTCTTATCCTTTCCACTTTGAGGTGTATGCATACCTCATCACCTCTTTAGGGTGATATGAGATGGCTTATAATGTAAATTTATGGCGAAAATGTTTTTAAGCTCATGTCGTTCTTCCCCCCTTTTCATCTAGGTAAGGCTTGGAGAAATTTTTGCTTTATCTTTGGGCAAAATTAGGGGATAATTCCCTTCTATTTGGAGACTGAACTGTGCTGAGCTAGGATTGACATGGGTGTAAATTCCCTCCTAACCTGGGAGGTCATTCTTTCTCAAGCTCGAATTAGTGTACTTAGAGTAGTATTTGTGAGGCCACTACAATCCCATCTCATTGGGTTATCTTGCCTTTCTTCTATTAAGGTAAGCTTGAGATCAAGCTTGGCAAGATCCCTTATCATCTAGTGTTGAGCTTCGTGAAACTCCATTTTAATCAAGGATAATCCCTCTTAACTCTAGAATGATTCTTCTTCATTCTAGTGAGTCTTGATTCTGCCTAAGCTAGGATTACAACTTTTTTGCCAAGTGCGAGGGAGTAAAAAATGTCTCTTATGGCTGTCTTGCTGATGGTATGGTGCACTAGCTTAAGTTGGTTTCTTCTTGCTTGAAAAAATAGTTCAATTCCTTACTAAGCAAGGGCCAAAACAAGCTGAGCAAGGTTAGATTGTTAGGTGAAAGCTTGATTAGCCTAGCATGCTTTTGGCAAGTTAGGCAGGTTTCCCAGGTGACCTTGGAGTCCCTGGTACATGATCAGCTAGGAGTCGTTCTTGATTATAACCAAACTCTTTCTCAAAAAGTATTTGGCAAAGCTGAGGCTGAATACAAGGTTAGCTAGCATGGCTTAAAACAAGGTTGTCATTCCTGATGATGATGTAGTCTCTCTTTGTGAAAATACCAAGCCTACTTGAGCTTGCTTCTGCCCAGCTCAACTCAATGTCATGGAAGAGCTCAGCAGAGTTGTATACGCTAGGATGGACTCTACATGTAGTCCCCCAGCTTTAGTCAGCTCCTACTTCAAGTCAAAGGTAACCTTTCAGTTTCTTCCTTCTTCATTTCCTTCTTCCTCAGGTCCTCCATACAAGTGAGAAAGAATGAAAGCTTAGGCATAATTATCCCAGCTAACCAAGGAGCTAGAAAACATCTTGGATAGGTGGGTCCCTCATATGTTTCAAGTGATTCCTATGTTGAAATCGGCCTTCTTATATGTCAAGAATACTAGTAATATGGCTCGCTTTAGGCTTTAGCGAAGCCTTAGACTCGGCATCCCAAGTACTATTGATATATGTCCCTATTCACGTGGGATACCAGGTTCTGACTTCCTTTTATATTCAGTTGAATAAGGTACAAGGTGATGTAGTTGCTACTGATGCCAGATCCAAGGTGAGGTGGGCCAAAGTAGGGAGTTAAAGTAAAAGGTGAATAAGCTTGAGGCGGATGCCCATATGATTACAAAGTGACCCAGTTTAGATCATCATAGAGCGTCTCTCTTGAGATGGGAAACTTACGCAGTTCGAGTTTGACTTGATAAAGTGGTGGCCAAGCTGCAATAACTTGCCGCTACTAGCTCAGCAGACATTAAGGGTTTTTCTTAAAATAACACTATCTTCCTGGTCAACAAGGATCCAGATGTTTGATGTTTTGACGAGCTTAGCTAGGATATACCAGCTTAATATCCCTCGTGATTTGGAATAGATATCCTTTCTGAGCAGGGGCGGTGATTGCTTATGATCTGGGATATGAATTCTTATTGATCTAGGTAGTTATGCCTTTTGACTACAGTTATCCAGCTTAGGGTGTCTTCTATCCCATGTGAGGTGGGCTCAGTATCAGCAAACAAGTTTTATAGGCATAACTTAGAGTTGGTGTATCTCATAGGGGTAGCAAATAAGATCCAATCCAGCCTAAGGGGTGTTTTTTCCCAAAAGTGCTTTATGAATACCAAAGCAAAGATATAACACACGTAGGCCTTTCTGAGAGAATATATAAGAAAATCCTAGTCACATCGAACTTGGCGATAAATAATATGGCGATAAACAATATGGCGATAGAATACCGAGTTCAAGATCGAGCTTGACCAATGTAACAAATAATACTTGCTCAACTAGTTTACCAGGTAAGTTTGGACCTCGGATGAGCTAGGATCCCAAATTCAACCTGGATAAGATCATTCTTGCTAAGCTGGACAGACTTCAACTCTTCAATAAGTTTATCTCGCTATTCAAGTTTGTTGTTCTAGGATCAAGGATGAATACTTGAAGGCACACCCTTATTGAGGTAGGATAACACCTTCTCACTATATGTTGATCCATCTTGATAATTCCAATACGGTCCCCCACTCTTCAAATGGTATATGGAGACAACTCTTTTTATGGCCACAAGGGATAATCACCCCAAGACTGTGTTGTACGAATAGAATGATTCATTGTTAGACCACTTAAAGAGGTTGTTACTTGTTGTATCCTTGCTGATGTTGAACCCAACTTGTCAAACGTTTCTTTGAACAAGATGTCTAAGGAGATTCTTGCATCAAGGTAAAATTCTAGGTACATCCTTACTGACCACCTTCATAGTGGTGACTAAGGCGTTGTCATACGGGTAAATCATATCTTGTATCTTCCTTGAAGAGCAAGATTTGAGTAAAGGTCATCTTGGATATCCTTTCTAAGGTTTGACTTCATGATTTTTGTGAGCTAAAATGGGATCACAAAACTATATCTTCCTTGCTCTATTGGAGAGATCCCAGCTAAGGTGGGTCCCCCACTGATGGTGTAGACAAAGTCACTTTCCTTGGTCACTTGGGATCCCAACTAACCTTTGTTATGTTTCTGGATATCTTCAAGTTGTCTTTCTTCTTGAAACCTTTTTTTTTTAAACCACAAGTACAAAATTCTCCTATAAGGTTTTCATTCTACATGTGATTACTCTCTTAGAAGGATTCATCAAGAAGCCTTCATATTTAATGATGTAGAGAATCTCTTCTCTTAAGGTGTTTAAGGGATGATATACTGAAAAGTAGATAAATTCCTTTTTTTTTTCTTAACTGGAGAATTGGCTCTTTCAATGGAGGAAGTGAACGCCTAGAAAGTGTAGGCATTGGCAAGTATCCTTGATGAGGTAGGATGATACCTTACTGAGGTGGGTGCTTGCATGGTACTAGCGCAGATGGATTTCCCTGATGAAGTGGGAAATATTTTTACTGAAATGGGCACCAATATAGTATTGGTGCACTGGCACAAATGTAGTATCCCTGGTGAAGTGGGACTTGTCCCTACTGAGGTGGGCGCCTGTATGGTACTCGTGCAGGTGGATTTCCCTGATTAAGTGGGAAATATTCTTGCTGAAATGGGCACTAGTATGGCACTGGTGTATTGCCACAGATGTATCCCTAGTGAAGTGGGAGTTCTCCTTGCTAAGGTGAGTGTTTGTATGGTACTGGCGCATGTGGGTTTCCCTGATGAAGGGGGAAATATTCTTGCTGAAATGGGCACCAGTATGGCACTGGTGCATTGGTACAAATGTATCCCTGGTGAAGTGGGACTTGTCCTTGCTGAAGTGAGGTCGCACCTTGGTAATAGTGGACAAAACCATTGATGAACACACAAAAATCCCACAACTTCTAAATGGAAGCTTCTTGTAACAAGTTCTTATCAACCCATCTAACACCATATAAAATATTTTACACATAAAGTATCAAATCATGAAAACAATATAGGGCTACCAAGTCGATCTGACCTTGGTAGTAATATATGTAGGATACTTTAAACTTTCTAAATAAGAATTTTTAACCATATCAGTAAGGAGAACAAAAAAGTCACCTAGATCACCATGGATATTCCACAGATATTTCATAAAATAAGGTTTAGAGTTATTGTCCTTTGGAAGCTCCATCAATAAGGCGTATCCTGAATCATCATGGATAAACCCATTAAATTGGCTTCTTGCTCCATCAGGTCGGTTGCTAGCAGTCAATCGATAGTCATTCCAGTGGCTTCTAAGTGGGTCTTGGACATTCGCTCTCAACTGGGATGGTCGCAGCTGAGCGCCTTGCTGAGTCGGCGTGGATGGTTCCACTTGAACAGAGTTACTTTTAGGTTGACTTCTCAGCTAACTTGCCAGGTTTTGAGATAGTAGTGGTGGTATACCCTAGGTTGTTACACAAGTACTTCATCATGTACCGGAAATGTAACCTAGTCTCAGCCAACTCTCTGACTTCCTTAGCTTTCCCTGCCTCAACATCTTGGTTGATGGTGACTTTCTCTTTTCCCTTCCTGCTAGGGTCTAGGTTAGGTGCCCCTTCATTCTGACTTTCTGCATAGTCATCCTGAGGTTGAGCTTGAGGCAGGCGACTGCTTTGGCTCAGTTCCTACGTGATCTCTTATAAACCTTCTTGGGGCCTCGAAGTTAGGCATTTGACTTCTTTGGCGGGTGTGTAGGTTGTTACAGGACCGTTCATTATGGTTTCCCACAAACAACACTACTATTGATGCAGGAAAAATATCAACAGTGGTGATGTAGGATACGTTGCTAATCTAGCATCCGAGCTGAAGATGGATGCTTAGTCAACAGTCTAAGCTTAGTATTCCACACTTGACTTAGCCTCTTCCTAACCCCGCCCAGCCAACAGTCTGATCTTTCACTCTTCACTGATCCCCAGGCCAAGCTATCATAAACCTTCTTGACCTCGCTGTCCCTCTTGACCTCGGACTCGAACTTGGTGGAACTGCCTACAACAAAGAACACAGTCAAAGGTGGTGCTGGAGGTTTTTCAGCGAGCCCACTCCGACGCTCAAGTCAAAACCTTGAGGGAGTGATTTTATGGCTTGACTTTGGTAGAGCAAAATAGCTAATATGTGGAGGATTCATATAGCAAAGAGCAAGTCAACCAAGTGACACACAAAACACATAGAGAAAATAAAATAAATGTGGCTTTTCTGAAAGGTAAAATAGTAGAAAAGGTTCAAAAGACAACCTTCAATGAGTGTTTAAGGTTGTCTCTAGAAGACTAACAAAGTAGAGAAGGCTTTCTTCTTGTTTCTAGATGGAGAAAATATGAAGTAACTTGTGTTTTTAGTGTGAGAAAATAAAAATGAGTTAAAACTTGTAGAAGACTTGTGTTACCTTGAGATAAGTGTCCATAAATACTATACCTTTGTGAGCGTATGATTGGTTGAAGAATGTTGCCCTAATTCCTCTGTTTTCTTTTCCCACGTTTGAAACTTTAGCTTGGAGCCAAAACTAAGGACACGTGGTGAGCTAGGATTAGTCTTCATAACCTTATCCAAGATTACGTGCCACATGGAGCGATTTGATTCGAGTAGGAGATTACATTATCCCTTATGCACATGCGGCAGATGCCTATTCGCTTCTGATTATGGTCCCCCAAAAGTTGACTACGTTAGGTGGAGTTCCATTTTCAGCTACCGAAATGCTAAATCTTCTCCTTGGTCAGGTTACCATTTTCGGACTATGTCAGGCGGTCCCCTTAAGTGATCTGGAAACATAGAACACCTTTTTCATATATTTAGAGAGACCAAATTCCTTTGTTTTTAGGACTGTTTCAGAGTGGAGTCCATTTTTTTGTTCTCTTTATGTGGACTATTGGTTATAGGCCACGTGGCACCCTTCATGTGAACACCCTTTACACTACCTGAGGGCACATCTTACCTCAGTTGGGATCCAAGATGAGGTGGGTTTCGACATGAGCGGATCGTCTCATAGGTGCCGATTTTTACCCCATAATACTATCAATCTATAATTCATTTAAATATTGGTCAAATATTCAAAAACATTAATTATCATGATAAATACTCAACACCCAATATCAAATCAAATGAACAACACAATATTAGAAATCGGATACTCCAAATATACTAAATCATTGCCCTAGAAAATATGTTTAGCCACACATTCCGTAGATTTCAAATGCAAAAATCATGAATTTAACAATTGATAATATATATTCGAAAATCACAATATTGTACAACTTACAACAACAATTTGAAATAAAGGAAAGAAATAAACTAGAATAGGAGAGCTTTGATCATCCAAGTTTGAATTTGATGCTTCCAAAATCGCCCTTCAATCACTTCTTCTCCACTTTTTATTCTCTCATTTCCTTCCAAAAGCTATTCCCAAAATAAGACCAAACATTTTTCCTTCCTTTCTCCTCACTTTTAAGTTCCAGAATCGACCAATTTGGGGGACAAAGCGCCACGCAGTTGCGCGCCTTAGTGCCACAACCACGCACCTGACTATTCAATTTGGTTGGCTAATTTCAATTGAGTCCCTTTACGTTTGATTATCTTGAACATCGACTCTTATTTTGATACTTTTGCAATTCGGTCCTATTTTGTTGCAATTTTGTCCACCTGGGCTAAATGCGGTGCACCTCCTTTTGCCAACAAAGTTAAAAAATTCAGTAAATATAGAATGAACCCCTTTCTATTGTGTATTTAAAATTTACCAGTGTGTTATGATAATTCTTCATTTTGGTCCGTGCTTCTCTTATACTTTGGTCCCTAAATGATTTCCTTTTCGAGCCAAATCAATCCTTTTTTTAGCCCAATTCACTTTAGATGGTTAAATCTATCATTTTCTGTACAAAACAACCAAATTACATTAAATCCGAATAAAACTTGAGGATTAAATAAACAATTAAAGTTTAAAAGTAAATGATTAACGCGTGTTTTACGCACTTATCAAATACCCCTAAACTTATTGTTTGCTTTCCCTCAAGCAAATCAAATCAAATCAATCAAAAGAGAGGTAAAAGACTTATCAAAATTATTCACAATTGAGTTTAGATGAAACATTTGAACATACTTTTAATTATAGCAAAATAAAGCCTCAAATATTAAGTTACATACTCAAATTAAAGAAAACAATGCTTTCATTTTGTCCCCAAATCTAACTTGAAAACCAAATATCATTCTACTCAAAGTTTCCTCTCGCGTGCGTGTGTGAAATGCCACAAATGTTGGGTTTTGATTCAATTCGGATAAGTTTATGCACAATTCAAACTCAATTTGAAATTTTAGGGAACTCCATAAGCTTAATTTTCATGTCACTCTCCACCAATGTAGAAGAAAACCACATCAAGGATCCTTAGGACTTAATTGAGCTTATAATGATAGGCCAAAGTTAAGGTGGGGAAAACGGATCTTTAAGTGAGGTTCAAGTACCTTAATTGACTCAACCATCCTAGAGATCTTTCTTCAATTCTTTGATCATCATCCAATTTCAACATTTCCCTCTTCATTTACACCAATTAATTAATGATTTGAACCCACATTTATGCACAAAGGGTATGTGTACCCCCAAACTTATTTATTTGAAAAGGTTCCTCATTTTTTTTTCAATTTTTTTCTCATTTTCTTTTAAACCTCGCCCTACCTTTTGACGCGAGTTCTCTATGCTTACCTAGCCATGTGACCCTAGTTACTCGATAAGAGTTCGACTTATTTTTCATGGTTTTGCTCATAATTGGCCTTGCTCTTATCTTTTGATGCGAGTTCTCTATGCTTGCCTAGGCAGCCATGAGACCTAGTTACTTGATAAGAGTTTGGCTTATTTCTACACTCCTTCAACCTCCCTTATTTTCAAAGCTTTAGCATGGTTGGAAATTTAGAGTGCTACTTAAAAGGAAGTTGTTTTTATTTCATGCTAGCTATTGTGTGAATAATAAAAGAAGAAAATAAATTTTTGGCTCAAAAGGGGAGGGGTAAACTAAAGATTGATTAATTCTAGGTTGGCTTAAAAGGCTCAAATGTACCAAAGAATGCCTAATTCATTTTTTTAATGGAGTCTCTTCTAGGATTTCACCTCAAGTGACAATCAATTAAGTTCTAGAGTTCATTAGGACTTAACTATCCTTACAAAGTTTACATAAACCTTCTCCAAATTTTCACACACCCAAGCATTTGTGACTAAGTGTTAATTTTTTTTTTTTTTTGAGGAACTATCAAGTAAAATAAATTTGTCAACAAGTCAAGCCCAAGGATTATGACAACATCCATCATTTTTTACTATTTAAGCATTCATCATTACAATTATATCATTGGCTTTCACTCAGCTAAGGCAAAATCATGTTCAACCACAATAAGTTCAATCTCAAAAGGAAATGGTCTCATATAAAAGGACAAAGAAAAGAAATGACTAAAAACAAATAAGCATAAAATTACCAGCAAATAAACAAACACATAGCATTTTCCACAAAACTTCAAGCATTTCCTAAAAGTTTCTTCATCTTTTTTTTTAATTATTTTTTTTACCCACAAAGCAAAACAAAATTCATTTCCTAAAAGTTCCTTGATACCCTTAAACTTAAGGAATACATTGTCCTCAATGTTGAAAGAAAAGAAAAATGAAAAACAAAAGAGGAAATAAAGAAGAACATACCTCTCATTGGTAATCGTTATTGTTGTTTCCGTAGGGAGGTGGGAATTGTCGTAATGTTGGAAATTGTGCATCGGGGCGTAATTGTTGGAAGTATGAAGCAAAAGTGTTGAAACACTTCGTTTGATATTGATGCATCCTGACTTGTTCTTGGCGGATTTCATTGATTTCTCTTTCTTGTTGAATTATTTGATGATGGATTTTGGCTATATATGATGGTTTGTTGTCATCTTGAGAAGATGAGGATGGCTTGGTTTCGTCACTTATGTTGACATATAAAGGCATTGATGAATTTTGTCTATATCTCAACCTTTCTTGATAGGCATCCTCATAACCTGAGGTAGTTTTCTTGAATGCTTTTGTCATGCATGGGCTTTTCCTGAGGCGAGGTAAAAGCTGGCGCGGTGGAGGAACTTGATTATCTTGATCTACATGAAATCCTAAGCCAGATTGGAGAGGAGCACTTCCTTCCCTAACAAATGAATTTGGAAATTACAAGTCCATCTGTTGGAGCAGTCGGATTTACTTTCAACTCCCCATCTTTTATTTGTACCTCGGTCTTTAAACATACAGTTGTGATGAGACAGGGATGAGTGTGTCGACCTATTGTTTTAGCTTTCCCTTATCACCTTCCCTATGTCAATTTTTGCTCAAATACAATAGAGTAAGGCGGCCTTTTTTACGATGACTTCATTGAGGTAGGAGGTAGGCATAAGATTTGAGTAAATAAATTTATGCCAAGCTTTTGGCATATAGGTTGAGTGTGTTTTCCAAAAAAGAGAGAAATTTGCTAGACTTACCTCGGCCCTTTAACCATTGAGTGTTAGGGACACACAATTGTTCAATAATCTTTGGGTAATTTTCATCATTCCTCCATAATGCATCATATAAATCCTCTGTTTCATCAACGGATGGTAGGCCATAATAGGCACTAATAGCCCTTAAACTGAATGAAATTTTTTTACCTCGAATAAACACATGATCATTGTCATGATTCACCGAAGCATTAGCATAAAATTCTCTTACTAGTTGTACTATGGCTTGTGTTGGTATGTCGGTGAGTGCTTCCCATTTTCTGGCTCGAATAAATTCCAAAATCCTTCCATTTCCCAAATATGGTTTTAATGCTCGCTCTCTCACTAAAGCTTTATCCTTTCTTCAAATTTGGTGAATTTCTTTTGTGCTTCCAATGAAATAAATCTTTTACTATAAAAAAAAGATAAGGTTTTTGAAGAATTACCCTTCTTTGGTGCCATTTTTACTCAAACTTTTCGTGTGGGCAATTTATCGAACACTTGGAATGCCTACTTTTGCTACCACTTTTTCCCTCACTTCAACCCTTGTTTTGCGTTTGTTTTGAATTTTTGCACGTTAAAATTTTTTACAACTCATTTTCTTGAGTTGAGGCCAATTAGTTTCCCAAGGTTTAGCCTTATTTGTTAAAGCTTAACTATTTATATTGCTTGGTGAATAGTGAATAAGATAACCATAATTTCCAACAAACAATTATGATCTGTCTTCATCCAAAAAAAGAAAAATAGTTCACTATAATTACTCTTGTCTTTTTTATCGAGACCTATCGTTGGTATCAGAGCAAGAACTATCATGGTATCTAGCAAAGAAAGAATTGAGACTTTGGAACAAGGATTAGAAGGAGTACAAAACATGATGCAACGATTAGAGAGTTGAGTGAATGATTGTCTACAATGTCTAGAGGAGTCTTTGAAAGCTTTATTTGAAGCAATGTTATCTACTAGAGCTACTTCATCTCATGCCGTTGAACGAAGGAATCCTTCTTAAAGCCAACATGAAGAATCAAACAGTAACCGTATGAACATCATCCCACTAAGCACGAAGCTAGAATTTCCACGCTATGCTAAAGACACCAATGGTATGGTTTAATTGAACGGTTTAGTTCTTTGAGTTCCAAAGAGTTTTGAAGACCAAAAGGTTGGCTTAGCTTCTTTTTATTTAGAAGAAGAGGCAAATCAATGGTGACAATGGCTTAACAGGTCCTATAAGGAGGAGAATTGAAAAGTGATTTAGGATATGTTCACCAAAACATTATGGGCTTGATTTGGACCCATTGATTGTGAAGATTTTGACGAAGCTCTTCCAAAGTTAAACAAAGCAGACCTCTACATGCATATCAAAAAGAGTTCAAGAAAGTGGGAAACCGAGTACAAGGATGAACATAGATTGTTGGCACTTTCACGAGAATATTAAAACTAAAGATCGTCGATGGAATTCGAATGTTCAAGCCCAAGACATTGAAAGAGGCTATTAGCTTAGCACGGTTGAAGATTTAATAGATTGCAAGACAAAAAAGGTTCATATAACCCTCAACATAGAGTCGAGTATTGACTTTCACCACTCAGTGAATCAAACTACCTTAATAGTAGCAACCAAGAGATTGAGCTGGGATGAAATGAAAAAATAAAGGGCATAGTGGCTTTGTTTCAATTGTAATAAAAGATTCACTTTAGGTCATAAGTGTCAAAAACCTCAACTACTCCTTCTTGAATGCCAAAGCAACAATAAAACCAAAGAATATGTGGTAAAGGACAAAGAATTGCAGCTTGAAGATGTTATAAAAGATCAAACCAAACCAAAAATCTTATTGTAGGCCCTAACAGTTTAGGATGAGAGTAGCAACCACCATTAGATCATGACAATTGATGGTATTGATCGGCAGTGGATTAACTTATAATTTCTTAAGCGAGAAAGTTGCCATTTGCTTTGACTTCCGATGGTACCAACAAAATCATTTAATGTTCGTATGACTAATGGAGAATGCCTAATCTGTCAATATAGATTTGAGAAGGTACAAGTAAATTTACAAGGCATTACTTTCTCACTCACCCTTTATTCTCTACCTCTAGCAGGACTTGATATGGTGTTAGGCATCCAATGGCTGGAGATGCTAGGCTCCATGGTTTATAATTGGAAACAATTAACCATGGAATTTTACTGAGATAATCAACGAAAAAGATTGCAAGAAATTAATCAACCTATCCAAGCTACCTCATTGAAGTCAACTGGAAAGGAAATACATCAAGGCCAAATATTATTTGTCATTTACTACAAGCTATAAAAGAGTTCAATTGGGCAGATACAGATTCTAACATGCAACAAATATTAGAGGATTATGAGGATGTGTTCAAAGAACCAACTAGACTCTCACCCTTAAAGGAAATCGACCATTACATTCCTCTTAAAATAGGCACTCAACCTAAAAATATTCAACCTTATAGATATGTATATTTTCAAAAGGTAGACATCAAAAAACAAGTCCAAAAGATGCTTAATAAAGGAATCATTCAACCTAGCAACAGTTCATTCCCATCTCCAGTTTTACTGGTGAAAATGAAAGATGGCACCTGGTGATTCTACATAGACTATCGGGCACTAAATGCAGCCATTATTAAAGACCGATTTCCCATCTACACTGTGGACGATATACTAGATAAGTTATATGGTGCAACTTATTTCACCAAACTAGGTTTGCGAGTTGGATATCATCAGGTACGAGCACATGCTTATGATATTCTGAAACCTTCTTTTAGAACACATAATGGCCATTTTAAATACCTAGTTATGCCTTTTGGCTTATGTAATGCCCCTTCACCTTTCAAGCCATTATGAACTCTATATTTTGCCCCTATTTTCGCAAGTTCATATTAGTTTTCTTTGATGATATTATGGTTTATAGTCCTACCTGGGAATTGGATATAGAATATGTACGAACAACATTAGATAGCTTGGGATAACATAAGTTTTTCTTCAAAGGAAGCAAGTGTGATTTTGGCAAACAGGAACTAAAATATTTAGGCCATATTATAAAAAATTGAGGCTATTGTAGCTTGGCCAAAGCCTATTAATATTATTGAATTGCATGGCTTTTTAGGCTTGACTGGGTATTACAGAAACTTTTTTGCAAAATTATGGGATTTTAGCTCGCCCCCTTACCAATCTTCTCAAAAAAAGAAGCTTTGGGTGGAATCAAGAAGTAGTAGATGCATTCGAAATGCTGAAGCAAGTTATGACAACTACTCCATATTAGCCATTCCAAATTTTAATGAATCTCTCATTATTGAGATTGATGCTTCAAGCAATGGAATTAGAGCAGTACTAACTCAACAAGGCACGCCAATCACGTTTATGAGTCGAGATTTGAGGATTACAAAACAAGCATGGGCAATTTATGCTAAGGAAATGCTAGTAATTATGGAAATGATTCAAACATGACAGCATTGATCAAGAAATATTTTATTCAAATTGATCAACGGAGTCTCAATACTTTTTGGATTAATGTGTGGAGACTCCTAAGCAACAAAAATGGGTAGCAGCTCTTAGGTTATGACTACGAAATTCGCTACCAGTCAGGAAGTGAAAGTTTAGCTACAGATGCCCTCTCTCATCGCCCAAATAGCCCTCTCCTTAATTTTTTTTTTTTGTCTCGCAGGTTAATCTTTGGAATGATATGCGAAAAGCAGCATAAGATGATCCATATATGCAGTAATCAAACAAAAAGTGGTTGTTCCATAAGCTATCCATAACCAACTGCTAAAAGAATTTCATGAAAATAAAATGGCAGGGCATTCTAGAGTATTGAGGACATTCAAAAGGTTAGTTCAACCATTTTATTGGCCATCCATGTATCGGTTTGTCCAAGAATATGTCATATTAAGTCTAAGCTTATTAATTTATTTTTGCTTTTGTTTTCTGTATTTGTTTTGAATTTTTGCATATTAAAATTTGTTACAACTCATTTTCTTGACTTTATGCTAGTTAGTTTCTTGAGGTTTAGGCTTATTTGTTAAAGATAAACAAAATTTCCAACAAACAATTGTGGTATGTCTTTCACCCAGAGAAAGCAAAATACATCACTATAATTGCTCTTTCTTTTTTATCGGGACCTATCATTACCCAAAAGTTCAATAAGAATTCCTAAGAAAAATCCCAAGTTTTAGCTTGAGATTGAGCTTGACCAGGCTTAAACCTTTTCATTTATTTCTATATTTGTTTTTTGCATTTGTTTTGAATTTTTGCCCATTCAAAATTGTTACAACTCATTTTCTTGAGTTTAGGTTAGTTAGTTTCCTAAGGTTTAGGCTTATTTGTTAAAGCTTAACTCTTTATATTGGTTGGTGAACAGTGAATAAGATAACAAAAATACTGCACTATAATTACTTCTGTCTTTCTGATTGGGACCTATTAGTCAAGTTTCATTGCAACAAATTCATTTGGTTTTGTAATAGATCTATAGACTGGTTTGGGTTCCTTATGGTTGTCTATCTTTTGGCTACACTTCGACTAGTGACATTTTTCAATTAAATGACCAAAACGTTTGCATCCATTGCATTGAATTGGTAAGTTTACATTGTGAATTTCCACGTCAAAACTGTAGTCTGGAAGTTCAACTGTAACAAAAACAGGTATCGGCTTTCACAAATCTACCTCCACCAAAATTCTTGCGTAAAAGCCAAATTTCTTTTCGCAGGTAGCTTGATCAGCATGTAATAAAATGCCTAGACCACAAGCCATCATTAGCAAAATCCTTGGATGCCAGTATTCAAGGCTAAGGCCATATATTGTAACCCATATTTAAGCATGGGACATAATTTTTGGTTCAAATGGATTGAAGTTAGGTTACCATTCAAGTTCGTGAATTGATTATAAAGAAATCCCTTTGCAAAAGGAACCATGCGCCAAGGTTTTTCAGGTTGCTAGATTTTGCTGAGATAGTTTTAAAGTTCTTTTAGTTTCATCGGCTTTGATCCGGGTCGAAGGATTATATGCCCAATGAGATTTGTAAAAATCTCAGACTTATATGAAAAATATCAATACATTCACCATCGTGCCAATTCAACTTTATTGAGAAATATTATTATCAATATTAATAACTTAAAAAATTATAATAATTTAAATTTATTTTTAGTAAATGTTTTAAAATAATTTTAAAATTTATGATAATTTAGGTTTATTTTTAAAATAAATCTAAATTATCATAGTTTTTTAAGTCATTAATATTGGTAAAAATAATTGTATATTCAAAATTAAAATAATAATAAATCATTTATATAGATAATATTTTTTTATATGTAATTAGTTTAAAATTAATAAATTTAAATTCAAAATATTTTAAAATTTTAATTATTATAAAGGAAAACCTAATTGGTGTAAGGGGTTTTGGTTCAGTTTATAAAGGAAGACTTCGAGATGGGTTGGAAGTTGCAATTAAGGATTTTCACCAACAATTTTTGGAAGCATTTAAGAGTTTTGATGCTGAATGTGAAGTTATGTGTCACATTCGTCATCGATACCTTGTAAGAATCATCACCAGTGCGAAGCATTGGTGCTAGAGGATATTCCTAATGGGAGTTTAGAGAAGCGTTTGTATTCTGATGGCTATGTTTTAGATTTTTTACACAGGCTGAATATCATGATAGACGTTGCTTCCACTTTGGAGTATCTCCACTTTGGTTATTCAATCCTTGTAGTTCATTGTGACTTAAAGCCAAGCAACGTATTGCTAGATAAAGATATGGTGGCACGTTTGAGTGACTTTGGAATGTCAAAAACTTTTAAGTGAAGAACAGTCTATGAGACATACACAGACCCTGGCTTCAATTCGTTACATGGCACCAGGTAATTCTAAATGATATCTTTTTATTTCTCTTCATTTATCTAATGTTAATAGTTAAACTTACTTCATCCACATAGTACGGAAGAGAAAGAAAAGTGTCCAGAAAAGCTGATATTTATAGGTATGGAATCATGTTAATGGAACCATTTACAAGGAAGAAGCCAACAGACGAAGTTTTTTCCGGAGACATGAGTTTAAAGCATTGGGTTAGTGACTCGTTACATGGTTCGGAGATGAAAGTTGTGGATAACAATTTGTTTAGATGAGAAGATGAACATTCCTATTTAAAAGAGAAATGTGTGTCATCTGTCTTGGGTTTGTCCATGGAGGGTACAAGAGAGTCGCCTGAGGAGAGGATCGACATTCGAGAAGTAGTGCCAGACTAGTGAGAATCCTAGTTAAATTACTTGCAAATACCAAAACAGATGGATGTAGAAGGCGACCAAATTTAAATTAGATGGATGTTTTGATTATTTTGTTTCACATGGGTCTGAATTTGACCACGACAAAAATCTCAAACCCAACACTTTAAACGAAAAAGCTCAATTTTTTTAGGCGTTTCTAATTCTATAAACTCTAATATATATCCTATAAGAAAGTGAAATGAATGACGATGCTTAATACCCAAAATTTTAAATAATATAAACTTGAAGCTTTTCAATAATACTACAATCAAGTCAACAAAAAAAAATCAAAATTTTATTTTTGGTAAAAATTTATTATGTATATTATATAAAATTATTATTGTTTTGTTTAGAATTTATTTGGTATCAATTGTACAACATTGTTGCGGGAAAATCTACCTAATCTACGTGTTAAATCGTGATTGTTGGATTGCTTAAGTAGGTCTTGCTTCGCTCTAGATGAGTTTCAATATTGTTGGGTTTTCGAATTCAAATTAAACTTTCTCATCCCTTTATGAGTTACAAATAATAAAGTCCATTGCGTTCCTTGGGTCCCAAGAGTCATGATGTTGCAACCTTAAAAGACTAGTTTTGACTTTGTCTAGAGATATCCACCACCGTTAATACCAAGCTTAAAAATACTTAGTAAAAGCATGAAACATAAATCACGAGTCTACGGTGTGTGTGGGAGCAAGTTAAGCCAATATCAATGCAAATGAGCACAATGACTTAATGATTCATTTTATGTTCTTTTATGATACATACTAGAGTTCATATAACATTTAACAAAAATAAAATTGATTAAATAATTAGATTGTTATTTCTTTAACTATTAGTAAAACTTTCACATTATATAAAAAGTAAAATGACAAGAGGTTTTAAAAAATGTCGAGAGACAATAGAGTAATCCAAATTATAAGATAACAGGCATTTTCCCTAATAACAAAAAGTCTAACCAGACGACACTTGTAATAAGGCAATAATAATTAAAAAAGTTATATGGGCTTCTAGTATCATCCCATAATAATTACTGAAGACACTACCAAAGAGCCAATGCTAAAAACGGTTGTTAATACATGAAAATTGATTTTGGGCCCTAGTTGAAGCCCAAAGTCAAAATTACGACATTTTGTTTATGTATAAAAAGCACAAGTGGTCCTAAGTCACTCTTTGGGGTTCAAATTATGGACTGTAGTGTAGAAGATAAAGGTAAGCCCAAGTTTGGCTCAAATTAACATAATGACCTTAGTTTAACTCAATTCAGGAAAATTTAGGCCCCAAACATCCATTATGTGATTAGACTAATGTATAATGAACATAAAAACACAAAACATTCGAGTCCATTTTTAGTTTAAAACTTTATTATTCTAAGATTAATTAGAATAAGTATTTTATTCTAATTAAAATTAGGAAAAATGCCAAATTTTTACTTAATTTATTAGCCATTTACCAGTTACATCAATACTATATCAAAACTACCATTTATCTTCTTGACATTTATATTTTTTCAATTTTACCTTTCGGTTTAAATAAATAATTTAAATGTGAACCGAACCGAATCAATAGTTTGAACAAGAATCAATTTTTTAAAATTGCAAAAATATAAGTTCTTAGTATGAATCGAACCGAACTTGAGAACTAGGTGAAAAATGGCCATACCTTAGACAATACATCCACTTCAATTTTATGAACAATTTAAACAATCATTTTAATATTATTCTTTTCAAATACATATATAATATTTATTAAGAATAAAAATAGTTTTAACTTTTAAATAGTAAGGAAAGTTTTAATTAATATAGAAGATGTAATTTTAAAAATCAAATCAAAATAAAATAATAAATATTTTAATGATTATAAATAATTTTATTATCATTTTAATTTGAATTTATAATATCCCATATAATAATTTTATTTTTTATATATTTAATTAGGCTGATGTGATCATTATTAACCTAAATACTAATAACTTTAAATTTGAATTATTTTAATAATTATAAAATTATTTTTAAATTATTACATCCTTTATATTAAATTAATAAAAATTATTTATAATAATTAAAATATTTATCATTATTTATAATTAATTTTAATTATTAATATTTATGATTACATCTTTTGTAATTAGTCTGAAGTGATTATTATTAACAATAATAATAATAACTTTATTTTAATAATTATAAAATTATTTTTACGTTATTATATATTTTATATTAAAATCTTTCAAATTAAAATAATAATAAAACTATTTATAATCATTAAAATATTTATTATTTTATTTTTAAAATTACATCTTTTATATTAATTAAAACTTCCTTTACTATTTAAAAAATTAGAAGTTAAAACTATTTTTATTCTTAATAATTATTATATATGTGTTTGAAAAGAGTAATATTGTAATGATTGTATAAATTATTCATAAAATTGAAGTAGATTTAGTGGCTAAGATATGGACATTTTTCAATTTAGTTCTCAAGTTTGGTTCGATTCCTACTAAGGACTTATATTTTTGCAATTTCAAGAAAATCGGTTCTTATTCAAACTATTGGTTCAGTTTGGTTCATACTTAAATTATTTATTTAAACCAAAAAGTAAAATTAGAAAATATAAATGTTAAGGAAGTAAATGGTAGTTTTGATATAGTAGGGATATAACTGGTAAAAGGTTAATAAATTAGGGAGGAAATTGGTATTTTTTCTTAAAACTAGTTCTAATAAGAATTTTATTACAAAAATAAGTCCTTAGACTTCTCTTTTAATTAGAGTTAATTTTCATGCATTTAATTCCTAGACAAATACTTGTCTTAAGAATATGACTTGCATTAAAATAGGATTACATGAAGATGGTTAGATTCGACTATGATTCCATTTTATTTTATTATTATTATCATTAATTTAACTATAAATATAATTATAGAAAAAGGGCGTATAAATCCTTAAAATTTGACCTATTGGACTAATTAGTCTCGTTGGTTTTAAAAACATCTATTAAAGTCTTATTCTATTAGTATAATAACTTTTATTACTTTATGATAATAGTTACGTAGGTGTTGATACATAAAAATTGACTATGGCCTCGAGCCCAAGCTGAAGCCAAAACTACGTTGTTTTACAAGGTAATGTATACAAAAGTACAAGTCAGCCCAAAACACTCTTTTGGAACTCAAGTTATAGGTTGTGATATTAAAGGTAAAATTAGGCTCAGTCCACTTGTTGGATATTAGGCCCAAATGATCCATTATATAATTAGGTTAATGCATAAAGAACACAAAAGTCCAAAAAGTCTTTTCCTTCATAAACTTAAAATGTTATTTTAATTAACTTAAGGTAAAAAATAAGTATTTTATTACAAATAAGATTAATTAGGATAAGTATTTTATTATAAATATAAGCTTTAGACGTTTCTTTTAAATAGAATTAAATTCTACTAATTTAAATCCTAGATAAAATTTGTCTTAAAAGGTACTTGTATTAGAATAGAATTACATAAACCAGTCGTATCCTCCTACAACTCCATATGACACACTATATGAATTCATGATTCCATGTTCAGGGGAGGAAGAGATTCATTAGGGTAAATTTGTTATAAAGCACATCCTTCAAGAAGCTTCTTCATAACAACACTTGCAATCTTTGCTCATTGTTGAGCTATTTTCCACCATCTGAATTGGCTCCAAAGTCCTACTTAACATTCTAGTATCTTTACTGCATCCATCATTAATTATTTTAGACTCTAAAATCACCTTTTCTACAGCCTTAGATTTATTAGATCGAAAACGTTGTATTGAACACCGCCAAAATTAGTTTCTTTCGTATTGATCCTATTCTTTAATTACAATCTACCATTAAACTATTGTGTTCATTTGCATTGATACTAAGACTAACTTGCTTCTGCATATAACATGGATTCACAATTTGGGTTTTGTGCTTTTTTACAGTTACGAAAGCAGTAGCAAATATCTCTAAATTAGTTTAAGTTAGTTTTTTAAGGTTATAATATCACGAATCTTAGGCCATTGGGTGAGACCCAATGAATTTAGTGGACCTTACTCATTGAAACTCAAAAAAGGATGCGAAAGCTCAATTTGGATGTTGAGGCTCAATTGTATTGAAGCTATTGAGAGTGATATAAGGCCTATTCTAGGGATCAACCAATCATGATTTGACACATGAAAAAATAAATATTATTTTTATTTTTTATTAAACTTTAGTAATTGAACAATTATTTTTCTTGATTAACTACTATTTTATAAGGTTAATAGCCATTACACTAATAAATTGGGATTTTAATAGGCAATTAATAAATTTAAAATAAAATTTAAAATGTTAAAAATTTACATTCAATATTGCCACCCCTTTAAATCCCTCTTCGAACCCCAATTTCTTTATTTACAATTATAACTTTAATTAAAATTATGTAAAAAGATATATCCAATTAAACTCACATATTTTAGTTTATGTTAAACACTCTTTATATCCTATTATATGTATAACTCATTTGTACTTCTACTAATTTAACTTTATACTATACTTTTTTTTAAATATAAATCAATAAATAAATATTTTATTCTTCAAGAAATTTATAAGAGGCTTTAACTCAATAAAAAGTAGTCATAAAGAGAGAATTAACATGAATAATAAATTTTCAATCACAATTTTGACTTGAGTGGGAAGTTATTTTGCTACAAATTAATTAAACGTATAAAAAAAAATTCAATTAATCATTTTTAATTTAAAAAAATGAATGCACTAAATTTTGTAAAGAAGTTAGAAAATAAGAGTAAATCTTATAATTAAGGGGTTTTATAAGGATTTTAGATGGTTAACAATAATGTCATTCTAATAAAATAATTATTCAATAAATCCGATTTGGGTTGATTTATTTAAACATTTTAACTCAGCAATATCAAAATTTGCAAAACTAGTCTAATTATGTTTTGTAAGGTGAATCCCACTTTGTATTATTACCTTTTCAGTGTCTTGAATTCCTCCATATACAAACATTGACTCATCAATGAAAATATTATTTTTTTAGTGGTTCTAGTGCTTTTAAAAAAACCAACTAAAATCCTCATTTATTAAAAACAGATTATTATCTCCTTTTTAATAGTAGGGAACGAAGAAAAAAAATATTTTTAAACTCATAACTGAAAATAAATATAATACTAATCATAAGTATTTATTATTATATTATAATTTAAATTAAATGTATTTATATCTAGCTAAAATATGAAAATAAAACTAAAATATATATTGATAAATGTTATATTATTAATGTGCTATAAAATAATATCTTTATTTATTTTCTTAATGTATTTTAGATAATTATATTTTATTTTACCAGATTTTAAAAGTCTAATAGTTATTTTTGCTAAATAACTGTTATTGTTTAAAAGTATAGTCATCATGTTATAACATAAATTAGAACTTTAATGTGTGTTTTTGAAATCATTGAGACAAATTAGCCTAATAAACCAATTACTTTAAGGACTTATAACTTTTTTTTTTCTTTATATTTATCAAATTATTTGTGACATTAGAATAAGTTATAAGTTAAAGATTTTTTCATCACTTGAATGATTTGTCACTGTGAAAAACGGTGTAGAGAGTGAGGGATAAGAAACAATAGGATAAAATTTAATTAATATATGAAAAAAATACTAATATATGTTCTATGTGAAAGATGTTATTGGAACAATAATTGTGAGGTCTATTTAGAATTGCTATTAGAAAATTAATAATTTAAGATTAAAATAAGGTTTGGTAAAAAAATTTAATACATGTTTGATAAACTTTCCGAAAACGAGAAATTGTATTAAAGCAAAAGAAACCAAAATAGAAATCAAGGGGAGACTAAAGTGAATACCGATCGAATCCTTTCACGTCTATTACAAAAACTTCTATTTTCAAAATATAACTTTTTTTGACAGAAACGATTAAGTATATCCAACAATTTCTCTCTTATCACAGAAGAATTTATTAAATAACCAAACTATAATCAAAAGAGGACGAAAAATAACTCACCCTTAAAATAGACAAAGAATGCAGACAAGTAAATAAAAATTTTGATAGCACTTAGCAAAAAAGAACTCAACAAAATTTTTAGCAAAGGAATTTATTCATATCCTTTATTGAAAACTCCCTTATCTCAAGATGTGACATATCCGAAGTAAGACTATCACAAGGTACTTATTTTTCACAATCTAGCCCTTTTTGACACAAACGGTTTCGCATAAGAAAGAAATTCAGGATCTTGTTCAAATTTAGCCATTTCTTCCTTAGTCAATACAATGAATGCTTCAACTCCTACACCATTGTTGGTGGGCAATAAGCATACAGCCTTAACATTCAAGGAAACAAGGGATACCAATATGGGCTTTCCCCACCCAAAATCAGCTTCGTAAAATGGCTTTCTAGAAATATCAGAAAAATGAATCACCGTACTGTTTGCGAGTCCTTTAACTATACCATCAACATGCATGTTACTCTTATACTGATCAACCACATTCTTGACAGCTTTGTGAACCTCTGCGGCTAAATAATTGTAGTCAATTTCTTCATTAATCGGCAATTTCGCAATTGCTGTCGCCGTCAAACACCCAAGACTCTGCGGTGGTAGTGGCGGATTCACTTTATTTCGCAGATTGATAGCAATTACTGCTGCTATTTGTTTAGAAGTAAATTCATGTGTTCCTTTATCTGCATTCTTTATCAGCACACCTGAAATAAATGCGGCTATAGCCTCAAAACGTGTTAGATGATTTAAATATGGCCCGCTACCAATTTTTTCTCTTAGAGCAGCTATCTTTCCACCATCAAACATAAAATGTTTTCCTACGAGTTCAGTTGGACTATAGTCCCAACGATTTTGTTCGTAAAGACTTCTAAGTGATGCATAGGCATCGTATGGAGTATAGATGGAGGAACAATCAACAACCACGTCTTTTATATCATTGGCGCCATGTGCGATTTCTGCCCAACTTTTGACAAAGTAAGCTGTAGTTGTTCCATCAACAAGAATATGATTATAGCAAATAGTGATTGCAATCCCACCGCAACTAAAGTAATTAATCTGCACGACTAGGTTGGCTTTACTATAAGTAGTTGAAATTTCTTGCGTATCACCCTTTAATGGCAATAGCTGCTTAAACAAATTGTTCTCTTTTTTGAACAAGCTTAGACATCTCGTCACCAACTACTTGTGTCTCGATGAAGATTGCACCATGGTCATTACAGTCAAAGACTCCATCTTTAACTTGTCCTGCAAAAGGGTAGTAATAGGTTAATGTTTTGGACAAAGACATTTTGAGATGGCTCGAAATTTTCATGGCATCTTTGCTTTGTGCTGAGTAAAAGTGGATTATGGGAGCGGGCATAAAATCACCAAAACCGGCATCACTAGGAAGGAAAGACTTGTGGTTTCTTAGGTGGGCTGGGGTTGGAGAAGATGGCTTGATAATTTCAATGGACAGGATTTTGATTTCCATTTGTATTTTCTTGTTAGAAGAAAAGTGAATTTGATGATTGGCTCGAGTTCAGTTACATCTTTATATATTGGAATTTAAGCATTACGATATAGTGGATTTAAGATTATAAAAATAAAACCACAATAGTTTGGATTTCTTTTAAGTTCCTATAATTTGACTATTCGTATCCTAAAATATTTAAAGAAACACAATAAAGACTATTAAAATATAAATATCTTAAATTAGTTGTTTTTTTGGGTCAAAAACTGACAGCTAATTAAAAAAGTTACTATTTTATCCAGTGGCGAAGCCATGCAGGGGCAGGGACCGAAAATTTTTGAAATTTCGGTTTAAAATTATCGATTTTATCCTTCTACAGTATATAGATTTTGTTTTGGCCCCCACAATATTTAGCACATTACATTTTCGCCTCCCTTGAACAACAATACTAGCTTCGCCACTGATTTTATCTACACAACATTCTAATGATCACAGAGTATAAATGTTTTGTTTATACATATATTAGACTAAGATTTTGAAAATACATAACTTAAGTCCTTAAAGTTTTGAAATTATATAACTTAAATCTTTATTTTCTTCTTATTTAATTTAAGATATTATAAGATATTTTAAACATCTACTTGCCTTACTTTGGTGCAAGAGGACATTTTAAAGAAACTTCAATTAAATAACTTATGCGATAGAGGAAAAGAGGATTCTTAGGTTTTATTTCTACTAAGAAAATATTTATTGTTTGGTTCATTTCACAAAATTCTTCAATTGGTATACGCAAGAAATAGGTCAATTCTACAACCTTTTGCTCAAATTCTCATAGAGTCAAAATCTCATTAGTACGATTCAAGGGAATGGCCCCCAAATCTCTTATTTCTATATAAAAGACACGATTGGCATAAATTCTCTCTTCTATTTTAATAGACTGAGGTAATGTAATTTTTATTTTTAAATTGAATAAGATTAATTAATATGTGTCATATTTGTCACACTTGAGGTGTCAACAGTGATTACTTGTCACTCTTGGTTTACATAATTTTCAAGAATAATTTAAGCCCACATAATCTTGTTTAATTTAGACCTATGAAATTGGTATTATTATATTCATTAGTTTTTTTTTTAAGCCGAATAAAATATTATTAAAGAAAAATAGGAGAAGCCCGTAGGCGAGTACAAAACAAATAACAGCCGCAAATCAAAAGCAGTAAGCATACAGAAAAACAGAAGTCACTAGCAGCAGCATAAAAAATTTGCAAAAAAGCACAGAAAAAACAAGTTGGGGCTGCACTTTCAACCCAGCAGTCAAGCAGGGCAGCAGCAAACCACCAAACAACAGTTCTCAGCGGCAGAAGCAGCAGAGCAACAGTAACACATATACAGCAAGCAACAGAGGAGAAGCAGAACAACTCTCAGCAGCAGCAAACAAATGCAGCACAGTAGCAGCAACAAACTAGCTTCCTCAATGAGCAGTAGGGAAGAGCAAGACAACCAGAAATGCATAAACGGCCCAGCAGTAAGGTGGCAACAGACAGCTTACTATCAACAGAACAACAAGACGTCAGAAACCCTGCTAAAAAACCAGAAATTCGCCGAACAGCTAGAATTGCAGAATCATCCAGGATTGCAGAAGCAGCAAGAGAAGCAAAATCAACTTTAACTACAATGCAACATCAAAAAGGCCTGCCTTCAACTATGCTCATCAAGCAATATACTTGCATCAGAAAGGCAATTCCAGAAAAGCCACACAGAACCAGAAACTATATTTATTAAATTCAGGGCTTGATGCAAAACAAAAACTAACTAAATAGAGTAATGCAGTATATTCATTAGTTGTTAATAGAGTAACGTAGTATATCTCGGACCGACATATACGACATAAACTAATTACCTATTCCAAAAAAATGTTAATTAATTACTAATTTTTTTAATATAATACTCCCATCGATGATCTCTACAAGTCTCTCAATCATATGACGAGATGAAGATGAACACATCTTTGTGATAAACTTCACATTGAAGTTACCATAGTAAGCAGATGTATTTTTATATGGAAAGATTGTACTGATAGTTCATGAAGTATGAGGAATATATGTTTTTACAATAGAAAAAGGTTTTCTGTGTCTTAAGGGAGTATCTCAAGTTTCATTGAAAATTAGGGAGATATGTAAGACTAAAGAAAAAGCCAATGAGGTATTTCTCTTTTCCCAAAAAATCAGGAGGGTAAATCACATTATCCTTATAAGTAGAGTATTTATAAGTGGAGTTTAAATAAAAGTTTGTTAATTACTTGGTTGTCATAAATAATATTTTGAAAAAAATTGTAATTACTTTCATAGACAAACTTTTAAACTATATTATAACAAAATAATATAAATTTTTTAAAAACAAAATAAGGTTCTCCAATGCAATTTAACTTTTTAAAAAAGTTTAGGAAATTAAGCTTTGCTATGAGTCAAAATTTGAATTTTTTTCGGTAGAAGAAAAACGGTTTATATAATTCTCACAAACTATTCTCTAATGTCAACAAACAACACTAAAAATTAAAAAAGAATTTTAACATTTAAAAAATTAATCAAAAGAGTATTTCATGTATTTTGTAAGTTATACAAAATGAGAGCCCAAGCTGTTAACAATTAAATTAAGTGACTGTATTGCACTCCAAAGTTCTTTTAAGCTAAATCAGTCATTCATAAAAAATATGTGTTCTAATTTATTTATGATTAAGAGTTCATTTGAAATTGTTGTGGGAACATATAAAAGGAATTTTTAATTGTCAAAATCAATTTTTAGCTTTTGGTAAGTTTTCTTTTAAATTACTTTTATCTACTTCTTTAATTTTGATTTTGAAAAGTTATTTTACCTGCAATTATAATTTGATTTATATTCTTATTTAAATTAAATAAATCAAATATTATCTTTAACAAAATTTAAATATTTATACCTTGTATTTTATTTGTTTTCTTTTACGTAAATTTTATTCTTTTATTTTTTTAGGTAAACTTTATTTTTTGAAAATATAGTTTGCTGCTTCAAGCATTATTGCTCCACAATTATCATCAAGGTGATTTGTTATGTATTATTTTATATTTATTATATATATTAACAAAGAATATTCAATATATACATATCTATTTTAGTCGTTTACATCATTAAATAGATTAACAACAAAATTTATCAAATGTTGGTGAATTATTTTTCAAATTCACAGCACTTTTGAATATCAAATTTATCAAACACTAAATTAATTATTTTTAAAGCAAAATAGAAAGAAATTATTTTAGAATCCGCAACAATTCCAAACTAGTCCTGTGAGATTTTTCTACATCGTCAGTGGAAGCATTATATCCGAAAAATTAGTAATTAATGAACATTTTTTTCGGGATCACGTAACTCTATTAACTGTTGATTAGTGAATATAATAATGACAATTTTATGTGCTTAAATTAAACAAACAATACGTGGGCTTAAATTATTCTTGAAAATTATGCAAAACAAGAGTGACAGGCTGTTTGTGTTCTTTATATAGAAATCAAAGGCTTGGGGGCCATTCTCTTATAATCGTACTGACTCCATGAGAAATGAGCAAAAGTTACGGAATTGGCCTATTTCCGTAACTTACCAATAGAAAGATTTTGAAAAATGAACTGAAGAATAAATGTTTTCTTAGCAGAAAGAAAACTCAAGAATCCTTTTTTTTTTTTTAATACCATAACTTACTTGATTAAAGCTTTTTCAGAACGCTCACTTGGACCACAGCAAGGCAACTAGATGATGTTTAAGATGTCTTATAATAATGATTAACTCTTAGAAGAATCCAAATTTATGATGTAAGTAATTAATGATTTAAAGTGATATTTATCAATTGAATAATTGGAGGATTCATTTTTAGTTGAAGAGACAAAATGTGTTAGTAATGTGAAAACTTGAACTTTAAATAGGAGGCAGATACTTGCTAGATCGATCCTGGACAAAGGTTTGTTTAGAAACGTTAAGGTAAAAATAGTTATATTTCATATTCTTTATTTAAATTTTTTAATATATTTTAAGAAAATTAAATTTGATAAACACTATTAAAATAAATAACTAAATTGATATAGTACCGTTAACACTAAGTCCAATATTATAAAATTAATTCTCTATCTAAGTCATTGTCATAAAGATTTAATAATCATATTACTTAAGGAGAAATCTTTAATTATACAAACATATAATAAATAAATTGTACGTGTAAACAAAAAATCTGTCGATCATTGGAACGTTGTCAGTTTTCGACCAAGCAAACAATTAATATAAGATAATTATAATTATCTTAACTTTTTTTCCTGTTAGTTTGAATATTTAATTTTTAGGATTCGAATAGTCAAACTATGGTGACATAAAAGAAATCCAAACATAAATCGAAATCATGTGGTTTGATATTTATAATCTTAAATCTACTATATCCTATTGCTCATATTCCTATATATAAAGATGTAATTGAACTTGAGCAAATCATCAAATCCACTATTCTAACAGGAAAATAGAATGGAAATCAAAATCATTTCTACAGATATTATCAAGCCATCATCTCTAACCCCAGTTCACCTAAGAACCCACAAGTTTTTCCTTCCTGATAATGTTGCTCTTAATGGTTACTGTCTTACGATTCTCTGTTACTCAATACGACGCAAGATGCCATGAAAATTTCAAGCCATCTCAAAAACTCTTTTTCCAAATCATTAAGCGATTTCTATCATTTTGCAGCAACAGTATATTGAATCATATAGACAATCAAAAATTTAGAAAGAAAAGAAGAAAATCCAAATCGACAATGGCACCAAGAAAGTTAACATGTCCCACCAAACCAAAACATATATTTTTTGGAATAATCTGCAAAGAATACTGCTCAAATCTGACAGCTAGTTACGGGTTTTCTATGCCGGAAAAGAAAATCCTTAATCGAGGATTTATAATGATCACGGGTTTATGCAGTTGTTATCCAGGTGGCTCATTTTCAGAGCTTCAAGACAGTTACAAGAACAATATTGATGCAGGTAGCTTTCAGGGACAGGTGTGGCTCCAGGAAGCAACCGTGGACGGCTTAAAGTTGTGCTAGGAAAGCTTCTGCTTATGCTATTTTTTCTGCAAACTGACACCTGTTGTTGCAGCTTGTATGTGGCATGACGAGAAGAGATGCTTGGTGAGTAATCCAGCTTCTGATCGGCTATAAATAAAGAGGTGAACTAGTTGGTTTCGAGCATTCCAACTAGAGCGAGTCGTCCTTTTAGTTTGAATCTTCCCGGAAAATTTTATTTTTGTCCTCCTATTTGTAATACTTTAAAACAAGAGGTGTAATGATTTAGACCTTATTGTTAATTCAGCAGCCATGACAGGTTTCACCAAAGGTCATCAATGATCACATAAATTAATGTTATTGAAGTATCACTTAACTTAAAAGCTAGTATTAATTAATTATCATGTACTTTTATATTCAAACAAGATTTTATTCAGTAAGATTAGTCACATAAATCTAAATAATTATTTTAATTTTTAATATTTATGTAAATTCTAATATAACATCGTGAGATCTAATATGCATTAATGTAATATTAAATTGTTAACCTAAAATTTAATTTTTGAGTTAAGTGATAATTTAATAAGTATTAGTGTTTATATTAAGTTAAATCATATTAATTATACATGCAGGTATGATGCTGAACTTGGTATCAATACATTGGAGCTTCGTATATTGTAAACTTCACAAAGAAATGGATTAAGCTGAAGGTCCTTGTTCACGTTTCCATTGATACGACGTATATAATGTAATCCTTACCTGCATACATCTACTTCATTCACATTATTAATTAATTGCTACAAATACAAACACTTAGCAATTATTGTGCACAAACTGATGTCTTATCTAATGTAACTTATTATGTTGTTACCACATGTTTCATGTAATTAATTTATTTTTTTTATTCCCATGAATTTTTTCATTACTCTCGGGAGAATATAATATACGTAAAATGCTTAATTATGTTGTAATTGGCTCTTTCTATACCTTAATTGTTGCTAAACCTTTGGTTTCTCTTGTATTCCCTTTTCTTCATTTTTCAATAATATATTATTTTAATTTAAAAAAATAATATACATAAAATGATGTAACACATAATATTAGTTCGTGTAATTGAAATTGTACTTATAAAAGTAATCTTATTGTATTATTACGAGTTAGCTTATGTTTTTTCAATATATGTATGTTGGGAAAGGCAAGGACTCATCTTGAAAAACTCATATCAAATGGGTGAGACACTTAAGGGGAATCTAACATAAACATTGATGTGGAGAAGAACTTGGTGGAGCAAGAAATGAATAAACTCAAAGCTGAAAGAGCTTTAGAAAAAGAAATTACAGTTGCGATGGATGTCTTTTTGGCTCTCCACACTCAAGGAAAATCACCTTACTTGCTCGGAGATGCTAAAGCTGTTTTGGGTAGGGTGGGCTTAAGTACAATTATTAAAAAGAAAAAAAAATGTATTTCACGTAGTTAAACATGCAAATATGCACACGCACACACGCATGCATATTCTTTCTAAGGAAGCACAAATTAAACTTGAATGATTTTGTAGATACCAATTGATATGGCAGTGAATGCGTTGATAGTGGCTTATAAGTACGTAAATCACGCACTAATCATTTACTTTTAGACTTCAATTGTTTGTTTAATTCTCAAGTTCTTTTTAGATTTGATGTATTTTGGTTGTTTTGTACAGAAAATGATAAATTTAATTTTTAAAAGTTAATTGGGCTAAAAAAAGATTAATTCGGCTAAAAAAGGAAGAGATCGGGGCATAAGAACAGGGTGGACTAAAATACAACAAAATTAGAACTAAAATGAAGAATTATCACAATAGAAGGATAAATGTCAAATACACGGGAAAAAGGAGATCCAATCGATATTTGTCGAATTTTCTAACTTCGTTGGCAGAAGCAGGTGTGCGGTTGCACGTCTTGCTGCACGACCGCGCACTGCATTCTGCCCAGGTGGACTAAATTGTAACATAATTAGGACTGAAGTGAAATAAAATCTCGAACTGAGCTTAATATCTTGTTAATCACAAGTACAGGGACTCAATTGATATTTTCTAGTCTAATTGAATTTTTGGGCAGAATCAGGTGCGCGGCCATGCCATTAAGGTACGTGACCACGCGGCACTTCGTCCCCCACAATTGGATGATTTTTGGGTTTAAAAAGGAAGAGAAGGGAAGGAAAAAGGGGTTAGTCATTTTTTGGGAGAGATTTGGGAAGAAAAAGAGAGAAAGAAAAGGAGGAGAGGAAGAGAGTTGGAAGAAGAATTTGGGGAAGCATCAAGTTCGAATTTGGATGAAAAGCTCTCATATTCTAGTTTATCTCTTTCCTTTTATTTCAATTTATTGTTGTGAATTGAACAATTTCATGATTTTCGAATTCATGTTATTAATTGTTGAATTTATAATTTGTGAATTTGAATTCTACCCAATGTGTGGCTAAACCCATTTTCTAGGGCAATGATTTAATCTATTTGAAGCATCAATTTCTAAAATTGTGTTGTTCATTGATTTGAGATGGTGTGTTCAGTGTTTATCATCATAATTAATGCTTTTGGATAATTGGCCATTATTTGAATGAATTGTGGATTGATGGGATTTGAGAAATGAACATCATATCTAGACCATGTGGTAAACACCGTAAATTGCATGTTAGATAGAGATATACTAATATGGTTTGCGTAGTTTGATTAGAAATTATCACTATTTATAATGCATTTCCGTTTAATTAATTTCACATAGAGATATAGTGAAGTTTTAGATGCGAAATAGACTCAAGTGATATCGAGAGAGACAATCGGATAAATTAGGATAATTAACTAGCAACACATGCTTTAAATTAGAACAACATCAATTGAAGAAGTGGATGTGATCAAATACGATAAATCATTAGTCCTATACATTTTTATTATTTGAATTCTTAAGTATTTTGCTTCATTCTTAATTTTAATTTTCTCAACTAAAATTATTTTGATTTCTTTAGATAAATTCGTAGATTAATCACCTTCGATGGTTATAGGATTACATTCCTCATGGGATCGACATCCATTTATCACTTTATTACTTGTTTGCGACACGTGCATTTGTGTTCGTTTATTTTACACGCAACAAATTTTTGGCGCCGTTGCCGGGGAATATTAAGTTCTTGTAATATCGATTTTGATTGATATTGAGTTTAATCTAAAGTTTATTTTTATTTGTTAGTTTTTACAGGTTTGTCTTTTTGGTGCATGAGAAAAATCGAAAGTAGTGTTCTATTGCCTTTCGATATTGAGATAGAAAGAACTTGTAGAAGGAATAGAAAAGAGAAAAGAGAAACATCATCGCAACAGCAAACTTTCACGATGGAATCGAATATTGGGAATGATGTTAGGGCAGAAAATCAGCAAGCTATAAGAGATTATGCCATTCCAACGGTTAATGGAGCTTTATCTAGCATTAGGCTGCCTATAATTCAAGCTAACAACTTTTAGATTAAGTCTGCAATAATTCAAATGATTCAAGCTTCTGTCCAATTCAGCAGGTTATTGAATGATGATCCGAATGCACATCTCACAAATTTTCTGGAAATTTGTGATACTTTTAAGTACATCGGTGTTTCAGATGATGCTATAAGGCTGAAACTATTTCTATTCTCACTTAGGGACAAGGCGAAAGGATGGCTAAATTCACTTCCTTCTGAAACCATCACAACTTGGAATGAATTAGCTCAGAAATTCTTAGCAAAATTCTTTCCTCCTGCGAAGACGACAAAGATGCGAAATGATATCACATCGTTTTCTCAATTTGACATGGAATCTCTATACAAAGCATGGGAAAGGTATAAGGATATGTTAAAGAGGTGTCCACATCATGGGTTACCAACATGGTTGCAAGTTCAAACTTTTTACAATGGATTAAGTTGCACAACCAGAACAATGATTGATGCTGCAGCAGGCGGTGCATTGATGAGCAAAACGCCTGATGAAGCATACCAGTTGCTGGAAGAAATGGCTTCTAACAATTATCAATTGCCCTTAGATCGTTCAACACAAAGAATAGCTGCTAGAGTGCACGAAATCGATGCCATCACTACCTTGACAGCACAAGTTGCTACTTTGTGGTGTGTGAATTATGTGGAGGAAACCATGCCAGTGTTAATTGTCAAGTTGGCAGTCCATTTACTTCTTCATCTTCCGAGCAAGTAAACTTTGTGTTGAATTTCCAAAGGCACCAACAAAATGCTTACTCAAACACCTACAATCCAGCTTGGAAACATCATCCGAATTTTTCATGGAGCAACGATCAGAATTTTATGAAACCACCTCCCAGTTTTCACCTACAAGAAAAGAAAGTGAATTTGAAGATGCACTTGCTCAACTCACTTTGAATACTTCCAAGTTCATGACAAAAATTGAGATGACATTGCAAAATCAAGCGGCTTCTATACGAAACCTTGAGGTTCAAATGGGTCAAATTGCAAACTTGGTAGCAGAGAGGCAACAAGGGTCTTTGCCAAGTAATACCAAAACCAACCCAAGAGAACATGTGAATGCCATTGCACTTCGAAGTGGGAAGAAACTTAAAGAACCAAAAGACAAGATGAAAGAACAAAAGGGTGAACAACACGAATCTTCATCATCTAATCAAGCAAAAACAGAGGAAGTCAATGATGAAGAGCAAACTATAAGCACCAGCTATACCCCTGAGGAAATAAGTCTTTCAAGACCATCACTGGAAGAACCAACTCCTCCAAAGAAAGTTATATTGCCTCCACCATATGTGCCACCAATTCCATTCCCTCAACGTCTCCAAAAGAACAAGCTAGATAAGCAATTTTCCAAATTTCTTGATGTTTTTAAAAAGTTACATATTAATATTCCTTTTGTAGATGCACTTGAGCAAATGCCGAGCTATGCAAAGTTTATGTAGGAAATATTGTCTAACAAAAGGAAATTGGAAGAGAATGAGACTGTGATGCTTACGGAAGAATGTAGCGCAATTTTACAAAATAAATTGCCTCCGAAATTGAAGGATCCAGGGAGTTTCACTATACCTTGTACCATTGGGGAGTTTCATATTGAAAAAGCTTTATGTGATCTAGGTGCAAGTATCAATCTAATGCCCTTTTCTGTTTTCAGGAAATTGGGACTTGGTGAAGTTAAACCAACAACTGTATTACTTCAATTAGCGGATAGATCAATAAAGCATCCAAGAGGAATTATGGAAGATTTACTGGTTAAGGTTGACAAGTTCATATTTCCAGCAGATTTTGTAGTGTTGGATATGGAAGAAGACCATGAGATTCCTCTCATTCTTGGTAGGCCATTTCTAGCCACTAGTGGAGCTTTGATCGATGTCAAGCATGGTGAGCTGACACTAAAAGCAAATGAGGAAGAAGTTAAGTTCAACATCTTTCATGGCATGAAATCTCAAGGTAAACCAAGTACTTGCCATAGGATAGATATCATCGACAATGGTGTAATGAATGCTCAAGAAGATAAGATGGAGAAGTTTCCGAATGAGGTATACAAAATTGCCAAAATTCCTAAGGAGACAAAGGAATGGCATGATAGAAAAGCTCTTAGGAAGCATTTTGCACCTGGCCATTGTGTTTTATTGTTCAATTGGAAATCAAGGTTATTTTCGGGTAAACCAAAGACAAGATGGTCAGGCCCGTTCATAGTGGCTCGTGTGTTTTCTCATGGTACAATCGAAGTTCATCATGAAACTAGAGGAACGTTTAAAGTAAATGGACAACGACTTAAGCATTGTTTGGAGAATGAGTTCAAGCAACCCAAGATCATCATCGCATCGGATAGTATTTGAGACTTTCTTTGTTGCGAAAGCACTTGGTCCAGCTGAAGACGTTAAACTTAGCACTTATTGGGAGGCAACCCAAGTTTCATTGTGTTTTGTGTGAATTTTTTTTTTTCTAGTGAGTTTTGTTTTATTTGTTAACATTAATGAAATTATTTTTGTATGTATTTTTGTATGTGGATAACTTTAGGAAGCTCATAATCAACATTGAGAGATGGAGGAGACGTTTTGGAGCACAAGTGCAAGTCTAGGAGCTTTCCATTGATTTTGTTTGAAAACTGCAGAATTTGACATTCTGCATACAGTGTACTAAACCTGTCATAACTTTGTGTATACAACTCAGAATTGCATTCCGTTTATGGAATTAGAAACTAGACATCCGTAGCTTCAATTTGATATATTATATGATAGTATTGGGTGCTCAACCGCGCAATCTGGGCGTGCGGCAGTGCCATACTCGCACAGGTCTGCACCTAAGGCAGAAGCAGGTGCGCGACCGCGCCAACTGGGAGCGCGACTGCGCCCTCCTTTCTGCCCACAGCGCGCCTGCACAGCCCCCCCTCCTTTATTTCTTTGCCATAAATGTTTTCTCCCTCCTCAACACTCCTAAAACACAAACCAAAACCCTCTAGACTACTTATCCATTCAATTGTATCCAATTCCTTCACAAACCCCATAAATTCATCCTCCAACTTGTAAGTTCTCTCTACTATTCAACTTAAATTTTCATTGTGCATTTAAATTCGGAAATTAGGAAAATTATGAGCTGGTGGACGAATTTGGGTTTGTGGATTGAATTTATTGTAGACGTTGTTGGGTATGTGATATCTTAGAAGTGTTTGTGACTGTTTTGTGACAAAAATTTTGGTGAAAATGAAGGGTTTTGTTGTTTGGTTGGATAGTTTTTAAAATTGCACACAAAGTATTCGACGAATTGATTGAATGAGGTTTAGTGTCGAAATTTTGACTTTGATCATTTAGGATCATTGGGAGAGTGTTTTAGGAGTGAGAGGAAGATAATACAGTGGTTGGAGGGAAAGAAAATGTGCTAGTACAAGTGAGCATTCTAAGTGTTCGATAAATTGCCCGAATAAGATTTTCAAGTAAAAATGACACCGACAAAGGGCATTACTTTTCAAAGTTTCCTTCGTTTCCACAATTTTTGCCTCCACAAAGGGATGAAAGTGACAATGTACAACGAGAGACAAGATTTTCACATCTTGCCTCCTAGGTATGATCTTTTTACTTTACCCTTTGATAATTTTATGCTTACACATTGAGGACAATGTTTAGATTAAGTGTGGGGGAGAGAATGTTATTGTGGAAGTGTTTTGTAGAATGTATTGAGAATGAATTGATCATACCACCAACTATACACATAAAAGTTTCAATTTAAGTTTTAATTGCCATATTTTAAGAGTGTTTATGGCATGTTTGTTAGTTTTGAAATTTGTTTGTTTTCTTTCAAGCATTTTCTTTCCATGGCTTTTATTAATATTCTTTCCTCTTCTTTTTGAGATTGGGCTTATGTTTGTTGAACATGCTTTTACTTGAGTTGAATGAAAAGCCAATGATATAATTGTGATGATGAATGCTTAAATTGTGGAAAATTATGAATGTTGTCATAATCCTTGCGTTTGATTTGTTGACAAATTTATTGTACTTGATAGTTCCTCAAGAATTTTAAGCACTTAGTTACAAATGCTTGGGTGTGTGAAAATTTAGAGAAGGTTTGTGTGAGTTTTGTAAAGATTAAGTCTTATTGAACTATAGAATTTGATTGATTATCACTTGAGGTGAAATCCTAGAGGAGAATCCATTAAGGAAATGAATTAGGCATTCTTTGTCACATTTGAGCCTTTCAAGCCAACCTAGAACTAATCAATCCTTAGCTTACCCCTTTTTGAGCCAAAAATTTCTTTTCTTGTTTCATCATTCACACAATAGCTAGCATGAAATAAACATACCTTCCTTTTGAGTAGCATCCTAAATTTTCAACCATGCTAAAGCTTTGAAAATAAGGGAGGTTGAAGGAGAGAAATAAGCCGAACTCTTATCGAGTAACTGGGTCTCATACCTAGGCAAGCATAGAGAACTCGCGTCAAAAGATAAAAGTAAGGCCAATTATGAGAAGAAAAAAAAAATAGGCCAAACTCTTACCGAATAATCGGGTCTCATGCCTAGGTAAGCATAGAGAACTCGCATAAAAAAATAGGGTGAGGTTTAAGAAAAAAATGAAAATAAAAATGATGAACCTTTGCAAATAAATAAGTTTGGGGGTATATATCTCCTCTTTGTATTTAAATCATCATTTCAGAGGTGAATTGATGTAGGACAAATTAATCTTTTATTTTTATTTAATATATTATTTTTAATTTCTTAGTTTTCTTTATTTGGTAGGAGTTTGTTTTCCTTATTAGGGTTGGCTTAGGTTTTCTCTATTATAAATAGGGAGCCTATAGTATTGTTTAGTAATCTTTTATTCAATAAAATTTTATTCAGAAACTTGTGAAACTTTTGTTTCGTTTTATCTTTGTGTTTCCGCTTCGTCAATTGGTATTAGAGCAGGAGTTGCAATGGTGCATAACAGCGATATGGGAAGCAACCATCCTATTGACGATGTTTAGGTGGTGCAGGCACTAACGATGGAGGCTATTCGTGCAATAGCCGTGGAAGTCGAAATGGCAGCCGCTAGGGAATTAGCTCAAACTTTTCGTCAAGAATTGGCAGATTTTGATCGAAGGTTAGAGAGGCTGGAACTAGGCGGCAATAAGATAGTTGAACATGAGCGTAGAGGGACAGACGGGATCCTACCCCATGGTCCGATGCCAGTGCCACAACCACTTGGAATTATTCACGACAGAACTCAGAGAGATGAAGATTCAGATTAAGACATAATTGACCAAGGTTCTGTTAGAACACGTGGAAGTGGAAATTATAGTGATTATAAGGTAAATCTAGACCTTCCTGTGTTTAAAGGGAGTTTGCACGTAGAAGACTTCCTTGATTGGTTGGTAGATGTAAAGAATTCTTTTGATTATATGGATATCCCAGATGAGAGGAAAGTAAAATTGGTAGCCATGAAGTTGAAAGGAGGTGCATCCGCTTGGTGGCAGCAAGTTCAGAATAAACTGACGGCGTGAAAGAAAAGAGATAATTAGGTCTTGGGAGCCCATGAAACAAAAGATGAAGGCACAATATTTGCCCTCTAATTATGAGCAGGACTTATTTAAGCAATTAAACAATTGTCGACAGGGGAGTCGTTCGGTCAATGATTATGGTGAAGAATTTCATAGGTTATGTTCTAGAAACAATTTGAAAGAGTCAAAATCGCAATTGGTTGCCAGATTCAGTGGAGGGTTGCGAACTGACATACAAGATCAGCTTGACATGTATACGATCTGGGATTTTTCAGAAGCTGTGAGTAAGGCAAGGAAGCTGGAGAGGCAATTAAAGCGACCTATTATTAAATCACAGGCTGTAGCACGTCAATTTTCGACTTCGCCAAACCAAATATCACCAAATAGGGGTATAACACCAAATATGGGTGGAGGAGAAACCAGGAAAAGAGGTAACCCGCGAACTGCTCAACAACAAACTAGTAACCCGTATGCGAAGCCAATGCCAAGCAAATGTTACAGATGTCAACAGCCTGGGCATAGATCCAATGAATGCCCAGAATGGGGGAAAAATAAAGGTGTGACACATTATGTAGGAGCTGCGAAAGAAGATGAAGATGATGATTATGACGATGGGGAAGAGGTTGATGTGGTTGATGGTCATGAAGGAGAAGCTATTTTTTGTATCGTACAAAAGCTATTATTGGCACCAAAAAGGGAGGAAGAGACGCAACGAAATTAGATTTTTCGTACGAGGGGAACAATTAAAAATAAGGTTTGTAAGGTGATAATTGATAGCAGCAGTAGTGAGAATATAGTGTTAAAAGCATTAGTGAATGCCTTGAATCTACCCACAGAAAAACACCCATCACCCTAAAAAATTGGTTGGATAAAAAAGGGAACTGAAACTCGCGTACCTGAAGTGTGTAAGGTTCCTTTCTCAATTGGCAAGATTTATAAAACTAATGTATTATGTGATGTTGTGGATATGGATGCATGTCATGTGTTATTAGGAAGGCCGTGGCAATATGATGTTGATGCGATGCATAGGGGACGACGAAATATTTATAGGTTTTGGTGGAATGGGAAGAAGATAGTATTGGTGCCGACAAGTGAAACCAAGGAGGTACAAAGAGTTCCTGAAGTAGAGGGAACAAACTTTTTAACTGTAATTAAGGGGCATATGAAGGAAGATTGTGAGGGTTGTATGATGGTTGCAAAAGATGAGGAATTGAAGCCGATGGTAGAGGTCCCTAAGGTTGTACAGCCATTATTGTCTGAATTGTCTGACATAATTCCAGAGGAGATGCCAGACGGTTTACACCTATATGGGATATACAACATAGCATTGATTTTGTGCCTGGAGCTACTTATCCCAACTTGCCACATTATAGAATGAGTCCAAAGGAGCATGAGATCCTGCAGAAACAGGTGGATGAACTACTAAAGAAGGGGTTTATTCGGGAAAGCAAAAGCCCTTGTGCAGTTCTTACACTTCTAGTCCCTAAAAAGGATGGTAGTTGGCGGATGTGCGTGGATAGTAGAGCAATCAACAAAATAACCATTAGGTATCAGTTTTCGATCCCGCGGTTACAAGGTATGCTAGACCAGCTTGGGGAAGTAAAGGTATTTTCCAAACTTGATTTGCGTAGCGGTTACCATCAAATTCGCATCAAACCTTTAGATGAGTGGAAGACAACATTCAAGACTAAAGAGGGATTATATGAATGGATGGTTATGCCTTTCGGTTTGTCAAATGCACCAAGCACTTTTATGCGGCTTATGAATCAAGTATTAAAGCTTTTTGCTTTCAAGTTTTTCGTGGTATATTTTGATGACATCTTAATTTATAGTAGTGATGAGGAGAGTCATTTAGTACATTTGAGGGAGGTGTTCAAAGCCCTTAGGGAGAATAAGTTGTTTGTCAACTTGAAGAAGTGTAATTTTATGCAGCACAATTTGGTATTTTTGGGGTTTGTCGTTGGTGCTGACGGCATTACGGTTGATGAGTCTAAGGTTAAGGTAATTCGAGATTGGCCTACACCAAAGACTGTCAGTGAAGTGAGGAGTTTTCATGGATTAACGACATTTTATCGTCGATTTATTCGTAATTTTAGCACCATCGTAGCACTTATTATTGAGTGCATGAAGAAGGGAAAATTTAGTTAGGGTGCTGAACAAAATAAAAGTTTTATCATCTTGAAGGAAAAACTTTGTACAGCTCCTGTATTGGCACTAGCTAACTTTGACAAGGTGTTTGAGGTGGAGTGTGATGCCTCAGGGATAGGTATTAATGTTGTTCTCATTCAGGAGGGTAGACCAATAGAGTATTTCAGTGAAAAATTGTGTGATGCTAGACAAAAGTGGTCTACCTATAACCAAGAATTTTATGCAGTATTCAGAGCATTGATGCATTGGGAGCATTACTTGATTCAGAGAGAGTTTGTGCTTTATAGTGATCACCAAGCATTAAAGTATATAAATAGTCAACATCATTTGAATAAAGTGCATGCTAGGTGGGTGTTATTTATGCAGAAATTTACATTCGTATTGAAGCACAAGTCTGGGCAGCAGAATAAGGTAGCTGATGCTTTGAGTAGGCGAGCTACTTTACTGGTAACATTGAGTAATGAAATAATTGGGTTTGAGGTAGTGAAAGAGCAGTATGCAACTGATGAAGATTTTCACACAATTTGGGATCAATGTAACCATAATCAGCAAGTAGCAGATTTTCTTATTCATGACGGTTATTTGTTCAAAGCCAACAAGTTATGCATTCCTCGTTGTTCATTGCGAGAGCAGTTAATACGAGAATTACATGGTGGTGGTTTAGCTGGTCATGTGGGGTGAGACAAGACAATTGCTTTAGTGGAAGAGAGATATTCTTGGCCATAAATTAAACGAGACGTAGGAAAAATTGTACAGAAGTGCCAAGTGTGCCAAGTTGCTAAGGGACAGGTTCATAACACTGAATTGTATATACCGTTGTCTGTGCCTGAAAATATTTGGGAGGATGTGTCGATGGACTTTGTGCTAGGATTACCGCGTACCCAACGAGGTAATGATTCTACCCTTGTTGTTGTGGATAGTTTTTCAAAGATGGCACATTTTATTGTTTGTAAAAAAACTGGTGATGCAACTCATGTGGTGGGATTATACTTTAAGGAAGTGGTTTGTTTACATGATATTCCTAAGTCTATTATTTCAGATAGAGATGTCAAATTTCTTAGTCATTTTTTGCGAAAGTTTGATACGAAATTGCAATATAGTAGTGCTTTTTACCCTCAAACTAATGGGCAAACAAAGGTGATTAATCGAATATTAGGAAATATGTTGCGTTGTATTTGTGGGGAGAAGCCTAAACAATGGGATGCAGTTTTGCCTCAGGTAGAATTTGCTTATAATAGTATGATGAATCGTTCGACTGACAAAACTCCATTTGAGGTGGTTTATTTACAACCACCCCGTCATGCATTAGACTTGGTGACTTTACCAAATTTGCCAAGGGTTAGCAAGGCTGTAGAAAAAATGACAGAAAAGATACAAAAAATACAAGAGGAGGTTCATGCTAGTTTAGAATCTGCCAACGAGAAATACAAACAAGATGTAGATCAACATCGATGACAAAAGGTTTTTCAGGAAGGCGATCTGGTAATGGCTTACTTGTGTAAAAATCGTTTCCCAAGGATTCGAAGCAAGTTGCAAAACAGAAGTATAGTTTCATTTCAAGTTGCAAGGAAGATTAATGATAATGCTTATGTGTTACAGCTACCGAATGAATGAAATATCTCAAATACTTTTAATGTAGCAGACTTGTATGAGTATCGTGAAGATGAAATGTTATATCCAGAGAACTTGAGGACAAGTTCGTTTCTAAGTGGCGGGGAGCTGATGTAGGACAAATTAATCTTTTATTTTTATTTAATATGTTATTTTTAATTTCTTAGTTTTCTTAGTTTGGTAGGAGTTTGTTTTCCTTATTAGGGTTGGCTTAGGTTTTCTCTATTATAAATAGGGAGCCTATAGTATTGTTTAGTCATCTTTTATTCAATAAAATTTTATTCAGAAATTTGTGAAACTTTTGTTTCATTTTATCTTTGCGTTTCCGCTTCGTCATGAATGAAGAAGAAAGTGTTGAAATTTGGTGATGATCAAAGGATTGAAGAAAGAGCTCTATAATGGTTGAGATAATTAGGGTGCTTGAACCTTACTTAAAGATCCGTTTTCCCCACCTTAACTTTGGCCTATCATTATAAGCTTAATGAAGTCCTAAGGATCCTTGATGTGGTTTTCTTCTACATTAGTGGAGAGTGACATGAAAATTATACTTATGGAGTTCCTAAAATTCAAAATGAGTTTAAATTGTGCACAAACGTATCCGAATTGAATCAAAACTCATCATTTGTGGCATTTCACACATGTACAAGCGAGGAACTTTTGAGTCGAATGACATTTATTTTTCAAGTTAAATTTGGGGACAAATTGAAAGCATTGTTTTCTTCAATTTAAGCAGGTAACTTAATCTTTGAGGTTTTATTTTGTTTTAATTCAAAATATGTTTAAATGTTTTTATCTAATCTCGATTGTGAATAATTTTGATAAATCTCTTACCTCCCTTCTCTTTGATTTGATTTGATTTACTTAAGGACAAGCAAACATTCAAGTTTGGGGGTATTTGATTAGTGCGTAAAACACACACTAATAATTTATTTTTAGGCTTCAATTGTTTGTTTAATCCTTAAGTTATTTTTGGATTTGATGTATTTTGGTTGGTTTGTACAGAAAATGAAAAATTTAACTTTTGAAAGTTAATTGGGCTAAAAAAGGATTAATTTGGCTAAAAAAGGATTAATTCGGCTAAAAAAGGAAGAGACCGGAGCATAAGAATAGGGTGGACCAAAATGCAACAAAATCAGGACTAAAATGAAGAACTATCACAGTAAAAGGATAAATGTCAAATATACAAGAGAAAGGGGATCCAATCGATATTTGCTAGATTTTCTAGCGCCTTGCTGCACTCTGCCCAAGTGGACTAAATTGCAACAAAATTAGGACTAAAGTGAAATAAAATCTCAAGTTGCAGCTTAATGTCTGGTTAATCACAAGTACAAGGACTCAATTAATAGTTTCTAGTCGAATTGAATTTCTAAGCATTTCTGGACAGAATCAGGTACGCGGTCGTGCGTTTAAGGCGCGTGACGATTTTTGGGTTTAAAAAGGAAGAGAAGGGAAGGAAAAAGGGATTGGCCATTTCTTGGGAGAGATTTGGGAAGAAAAAGAGAGAGAAAGAAGAGGAGAAGCGGAACAGAATTGGAAGAAGATTTTGGGGAAGCATCAAGTTCGAATTTGGATGAAAAGCTCTCCTATTCTAGTTTATCTCTTTCCTTTTATTTCAATTTATTGTTGTGAATTGAACAATTTCATGATTTTCGAATTCATGTTATTAATTGTTGAATTTATGATTTGTGAATTTGAATTCTACCCAATGTGTGGCTAAACCCATTTTCTAGGGCAATGGTTTAATCTATTTGAAGCATCCATTTCTAAAATTGTATTGTTCAATTGATTTGAGATGGTGTGTTGAGTGTTTATCATGATAATTAATGCTTTTGGATAATTGGCCATTATTTGAATGAATTGTGGATTGATGGGATTTGAGAAATGAACATCATATCTAGACCATGTGGTAAACACCGTAAATTGCATGTTAGATAGAGATATACTAATATAGTTTGCGTAGTTTGATTAGAAATTATCACCATTTATAATGCATTTCCGTTTAATTAATTTCACATAGAGATATAGTGAAATTTTAGATGCGAAATAGACTCGAGTGATCTCGAGAGAGACAATCGGATAAATTAGGATAATTAACTAGCAACACATGCTTTAAATTAGAACAACATCAATTGAAGAAGTGGATGTGACCAAATACGATAAATCATTAGCCCTAGACATTTTTATTATTTGAATTCTTAAGTATTTTGCTTCATTCTTAATTTTCATTTTCTCAACCAAAATTATTTCGATTTCTTTAGATAAATTCGTAGATTAATCACCTTCGGTTGTTATAGGATTACATTCCTCGTGGGATTGACATCCACTTATCACTTTATTACTTGTTTGTGGCACGTGCACTTGCGTTCGTTTATTTTACACGCAACAGTGGCATTATGACATTATGAAATGTTCTTATGCAAAATAACCTTCTGCTACTAATATCTATCAAGTTGGATCATCTTTTGGAAATCCCATGACATTATGAAATGTTCTTATGCAAAATAACCTTCTGCTACTAATATCTATCAAGTTGGATCATCTTTTGGAAATCCCATGACATTATGAAATGTTCTAGATTACAACTTCTATTTCTTTACGAAGAATCAATCGATTAATAATGATGGTAAGCCTATTCAGATTGAAAGGGTTCTTTAACAACTTGGCTAGCTTTCATAAACACATGGAAGAAATTCACCACTTGTCACCATTGAAGGTTTGTTCTAAACATTGGCTATCAATTTAACCTATTTGGTCTTACCGTAACACAATTGTTTTGGCATTCCTTGATAATTTCAGGAGAAAGGTAGTAGGAATGCTAATTAATTGATGAGAATAGCAGAACGTTATCAACCATACCTTTTATTCAAAGTCATGCATATTTCTTTCTCTTTTAAGCACAATTTGACATTTTAATTGAATTTTCAAAAAAGGGTTAAAAAGAAAAGGAAAACTTTATGATGCATAACACGAATAGTGGGTTGTTCAGCAAACCAAATTAAGTTATTTGAACAAATTCATATTTGATACATTAAATGGTGGATTTCAATTTTTTCAATTCAACCCAATCACAATATGATAAAATCTAATGCACTGAGTAGATTTTAGTTTTTTCAACCCAGTTCAATTTACTAATCCATTAAATCCACTAAAAAGTATATTAGATTAAATTAGATTTAGCAGCTTGGTCAAATTGAATTGGAATATGAATATCATGACATATATTTTGATGCTTTTTCTTTAACACTATCGAATAAACTCTTAGTTAATTTTTGTGAATAATAAGCTAGCTAGTCGGTATAATTAACGGGTTAATGTTGTTTATGTCCACAAGGTTTAGCTGATTAGTCTAATTAGTCCTATTAGTTTCGAAAATGTCTATAAAAGTCTCAATTTACTATAAGATGATAATTATACCCTTATCTAGTAGTAATTGGCTAAAAAACATTGTTTCCAACACTTAACTAAAAATAAATATTAAAATAATAATAAGTACTATTTTATAATACATTAAGGTTTGAGGTAATCATCCAATTCCACCCTAATGTTTCAGAAATGCTCTAGACACCTTCGTCGTTACCTTCGTCTCAGTTAGAAAAGGTACTTTTGAGTGCAAGTACATTAATACCCTTTGATATTGATATGTAGGTCCGAATGTTAGTGTGAATGTATGTAGAATTTTTGAAAATTGAAAAATTGTAATTACCATATTATCCCTTATGGTAATGATAAAAAGACAAAATTGTGCCTTTTCAATTTTGTCTTATATGTCTACAAAATTAAATAATGCAACAGTAACATTAGTAATAAGAGCAGCAAAGTCAGAAGTATTCAAGCACTAACAGAAAATTCCCAACAGTTAAAAAAAAATGGCCTATATATATATAAGAAACCATGCACATTTCTTCCCAATATCAACATACTCATCTTCTCTTCTCTCACAATCTACATTTCATGATACTACAAACAATTCATAAATGTTTTTTATTTTCATCAGCAGCAAGTGTAATAGTATGGTTTGGTTTGCATTGTCTAAAGGACAAAGAAGAAAATGTCAATTTCAAGTGAAAACATGTACACAAGAAGAGGATTAGTGATGTTAAAAAATAAACATTGTCAATGTGGGCAAAAGGCTGGAGTAGAGATTTTAGAAAGTAGCCAAAATCTTAATAAACTTTATTATTTCTCCATGTAGGAGCCTAGTTGCGGGTTTTTTCAGTTTTGGAAGCCTTCACCAAATGAGTTTGTCCAACAATTTGACAATTACAATATAAATGGAGGAGTAATCAAGTTTAAATACAGGATATGCGACTGCTATGAAAGGGGTGGAATAAGAATATCAGAGACAGTAAAAAATCTAAGAAAATTGTACTTTTATTACAAAATGAATAAGTACAAATATTTCAAATTTTGGAAGACAAGTGAGGAGGAGTTCAATGCTAATGCATGCTCGAGTGAAGCAACAAGTAATGAAGGCAACCAGACTTATATCACAAACTCAAGCAACATGCATGCAAATAGAAAAAACATGAAAGGAAATGACAGTTCAACAGAGTAGAAAATACTAGGGAGAGTCAAGAGTAAAATAACAACCATAAGTTGGATGCTATATATCATTGTTATTTTATTATGTTTATGTGTATTGCTTATTTTGACCAATTGCGAAGGTAAGTATATGTAATGTCATTAATGAAATAGTGAAGGAATATAAGAAAAATAATATGTATCTATTAAGAAAATATAAAAGCATCTTTCTGATAGAGCATTTCTGTTTGTATGTAGTTGCCAACACGAAAAAACAAAAAGTTACATATATCCTTTACCACTAGTATGCATGTGCATGCATTATCTCCATGACTATCATTTTTTGAGTTTGGACACAATCCCATGCACACATGACTGTTAGCCAAGTCCAAAAAAGAATAGAGTAAAAACAAGCAAAAACAATTGATTGTTTCTCCTTTGTATCTTATGTGCATACTTTAATTATTGTTGAAGATAAAAAACTTGGACAATTTTAGCTACTTTATCAGACATTTCCTAGATGCTGACATAAACAAATAATAATGTTAAGATTAGGAACCAAAATGTGTTATCTACACCAATTCATTGTAATTTATTAAAGTTGCAAACTAAAATAGATATGGCATACCTTTTAATGTTGTCTATGCCTTTTAGAATTAAGGAAGTATCACAAACTCAGATATAGTGTTCTGCCTTGTACTGGCTTGAGTTGAACTTGTGGACCCTGATCACCATGAATGTAATACTGACTTGTACCTAATGCCAAAGTTGATAATCCAGTAGCTAGGAATAAGGTTGTTGTTGATGTAGCCAAAGTAGATGTTGAAGCTGCACCTACTAATGAAGTCGCCTGACTCTGACGAAATTGAATTATGTTGGCTTTGCTTACACTTTGCAGTAGTTTTATGATATAATTAAAAAATAATTGAAATAATGTTTTTGGCCTAAAAGCTTACTTGTTTTCTTGCTGGGCAACCTCTTTTGTTATGTCCGAGCAACCTCTTTTGTTATGTCCAGGCAATCTACAATGCGCAAATCTAACAGTATATTTCCTTCTTTAAACAGGAGGCTTATTAGCTTGTGAAATAGGAGGCTTCAGTCAAACATTGTCAATTCTTGGCCAATTAACAGGATCTTGTAATGGATGTACGTTCTAGGAATAGGTAAAAAGATGGAATAATGTCCACAAATTGTGCTAGATCTAGATTACTTTGTGTTATACAAGCCACAACATGCTTGCAAGGTATGCCATTAACTTCCCAAACACCACATTCTTAACTTCTATGCTCCAGATTGATAATATAATGTCTCTCACTATCCAATACGTAATCAATTACCTCAAACTCATCACTAGTCGCTTTAAAAACCACTAGCTTCTTTGACAACTTGACAATCTTTACAAGTTTCTTATGAATTCGTGAGGGCAAGTCAATGTCCCATTGCTCAGCCTTCTCCCTTCTCCTTATTAACCTTGTCATCATCTTCAACAACATAAACTTTAGTAATTCAATGATTAGTCTCCTTCTATTTTTAGACAAGATTGGATTCCATGATTCAATCATGTTATTAGTAACATAATCTATTTTGAAAAAGAAATGGAATGTGTGGAGAGATTAAGTTTCTGGTTCACTATCTAAAAGCCCTTATGTGCATTTAGATCTATAGCTTTGATGGAGTTCATTACAATTTCAAAATCCACCTTATTTGTTGCTTTTGCTGCCTTCTAAAATATTGGCCTAAATGTTTCAATTGAATATACCTTGCAGAAGTTGGCAAAAATATGCCGTGCACAGTGTCGAATTGATACCCATTGGAAATGAGAGTTGATAGCTGCAATGATGCCTTTATGTCGGTTTGACATTATGGTGAGTGCCATTCCTTATTCTATTTCTATATTCTCCTTAAACAACTGTAAGTACCAGCCTTAACTCTTTTTATTCTCTCTTTCACATATGCCAAAGGCTAATGGAAAAATACCATTATTCGTATCCATTCCAACAAGTGTTAGAAGCACTTGACCATAACTTGTCTTCAAATGGCAACCGTCAATCACAACAAACTTTCTACAGCCTTGCATAAACCCTTTCTACATAGCATCGTAGCTCACAAATATCCTTCGAAACCGATCCTCTCCACCAGCAAACTCACGTTAAATCTTCACTTTCGAACCTTTGTTTTTCGTAAGAATCATGTTAGTGTAATCGTGTAGGCTTGCATATGATTTCTCATAGTCAAAACCTAATATGTGGAAAATCCTTTTCTTAGTCTTATACAAACTCTTTTGTGTTGTTCCAATGCCAAATCTTGTTCATAACTCTCCAGCAATGGCATTGACGTTTATCTCGATATTGTTTTTAATAGTATTGAATATTTTTTCAACAACCTATGCACTCGTTACCTTAGAATTCTTGAATAGGCGACCACAAATGTGTGGTTCATTGATGCTTTTGACCATAAATGAAACTTTGTCAACCAGTAGTGAGGCATGAATTCGCCAAAGTCTGCCAGGTTTATGCACCTGGCAGTGAACCTAACACTCTCATTTTTTATTCTTTCCATGGAAAATCCCTCTTGCATGGCATAATCTTACATTATACGTCGAAACTCATGCACTGTATCAAAAACTTGGCTAACATCAATTTGAATGCCACCATAATCAAGCCTTCTATTCCTTTTTCCTTTCAAGTCTCGTTGCATCATAGTAACAATGTTTTCTTCATTAAATTCTGAATTTGCCACAAAATCCTCATTGTCTTCACTATCATAATTTGATAAGCAATCATCTTCATCTGGTATGTCAACGTACCGAGTACCATCAGCTTCAATAAATTCTTCACCTTCACTCAATTATTTTCTCATCATCTGTCCACTCAATTGTATCTATATTGTTTGCGTCATCTTCATGTAATAAATTTGCATGTTCATCAGATTCTTGTTATTGAGATTTTGATCGCAGCAGTCTATCAGTGTATGCATTATACATCCTGTTGACAGCAGACAATAGTTTCTCTTATAATGTAGCCAAGTCTTCTGCGAACTCTTCTGGCCATTCCCAGGGTTTTGTTAATGGAGAAGCAGTGTTATTTATGAAAATGGAGGATCAGAGTCAACGGGGCTTGTTGTTTCAGGTGAGGTATGCTTTGGAGGATGGTCAGTAAAGGTTTGCTTTTGATAATGATCAAGGCTTGTTTGTTGCTGAGGATGGTCAAGGGAGGCATCATCAATTTTTGCTTCTTGTGCATCTTCTTTGACCATATAGGATGATGCTGGAATTTTATGGCTTTTTATTCCTTCATCTGGTTGTATTTCGAACTTCACATGATCATTACCTCTTCCAATCATATTATTGACCACATTCAAGTACTCTTGGTCTGTTTGCAAAGATATTTTCTCACTACACCAAGGCACAATGACCATCACTATGAAATTCTCATCAACAAGCTTGTTTCTATGATACATTTCTTGTAATATGTCGTTAATTACATTAACTAGGCTAAGCTCATCTACATCACACCAACCAACATCAAGTTATTCCTCACCGAACAAAGTAGTTACATGGATTCGATTGATTGTCATAGTTGTTCATCCTGTCCATATCAAGAAAAGGAAAGCAAATGTGACCAATTAAATTATAACCGAACACCTATTAACTCAACAAACCAACCCCACAAAGCAAATCTATTTTATTTTCCATCTAATGAAAACATAGCACTTTAAGGACAAGCCATGCACCAGAAATACCAATTTCATGCATTATCAATTTACAAAAAACATTGGCTTTTTATTAAAAAAAGCACCAAAATATACAATCAAACAAGCCCATTTCAAAAACCAAATGAAAACATCATTTTTAGACACACACGTTGCCAGCCACAAAGAAACCCATTTTTTGTCTTTGCTTATACAACATCGTACCCATTTTTCACAAGAACAAGTATTATTCATTTTCCATTACCTAAGAAAAAACATTTATTTTTCGCTCCGGACAAACAAACTCATTCTCCATTTCAAACAAACCTATTTTCACTCCAAAAAAATCTAATTTTTTACTCTACTGCCAATTCCAATTTACCAGTACACATGTTTTCTCTCATTCACAATGCATATTACCACTTAACCATACCATTATCATAGTTCAACACAAGCATATTACTTACCTTGAAACACAACCGTTCGCTACCTAGGTTTTGTTGTTTCAAGCTTGAAGATTCTTCGTATATGCAAATGATCTCTATAGCGCACAATGCATGCAATCTACATCGAGGAAATCTATCAACTTAGCAAGGATAATCGTGTCTCTAAAGCAAGATTTTTTGGTGCCCAATGAACCCCACGACAATGTCCTTTTTTTTGTTCTTCTAACAAAAAAATAAAACAAATCCAAAACAAAATCTATTCTATAATAACATGGGGATTTGTTACTGACAAAAGTCATTTTTGCCTCCATTTTACACTCTCAATATGTCAAAATACAATTATGCCCTCAAAAGTGCCTTTTTAAACTGAGACGGAGGTAATGATAGAAGTGTGCAGAGGATTTTCGAAACATTAGGGGGGAACTAGGTGATTGCCTCAAACCTTAGGGGGTCCAGGGCATTTTCCCTTAAATATTTAATTATTAATGTGTTATAAAATAGAACTTATTATTATTTTAATATTTACTTTAGTTAATAGTTGAAATTAATTTTTTAACTAATTACTATTAAATAAGGGTGTAGTTGTCATCTTATAATAAATTAGAACTTTTATGAATATTTTTAAAATTAGTAGAACTAATTTGACTAATGAATCAAACTTTAAAGACTTAAATGATATTAACCTTATAATTAACTTAGCTTGTTCTTGGGTACAACTTTGACGACAAAAACACAGACGAATTAAGAATCAAGGTTGGGGCAATGGCACAGAGACCAATGTATTCTTTTTTTATCCCAACCCTATTAATTGGAAAAATTACTTAATGAATATTCTTTTTTTCTATAATTTTGTATTAAAGGTTTTTCTAATAAAATATGTAATTGAAAATTGTGAATAGCATAAGTTCACGAGATTTAAATGGTCCTCCAATGTTTTATTTTTTACTCCGCGCACGGTCTGCTTCCTATTTTCTTTTTTCCAAGTGAAGATTTAAATAAAATGCGAGATAAAATATTTTTTATAGAATAAGGTAGCGTTTACTTATAATTTTTACTTTTTTTACTCAAATTTAGATTAACTTGAAATCTAAATATACTTGAAGGGTCGGATTATTAAGTTGGCATCATTAGATACCACAATATGGATCCAAAATATAAATATCTCACATTTTGTTTGCTAAAACTGTATTTTTATTCAAAATTTTGCTTAAAAAAAGGAACTGAGCTGTCTAAAATTTAGAAATTAAATAAAATTATAAACATAAAATAAGATGGATCAGTTAGATAGAATTATGAAATATGATTATTTTTCAACCTAAAACAATTAACAAAAATACAAATTTATTATTATAAAAATATTCATGACATATAAATTATTTAAAACCTGTTATAATTAGTAAAATTATTACATTATAATTTACTTAATAATGAGAAGATGTTGTTTTATACACTACGGCTATGAGGAGGGTTAGGACTGAATCTAACAAATATAAAAAATTCTTAAAACCATATTTAATAGGGTATTTATGTCTTTTTTCTCTTTCTTACCCCTAACTTATAAAATTTCTCTTCTATTTTATCTCCCTCCTCAAATATTTTTTAATTTTAATTATCCTTTATAAGTTGAAAAACTCAAAAACTACTATTTTGTAAATATATCTTAAAAAGTTTGAAATTTAGATCTTTTTGTTTTATAAAAAATATATTTGTAGCAACAACAATAGTAACTATAATGGTAATAGAATTATTAATTTTTTTTTTACATATTTTAATTAAATGCTTGAAAATAAATTTATATTGTGAATTAAAAATTAAAAGTGACAAATTTTGGCTTTGAAGGATTTCAAATTTTGCAATCAAACTTTCAATGTCTTCTCATGAATTAAATAATTTTTTTAACACTTCTAAATAATGATAGTTTTGAAAAATTTTAGATTAATTAATTAAAATACTTTTTCTTCTAAATTGTTTAAGATAAAGTAATTACAATAATTTCTAATTAAATTTTAAATCTTTTTAGTTTACAATTGGACCCTTGTAGGACCCATAGCAATAGTGTATTATAAATATATTTGTCAGATGAGAGATTTGGTCTGCCATAAAGAATATATAATTATTAGTGTGTGAGCTGTAAATAAAATTCTTTAGTGATAAGAAAGCAGTCTATAATAAATATATATTTTTTATAGTACACCTTATAATAAATTATTACTATGAGTCCCACGCGAGTTCAATTTGGTCATCCAAGATCACTTTAGGAATCAAAGCCTCGAAAAACACATGAAAAAGATGGAGAAGGCGGGCTTCAAACTTTTGGATTGGCAAAGTTTGGACTTATGCCTGACTTTTGTCTTTATCAGTCCAAGCATATAGGTTGTCCTCAAAATCAATAATTAACTATTTACAAGGAAAGAGAATGCAAACTATTGTTATACAAAAGCACATTCAAGTTTACCCAAATCTACCGAAGTTTGCTTTACACAAGACTAGCGGGATCCTTATATAGACTTAGAAGGAATACTATAACAATAGCTATTGTGATTTATTTAGTTTAAACATTTAATTTGTAGGATTCAAATAGTCAAATTATGGTAACTTAAAAGAAATACAAACATAAATTGAAATCGTTGTCATTTGATTTTTATCGTATTGCTCATATTCCTATATATAAAGATGTAATTGAACTTCAACAAATCATCAAATCCACTTTCCTTCTAACACGAAAATAGAAATGGAAATCAAAATAATTTCTACAGAAATTATCAAGCCATCTTCTCCAACCCCAGCCCACCTAAGAACCCACAATTTTTTTCTTCCTGAAAATGTTGGTTTTTCTGGTTACTTTCCCATGATTTTCTTTTACACAGTGCAAAGCAAAGATTCCATGAAAATTTCAAGCCATCTCAAAAACTCTTTGTCCAAAACATTAACTTATTACTACCCTCTTGCAGGACAAATTAAAGATGGAGTCTCAACCGACTGCAATGATCATGGTGCAATCTTTATCGAAACTCAAGTAGTTGTTGGTGAGATGTCTAAGCTTATTCAGAAAAGAGACAGCAATATGTTTAAGCAGCTGATACCAATGAAGGGTAATATGCAAGAAATTCCAACTACTTATGATAATGCCAACCTAGTTGTGCAGGTCAATTACTTTGGTTGTGATGGGATTGCAATCTCTATTTGCCTTAATCATATTATTGTCGATGCAACAACAGCAGCTTACTTTGTCAAAAGCTGGGCAGAAGTTGCACGCGGTGCCAATGATATAAAGGATGTGATTGTTGATTATTCCTACATCTATCCTCCATATGATGCCTATGCATCATTGAGAAGTCTTTATGAACAAAATCGTCATCATGACAGTCCAACTGAAATTACAGGAAAATATTTTATGTTGGATGGTGACAAGATAGCTGCTTTGAGAAAAAAAATTGGTAGCGAGCCATATTTGGATCATCCAACACGTTTTGAGGCTATAGCCGTACTTATTTTAGGTACGTTGATAAAGAATGCGGATAAAGAAACACATGAATTTACTATTAAACAATTGGCAGCAGTGATTTCTATCAATTTGCGAAATAGAGTGAATCCGCCATTACCACCGCAGTGTCTTGGGAATCTGGTGACAACAGCAATTGTGAAATTTCCAATTGACAAAGAAATTGACTGCTGTTATTTAGCCGCAGAAGTTTACAAATCTATCAAGAGCGTGATTGATCAATATAAGAGGAACATGCATGTTGATGGTGTAGATAAAGGACTTGCAAACAGTAAAGTGATTAATTTTTCTGATATTTCTAGAATGCCGTTTTACGAAGCTGATTTTGGATGGGGAAAGCCCACATTGCTATCCTTTATTCCCTTGGGTATTAAGGTTGCATGCTTGATGCCCAGCAGCGATGGTGTAGGAGTTGAAGCATTCATTACATTACCTAAGAAAGAAATGGCTAAATTTGAACGAGATCCTGAATTTCTTTATTATACGAAACCGTTTGTGTCAAAAAGGGCTAGATTATGAAAACAAAAGTATACCTTGTGGTAATTTTACTTGGGATATGTCACTTCTTGAGATCAGGAAGTTTTCAATAAAGGATGTGAATAAATTCCTTTGAAATAAAAATTTTGTCGGGTCCTCATTTTTTGAGTGCTCTCAAAATTTTTATTCACTTGTCTAAGTTTTGTGTGGATCTATTTTCAAGGTGAGGTCTTTTACGTCCACCCCAGATTTGTAGTTTGGTTATTTCTCTTTAATAGATTCCTTTGTCTTGTCATGCATTATTTTCCAGAGAAAAAAACTATAAGGATTAATTTTTAGAAAATTTTCCAAACTATTATTGACTTATTAATTCAATGGTAATTATAATAAAGTAGAAAGATAAGAAAGAAATTGTGGGATAAATTTAATTAAGAAAAACAAAATTCGAGAGAGACAAATAGACCTTGAAATCCTTACGTATACTGAACCAGTTGTGTACAAGAAAAAGGTTAAATTACAAAAATAGTTATTTAATGTAGTCCTTTTGATTTAAAAAATATCCATTGATGACCTAATTTATTAGATCTTTAAAATTTGGTAAAATAAAATATGTTTCTCTAAATTACATTAACAAATTAAATAAATAAAATATTATTTTATTGCACATTGATGATATAATATTTATTAATGTATATTTTAGTTTCATTTTATATCATGGCTAGATCTAAATATATTTAATTTAAATTATAGTATAATCATAAATATTATATTATAAATATGTTGTAAAACAAATAAATTTATGAATATATATTTTATTAATAAATTAATATTCATTCATTCTTTATTTTATTTTATTATTAATATATAATTAATATTGTATAATAAATATATTATAAAATGAATAAACTTATAACTTTTGTTATAATGTGGGTATATATTTATATTTTATTGTCAATTTATTATAAATAAACACTTATAATTGTCAATTTTTAATAAATAAGGACTTTACTAGGTATTTTTAAAAATACTGAGACCAATAAATTTAATATAAAAAGAATATATTTTCATTTATGAGTCAAAATGTTTAAGTATTTGTTTATAGATGAATTCAAAGCACTGAAAAAAGCAATAATGCAAAGTGAGATTTACCTTCCAAGACATAATTAGACTATTTTTTCGAGTATTTAAATAAATCAGCCCAAATAAACATAATTAAACTCTTTTTTTATTTATTCTTTTAAAATATATTAAAATAATAAACAATTCTTATAACACCCTATTAACTCTAGGAATGACTCTCAATTTCTCACTTACAAAGTTTAGTGTTCTCAATTTTCTTTTTCATTGAAAATAATGAATTGAACTTTTTTTTTTCAAAATACGTGTAATTAATTTGTAACAAATAAGTTCTCACCCAATTCTAGATTGTAATTGAAAATGTATTATACATGATTTATTCTCTCTTTTATGACTTTTTGCCATTAATTTAATACTCTTATAACAAAATTCACATTCATGTAGATTTTACTTGTATATATGTTCAAGTGAGAAAATGACATTATTTATTTTAGGATGTTTAGTTATTTATTTAACAATATACTGAAAATTTATATAAAAGTACAAACGTGAATGTTGATGTAGTTTTGTTATTTTTGCTCTCAAAATTTTTATTCACTTGTCTAAGCTTTGTGTCTATTTAAGGGTGTGGTCTTTTACGTTCTCACTTGATTTGTAGTTGTTGAATTGTAAACTTAATCTAGAATATTGAATTGTCTAAATTGGTGTACTAGATTTAGTAAGTAATGGTGTACTAGATTTAGTAAACAATGGTGTACTAGACAAAGTCAATATTGGTGTGCTGGACAAAGTCAACATTAGTGTGCTGGACAAAATCAATATTGGTGTGCTAGACAAAGTCAACGTTGGTGTTCTACATGAAGACTAAATCAATGGTTTAGGATGATTTGCTTCAACTATAAATACCCCTCCCCCCTTAAGGTTTTTAAATAAGTTAGAAATAAAGCTTGAGTCCTTGTTCAAGTATTTGAGAGTGTTTACATATTTCTTGTAAATTTGTATGAGAAATAAATATATTTGTGTGTTTTGAGTCATTACGAAATTCTTATTTTTCAACAAAGTGGTATCAGAGTTTGGTTTTGTAACTTGGATGTTATATTTGTGTGATTACGTGCATATTTAGAAAATTCTGTCAAAAAGGCCAAGATTGCCTAAGGAGTCTGGGTTTTAAGTGGGACCGTTGTGACCCCTCCAGTCTTTCCTGGAAATTTTCTTAGTGTATATTTTCACACCTATAAGCATTTATATTACTATCCGAAATACAGTTAGAAAGCTATGGCAAATGGAGGTATGACACCATTCCAAGTTCCAATTCTCAATAGAAGCAATTATGATAATTGGAGCATAAAAATGAAGGCACTCCTTGGAGCACAAGATGTGTGGGAGGTCGTGGAGAAAGATTATAATGAACCTAGAGATGATGTTGCCATTTCTGTTTTGACTCAAGCACAAAGAGACACATTGAAGGACTCGAGAAAGAGAGACAAAAAAGCTCTCTATGTCATTTATCAAGTATTAGATGATGATGCTTTTGAGAAGATATCAAATACAATTTCCGCAAAGCAAGCATGGGATAAACTTCAGACATCCTACAAAGGTGCCGAGCAAGTAAAAAAGGTACGTCTTCAAATATTGAGAGGAGAATTTGAAACTTTATATATGAAGGAAGGCGAGTCAATTGTTAATTACTTCTCCAGAATTGAAGCTATTTCTAATCAATTGAAAAGAAATGGTGAAAATTTAAGTGAAGTAAGGATAATGGAAAAGATATTACGATCTATGGATTCAAAATTTGATCACATAGTCACAACAATTGAAGAAACTAAAGATTTGGAAGAAATGACGATCGACCAACTACAAGGATCATTGCAAGCCTATGAAGAAAAAATAAAAAAGAAGCAAGGCATCTCCGAACAACTTCTCAAGATGCAATTCAAGGAGAAAGAAGACATTCAAAGCTATGAGAGAAACCAACGAGGTCGAGGTAGAGGTCGAGGACAAGGACAAAGTAGAGGCCGTGGTCATGGACGAGGTTGGAATTATAACTACAATAATTTCAACAACTATGAGAAAGGAGAAAGCTCAACACGAGATCGTGGAAGGAACAATCCAAATACAAGGTACGACAAGTCTAAACTCAGGTGTTATAATTGTCAAAAGTTTGGCCATTATGCTTTTGTATGTAGAGCCTACAACAATGAAGTGGAAGAAAAGGCTAACTATGTAGAAGAAAAGAATCAAGGAGATGAAACTGTCTTGTTAGCATACAAAGACAATAGTGGAGGCCAAGAGAACACATGCTATCTTGACACTGGTGCAAGCAATCATATGTGTGGAAAAAGAAGCATGTTCGTGGAGTTAGACAAATCAACAAATGGAAATGTTTCTTTTGGTGATGATTCAAAAATAGCCGTGAAAGGAAGAGGTAACATTCTTTTACAATTGAAAGATGGTAGACATCAATTTATTGGAAATGTCTATTATGTGCCTAATATGAAAAGCAATATTTTGAGTTTAGGTCAACTCTTAGAAAAAGGCTACGACATTCATATGAAAGATTATAGTCTTTTTATAAGAGATGACAAAGGCAATTTAATTACTAAAGTGAAAATATCAAAGAATATAATGTTTTCTTTGAATATTCAAAACGATGTTGCGAAATGTTTGAAAGCTTGTTACAAAGATTCATCATGGCTATAGCATCTTCGATTTGGACATCTCAACTTTGGAGGGTTAGAGCTATTGGCCAAGAAGGAGATGGTAAGAGGTCTTCCTTACATCAATCATCCGAACCAACTTTGTGAAGGATGTTTGCATGGGAAGCAAATCAGAAAAAGCTTTGCAAAAGAGTCTACCTTTAAAGCCAAAAAACCACTGGAGCTCATTCATGCTGATGTATGCGGTCCATTCAAGCCAAGATCTCTTGGTAACAATAATTATTTCCTTCTCTTTATTGATCATTTTTCAAGAAAAACATGGATCTACCTTTTGAAGCAAAAGTCTGAGGTATTTGGAGCTTTTAAGAAATTTAAAGCTACCGTTGAGAAAGAAAGTGGTCGTCAGATTAAGGCCATGAGAACTGATCGTGGAGGAGAATTCACTTCCAAGGAATTTCAAGAATTCTGTGAAGCAAATGGAATTCGACGATTCTTAACCGTTCCGAGATCCCCCCAACAAAATGGTGTTGCTGAAAGAAAGAATCGAACAATTCTCAACATAGCGAGGAGTATGTTGAAAAGTAAAAGACTACCCAAGTAGTTTTGGCCTGAAGCTGTATCAACTGCTGTATATCTATTCAATAGATCTCCAACAAGAAGCGTGTGGGGAAAAACACCACAAGAAGCATGGTGTGGAAGAAAGCCTGGTATTTTTCATCTTAGAGTTTTTGGAAGTGTAGCTCATGTTCATGTACCAGACGAGAGAAGAACAAAGTTGGATGATAAAAGCGAGAGTTTTATCTTCATCGGCTATGATTCAAGTTCAAAGGGTTACAAGTTGTATAATCCAAACAGCAAAAAGATTGTGATCAGCCGAGATGTAATATTTGACGAAGAAAGAGAATGGGATTTTGGTCCAGATGTCGATGACTTCAACTTCTTTCCTTTGTTTGAAGAAGAACCAATAATGGAGCAAGCAGAAGATGTAAGAGAAGAATCTACTACTCCGCATACTCCACTAACTTCACCAACAACAAACAATCAAGGAGATTCACCGCCATCCTTTTTAAAGGAAAGAAATGAAGAACGTACAAGGAGTTTCCAAGATCTCTATGAGGTAACTGAGAGGTTAGATAATCTCACTCTTTTTTGCCTTTTTGCTGAGTGTGAACCAATGAGCTTTGGAGAAGCTATACAAGATGAAAAATGGAGAAATGCAATGGATGAAGAAATTAAAGCTATTGTGAAGAATGATACGTGGGAGCTTGTGTCACTTCCTAAAGGACACAAAGCGATTGGAGTCAAATGGGTGTACAAAGCAAAGCAGAATTCAAAAGGAGAGATTAAGCGAAACAAAGCGAGGCTAGTTGCAAAAGGCTACAGTCAAAGAGCCGGTATCGACTATGATGAGGTGTTTGCTCCGGTAGCACGCTTAGAAACTGTAAGGCTAATCATTTCCTTGGCAGCTCAAAACAAGTGGAAGATCCATCAAATGGATGTAAAATCTGCATTCTTGAATGGAGTTATCGAAGAAGAAGTCTACATACAACAACCTACAGGTTTTGAAGTCAAAGGGCAAGAGGACAAGGTGTTGAAATTGAGAAAGGCTCTCTATGGTTTGAAACAAGCACCAAGAGCATGGAATAGTCGAATCGACAAGTATTTCCAAAAGAATGGTTTCACTAAGTGCCCTTATGAACACGCACTTTACATCAAGATCAAAGATGAAGATATTTTGATCGTGTATTTGTACGTAGATGATTTTATTTTTACTGGAAGTAATCCAAGCTTATTTGATGATTTCAAGAACACGATGACTAAGGAGTTTGAGATGACTGACATTGGGCTTATGGCGTATTACCTTAGTATCGAAGTAAGACAAGAGGAAGATGGAATTTTCATTTCACAACAACGCTATATAAAGGAGATCCTCAAGAAGTTCAAAATGAAAAATTGTAAGCCTATTAGTACGCCAATTGAGTGTGGAGTTAAGCTCTCGAAGCATGAAGAAGGAGAAAAAGTAGATTCAACTTTTTTCAAGAGCTTGGTTGGATGTTTACGATATTTAACATGTACTAGGCCCGATATTCTCTATGCAACAGGACTTGTAAGTCGCTACATGGAAACTCCAACAACCACACATATCAAGGCTGCAAAGAGGATTCTTCGTTATCTAAAAGGTACAACAAACTTTGGTTTGTTCTATTCATGTTCAGATAATTTTGAACTTGTTGGATATAGCGATAGTGATTGGGCTGGAGATACTGATGATCGAAAAAGTACAACTGGTTTTGTATTCTTTATGGGAGACACCGCTTTCACCTAGATGTCAAAGAAGCAACCAATTGTAACACTCTCCACATGTGAAGCTGAGTACGTAGCTGCCACGTCATGTGTTTGCCATGCAATTTGGCTTAGAAACCTACTAAAGGAGCTGAGGTGGTCACAAGAGAAGCCAACGAAGAGTTATGTTAATAACAAGTCAGCTATGGCATTGGCAAAGAATCCGGTGTTTCATGATTGAAGCAAGCATATTGACACGCGTTACCACTACATAAGGGAATGCATCACAAGAAATGATGTACATATGGAGTACGTGAAGTCCCAAGATCAAATTGCTAACATTTTTACCAAACCACTCAAACAAGAAGATTTTATAAGATTGAGAAATTCACTTGGTGTGATTAGATTAAGTTTAAGGGGGAGTGTTGAATTGTAAACTTAATCTAGAATATTGAATTGTCTAAATTGGTGTACTAGATTTAGTAAGTAATGGTGTACTAGATTTGGTAAATAATGGTGTACTAGACAAAGTCAATATTGGTGTGCTGGACAAAGTCAACATTAGTGTGCTGGACAAAGTCAATATTGGTGTGCTAGACAAAGTCAACATTGGTGTTCTACATGAAGACTAAATTAATGGTTTAGGATGATTTGCTTCAATTATAAATACCCCTCCCCCCTTAAGGTTTTTAAATAAGTTAGAAATAAAGCTTGAGTCCTTGTTTAAGTATTTGAGAGTGTTTACATATTTCTTGTAAATTTGTATGAGAAATAAATATATTTGTGTGTTTTGAGTCATTACGAAATTCTTATTTTTCAACAGTAGTTTGATTTTTTCTCTTTAATAAATCCCTTGGCCTTGTCATGTATTGGTTCGCAGGGAAGAAAAATTTTAAAGGATTAACTTTTAGAAAGTTTAACCAAACTATATATTGTTGACTATTAGTTCAATGGTAGTTATAGTAAAGTAGAAAGATAAGAAAGAAATTGTGGGAAAAATTTAATCATAACAAAAATCGAGAGAGAAAAATGATTAGGAAATTGTGCCCTCAACTTGATGATTTGTGCAATCAATCTATCAAATGCAACATAACATATAGATAATAAATACACATATAACTATCTACCAGAAGCATCAATTAAGATCATAAATAACAAAACAGTCCACTAGGTGAGTAAATTGACTCGTAAATATGCTCTCGAATTTCTTCAAACAATGATGCAGAGTTATTATACATTATACTCATTTAAAGTCTCAATATATTTCAAGAGATATCTTTAAAACTAAGCAAAGTTACGTTATATCTATTATAATACAAGGCACTACGAACACATAATCTGGTTACGCTTACTTACAAGATTATGGCTCTTCTAGAGCATCTAATGAAGTCTGCATGATCTGATATAGTATTTACTTACCTTAACCTTAATAATTTTCAATTTCAAGAAATAATTCTTATACCAAGGAATAGTGTGTGTAGTTGCACTATTAACTAGGCATATATACCCAACTTTTTTCCTCGAAAGATATAATTTACCAAAATCCATATTTTTACTAAAAGCACTTGTCAGGTTCGTGAAATATAAATGAATCATATGATACGTTTACAAAAAAGTACAAAAACAAGACAAAAAATAGAAAACAAAATAAAAAAGGCTAACCTCGAGATGGTATGAATATTTTTATCACCATTTAAGTGATTTATACTTTCTTTTTATAAAAATATAAACATCAAGATAAGGAAGATCTATAGGTTGATTCCAAACAAGTCATGCTTCATAATTTTTTCTCTGTACAATTTCTTGAAACATGACCAATTCATGCTCAGTAAGTATCAAGATGAGCATAATATTGTTCTTGTAGGACCACATTAGATCCATTAGATGTAAAGAATATTTTCTTCAATATGTCATGCTTTGTAATTTCTTCACCATACAATTTCAACTGTGAAGTGATTTGAAACAATCCTGAGATATGCTTAGCAACTATTTTAATTCTATTAAAACCTAATAGGAAGCTACTTAATTAATTCTTGTCTAATAAGGATTTTGTTAGGGTAGAAATAATATTTCCTAGTTTTATTAGGGTATTAGTTCTTAAACCTATATAAACATTCTACTATTGTTATTAGAGGGATATATAGAATTCATCTCTTTCTCGTTCAACATTGTATTAAAGCGAAAAAAGATCCATCAAAGTTTTTTTTAAATATATATATATAAAGAGAGAAAGAAGGCCATGTATTTTTCATAGTAGCAATTGTGGCAAAAGTATATGGCTACTGTTTACTACGGCTAATATGGCTACTTCCTCATCTTTTACTCATCCTAGTAGTGGGGTTTAAATTATTACAATAAATCTATTTGAGGATAGTTACCTCTGTGGTCAAAGGGAGTTGAAAAATACTTGATTGCTTAAGGAAAAAAAAAGTATTTGATTGATGATCCTCCAGAGAAGAAATCAAAGGAGTACTCAAAGTGGAAGTAGGATGATACTATGGTTACTACTTATTTATAATCATTGATTTTGGAGCCTCATCTCTTGTGACTAGTAAGATTTCAACTCTATCTTTAAATTTTACTCTTTACCTCATAAACTGTCTTTAGTATGTTGGCACATGGCACAAAAACCCATGTTAAGGGTTTAGGAATCGTTTTTACCAATTTTAATCTTACACTTTCATTCGCTCTTCGTGTACCTAAATTTCCTGTTAGTCTTTTATCTGTTAGTCAATTAACCAAAAATGTCAACTGCTTAATTACATTTTTTTCCATCTTATTGTGCTTTTAAGGATCTTGGTACGAGGGAGACAATTGTTGGAGGACGTGAGACAAATGGGGCTTATAACCTTTCTTCTCTACCATTCCCTAATTATGAACCATATATGTCAGTTTCTACAGAGCAATAGCACTACAGATTAGGACATCCTTCCTCTCAACTTCTTAAACATATAGGTCTACCAATTAGTGTTTCCTCTAGTATTGAGTGTAAGTCTTATCAACTATGTAAACATCACTGACTCTCTTTTCCATCACAAGTCAATAAATTAAGTTCACATCATTTTCAATTAGTTCATTATAATGTTTGGGGTTTATGTCGAATCCCTAATGGTCATGTTTTCAAGTACTTTATGTCATTTGTTGATGATTGTTCTCATGCTACATAGTTGTATCTTTTAAAAGAATGATCATAAGTCCCCCATGTATTTGAATTATTTTTTAGTTAAATAAAAACTCAGTTTGGTGTTTCTATTCAAACATTTCATTATAATAATGCCTTAGAATATTGTTATTCTACACTTTCTGAATTTTGTAAGAAACAAAGAATTATTCATCAAATCTCATGTCCTTATACACCTGAACAAAGTAGGGTGGCTAAAAGGAAAAATAGGCATTTGTTAGACATAGCTAGCTAGAACAATTATTTTACATATGAAGTTCCATTTATAGGTTGGATAAGAGGTATTTAAGTTACGAAAATTTTTCCTATTAACCTAATCATTTGTATTGCCTACAAACTAATTCTATCTCCATCGTAGAGAGGTCTTAAGAGAGAAAATATGCTATAAGATACTTTTGTATTAGAGGAAGTACCTTTCAAGTTTACTTTTCTTGGACAATATGGCTAGAGAGATCTATCATGTTTATTTATATTTCTATCACTCAACACATAGCTAGCTACTGAAAACTTGAAAAGCATCTACCAAGTTTGAAACTACATCAAATCTTTGATTATATTAAAAAAAAGACAATTATACTCTTATATAAAAATAGTTATTTAACAAAAATAATGACTAAAATTTTAACTTTTAGTAAAATAAAATATATTTACTCTTAATATATTAATAAAATAAATAAAAATATTATTTTATAGCACATTTGTAATATAATATTTGTTAGTATATAATATATTATTTATTTTATAACATTTTTTGTTATTTTATTTATATTTTAGTTATATATTATTTGTTCGTATTTATGAAAAAGTCCCCATTTTTTTCCTGTCCCTTCATTCTTTAAAAACCGCTTGTTTTGTAGTTTTTTTAGAAACATTAATCTTATTTAAATTCTAATCTGGATATTTTGGGTTTTAATGCAGTCTTAATGAGGCTAAACCAAATTGTCAAGGTATGTCCCACTTGGGCTTGATCCATTTGAGTCTTTTTTGTTATCTGGCCCAAGATCATGGGGCAGGTACGGAGCAAAATCATTGACGAGCTGTGTGCGTGCTTGTACTGCTTTGTTCGGTCCAACCCTTAAATCGGGAATTTGTCACCCCAACGTATATAAATATATTTAATTTAAATTACAATACAATCATAAATATTGTATTATAAATATGTTACAAATAACTAAATTTATAAATTTATTTTTATTGATAATTAATATTTAATTTATAATATATAAATAAATATTTCATTGTCAATATACTATAAAATAGATACTTATAATTAATATTATATTTATTTTTAATTAGGAGTTTAAAAATGTAATTGATGTTCTCTAATAAACAGAGACTTTAGTGGATATATATTATCCATTAATCAATCTAATAGCTAAAGGATTTATTAGCCATTGACGGCTATATTAATTAGCTTTTCTATCGTACTATTGTTTCAATTTGGAAACAAAAAAGTACACAAATTATGCCAAAAGAAGAGGTTTGGAAGAAATTTGAATTAATTTTATCATATTTTATCACGAACAGTATTTAATAAATTCCTGATGGTTAGGTTATATATTGAGATTTCATCTCAGGCTCTAAATTGGGATCTCATCTAAGAATATTTTGATAAGAGAAATTAGCTGACAAAACAATTTTTATTCTCAGGCTTTGTTCCCCACAGTTGGTAATTTAAGAAGCCTTTCAGTGGTTGAACTTAGCTTATTATTACTTGATGTCTTCTACTCCCGACTTGAGCTTTCTTTCCTCGACAAATTGCAAGCATTTAGGCTATATAATCCTTGCACACAATCCGCTCCATGTCATCCTTCTGCGATCCTCGGAGAATCTTTTTGTTGATACCAAAATCGCTTGATATAAACTAATAAATTTGTTTGTACGAGAGAAAAAAGACCCGTCTCTTATCTCTTTTCTTTCCTTATATACTTATTTCCTTAAGTTTTTGGGAATAATAATCTGAGTTCAATTCTAATTATATATAATTAAAGATTTTGGTTTATCTTTGATTTTATGAAATAAAACTTTTTCAAAAATATTTTGTATTGGGCATAACTTTAATAAATTTTTTTGATTAAAGTCTTTTTTAATTTGTATCTTTTCTCTTTATCTTTTGAGTATTTCTTCTTTAATATAGATCCAGTAGCTATGTTGCTAGGATAATATATATGCGAAAAATTGGCTTGATTTTGTATGTTGGAAAAGCGGTCCAATACTTTCTATTTCCTTGGAAAAGATTATTGTTTTTTTTTTTGTGCAGTGGAAAAGATTATTATTGAATACTGCAAAATTAGTAGCAGTATTCCTGAAGAATTTGACTTTGGTAGGCATGGGAAACAATCAACTGACTGGATCAATTCCAACGATATTTGGGCAGTTGCAATTTCAAGAAGTTGATGTTGTTAGGCTTTCTAGATCTCTTCCAACTACATCGGGTAATCTTGTTTCCTCAAGAGATCTCTCGTTATGCTGTAATGGATTGATTTCCACTATACCCTAGTCTCTATGGAGCCTTAAGGACAAGAACTTGTGCGATCAACGGGTGGGTTCACTAAGCACATTAAAGAATTATTATGGATTGTTTTGGTTCAGTTTATAAAGGGAGACTTCAAGGGACCTGGTGGGATATGCTTGGCTTTCAAGGATCTACTGACATGTGACATCGTTGAAAATAAACAGTTCAAATTACATTTTAATTAATTTTACGTATTTATTATTATAATTACTATATTTAAAGGTAAAAATTATTATTTATTATCATTTCTTATTAACCCACCCAAGAGTTGTCATCCATCCTTCCCCAGTGCCAACTGTTGCCTTAAATTGCTGCCAATGTGCAACATCATTATGAAAATCTTGAATGAGAAATTTAACACGCTTCCAAATTTTGAGAACCCGAGAAGCCAATGACTCAAGGAGTCAGGTGAAGTAATCTTCTTTACTTGAAGAGGATATAATCTAATATCTGATTACCCAAGAATCCAAGGAGTCAGGTGAAGGAATTTGTGGAACAATTCCCAAGTCTTTTGGAGCACTCTCATGCCCTAAATATCTAAATCTTTCTTTCAACATGCTAGAAGGAGAAATTCCAAACTTTACGGCTGAATTATTTGTGAGAAATCTTGCATTGTGTGGCTTTCCAAGTGCAAGCCTCACCATATAAGGAGAACAATTGATCTCCAACGAATTGTTTTGCCATTGAGTATTGCATCAACGATACTTGTTTTGGTCCTTGTACTTTCCTTGATAATGCCAAAAGAGAAAGCCAAAGATTCCAAATGATTCTTGTTAAGAAAAATCAAGCAAATAAACAAATAGAAAATAACAATCATCACAAGCAACACCGAATTTTTGTGAAAGACCTTTGAAATTTTCAAAGGTCATCAGAGATGGAGGCGAATTTTCACTAAAAATGAAGACGAAAAACTGTACACAATTTGCCTTAAACTCCAAATATATACTTTTCGTTTGAGTGGGGTTTGGACTAAACTTGGCTCGAATCAAACCCAAACAATAAAAAATAAAACCCATACAATATATTTACACACACATGCAGACACACACACACACACATATATATACACACACATTATATTATAAATGGATTCGACTCCCCAACTACGATAGCATACCTCAATATACTGTACCGGTTATGAAATATGAGTTATAAATTCTTCCACTCTAATATATCAGTACGAGAAATTTGGAAAGGAATTTCTTACTATGAACTTGTGCAAGCTACAGTTGTGTTCATTGAGCACAACCTACTTGGCGTAGGGAGTTTTGGTTCAGTTTAGAGAGGGAACTTCAAGATGGGTTGGAAGTTGCAATAAAGGTGTTTCACCTGCATTTTGAAGAAGCATTTAAGAGATTTAATGCTGAATGTGAAGTTATTATGAGCAGCGTTCATCATACATAGATCCTCGCTTCAATTGGTTACATGGCACCAGGTTATTCCATATTAATTTTTTTTGTTTATTGTAATTTTAACTTTGTTGTTTTCAATTGATTTATTAAAATATAAAATGGTTAACATAATAATGAATTAATATCATTCACAGCTTGAGGACGATATTCTTCAAATTATAATGGGGAAGCGTCAATTTGAGGGTACGGCTTTTTTTGAAAAACTTGTGGTCAATGATAGACTTATACATTATTCAACTTATACAAAGAAACATGAGGGTTTGCTTAGTGATTTTATGTTGAAACTCTTGGAATTATGCTTCTTTCATTACTATTTGAGTTAGAGGTACGTTAACTAACTGTAATTTAAGTGTGAACACCATTAGAGTTTTAATGGAAATTATAAATTAATTTAACTAAATCGGTAGACTTTCCTTTTACCCACTACCGGGGTCCTTTAAAAAAAGCATATTCTTCTTTCTGAATTCTTTATCAGTTAATTATTATACTAATTATTCAGGAAAAGCTCTACCTTTATATTTTTGATATTTTTAAAAATCTAACTCACTTTCAAATAATATATGAAATGGGGAAAGAAGTGGAAACACGTTTCATTTATCCTTTATCACATGTGTACAGACTGCTCGTAGTAATATTGGGAAATTAATATATAAACAAGTTGATGATCAGTTCTTAAACATGACTAAATAATATTATTAATTATATATAAAGATAGCATGTTTAGTAGTCATAGGTCCTCTAATTCATAACTATTTAAAACCAAAAAGTCAAACAACTAATAAAGCTCGAATAGGGATCACCTTCACTTTCCTTTCTTTCTTTAATTTCCTGAGAAAAAAAAAAAATCAATCCCTTCCCAACAAGCTGCCAAGCCAGGATTCCTTTTAGACATCAAAGTTGATTTTAACCCATTATGATGGAGGTGGCTGCCACTTTAGAGGAATCACCTTAGGGGCTCGCCTAAGTGAGTATGGGACCCCAAGATCCACTAGGGTGTCCCCGTCTTTCCCGAAAACAATCAGCTACAGCAGCTCTAAAGTTTATCGAACCAACATTCCACCGTATATTGTTCCTTGCCTTCCAAATGGCGTAAAAAATAAAAGAAGAAGAGGCGAGCCAAAGATTAAATAATTGGGGACTAAAGTCAACCCTGCAGATAATGTCCCACAAAGAATGAATATAGAAAATCTGAGGTAAAGTTAACCGAAAGCAGGAGAAAATCCAAGTCCAAATCCCATTAACAAAAGAGCAACAATCAAATAAGTGATCAACATCTTCAAAATGGGAAGCGCTTGTGCAAAGAGAACAAAAGGAAACTATACAAACTCCATAACTTCTAAGCACATCATCAGTTGGTAAACGGTTTTGCAATAATCACCATAACTAGGTTGAAACTTTGGGAGGAATTAAAGAATGACAAATCATTTTGGTCCAACTGAGCGAAGGAGGAGGTTGAATAAAATTATAGTTCTCAGCTAGAGAGTTTCCCATCTTGAGAAGAACTCCAAACTAACTTATCTTGTGAATAGGGAGAGATGAAGATTGTAGAGAATTTGGAAGCCAAATGAGGAAAGGAGTTCAAAATGGATTGAGGAATCTGCAACTTTCCTTCATGGACTACATCAGCAACATGACCTGAAGATTGACATGGTTAAAATCTTGTTTAGGAAGAATTGGGTCTCCAAGCCAATTATCAAACCAAAAATGAATATTGGAACCATTTCCGAACCAAAGAGAAGAATTCAGCATTTTATGGTACCCATTCAAATCAAAACGAGTTAGTAAATAGTTGGAGCCACATCACCTTTTGTCGAGCCTCCAGAAAAACTTCAGCAAGCAAGCTTTGTTTATAATATCTAAACGGTGAAGACCCAAGCCTCCCTCTACTTTTGGTTTACATATTTGGCTCCAAGAAATTAAAGCCAATTTTCTATAAAGATGATATCTTGTTAAAGTGAAATTCCGTGCTCCTTGGTGGAGCTGTGAGATTATAAATTGAAGCCAAAGGTAGACATAAAAACTATGAAGAAAATTAGAAAAAACATTCTTAGTTAGTTCAACTTTGTTAGCTAAAGAAAGTAGCTTTTCTTTCCAATTATTGAGCGTGGCTATAGCTCTATCAGCCAAACATTGAAGATGATTGGAACGAGGAGCGCCCTTAGAAATCGAAACCCTTAAATAGTTATAAGGAAGCAGGCCTTGGGAAAAACCCAAGAGTTAAAGAATGTGGCTACTACGAGATTAAGCAGATTCATCAATGAATATTATACTCTTCTATGTATTGATAACCTGTCTAGAATGTAATAAAAAAAAGCTTCAAATTCTTGAGAACCTAAGAATTTGAGTACTTGAGTACCTCGAGGACTTAAGGTCATCCTAACTTGAAGAGGACCTGATATGGTGTATGAGGTAGAGTATTGGAGGACTTGAGGACCCAATGAGTCAAGGTACAGTAGTCATCTTTGACTTGAAGAGGACATGATTTAGTGTTTGAGTACTCGAGTACTCGAGAACTTAAGGTCACGAGGTGGAGTAGTTATCCTGACTTGAAGAGGACTTGATCTAATGTCCGAGGACTTGAGTACCCGAGGACCTGATCTAGTGTCCGAGTACTTGAGTACTTGAGGACCTGAGAACTTGAAGAGGTGTTGTCATCCTAATTTGAAGAGGATATCAAATCTTCTTGAATTAGGATACCAAACCTACTTGAATTAGAATACTAAACCTACTTGAATTGAGATATTTAAGGGCATTATAAAAACCCTTTACTCTAGAGCTTTGAAGGGAGAGGAGGAAGGGAGAGGAGAAGAGAGGGAGAAACTAAATAAAGTCATTTTGTACATGTCTTTGCCTCGTGGATGGTAGCAATTTTACTGAACCATGTAATTCTTGCTTGTCTCCGGACTTGCTTATTATTTATGTGTTTTATGTTTACTATCTAGTCAGATCTGATAGTTTTTATTAGATCACAATCTTAATAAAATTATATTAGTGATAGAACGTTGTTACCGAGGCTAGTTTTTCGCAACAATTGGTATCAAAGCCAAGTTCCCATGTAACATGTCTTTGCCTAAGTTTGATATGGAGAAATTAAATGGAGAGAATGACTTGAACTTGTGGCATCTAAAGATGAGGGCAATCTTAGTTCATTAAGGGCTGGAAAATGCTCTTAAAGGAGAAGACAAGATGCTTGAGATATTGACAAAAGCTGAGAAAAGAGAGATTTTGAGGAAAGCTCATTATGAAATTGTATTAAGTCTGAGTAATCAGGTTCTAAGGAAAGTTTCAAAAGAAAAGACTACAGCCAGGTTTTGGAACATCTTTGGCCAATAGGATATACTTAAAGAAAAGATTGTATACCCTTGCTATGGTTGGAGGGATCCCAATTAAAGAACATATTGATATATTTAACAAGGTAGTTTTTTACCTTGAAACAATAGACGTGAAGATTAAAGATGAGGACCAAGCGATGATCTTGTTTAGTTTTTTGCCAAAATAGTATTACCACTTTGTTAAGACCTTAACATATGGTCGAACCTCATTCTCTATAACAGATGTTAAGGCAACCCTAAACTCTAAAGAACTTATCAGAAAGCAAGAAGAGAAGAATTCAAGTCAAGGAGAAAGTTTGATAGTAAAAAAAAGACTAGAAAAATAAGTGCAGAGGGGTAAGAAACATGTTAGATCCAAATCAAAGCCAAAGACCTTGAAGTATTTTTATTCCAATCAAGAAGAACATTTTGAAAAGGATTGACCAGAAAGAATGAACAAAAAGAAGGCAGATGGTGATGCAGCTGTTGTAACAAAAGATTGCTTTGAATCTGTAGATCTACTCGTCGCATTTGGTGAATGAGTGTTAGATTCAGGTTGTTCTTTCCATACGTTGCATAATTTAAATGTGTTTTGAGTCTTATTAAACATGTGATAAGGGTGAAGTATTAATGGGCAACAATGAAATATGTAAGGTTATTGGGATTGGTAATGTCAAGATCAGAATATTTGATGGAGTGTTAAGAGAATTGTATCAGGTTAGGTATGTACCAGACCTGAAAAGAAACCTTATCTTCTTAGGAATGTTAAATTAGTCAGGGTGTATATTTAAGGCTGAAAATAAGACTTTGAAAGTAATTAATGGTTCTATGGTAGTCATGAAGGGGGTGAGAAAAAATGGTTTATATGTCTTGGATGGATCTACTGTCATTGGTTTTGGTAATACGGTAACAGGCTTTGACAATAGCAAGACTAGGTTATGGCATGAAAGGTTAGGCTATATAAGTGAAAAAAGGTTAAAAGAATTAAGTAAACATGGAGTGTTTGGCAATGATAAGATTGAATCATTAGGCTTTTGTGAAAAAAGTGTTTTAGGAAAATCTACAAGAGTAACATTCGGGGTTACTGAGCATAAAACAAAAGGATCTTAGAATACATTTACTGAGATCTATGGGGACCTTCACAAGCCAATTCCTTAGGTGGTTCAAGATATTTCTTATCCTTGATAGATGATTACTTTAAAAAGGTTTCAGTATATGCACTAAAGTCTAAGGATTAGTTTAGCACGAATGAAGGATGAATAGATTGCAAGACAAAAGAAGTTCATACGACCCTCATTATAGAGTCGAGTATTGACTCCCACCACTCTAGTGAATCAAACTACCTTAACAACTGTAACCAAGAGATTGAGCTGGGATGAAATGCAAAAATTAAGGGCACAATGGCTTTGTTTCAAGTGTAATCAAAGATTCACTTTAGGTCATAAGTGTCAAAAACCTCAATTACTCCTTCTTAAATGCCAAAATAGCAATAAAACCAAAGAATACATGGTAAAAGACGAAGAATTGTAGCTTGGAGATGCTATAGAAGATCAAACCAAACCAGAAATCTTATTGTAAGCACTAACAATTTAGGCATCACCATGAACCATGAGAGTAGTAGCCACCATTGGATCATAACAAGTGATGGTATTGACCAACAGTGGATCAACTCATAATTTCCTAAGCGAGAAAGTAGCCTATTTGCTTTGACTTCTGGTGGTACCAACAAAATCATTTGATGTTTATATAACTAATAGAGAATGCCTAATCTATCAGCATCGATTTGAGAAGGTACAAGTAAATTTACAAGGAATTACTTTCTCACTCACACTATATTCTCTACCTCTAACAAGACCTGATATGATGTTAGGCATCAAATGGCTAAAGATGCTAGGCTTTGTGGTTTGTAATTGGAAACAATTAACCATGGACTTTTATAAAGATAATCAAGGAAGAAGATTCCAAGGAATTAATCAACTTATCCAAGCTACCTCATTGAAATCAATTGTAAAGGAAATACATCAAGACCAAATGTTATTTGTCGTTTATCTACAAGCTATAAAAGAGTCCATTTAGGCAGATACAGATCCTAATATGTAACAAATACTAGAATATTATGAGAATGTGTTCAAAGAACCAACTAGACCTTAAGGGAAATTGACCATCACATTCCTCTTAAAAAAACACTCAACCTAGAAATATTTAGCTTTATAGATATGCATATTTTCGAAAGGAAGAGATCGAAAAACATGTCTAGAAGATGTTCAATATGGGAATCATTCAACCTAACAATAGTTCATTCTCATATCCAATTTTACTAGTGAAAAAGAAATATGGCACTTGGTGATTATGCACATACTATCGATCACTAGACATAGCCATTATTAAAGACTGATTTCCCATCCCTATGGTGGACGATATGCTAGATGAGTTATATGGTGCAGCTTATTTTACCAAACTAGGTTTACGAGCTAGATATCATCAAGTACAAGTACATGCTCTTAACATTCCAAAAATTGCTTTTAGAACACATAATGGCCATTTTAAGTACCTAGTTATGCCTTTTGGCTTATGCAATGTGTTAGAATATACCTTGAATCAGTTATTCTGGCCTAGGGTTATCTGTTTAGGCCTAATTTTTTGGGCTTTTCCACATCTGTCTAGGGAGTACTATATAAACTCTCTAGGTCATAACCTAGCTGTAATCTGTAATCTGTACTCCTCAAGATCAATAAAGCTTTCCTCTCCTCTGCCTGTAGACGTAGCTAACACATCGTTAGTGAACCACGTTAAATCTCTGTGTTCTTAATTATCTTTCTTGCTTTCGTTATAACAAACTGGTATCAGAGTAGATCTGTCTAGGGTTTAAAATTCGGTGAGAAAGATGTCTATTATGAATGTGAAGATCGACAAATTCACGGTGAGGAATAGTTTCAGTTTATGGCAGATCAAGATGCAAGCCTTATTGAAACAACAAGGGTTGTGGGCGCCGCTTGCGAGAAAGTCAGCGGATCCAATCACCGCTGAGATGGCTGTTTTGGAGGAGAAGGAACACTCGACGATTATACTATGTCTTGCAGACGATATCATCACCGAGGTCGTGAAGGAGGAAACCACACAAGGTCTGTGGGTTAAGCTCGAGGGTCTCTATATGACAAAGTCCTTAACCAATAAGTTGCTTCTAAAACAACGTCTGTTCAATCTGCGAATGCAAAAAGGTATGCCTTTCCAAGATCACTTAGATCAGTTAAACACAATTTTATTGGAATTGCATAATATTGATGTTAAAGTTGAAGATGAGGATGCTGCTTTAATTCTGTTAGTATCTTTACCATTGTCGTATAAGAATTTTGTACAATCGTTTATTGTTGGAAAAAATACTGTCTCTGGAGGAGGTTAGATTGTCCCTCCATACTAGAGAGTTGCGTCATAAGGCGACTGGTACAGGTGCAGATAATCAGGCTGCTGGGTTAGTAGCTGGTGGGAGTTATGGACATGGAAATTCGGGGAAGAAGAAATTCAAGAAGCCAGTTTCTAAAGGTCCAAAACCCAATGAGAAGGGATATTGGAAATCCGATTATCCCAAGAAGAAGAGGCAATAGGATAAACCGATAGGTACTGCTACTGTAGCAGATACTAATTCTAAAGAAGATATTGCTCTAGTTGCTGATGAGCACACGCATCACAATGATGTGTGGATTCTAAATTCTGGAGCGTCTTACCATATATGTCCGCGCAGGGAGTGATTTACAACCTACGAGCAGGTAGATGGAGGCAATATTTCTATGGCTAACAGTTCTATTTGTAAGGCGGTTGTAATAGACTCGATTAAAATATGGACACATGATGGTAAATTCTGCACATTGAATGATGTTAGGCATGTTCCACTTATGACAAAGAATCTGATATCTTTGAGTATGTTGGACAATAAGGGTTTCAGTTTTCAAGGTGAAGGTGGAGTTTTACATGTCTGCAAGGGTTCGAATGTGGTTCTGAAAGGTGTAAAGCGTGGTACCTTATATTTTCCTCAAGGTTCTACGCTGTCAAGTTCTATTGCTATTGCATCCTTGGAGATTGATAAGGACAACATGACCAAGTTATGGCATATAAGGATTGGTCACATGAGTGCAAGAGGGATGCAAATTCTGTCAAAAAGGGATCTTCTCTGTGGCCACAAGGTTAAAGATCTTGAATTATGTGAACATTGTATTTTTGGGATGTTATATCGCAGCAAGTTTCCTAAAGCAATACATAGAACAAAAAACACATTTGATTACATCCATTCTGATTGTTGGGGTCCTTCTTAGGTGGAGTCTTTAGGGGGTCACAGATATTTTGTGTCAATGATTGACGATTTCTCAAGGATGACTTGGGTGTTCAGTATGAAGCATAAAAGTGAAGCCTTTAAGAACTTCAGGCAGTAGAAGAAATTAATGGAGAATCAAACAGGGAAGAAGATCAAAAGGCTGCGAACTGATAATGGTTTAGAATTTTGCTAGTCTAAGTTTGATGAGTTCTGTAAGAATGAAGGGATTGCTAGGCATCATACAGTCAGAGATATACCACAGCAGAATGGTGTAGCAGAACGTATGAATCAGACACTTCTGGAGAGAGCTAGGTGCATGCTTTCTAATGTTGGACTAACAAGAATGTTCTGGACAGAAGCGGTTAGTACAGCGTGTTATCTGATAAATCGTGGACTTGACACAGGTATACATCTCAAAACTCTTTTTGAGGTGTGGTCTGGTAAGCCTGCTGATTACTCTAGCTTGAGAGCTTTGGTTATACTGTTTATTATCATGTAAATAAGGGTAAATTAGAGCCACGAGCTAAAAAGGGAGTATTTGTAGGTTATGGGGATGGGATTAAAGGGTATAGAATCTGGTTCCCCGTCTGAAAATAGGGTTATACTTAGTAGAAATATAGTTTTTGATGAAAATTCTATGTTTAACTCTACTGTGAAGTCTATTGTTGTGTCAGAAAATGGTAGTGTTGAGAAACAAGTGGAGCAACAAGTCACTCTAGATGAGAGTGAACCATAACATGAAGATCAACACCCATAGTCAGAGTCAGAACCATCAGGTTCTTCATTACCAGTAGCAAGTCAGCACAGTTTGGCTTTTAATCGATCAAAGAGAGCTAACTATGGGATACCTCCCAAGAGATACGGTTTTGAAGATATGGTGGCCTATGTACTACATGTTGCTAAAGAGGTGGATCCTGACTCTAATGAGCTATCCACCTATAAAGAAACAGTTACATGTACTAAGTCTACCCAATGGCTTGCTGCAATGGGAGATGAGATGGAGTCACTTCATAAGAATCAGACTTGGGAATTAACCAAGCGAACTCGAGACAGAAAGATCGTCACTTGTAAATGGGTTTATAAGAAGAAGGAAAGAGAAACATTTGTTGAGGGTATCAAGTATAAAGCTCGAGTAGTAGCTAGAGGGTTTACCTAGAGAGAGGGAGTAGACTACAATGAGATTTTTTCGCTAGTGGTCTGACACACTTCCATCAGGGTGCTACTAGCAATAGTTGCACATCAGGATTTGGAGTTTGAACAACTAGATGTGAAAACAGCTTTTCTACATGGAGAGTTGGAAGAGGAAATATACATGACTCAGCCAAATGGTTTTCAGGTTCCTGGTAAGGAAGACTATGTTTGCAAGTTGAAGAAGTCCTTGTATGGACTAAAGCAGTCTCCGAGGCAGTGGTATAAGAGATTCGACAGCTATATGATAGAGATTGGCTACACCAGGAGTCCGTATGATTGTTGTGTTTATTACAGCAAGGCAACAAATGGTTCTTTGATTTATCTGGTCCTGTATGTAGATGATATGTTGATAGCTGCAGAGAACAAGTCTGATGTTCAGAAGTTGAAGGATCTTCTTAGTGTTAAGTTTGAGATGAAAGATTTGGGTGCAGCTCGAAAAATTCTGGGAATGGAGATTTATAGGGATAGAAGCAAAAAGAAGCTCTTCTTGTCACAGAAGGGATATATTCAGAAGATTTTGTCAAGATTTGGCATGTCTACCGCAAAGCCCATAGATACTCCTAGTGTTGTAAATGCACATCTGTCTGTTGCTTTTACACCTAAATCTGCTGAGGAGAAGGAGTACATGTCTCGAGTTCCCTATGCTAGTGCAGTAGGAAGCTTGATGTATGCAATGGTCTGCACTAGACCTGATCTTGCACAGTCTGTTAGTGTTGTTAGTAGGTTAATGGGTGAACCTGGCAATGAGCATTGTTAAGCTGTGAAGAGGATTTTTTGGTACCTCAAAAGTACATTTAATGTTGGTCTTATTTATGAAGGTGATACATAGTGTTCAATGACAGGGTTTTCAAACTCTGATTATGCTAGAGATGTTGACAATAGAAGATCTATGACTGGTTATGTTTTCACTCTTGGTAGTTCAGTTGTTAGTTGGAAAGGTATTTTGCAGCCTACAGTGACTTTGTCTACTACAGAAGCAGAGTACATGGCATTGACAGAAGCAGCCAAAGAGGGAATCTGGTTGAAAGGATTGGTCAGTGATTTGGGTCTACATCATGATCAGGCTATAGTGTACTGTGATAGTCTCAGTGCAATTTGTTTAGCTAAGGATCAAGTTCATCATGAGAGGACTAAGCACATTGATGTAAGGTATCATTTTCTAAGAAGTGAGAAGAGAATTAAGGTGAACAAAGTGGGTATTGCTGATAACCCAGGTGATATGTTCACCAAGCCGATTTCGCATAGCAAGTTCCAACACTGTTTGAACTTGCTAAATGTTAGGAGTTGTTAATTGTCCTTTAGGGGGCAAAATCTGAGGCAGAGGAGGTTTCTTTTGGTACATCTGGCATTGTGTATGATGCGTCTAGTACATCTGTTATTTGTGAGAGGATTCAAGTCAAGGTGGAGATTTGTTAGAATATGTCTTGAATAAATTATTCTGGCCTAGGGTTATCTGTTTGGGCCTAATTTTTTGGGCTTTTCTGCATCTGTCTAGGGAGTACTATATAAACTCTCTAGGTCATAACTTAGCTGTAATCTGTACTCCTCAAGATCAATAAAGCTTTCCTCTCCTCTACCTGTAAACATAGCTAACACATCGTTAGTGAACTACGTTAAATCTCTGTGTTCTTTATTTGCGTTCTTAATTATCTTTCTTGCTTTCGTTATAGAACAATGCCACTCTATCTTTCAAGCCATTATGAACTCTATATTTTATCCCCTTTTTCACAAGTTCATATTAGTTTTCTTTGATGATATTCTGGTTTATAGTCATACCTAGGAATTGCATGTAGAATATGTACGGACAACATAAGTTTTCATCAAAGCAAGCAAATGTAGTTTTAGTAAATAGGAACTGGAATATTTAGGCCATATTATGACGTATCAAAGGGTAAAAGTGGATAGTTAAAAAATTGAGGCAACGGTAGCTTGGCCAAAGCCTACTAATATTACTTAATTATGTGGCCTTTTAGGCTTGACTGGGTATTACAGAAAATTTATTTGAAATTATGGGATTTTAGCTCGCCTCCTTACCAATCTTTCAAAAAAGGAAGCTTTAGGTGGAATCAAGAAGCAGTAGATGCATTCGAAATGCTAAACCAAGTCATGACAACTACTTCGATATTAGCCATGCCAAATTTTAATGAATCTTTCATTATTGATACTGATGCTTTAGGCAATGGAATTGGAGCAGTACTAACTCAACAAGGCAAGTCAATCGTATTTATGAGTCGAGATTTGGGGATTACAAAACAAGTACGGGCAATTTATGCTAAGGAAATGCTAGTAATTATAGAAGCGATTTAGACATGGTGGTCGTGTCTAATGAGCAAGAAATATTTTATTCAAACTGATCAACAGAGTCTCAAATACTTTTTGGATTAGTGTGTGGAAACTCTTAAGTAACAAAAATGGGTAGCAAAGCTCTTGGGTTATAACCACGAAATTCGCTACCGATTAAGAAGTGAAAATTCAGCTGCAGATGCCTTCTCTCACCACCCCGACAACCCTTTCTTTAATTCTTTGTTTGTCTTGCAGGTTGATCTTTAGAATGATATGCGCAAAGCAGCACAAGATGATCCATATATGCAGTAATTGAACCATCAGGCAATGACAAATCCTACAAGCCCTAATTTGATGCAAAATGACCTTTGCTTTTACAAACAAAAAGTGGGTGTTCCACAAACTATCCACAACTAGTTGCAAAAAGAATTTCATGAAAATAAAATGGTAGAGCATTCTAGAGTATTGAGGACATTCAAAAGGTTAGTTCAACCATTTTATTGGCCATCCATGTACTAGTTTGTCCAAGAATATGTCACACGATGTGACATTTGCCAAAAGACCCAAATTGAAACTTTTGCACGCAGGATTAGTTCAACTATTTCCCATTCCATGTCAAGTTGGAGATGATATCACTTTGGATTTTGTCAAAGGGCTACCACTCTTCTAGGACAAGAATAGTCTTTTGATGGTCGTAGATAGACTTAGTAAGTATGTTTATTTTATTGCTTTATCACATCCATTCTCGAAAAAAATTGTAGCCGAAAAATTTATGGAGAATGTCATCAAACTCTATGGCATGCTAAAATCAATTATTAGTGACCGTGATCTCGACTTCATCAGTAAATTCTGCCAAGAGTTCTTCACTATGTCCAAAACCAAGCTGAAAATGAGCTCAGCTTACCATATGTAGACTAATGGACCAACTGGAGTTGTGAACTATTATGTTGACCAATATCTACGTTACTTCGTTCATCAGTGGCTGCAAAAATGGCATAATCATCCACCTTGGACAGAATTCTGGTACAATACCACTTTACTTTGATTGGTTATCTTGAGTTAACAAAGTTGATCAAAACCTCTTGAATCGAGATTAATTACTTCAGCACTTGAAGAAAAAATCTGGAAATAATAGCTAATAAAATTAAGCAAATGACAGACAAAAAATATAGAGATGTGAAGTTTCAAATAGGTGATATGGTACTACTTAAGCTACATCCTTATCGTCAACAAATAGCCTTCAAATAAGCCCATCAAAAACTTGCCGACAAATTCTATGGTCCTTATCAAATTGCAAAGAAGATTGAAAAAATCGCTTACCAACTTTAATTGTTAGCATAAGCAAAGGTCCACCCTATTTTCCATGTTTCTCTCTTAAAGAATTATGTGGGGGATCATTCACAAGAGAATTTAGAGTTGTCACCAATTACTGATGAAGGTGCAATTAAAGTAGAACCAAAGAAAATTTTGGATATGCGTTGGATAAAGGCAAGAAGTTTGTTGAAGAACGCTTGGTGAAGTGGAAGCTTTTGCCTATTGAAGATGCTATATGGGAAGATATAAAGCTGTTATAGAATCAGTTTCGTACCATAGACTTTGAGGACAAGGATCCACTTCACGGGGGGAGTATTGATAGGCCCAGAAGATCAAAAAGAATTCTTAGAAAGAATCCCAAGTTTTTAGCTTGAGAATGAGCTTGACTAGGTCCAAGCTTTTTGATTTATTTTTGCATTTGTTTTCTGCATTTTTTTTTTAATTTTTACACATTCAAATTTGTTACAACTCATTTTCTTAAGTTTATGCCAGTTAGTTTCCTGAGGTTAGGGCTTATTTGTTAAAGTTTAACTCTTTATATTACTAGGTGAACAGTGAATAAGATAAGCATAATTTATAACAAACAATTATGGTATGTCTTTCACCTAGAGAAAGCAAAATACTTCACTATAATTACTCGTCTTTTTTATAGGGACCTATCATTACCCAAAAGTTCAATAAGAATTCCTCAGAAGAATCTCAAGTTTTTAGCTTAAGATTGAGCTTGACCAAGTTCAAACGTTTTCATTTTTTTCTGCATTTGTTTTCCGCGTTTGTTTTGAATTTTTGCACATTCAAATTTGTTACAACTCATTTTGTTAAGTTTAGGTCAGTTTCCTAAGGTTTAAGCTTATTTGTTAAAGCTTAACTCTTTATATTGGTTGGTGAACAATGAATAAAATCAACAAAAGTACTTTACTATAATTACTCTTGTCTTTCTAATCGGGATCTATCAGTCAGGTTTCATTACTATAAATTCATTTGGCTTTGTAATAAATTTGTAGACTAGTTTGGGTTCCTTATGGTTGTCTATCTCTTGGTTCCACTTCGACTAGCGACATTTTTCAATAGAATGACCAAAATGTTTACATCCATTACATTGAACTGGTAAGTTTTCATGGTGAATTTCCATGTCAAAACGACAGTTTAGAAGTTCAACCGTAACAAAAGCAGGTATCAGCTTTGACAGACCTACCTCCACCAAAAATCTTGCATTAAAAGCCAAATTTTTTTGTCGCGGGTAGCTTGATCGACATGTAATAGAATGCCTAGACCACAAGCCACCATCGGCAAAATCCTTAGATGCCAATATTCAAGGTTAAGGTCGTATATTGTAACCCATATTTAAGCATGGGATAGAATTTTTAGTTCAGATGGATTGAAGTTAGGTTACCATTGATATAGGTGAAAAACACCTTGGGGCAAAAGAACCACTTCCCTAAACATTTTTCTCATATCACTCTCGTCCGTGAATTAAATATCAAAAAATCCCTTTGCAAAAAGAGCCATACTCCAAGATTTGTCAGGTTGCCAGATTTTGTTGAGATAGTGTTGAAGTTCTTTTATTTTCATTGGCTTTGATCCGGGTTGAAGGACTATATGCCTAATGAGATTCGTAATACATAACTTAACCTGCTCTTTGTACAAATCTGGTTCAATTTTGACCACCGTGAGCTCTCCGTTGTGCAAAGGCATTGGAACTCTTTAGTATAAAGAGTTCAAGTCACTGGGCTTAAAGAGAAGGGAAGCGAAAATAGGGTTGTTTGGTTGTGGTAGTATTTTGTTTTTGGGGAAAATGCCCAATTCCCCTTTATTGTTTAGCCCAATACCCTCATTCCCACTTAAGATTTTAAAAATACTCTATCACCCCCTTGTCCCCTATAACTTTCATGATTTCTTGGTTGTACTCTTCAATTATTTAAACATTTTAAACAAAAACCGAACCAATAGTTTAAAAACAGTAACCAATGTTTCACAATTGCAAAATTATATACTTTTAATGAGAAATAAACCTCACACTTATATAGCAAATTTCAAACATTCACCATCACATCACTTTAACTTTGTTGAGAAATATTTCTACCATTTATAAATAACCATATCAAAACACAAGAATTATCAAAAATAAAAATATTTAATAATTTAAAAATAATTTTATAATAATTAAAATTTTAAAATATTTCAATTTAAAGTTATTAACTTCAAACTAATTACATATAAAAAATAAAAATATTATCTACATAAATAATTTGTTATTATTTTAGTTTGAATATACAATTATTATTATCAATATTAATGATTTAAAAAAATTATGATAATTTAGATTTATTTTTAGCAATTCTTTTAAAATAATTTTTAAGTCATCAATATTGATAATAATAATTGTATATTCAAAATTAAAATAATAATAAATCATTTATATAGATAATATTTTTAATTTTTATATGTAATTAGTTTGAAGTTAATAATTAAATTTAAAATATTTTAAAATTTTAGTTATTATAAAATAATTTTAAATTATTAAATATTTATTTTTAAATTATTTTTAAACATAGTTATTTATAAATGATTCACATATTAATCAACAAAATTAAAGTGGTGCAATGGTAAATATATAGACATCTTTTATATAAATTCGAGATTCGATTCCCAATAAAAGTATATAATTTTGTAATTGTAAAAAATCGGGTACTATTTAAACTGTTGGTTCCGTATAGGGAAATAGAAGGTATTTTTCAAATATTAAGAGGGAATGGAGTTATAGGATCAAACAGTAGTGGGAATAGGTGCCGCAATCTGTTCCTTCACACTGGCCATGGTTTGTCACTGAGTATTGCATTAATATTACTTGTCCTGGCCCTCATACCAAATGATTCTGACATGTTACCACAAGCGACTTGGAGAAGAGTTTTATTTTGTGAACTTGTGCGAGCAACAGATGAGTTCGCTGAGCAAAACCTACTTGGTGTAACGGGTTTTGGTTCAGTTTATAAAGGAGGATTGGAAGCTGTAATTAAGGATTTTCACCAACAATTTGAGGAAGCATTTAAGAGTTTTGATGCTGAATGTGCAGCTATGTGTCACATTCGTCATCGAAACCTTGTAAGAATCATCACCAGTGATAAGCATTGGTGCTAGAGTATATTCCTACTGGGAGTCTAGAGAAGCTTTTGTATTCTGATGGCTATGTTTTAGATTTTTTACAGAGGCTGAATATCATGATAGATGTTGCTTCCACCTTGGAGTATCTCCAGTTTGGTTATTCAATCCCTGTAGTTCATTGTGACTTAAAGCCAAGCAACGTATTGCTAGATAAAGATATGGTGGCACGTTTGAGTGACTTTGGAATGTCAAAACTTTTAAGTGAAGAACAGTCAATGAGACATACACAGACCATGGCTTCAATTTGTTACATGGCACCAGGTAATTCCAAATCATAACTTTTTATTTCTCTTCATTTATATAATGTTAATAGTGAAACTTACTTCAGTACGGAAGAGAAGGAAAAGTGTCCAGAAAAGCTGATATTTAGAGCTATGGAATCATGTTAATAAAAATATTTAGAAGGAAGAAGCCCACAGACGAAGTTTTTTCCGGAGAAATGAGTTTAAAGCATTTGGTTAGTGACTCGTTACACGGTTCAGTGATGAAAGTTATGGATAACAATTTGTTTAGAAGAGAAGATGAACATTTCTATTTAAAGGAGAAATGTGTGTCATCTGTCTTGGGTTTGTCCATGGAGTGTACAAGAGAGTCACCTGAGGAGAGGATCGACATTCGAGAAGTAGTGACCAGACTAGTGAGAATCCAAGCTAAATTACTTGCAAATACCAAAACAGATGGATGCGTTTTTGTACAAGCTTATTTTATTTGCAGGAATTTTTCATGGAAATGTTTATCATTTATGCTAGTTATGGCTGCGCATTAGGAATAAACAAATTGAGTTGGAGTCAATACTTCCTATTTTATGATCCAACAATATTCAATTCAATTCCACCAAGATCAATTTAAAATTCAAAATTGGGCCTACCCGAGGTCAAACATTTTCAAATTCAGAAAAGTTTAGAATTTTTTTGGTATCAATTGTACAACATTGTTGCAGGAAAATCTACTAAATCTATGTGTCAAATTATGATTGTTTGATTGCTTTGAGTAGGTCTTGTTTCACCCTAGATGGGTTTCAATATTGTTGGGCATTCGAATCCAAATTAAATTTTCTCACCCCTTTATAAGGTATAAGGAATAAAGCCTATCACGTTAATACCGTGCCTTATGTCCACTTATAAGATATGAGGCCCAGAAGATTCATTATATAATTAGACTAATGGATAAAGAATACGAAAGCCCAAAAAATCTTTTTTTTTTTAAAACCCAAAATGTTATTTAATTAACTTAAGATTAAAAAAAAGTATTTTATTTCAAATAAGATTAGCTGAACCACAGTAAGTGAGTGGTGGTATCATCTATAGGCGTCGGGGATTAAGTAGAAGCTATTAAGACTAAAAAAATGATGCGGAAGCTCAATTTTGATGCTAAGGCTCAGTTGTATTGAAGCTATTGAGAGTGATATAAGGCCTATTCTAGCGATTAACCGATCATGATTTGACACATAAATTAGGTAGATTTCCCTCGCGAACAATAGAAAAAATAAATATTAGACTTCTAAAAATGAAGTAAATAAATAATATTATTACTTTTATTTTTTATTAAACTTTAGGAATTGAACAATTAATTTTCTTGGTTAACTACTATTTTATAAGGTTAATAGCCGTTACACTAATAAATTGGGATCTTAATAGGCAATTAATAAATTTAAAATAAAATTTAAAATGTTAAAAAATTTACATTCAATATTGTCACCCCTTTAAATCCCTCTTAGAACCCCAATTTCTTTATTTATAATTTTAACTTTAATTAAAATGATGTAAAAAGATATATCCAATTAAACTCACATATTTTAGTTTATGTTAAACACTCTTTACATCCTATTATATGTATAACTCGTTTGTACTGGCTATTAACTAACTTTTAACTTTATACTATACTTTTTTTTAAATATAAATCAAATAAATAAATTTTTCTATCTATCTCTCTCGATTTTTCTTTCTTTGAATTAAAATTTTCCAACAATTTCTCTTTTATCTCTCTGCTCTATTATAAATACCATTGAACAAATAGTTAACAATAGTTTAGTAACAAATAGCTTACAATGTATGACAAGATCACAGAAGAATTTATTAAATAACCAAACTATGAATCAAGGGAGGACGAAAAAGAACTCACCCTTGAAATAGACAAAGAACGCAGACAAATGAATAAAAATTTTGAGAGCACTTAGAAAACAAGAACTCAACAAAATTTTTAACAGAGGAATTTATTCATATCCTTTATTGAAAACTCCCTGATCTCAAGATGTGGCAAATCCAAAGTAAGACTATCACAAGGTACTTATTTTTCATAATCTAGCCCTTTTTGACACAAACGGTTTCGCATAAGAAAGAAATTCAGGATCTTGTTCAAATTTAGCCATTTCTTCCTTAGTCAATACAATGAATGCTTCAACTCCTACACCATTGTTGGTGGGCAATAAGCATACAGCCTTAACATTCAAGGAAAGAAGGGATATCAATATGGGCTTTCCCCACCCAAAATCAGCTTCGTAAAAAGGCATTTTAGAAATATCAGAAAAATGAATCACCGTACTATTTTCAAGTCCTTTAACTGGACCATCAACCTGCATGTTACTCTTATATTGATCAACCACATTCTTGACACTTTTGTGAACTTCTGCGGCTAAATAATTGTAGTCAATTTCTTCATTAATCGGCAATTTCGCAATTGCTGTCATCGCTAGACACCCAAAACTCTGCGGTGGTAGTGGCGGATTCACTTTATTTCGCAGATTGATAGCAATTACTGCTGCTATTTGTTTAGAAGTAAATTCATGTGTTCCTCTATCTGCATTCTTTATCAGCACACCTGAAATAAATGCGGCTATAGACTCAAAACGTGTTAGATGATTTAAATATGGCCCGCTACCAATTTTTTCTCTTAGAGCAGCTATTTTTCCACCATCAAACATAAAATGTTTTCCTACAAGTTCAGTTGGACTATAGTCCCAACGATTTTGTTCGTAAAGACTTCTAAGTGATGCATAGGCATCATATGGAGTAGAGATGAGGGAACAATCAACAACCACATCCTTTATATCATTAGCGCCATGTGCTATTTCTGCCCAGCTTTTGACAAAGTAAGCTGTAGTTGTTCCATCGACAAGAATATGATTATAGCAAATAGTTATTGCAATCCCACCACAACTAAAGTAATTAATCTGCACGACTAGGTTGGCTTTACTATAAGTAGTTGAAATTTCTTGCGTATCACCCTTTAATGGCAATAGCTGCTTAAACAGATTGTTGTCTCTTTTTTGAACAAGCTTAGACATCTCGTCACCAACTACTTGTGTCTCGATGAAGATTGCACCATGGTCATTACAGTCAAAGACTCCATCTATAACTTGTCCTGCAAAAGGGTAGTAATAGGTTAATGTTTTGGACAAAGACATTTTGAGATGGCTCGAAGTTTTCATGGCATCTTTGCTTTGTGCTGAGTAAAAGTGGATTATGGGAGCGGGTATGAAATCACCATAACCGATATCACTAGGAACGAAAGGCTTGTGGTTTCTTAGGTGGGCTGGGGTTGGAGAAGATGGCTTGATAATTTCAACAGACATGATTTTGATTTCCATTTCTATTTTCTTGTTAGAAGAAAAGTGAATTTGATGATTGGCTCGAGTTCAGTTACATCTTTATATATTGGAATTTAAGCATTAGAATATGGTGGATTTAAGATTATAAAAATCAAACCACAATATTTTGGATTTCTTTTAAGTTCCTATAATTTGACTATTTAAAGAAACACAATAAAAACTATTAAAATATAAATATCTTAAATTAGGTTTTTTTTGGTTAAAAACTGACAGCTAATTAAAAAAGTTAGTATTTTATCCAGTGGCCCGAAAATATTTTGAAATTTCGATTTAAAATTATTGATTTTATCCTTGTACAGTATATATGTTTTGTTTTGGCCCCCACAATATTTAGAATATTACATTTTGGTCCCCCCTTGAACAACAATCCTAGCTTTGCCACTGGTTTTATCTACACAACATTTTGATGATCATAGAGTAGAAACGTTTTGTTTATACATAGATTAGACTAAAATTTTGAAAATACATAACCTAAGTCCTTAAAGCTTTAAAATTATATAACTTAAATCTTTATTTTCTTCTTATTTAATTTAAGTCTTCGACCATTTTTAACTACCGTTGTTAACAATCATCGACAGTCATTAACTATCATCTAATATTATCCGTTTGGATCATCATGGATATTGTTCAATTCCTTGTTGAATGCTCTACGTAATGATACTATCACCGTCGTCAAATACCAAACATACAACTCCAAATTTATGACGTATGATTTTTCAAACGACGATGATAATAATATTGTTACATTTAACAAAACTTTAAATGATATCTATAGTGATCCAAACTAATAATATTAAACGACAGTCAATGGCAGTTAGTGGTTGTCGACGACAGCAGTTAAAAGTGGTAAAGTATTTGAATGAAATAAGAAGAAAATAAGGACTTAAATTATATAGTTTTAAAATTTTAAGGATCTAAGTTATGTATTTTTAAAACTTTTGATTTTTGAGTTCATTTCCACAAATATTAGGGACTAAAATAATAAAATCTTTTTTAGAATTTATCTTTTAACAAGATACGTACAATTTGTTTATTATATATTTGTAGAATGAAAGATTTGTGCTTGAGCAGTATGATTATTAAATCTTTATGACAATGACATAGAGAATTAATTTCACAATTTTGGGCTTAGTGTTAGTGAGTATTAGATAAATTTAGTTATTTATTTTAATAATGTTTATCAAATTTAATTTTCTTAAAAAAAATTAAGTAAATTATATGAAATATAACTGCTTTTACTTTAACATTTCTAAATACACCTTTGTCCAAAATAGATCTGGCAAGTATCTCTCTCCCATTTAAAATGCAAGTTTTCATATTACCAACGCATTTTGTCTCTTCAACTAAAAATGAATCATTAAACTATTCAATTGATTAATATCACTTTAAATAATTAATGACTTACATTACAAATTTATATTCTTTCAAGAGTTTACATAATCATTATTATAAGATATTTTAAACATCTACTTGCCTTACTTTGGTGCAAAAGGACATTCTAAAGAAACTTCAATTAAATAACTTATGCGATAGAGGAAAAGAGGATTCTTGGGTTTTATTTCTACTAAGAAAGTATTTATTGTTTGGTTCATTTCACAAAATCTTTCAATTGGTATACGCAAGAAATAGACCAATTATGCAACCTTTTGCTCAAATTCTAGTAGAGTCAAAATCTCATTAGTACGATTCAAGGGAATGGCCCCAAAATCTCTTATTTCTATTAAAAGACACGATTGGCATAAATACTCCCTTCTATTTTAATGGAATGAGGTAATGTAATTTTTATTTTTAAATTGAATAAGATTAATTAATATGTGTGATATTTGTCACACTTGAGGTGTCAACACTGACAACTTGTCACTCTCGGTTTACATAATTTTCAAGCATAATTTAAGCCCACATAATGTTGTTTAATTTAGACCTATGGAATTGGTATTCTTATATTCATTAATTCTTATATCCCGGACCAAGATATACCACATAAACTAATTTCCTGTTCGAAAAAAATGTTAAGGAATTACTAATTTTCGGATATAATACTTCCATCGATGATCTCTACAAATCTCTTAATCATACGAAGAGATGAAGATGAACATATCTTTGTGATAAACTTCACATTGAAGTTACCTTAGTAAGCAGATGTATTTTTATCTGGAAATATTGTATTGATAGTTCATGAAGTATGAGAAATATATGTTTTTACAACAGAAAAAGGTTTCTTGTTTCTTTGTTCTCTGCTATATTTTTTTCACATTGGTTAATATATACAGTTAATGCTTCTTGTTAGGCCTTATGTCTTTGAGTCTCTTATTCTTTTGGATTTCTCACCTTATTAAACCTTTATTTTCTTCCTTGAGCAACAAAGGTTTGGCCCACGGAAGAAACGAGCTTTTTTAATGATCGGGTCTAAAACCCTATCAGTAGAAGTAGAGCAAACCCCAAATTACCAACTTCTCTATCAGAATCTCATCAAAATAGAATTTTGAATCAAAAGAAAAAAAAGAAAAGTATATAAGCAAAAGGAAAGCAAAGATAAAGGTTTCTTCCCTTTTCAATGTACAAATAAATTTACTAGTTAATATTAGGTGACGAAATTTTATATCAATAGTTGGCGCTATCTATGTAAAAGGGACTAAAAGCTAAGCTATTATAGTAAGAAAATTTCATGAAAATTCAAAAGGTATGTATTTATTTTTATTTGTATTACATGCAGAATTTAAAATATTTAATCTTAAATTTGATAATTACTGACTTCTAGCTTTCAACTCTTGTTCCATAGAGGGTCCAACCCTTAATAAAAAATTCGCTGCCTCAACATGGAGGGCCATCTTCCTTAACAGTCCAGGCTATAATCGAGAATTCGTTGGTCTGTTTTATTTAATTTATAATATGTATTATAAATATATTGTAAAATATTATAAAATAAATGCTTATAATGAATATTATATTTATTTTCAGTTAAGATTTTAAGAATATTATTTTTCACATAAAATAATTATTGAAAAGGATTTAATAGGTAGAGAAACTTTAGTGAATATTTTTTAAATTATTAAGATTAATCAATATAATACACTACTAGAAAAATGAGCATTACTAATACTAGGCTTCCGATACTTTTGAGAAAGTGTCAAAACTAATGCACAGAAGATGACTTTTTCGGCGAACAACAGATCTGTTAGAAATCATTGACACTGAACAATGAATATCAAGGTTCTGTGAGACTATAGTATGACCAACTAAAACGATGTTGTTTTGGGCACAATTTGACAGCTAAATAACATTTCTTTTACATAAATTAAATGTTTCTTTTAATTAATTGAAATAGAAAAAGACGTTGTTTTGTTCTCCTCCCCCCCCCTCCCCCTGCCTGAAAAACAAAGAAACCCAAAACACACTTTCCCCCCTTCAATTTGGTTTCCCACTTAACTCTAAATTTTTTTCCCTAAACACTCTTCACACTTAAGCATCAAATCCACCAAAACAACCTTGTGCTTGTTTTTTGAATAACCTAAACTGATTTCAAATCAACCCATTTCCAGCTCACATCAACCTCATTTACACTTAGCATTTAGTGAAATTTACATGTATTATCTTTATATGACTGAGCCAACTTCGAATATGAACGTTAGCTTCTAAAATCAAAACATCTGCCTAGGTCAGTCATCAAATGTTGAAATCCTCAAATTATATTTCTTATCTTAAGTTTTTATTGCATATACATTGATTTTAATAGTTTTATTTTATTTTTGATTTCTAGGGTTTGGGTTTGCAATATTGATTATATTTTCATAGTTCGCTTGACTTTATTCTCAATATTTGGTACATTTTTATTCTTAAGACTAATTTCAGAGTCAATTTTCAAGATGCATGCTGTTTTACAAATGGCTCTATATGAAATCGGTAAGTTGCATGTGCTGATTTGGAAGCTAATTTGTAGATATATATGAAATCGGCGAGTTATTAAAGTGCACATGTTGATTTGTTTTCCTTGTGTTGCGATCTTCATTGTTAGAGTACATGTGCTTATTTCTTTTTTTTTTATGTTGTAATTTTTTATTGTTAGAGTATATGTGTTGATTTTTGTGTTCTTTATGTTGCGATTTTCCATTGTTGGAGTCCATGTATTGATCGTTTTTTAATTTATTGTATTGTGATTTTTTAGTGTTGGAGTGTATATACTAATTTGAGACCTAATTTGGACTTTTGTTGATAATGCTTTTATTTTTTTCAGTTGTTTATTTATTAATTTAGGAGCATAAAAATTACCTTTTTTGTTGCTGTCAGGTATATTCTTTAACCTATCTATATTCATTTTGTATGTGTTCAATATTACTTTGATTGGATATTGTTGTTGTGGTTATTTTTTATTGTGATTGGGGAACACATTGGAGGTGTCATATGAAGTGGTTGTGGTTGGATATATATTGAAGTACTGTTTGCTTTATATTGGTTTTCATATGATTTTTTTCTTTTAAACCTATAAAAAAATTTAATAAATAAAATTAGAACCAATTAAAATTCATTGACATAATATAATGTACCAACAGGTATAACACAGGGAAAAAAACTAGATTTTTAGTGATAGATAATTAAATTTGAGACTTCATATTGCAATGCTTAATTTTAAAAAATCGCAAATTAATTAGATGCTCATGCAATATGTGTTAGCTTAAGCTCATAACCCATTATTTTGATAATAACAAACATTGATATTTTTAACTAACTATACTCTTCTTGTAGTATTTATTGTTAAATTTTTAGCATGAAAATTTTGGAAAGCAAATGTGAAGATTGAAAGAACTCCAAAATGAAGGTATTCAAGAAAAGAATAATAGAACCCTTTGAACAAATTGAAGGATGGAGTCACAAGCTTGGTATTTTATTTCGTATTATTTTTGTATGCGTATGTTGGTAAGTATATATGATGAAGTCACATGCTTATGTTTTGCACTTTGAAAATCAGACCAAAATGCAAGTTTTTGAAATTGAAAATTGATCCAAATTTCAAGATTTTGCAACTTGAAAAATAGACTAAAATGAAAAAAATTTCAAACTTGTAAATAAAGCTCGTGAACAGTGCATTTTATGTGAATAGTGCATTTTATGTGAACAGTGTGTTGAAAATAAGAATTTCGTAATGACTCAAAAACACAAATATATTTATTTCTCATACAAATTTACAAGAAAATATGTAAACACTCTCAAATACTTGAACAAGGACTCAAGCTTTATTTCTAACTTATTTTTAAAACCTTAAGGGGGGAGGGGTATTTATAGTTGAAGCAAACCATTCTAAACCATTGATTTAGTCTTCACGTAGAACACCAATGTTGACTTTGTGCAGCACACCAATGTTGACTTTGTCCAGCACACCAATGTTGACTTTGTCTAGTACACCAATATTGACTTTGTCTAGTACACCATTGTTTACCAAATCTAGTACACCATTGCTTACTAAATCTAGTACACCAATTTAGACAATTCAATATTCTAGATTAAGTTTACAATTCAACACTCCCCCTTAAACTTAATCTAATCACACCAAGTGAATTTCTCAATCTTATAAAATCTTCTTGTTTGAGTGGCTTGGTAAAAATATCAGCAATTTGATCCTGGGACTTCACGTACTCCATATGTACATCATTTCTTGTGATGCACTCCCTTATGTAGTGGTAACGCGTGTCAATATGCTTGCTTCGATCATGAAACACCGGATTCTTTGCCAATGCCATAGCTGACTTGTTATCAACATAAATCTTCGTTGGCTTCTCTTGTGACCACCTCAGCTCCTTTAGTAGGTTTCTAAGCCAAATTGCATGGCAAACACATGACGTGGCAGCTACGTACTCAGCTTCACATGTGGAGAGTGTTACAATTGGTTTCTTCTTTGACATCCAGGTGAAAGCGGTGCCTCCCATAAAGAATACAAAACCAGTTGTACTTTTTCGATCATCAGTATCTCCAGCCCAATCACTATCGCTATATCCAACAAGTTCAAAATTATCTGAACATGAATAGAACAAACCAAAGTTTGTTGTACCTTTTAGATAACGAAGAATCCTCTTTGCAGCCTTGAAATGTGTGGTTGTTGGAGTTTCCATGTAGCGGCTTACAAGTCCTGTTGCATAGAGAATATCGGGCCTAGTACATGTTAAATATCGTAAACATCCAACCAAGCTCTTGAAAAAAGTTGAATCTACTCTTTCTCCTTCTTCATGCTTCGAGAGCTTAATTCCACACTCAATTGGCGTACTAATAGGCTTGCAATTTTCCATTTTGAACTTCTTGAGGATTTCCTTTGTATAGCGTTGTTGTGAAATGAAAATTCCATCTTCCTCTTGTTTTACTTCGATACTGAGGTAATACGCCATAAGCCCAATGTCAGTCATCTCAAACTCCTTAGTCATCGTGTTCTTGAAATCAACGAACAAGCTTGGATTGCTTCCAGTAAAAATCAAATCATCTACGTACAAGCACACGATCAAAATATCTTCATCTTTGATCTTGATGTAAAGTGCGTGTTCATAAGGGCACTTGGTGAAACCATTCTTTTGGAAATACTTGTCGATTCGACTATTCCATGCTCTTGGTGCTTGTTTCAAACCATAGAGAGCCTTTCTCAATTTCAACACCTTGTCCTCTTGCCCTTTAACTTCGAAACCTGTAGGTTGTTGTATGTAGACTTCTTCTTCGAGAACTCCATTCAAGAATGCAGATTTTACATCCATTTGATGGATCTTCCACTTGTTTTGAGCTGCCAAGGAAATGATTAGTCTTACAGTTTCTAAGCGTGCTACCGGAGCAAACACCTCATCATAGTCGATGCCGGCTCTTTGACTGTAGCCTTTTGCAACTAGCCTCGCTTTGTATCGTTCAATTTCTCCTTTTGAATTCTGCTTTACTTTGTACACCCATTTGACTCCAATAGCTTTGTGTCCTTTAGGAAGTGACACAAGCTCCCACGTATCATTCTTCACAATAGCTTTAATTTCTTCATCCATTGCATTTCTCCATTTTTCATCTTGTATAGCTTCTCCAAAACTCATTGGTTCACACTCAGCAAAAAGACAAAAAAGAGTGAGATTATCTAACCTCTCAGTTACCTCATAGAGATCTTGGAAACTCCTTGTGCGTTCTTCATTTCTTTCCTTTAAAAAGGATGGTGGTGAATCTCCTTGATTGTTTGTTGTTGGTGAAGTTGGTGGAGTATGCGGAGTAGTAGGTTCTTCTCTTGCTTCTCCTGCTTGCTCCATTATTGGTTCTTCTTCAAACAAAGGAAAGAAGTTGAAGTCATCGACATCTGGACCAAAATCCCATTCTCCTTCTTCGTCAAATATTACATCTCGACTGATCATAATCTTTTTGCTGTTTGGATTATACAACTTGTAACCCTTTGAACTTGAATCATAGCCAATGAAGATAAAACTCTCGCTTTTATCATCCAGCTTTGTTCTTCTCTCGTCTGGTACATGAACATGAGCTACACTTCCAAAAACTCTAAGATGAGAAATACCAGGCTTTCTTCCACACCATGCTTCTTGTGGTGTTTTTCCCCACACGCTTCTTGTTGGAGATCTATTGGATAGATATACAGCAGTTGATACAGCTTCAGCCCAAAACTCCTTGGGTAGTCTTTTACTTTTCAACATACTCCTCGCTATGTTGAGAATTGTTCGATTCTTTCTTTCAGCAACACCATTTTGTTGGGGGGATCTCGGAACGGTTAAGAATCGTCGAATTCCATTTGCTTCACAGAATTCTTGAAATTCCTTGGAAGTGAATTCTCCTCCACGATCAGTTCTCATGGCCTTAATCTGACGACCACTTTCTTTCTCAACGGCAGCTTTAAATTTCTTGAAAGCTCCAAATACCTCAGACTTTTGCTTCAAAAGGTAGATCCATGTTTTTCTTGAAAAATCATCAATAAAGAGAAGGAAATAATTATTGTTACCAAGAGATCTTGGCTTGAATGGACCGCATACATCAGCATGAATGAGCTCCAGTGGTTTCTTGGCTCTAAAGGTAGACTCTTTTGGAAAGCTTTTTCTGAATTGCTTCCCATGTAAACATCCTTCACAAAGTTGGTTCGGATGATTGATGTAAGGAAGACCTCTTACCATCTCCTTCTTAGCCAATAGCTCTAACCCTCCAAAGTTGAGATGCCCAAATCGAAGATGCCATAGCCATGATGCATCTTTGTAACAAGCTTTCAAACATTTCGCAACATCGTTTTGAATATTCAAAGAAAACATTCTATTCTTTGACATTTTCACTTTAGTAATTAAGTTGCCTTTGTCATCTCTTATAAAAAGACTATAATCTTTCATATGAATATCATAACCTTTTTCTAAGAGTTGACCTAAACTCAAAATATTACTTTTCATATTAGGCACATAGTAGACATTTCCAATAAATTGATGTCTACCATCTTTCAATTGTATAAGAATGTTACCTCTTCCTTTCACGGCTATTTTTGAATCATCACCAAAAGAAACATTTCCATTTGTTGATTCGTCTAACTCCACGAACATGCTTCTTTTTCCACACATATGATTGCTCGCACCAGTGTCAAGATACCATGTGTTTTCTTGGCCTCCACTATTGTCTTTGTATGCTAACAAGACAGTTTCATCTCCTTGATTCTTTTCTTCTACATAGTTAGCCTTTTCTTCCACTTCATTGTTGTAGGCTCTACATGCAGAAGCATAATGGCCAAACTTTTGACAATTATAACATCTGACTTTAGACTTGTCGTACCTTGTATTTGGATTGTTCCTTCCACGACCTCGTGTTGAGCTTTCTCCTTTCTCATAGTTGTTGAAATTATTGTAATTATAATTCCAACCTCGTCCACGACCACGGCCTCTACTTTGTCCTTGACCTCGACCTCTACCTCGACCATGTTGGTTTCTATCATAGCTTTGAATTTCTTCTTTCTCCTTGAATTGCATCTTGAGAAGTTGTTCGGAGATGCCTTGCTTCTTTTTTATTTTTTCTTCATAGGCTTGCAATGATCCTTGTAGTTGGTCGATCGTCATTTCTTCCAAATCTTTAGTTTCTTCAATTGTTGTGACTATGTGATCAAATTTTGAATCCATAGATCGTAGTATCTTTTCCATTATCCTTACTTCACTTAATTTTTCACCATTTCTTTTCAATTGATTAGAAATAGCTTCAATTCTAGAGAAGTAATTAACAATTGACTCGCCTTCCTTCATATATAAAGTTTCAAATTCTCCTCTCAATGTTTGAAGACGTACCTTTTTTACTTGCTCGGCGCCTTTGTAGGATGTCTGAAGTTTATCCCATGCTTGCTTTGCGGAAGTTGCATTTGATATCTTCTCAAAAGCATCATCATTTAATGCTTGATAAATGACATAGAGAGCTTTTTTGTCTCTCTTTCTCAAGTCCTTCAACGTGTCTCTTTGTGCTTGAGTCAAAACAGAAATGGCAACATCATCTCTAGGTTCATTATAACCTTTCTCCACGACCTCCCACACATCTTGTGCTCCAAGGAGTGCCTTCATTTTTATGCTCCAATTATCATAATTGCTTCTATTGAGAATTGGAACTTGAAATGGTGTCATACCTCCATTTGCCATAACTTTCTAATAGTATTTCGGATAGTAATATGAATGTTTATAGGTGTGAAAATATACACTAAGAAAATTCCCAGGAAAGACTGGAGGGGTCACAACGGTCCCACTTAAAACCCAGACTCCTTAGGCAATCTTGGCCTTTTTGACAGAATTTTCTAAATATGCACGTAATCACACAAATATAACATCCAAGTTACAAAACCGAGCTCTGATACCACTTTGTTGAAAAATAAGAATTTCGTAATGACTCAAAACACACAAATATATTTATTTCTCATACAAATTTACAAGAAAATATGTAAACACTCTCAAATACTTGAACAAGGACTCAAGCTTTATTTCTAACTTATTTTTTAAAACCTTAAGGGGGGAGGGGTATTTATAGTTGAAGCAAACCATTCTAAACCATTGATTTAGTCTTCACGTAGAACACCAATGTTGACTTTGTGCAGCACACCAATGTTGACTTTGTCCAGCACACCAATGTTGACTTTGTCTAGTACACCAATATTGACTTTGTCTAGTACACCATTGTTTACCAAATCTAGTACACCATTGCTTACTAAATCTAGTACACCAATTTAGACAATTCAATATTCTAGATTAAGTTTACAATTCAACACAGTGCACATGAACAATGTCGATCGATCGACTCTTCCAATTTGGACGACGGAGTTGACGCAGAAAGCCTTTGAAATCAATTTAAGCAACTTAGTCTACCGATAAGACTAACTTGGTCAACCGACCTTTTGGAAAATTAAATTTTGGCATCCCTTATGGCTAGTATGGCTAGTTTTCAAATGTATTATAAATTTGAGACTTCATATTCATTTTAGAACTTCTTGGAACACATATTTGAGAAATGTAAAGTCCTTATAATTCCAAAAAAACTCCTAGAACATGTTAGGACACATTTATTTAGAAAAGGTTTTATATTAACATACACTGTTTAGACTAGGCACGGAGAGTTTGACCCTACTATAGATAATACAAACTCCTAAACTTATTCTATTAGTCATCACTTTAGATCTAATGATTATAGTAATGTTGTGGACATGGTTCAAGATGCTTAGGAGCAATGTTATAAATATCATGAGTATTTTCGGAAAAATTTTGAAGATGCTAAAATGCTATTATTCTCAGGTTCTAAGCATTCTAAATTATTTGGTTTAATGAAAATTTTTAATGTGAAGGGGAACTTTAAGTGGTCTGATGTAGGATTTTTAGCTTTGTTGGAAGCTCTTGTAGATATTTTACCACAAAATAACACTATGCTAAAATCAATTTACAAGGTCAAAAAAGCAATGAAAATGTTAAGCTTAGAATATGAAAAAAATAGATGTATGTCCAAATAATTACTTTTTTTATAGGAAGGAGTATGTAAATTTGATTTAATGCCTTAACTGTGGAGAATGTACATGGAAGAAAAGAAAAAATAAATCCAAAAAACTTTTAAAGGAGTTTCAGCCAAGGTTCTATGGCATTTTTCTCTTATTCCTAGATTAAAACGCATGTTCCAATCACCCAAAACAGTTGAGCAAATGATTTGGCAGTTAAATAAGAGAATAAAAGATGAAAAACTTTGCCATTTGGCAAATTCTCTGGCATGACAGTTAGTTGATAACAAATGGCCTGGATTTACCAATAACCTAAGAATTTTAGACTTGCTCTCTCAACTGATGGGGTAAATTCACATAACACTATTTATCACATAACACTATTTATAGTTGTTGGCTAGTTACAATGGTGACATAAAATCGTCATCTATGGTTATGTATGAAAAGAAATTCATGATGTTATCACTATTAATTTCTGGACCTAAACAACCTAGTAATAATTTGATGTCTATGTAGTACCTTTAATTAAGGACCTTCAAACTTTATGACATGTATGGAAACTTTTAATTTATAGGTTGTTTTGTTATAAACAATTAGTAACATTCCAACAAGTAATAACCTATCTCAGAGTATTGTTAAGGGGTATTTTGCTTGTCCTAAATGTAGGAAAACACTAGTTCATGCTGGCTTAAACATAGTTAGAAAAATGCATTTTTGGATCATCGTCAGTTTCTATCGGATAATCACTCATTTAGAAAGTTAAAAACTATTTTTAATAGTGAACAAGAGTGGGGAAAACCTTCTAAAACTTTAAAGGGGAAAGAAATTTTAAAAATGGTAAAAAAATTGAAAACAACTTTGGGAAAAAGAAGGACAAAAAATGAAAGCCTTTTGATAGGGACAAGAAAAGTTATTTAAGAAAAAAAGAAAATATTTTTACTTAGAATATTGGTAACATTTACTAGTGCATCACAAATTAGATATTATACATATAGAGTAGAATGTGCGTGACAGCATTTAGACACAATCCTCCATCAACCAGGCAAAACAGAGGATGTTATTAATACTAGGAAAGACCTTAAAGAAATGGGAATTAGGGAAAAATTAGTACCCAATAAGAAGCAAAAAAATTACCTACCACCAGCCCCTTACACATTGAACAAAATTGAAAAGAAACTTTGTTGTCAAAACTTGTTGGATATTAAAGTTCTTGATGGTTATTGTTCTAACTTTAGAAACGTTGTGTCAATTAAAGATTGTCATCTTCAAGGCCTTAAACCCTATGATTATCACACTTTGATGCAACAATTGTTATTGTTAGCAATTCGGAATTACTTATCAAAACTTGTTAGAAATGTCGTAATTAGTTTATGCTTCTTATTTAATTGATTGTATAATAAAGTGATAGATGTTGAGATTTTAGACAAATTACAAAAGGAACTGAAGATCACTTATGCTTGTTCGAACAATTATTCCTTTGAAACGGTTTCCATATAATGGTACATTTGACAGTCCATCTTGTTGAAGAAGTAAGATTTTGTGGGGTAGTATATCTTAAATGATTGTATCCATTTGAATGATGCATCTAGGTGTTTAAACGATATGTTTATAACCGCAATCGTACCGAGGGATGCATTGTCAATAGTCATATTATTGAGAAATGACCTAATTTTTGTGCACAATACCTTTCAAGTGATGATGTAATTGCACATTCTATTTTAGCAATTGAAAAACCTGCTGTAGAAACAAATATGGTTGATCCTCAAATGCTAGAGCAAGCACATATTTGCATTTTGGAAAATACATCTGAAATTCAACCTCATGTATTATAGGTTCTCATTTAACCATATTTTTTTCAATTTATTCTAATATGTCATCAACAAGTACACACAAAATAATTGCCTAAATGACCATTTATATGGGGAACACATGAAAGTTTTGAAAGTTACATATCTAAAATGATCAAAAAGTCATATATGATTGCAAAATTAACATAACAATAGTTTTAGTGATTGGTTAAAGAAAAAAATAAGTTAACTTCGATGATATAAAAAATAATACTTAATTGTTTTATGTTGTTACATTTAATTTCTGTTGTTAGATGCTAATTTATGTTTTCATATATGAATTTTAGGTTAATCATGATGTTGAAAGTGGAATACATTTTGATGAAATGGTAAGGTGGTTGGCAAATAAACCTCAATCTTTGGTGACTAAATGTGAATCCTACTTTATAAATGACTTCACTTTTGCAACAAAAGAACGAGACAACAATCGTGTAACTCAAAATAATGGAGTTACAATTATTGTAGTAGCCATGCTAGTTTTAAATTCAAAGGATAAATATCATACTCAGATGACATGGCATTTTATGGTATCATTGATGAGATATAACAACTAGACTATCTTTTGTTTAATAAAGTTGTTTTTAAGTGTGATTGGATGACAATAGGCATGTTAAAGTTGATGATTTAGGTTTTATAGTTGTTGACTTGATTCAAATTGGTCATAAATTTGATTTTTTTGATTTAGCATTGTAAGCAAAACAAGTTTTTTATGTCAAAGACCAACTAGATAGTAGTAAGTCAGTGGTGTGTTAAGTGGCTGAAAGAGTACATAAATTTGTGGGTAATAATGAGTGTGATGACATGATCTTGCATACATCTTTATCTAATAAATTGCTTGAGTATGAGTTAAGTATGGATGACGACGATGAAATTTATGTAAAGTCAGATTGTGATGGTTTTTGGGAACATTTAGGTCCAGAATAAATGATGATTCTAGTAAGTATTTACAATTATTTGCATTATTTTGTTTGTATGTGCATGTGAATTTGAATTTTTTGTTGTTGAAGTTAATTTTCTTATATTGTTTTTTATAAATGATGTTTAGATGGTACTACTGTTAGTGTTTCGATCTTTATTGTGTTAAGATTTGATTTTCTTAAATGTATTACATGAAAGTTTAAGATGAGATAACTAACAACTGACAGTTTAATTTACAATAGATGGTTGGCAAGATTAAAGGATGCATATCCAAGGAAAATGTTAAATTTGTTATCTTATAAGAAAATTGTTAAGTTATTTTGGTGGATTTAGTGAATTTTGGTGCTTGTGTTTTGCCTAGGATTCAAGAAAAATTGTGAGACTATTTGATTAGAAATCTATATACTTGTGCTTTGCTTATATTTACCCATAATTGGTCAATGCTTTTACTTTTGCTAGTACTTTTAATATACATACAACGTTATTTTTGGATTTTAAATTGAGTGGGAGATGGATGTATGAAGGTCATTGAATTATGACTTGAATTGTAGAAAACTTTCAATGTTCAATTTATAATATTTATGTTACAAGTTAATTTTTATTATCATATTACTAATAGTTTTAATAAATTTGATATTTGAAAATAAATACTGGCATGAAAATTTATTTTATTTTTTTAATATATGAAACATTCGTTGATACTAATTTAATATCAGCCGACAACCAGTAACATTATACGAATTGAACCTACTCTATATTATAAACACATCAATATTTTCAGATACATTGGAATCAGAAATCATAGATATCATTTTGGTAAAAAAAAATTCTAATACTAGATACTCAATATGCTATTGATGCATTGGACACATTGGATACTTATACTTTTGTCGTGATACTCTATTTAGTGTTAGGGATTGCTGGCGAGGACTACTACGTTACTTGGAAGGTTTATTAATAAAGCATATCATCGATATTAATTTGACACAAGTAATGGCCATTTTTGTATTAGTGATAGGTAGAGAAAATGATATTTTGATATTAGCTAGCTTTTCTATCATATCTTTTATTAGGTGATATCCCAACCACCATTGGAAGCCTAAAATGTCTACAACATATCTCTTTAAGATGTAACAGATTGCAAGGCCAACTTAATTCCAGAATTATTTAGTGAGCTAATAAGATTAGAAGTCTTGGATTTGTTCGATAATAATTTTTGTGGAGCAAGTCCTAAGGAGCACTCTCATGCCTCAAATATCTAAATCTTTATTTCAACGTGCTAGAAGGAGAAATTCTAATAGGAGGATCTTTTGTTAACTTTACAGCTGAATTGTTTATGGGAATTTTTGCATTGTGTGGCTTCCCAAGTGCAAGTTTTATTGTGCAAATCTAGCTCTCACTATAAAAGAAGGAGAAATGTTGATCTCCAACCAATTGTTTTGCCATTGAGTATTGCATCAACAATACTTGTTTTGGCCCTCGTACTTGCCTCGCTAAAATACGTAAGGCGAAAGCCAAAGATACCAAATGATTTTGATATGTTGTTGCCAAAAACTTGGAAAAGAATTTCTACTATGAACTTGTGTGAGCAACAGGTGGGTTTATTGAGCACAACTTGGCGTAGGGAGTTTTGGTTTGGTTTATAGAGGGAGACTTCAAGCTGGGTTGGAAGTTGCAATAAACGTGTTTCACCTGTATTTTGAAGAGGCATTTAAGAGTTTTGAGCCTGAATGTGAAGTCATTATGAGAAACGTTCATCATACACAGATCCTGGCTTCAATTGGTTACATGGCACCAAGTTATTCCATATCAAAATTTTTTGTTTATCTTAATTTAATTTTGTTGTTTAAAATTTATTGTTAAAGTATAAAATGGTTTATATAATAATAAAATTAATGTCATTCACAGATTGTGCAAGATATTCTTCAAATTATAATGTAGAAGTGTCAATTTGAGGGTACGACTTTTTTACAAAACTTGTGGTCAATGATATATAATTTTAATTATGAATATACATTAAGGTAAAAGCCTTTTAAGTCCTTAAATTTTGACTAAATACCTTCATAAATCCTAATGAGTTTGAAAATACCTTTAAAAGTTATAATTTTATAAAAAATATTTATTGAAAACTAATAAATTTTTAAATTTGATAAAATGCATTATGTTTATGTAAAATATTTTAATAAATAAATAAAATAATTATCATATATCATATATTTTATATAATTATTATTAACATATTATAATTTTTATTTATTTTTATTTTAGTTTTATTATTTTAATTATATTTTAGATATATGTATTTTATATAAATTACAATATAATCATAAATATTTATTATACTGTAAAATAAGTAGATTTATAAATTTATATTTTATTAATAAATTAATATTTTTATTTTTTAGTTGTATTTAATTTTTAGTAATTATAAATATATAAATTGTTATTATTTAATTTCTTACAATAAATTACAATAAAAGTATTTCGTTAATATATTATAAATAATATTTTTATTTATTTATTAGTATATTTTATATAAATATATTATATTTTATCAAATTTTGGAGATTTTATTAGTTATTTTTAAGAAATATTATGTATAAGGGTATAATAAGTATTTTATATCAAATAAGACTTTTAAGAGTATTTTCAAAATTATTAAGACTTATAAAATTATTTAGTCAAATTTTAGGAATAAAACGACTTTTACCCTATAAATTATTCAACTTATACAAAGAAACACGAGAGTTTGCTTTTATACTATATTGTCTTTTCATTAGGGATTTTATGTTCAAACTCTTGGAAATTATGCTTCTTTCACTAATATTTGAGTTAACTAACTGGAATTTAAGCGTGAACCCCATTAGAGTTATCATGGAAATTATAAATTAACTTAACTAATTAAATAGGTTGTGCTTTCTTTTTGTCCACTATTAGGTCCTTTTAAAAAGCATATTTCTTTCTGAATTCTTTATCACCTTTATTATTTTTTATATTTTTAAAAATCCAACTCACTTTCAAATAATATATGAAATGGAAAAGAAGTGGATAACACGTTTCATTTATCCTTTATCACATGTGTACAGACAACTAGTAGTAATATTGGGAAATTAATATATAAACAAGCCGATGATCAGTTCTTAAACGTGACTAAATAATATTGTTAATTATATATAGACCTAGTATGTTCTAGTACTCATGTTCTTCTAATTCACAACTCTTTAAAACCAAAAGGCATATAACAAATGTCAAAAGGTAAAACAACTAATAAAGGTTGGATAGGGATCACCTTCACTTCCCCTTTCTTTAATTTCTTCTCAGTTTCATAAGAATTATGGTTTATATATTGTTTTTGTGTCCTTGCCTTGACACAGGAATCCCAACATTTCGGCATAAACTATCTAATTAATGGAGGGAAATTATTATATATCCCATTACTATCATAATTTTGTTAGTTCAATTTTTGTTTTCTTCCATTGCTATGGCAGTAATAGAGAACAATATTATCACATATTAAGGTATTCTTCTTGCATTAAAAGCTCATACTATTCGTGATCCTTACAATTTAATGATAAAAAATTGGTCCAAATATATCTCTACTTATAACTGAATTACCGTCACTTGCGGTAATTGTCACCGTTAGGGGTATACAAAATCGGGTTCGGTTCGATTTCTATAAAATGGAACCAAATTCGAAGTATATAAGTAATAAAACCGAATTGAACCGAATTGAAGAAGTTTGATTTGGTTTGGTTCAAACCCAACTTTGGTTTTTTAACAATATTTTAATTTTATTTCGGTTTGAGCTTTCCTTTTATAAAATTTTATTTGTATCCATAATTTATATTTTAATTACGAATAATATATAAAATTAAAATTTTTTAATATTTATTTTTATTTTTATATATAATTTTATAAATTATTAGTTATTTATAATTTATAAAATTAATAAGTGCTACAAGAAATTTCACAATTAATTTTGGTTCGCTTCGGCTAGACATTTTGGCCTACCCCTAGTCATCATAGAGTCACAGCTTTGGATATTTTTGGGTTTGGTCTTACAGGTAACATTCCTCCTCAGCAAGGAAATTTGGCTTTCCTCACAACGGTAATAATTACAAACAACAGCTTTTATGACTCTCTACATGATGATTTGGCCTGATTATATCGATTGAGTCAATTGATTTCAGCTTCAATAACTTCAACTTGGAGATTCCATCATGCTTTGGATCCTTGCCTAAGCTCCAGCAACTATTTTTCAGTAAAAACAACTTCGTAGGGGCTATCCCACTATCTCTTGGCAACTTATCTTCACTGCAAGAACTTAATGTTAGTCATAACCAGCTTTCGGGTATCTTATCCTTCATTTTCAGCATAGCTTCGATGGAAATCCTTGATCTCAGTAATAACCAGCTTTCAGGTTCCTTTCCCATCTCATTTTCGACGTGCATGCTGAATGGAGAAATATCATATTCCACTGCCTCGGGTAAAAATTTGCTGCAATGTTTATCTACTTCATTGTATTATTTTACAGGAATTATATAAAAATAAATAAAAAAGTCCGGAACTTGACCTTCCTTAAGGAGATTTTTCTTGACCATAATGCATTCCAAGGTATGATGTAGCCTAGATATATGAACATCATGGAGTACTAAAGTATATACTTCAAGAAAATTTTCTTTTGCTGAATATTTATATCTTTTGCAGGAGATGTTGAAAATAAGAATTTAGTAAGGATTCGAAATACTCAAATTTATTTATTTTTCGCACAAACTTACAAGAAATAAACAACACTTTCCAATATTTAAACAAAGATTCAAGTGTTTTTTTTTTTAACTTAATGAAACCTTAAGGAGAAAGAGGTATTAATACTTGAAAAAAATCATTATAAACCATTGATCATAATTGTTACATTAAATATTTTGACAAATCTCAACCATTAAATTTAGTTTTTATGTAAAATACCAATATTTAGTACACCATTTTTTACCATATCTAGCGCATTATTTTTTTTATCATGTTTAATACATTAATTTTTATCATAAACACAAGTCAGTATTTTAGATTAAATTTAAAATTTAACCGGAGAGGTTCTAGTAGAGCTGGGTACTCTCACGGAACTGGAGATTCTGATGCTCGTAGAAAATGACCTTATAAGGCCTATTCCTTCACTTATCTCCAACCTTTCAATGGATTTGTCAAATAATAGCGTAGCCTTTCCGACAACATGTGTCCAATTCCAAGCAAATTATGGGAACGTAGAAACCTCTGTATTATTTCTTTGTCAAATAATCAACTCAAAGGAAGAATACCAGAAGATATTGGGAACTTGACATCCATCAATAAACTACATCTTCATCATAATAACTTGATAGGTACTCTTAAATCTCTCGATCATTAGCTTTTCTTGCACACATCTAATATATCATTTAGGGTTAAAGGATTTAATAAACACCAATTTTTCTGTGAAGACCACCAAAGAATTTATTAAATTAAGAAAAATCATTAATTTAAGCTTAAATTAGACATGAATAATTTTATCTTAGATCTTTTTTTATTAGTTAGGGATAATAATAAATATGTCAAAAAGTACCACCGATCCTTTGCTTTTAAAAAATATTATTTAGAAGGTTATGGGTAGGGAGACAATAGGAACCTTACATATGATGTTTCAGTTGTAGAAGAAGCTTCAGTTTCTGCTTGCCTTGCTTGATAAGCAGCCATTTCTTCTGGGGTAGGCCTCATCTGAGGAGGCTGTGTAAATCTTCTCCTGGTATCCGTGTATGTCAGATTCACAGGATTCTGCATCAGAATTGGTGCTGGAGAACTTACTATTGAAGAGGATGATGCCGAATCATCGAACTCGTCACCCCATCTTGTTGGCGTCATCGGCCACGGTTGTGGAGGTGGAGGTTCGTAGCTTCTCCAAAAAGCTTTTGGGTTGTTACCCGAACTGCTTTCTTCCCAGATGTGTGTTGGCTTAGAAGGCTTATCATTTTTCCAAGAAGGCTTTTTCTTTTTCTTTTCTTGAAGCTTCCTGAAGTATTCAGCTTGCTATCGCCTTATCTGTGCGAGTACTCGAGGATCATCTGCTCCTGTTGATACTATCATAGAGATAGGTTTTGGTTCATGAGCATCTGAAAGATCTCGAATACTAAGCTTTCTTTTCTTAGCTTCAGGCTTAGCTTGCTGAAGGAGTGTTGTCAACTTCTGATTAATCTGAGTTTGTTCCTCAATAATCTTTTCCAGAACTCGGTTATGTTCAACTGCATTTATATTGCTTCAGTTTAACGCTTTCTCCATCTGTCCGAATTCTATAAAGTTGACTTTATGGACACGAAATCCACCAACTACATAGCTTCCATTGGTTTCAGTAGTGAACTCTGGATCAGGGAATCTAATCATGCTGATTGATCCCATATGTCGGGTTGACAAGGATCTCCTTGGACCATGTGTACACGTACTCGGCGGTCTTCCCATAAGCTGGCACTTTTCACAAGAATACAGAGGCTTGGATTCTCGTGGGAAAGAGATAGAATTTCTTCCATCGCTTAGTGCTTTTACACTAGGCCTCTCATGGACTACAAGAGGTTGACTAGTCCTCTCATAATCATTAATCCAACTGCGAGGAAAGACTAGCTGATTCTGTGTATAGTTTTGTGGATGGATGATCCTTCCGTCTGTTGAAAGCCGAATAGCTGGAAGATTGGTATGACTCAAGGAAAACAAGTGAGTTTGGACTTTATAGGTCATGGTATGATGGACTACTATTGCTGGTTGGTCTGGCTTCATATCTAATCCGCTGGTTTGGACTAGAACTTTGATAGTATCTGAAAGATTTGTTTGCTTAAGATCGAGAGTGAAGTTTGGCTCTACTTCCAGAACTACAGGACCACTATTAAGACCAACTTCTACAGCAGCAATCAATGCCTTTTTGAACACTTGCCATCTTGTATCAAGGAGGGCAATGAAACAAGTAATGTTTTTGCCTCCCATGAATAATGGCTGAAGACCTATACGAATCATACCGAGATGAATTCCTTTGTAACCTTCAGTTTTGTAACGCCGAAGGTCAACTTCGGAGAGAATTGGAAGATAAGTCTCGATGGAACTTGAAGAGACACTCTTGACACTGACTTCAGAAGACTTATAGACGGGTTTTAATTTAGGAGTACTGAAAGGGACTATAGTTTTTATTTTAGTAAGAAAAGAGTTGACATCATAAAAGGAATAGGGATTAAGAGGGTCTAACTTAAAGGATTGTAAAGACTGAGTGTTTAACTCTAGATATACTTCATAGTGGAAGTTATTGCTAGAGGATGCTTCATCAAAAAACATAGTTCCAGAATTCTGAATCGGAGCTTTAAACTTATTTGACTCTTGGTTATCCATGGCCCTGACACTGCCTAACCCTGGTCTTACTATGAAGGGGAATATAGCTTAAAGGATTTTCTTGCGTTGAGTGATTCGTCCTACAAATGACGGCTCTCTATGGCCTTTAACTCGGACACCACACTCCAACCAAGAATAATCTTTAAGTGCTATATCTTCTTCGCCTAAGAGTCGTTCAGTTTTAAAGTGAAACTAGAAATTCTAGAGCTTACGAATTTCTGATGTGGAGGATCCAACTAGTGGCAACCACAAAGCATAATCTTCATAAGGACTAAAGGACTTAGGAGGAATAAGAAACAAAAGAGAAAACTCCTTTTGGGAGTAATGGCTCTGATACCATTTAAAAGGAAGAAAGACTATAAATAGGATAAAACTCTGATACCATTAAAGACTCTTTATTACTGGAAGGGAATATTATACAGGACGCTTGCTACGAGACTCGGGATCTCATCCAACTCTACTTATAACTTTACCCAAGGTTCCTTTATATAGGCACCAGGGGAACACTCCAGTAGATGACTCATCACTCTCTAAGTAACTATTAGGAGATGTATCCTTATCTCTAAGGAATCTCCTTTACACCTTGCATGCCTAGTCACTACTTTACATCACATCATGCTAACCACCTAGCATACACAACTATATTACATTATTGCTGCGGGTCCCATTGCTGGACACATATCATACAATATATTACATTATTGCTCTGGGTCCCATTTCAAACAAACAATTAAAGTTTAAAACTAAATAATTAGCATGTGTTTTACGCACTTATCATATATATATAGGAAAAATACCAATTTTGTCCCTAATTTATTAACATTTTACTAGTTACATCTCTACTATATCAAAACTACCACTTACCTCTATGATATTTATATTTTTTCAGTTTTACCCTTCGGTTTAAATAAATAATTTAAGTATGAACCGAACCGAACCAACGATTTGAACAAGAACCGATTTTCTTAAAATTGTAAAAATATAAGTTCTTAGTGGGAATCAAACTTGAGAACTAGGTGAAAATTACTCATGCCTTAACTACTACATCCACTCTAATTTTATAAATAATTTATATAATCATTATAATATGACTCATTTCAAACACATATATAATAATTATTAAGAATAAAAATAATTTTAACTACTATTTTTTTAAATAATAAGAAAATGTTTAATTAATATAAAAAATGTAATTTTAAAAATCAAATCAAAATAAAATAATAAATATTTTAATGATTATAAATAATTTTTTTATTATTTTAATTTAAATTCATAATATCCCATATAATAATTTTATTTTTGATATATGTAATTAGTCTGAAGTGATTATTATTAACTATAATATAAGAACTTTAAATTTAAATTATTTTAATAATTATAAAATTATTTTTAAATTAATTCATCCTTTATATTAAAATAAATAAAATTATTTACAATAATTAAAATATTTATCATTATTTATAATAAATTAATTATTAATATTTATGATTACATCTTTTGTAATTAGTTTGAAGTGATTATTATTAACAATAATAATAATAGTAACTTTATTTTAATAATTATAAAATTATTTTTAAATTATTACATATTTTATATTAAAATCTTTCAAATTAAAATAATAATAAAATTATTTATAATCATTAAAATATTTATTATTATATTTTGATTTGATTTTTAAAATTACATCTTTAATATTAATTAAAATTTTCCTTACTATTTAAAAAAATAGTAGTTAAAACTATTTTTATTCATAATAATTATTATATATGTATTTGAAAAAGAGGCATATTACAATTATTGTATAAATTATTCATAAAATTAGAGTGGATGTAGTGGTTAATGTATGAGCAATTTTCACCTAGTTCTCAAATTTAATTCCCACTAAGAAATTATATTTTTGTAATTTTAAGAAAATCGGTTATTGTTTAAACCATTGGTTTGGTTCGGTTCATACTTAAATTATTTACTTAAACCGAAAGATAAAACTGGAAAAATATAAATGTCAGGGAGGTAAATAGTAGTTTTGATACAGTAGGGATGTAACTGGTAAAATAGTACTAAATTAGGGAGAAAATTGGTATTTTCTCATATATATATATATATACACACACACACAATCATAAAGAATCAACCCATTAATTATGGAGAAACGAAAGCTATTTTTTAAGAATTTCAGAGGTTGGTGTTGTGCTTCTTGAATTTGAATTTTCGATACTGTTCAGTGCCATTTTTGTTGAACTTCATTTTTGACATTAACATTCTCCCGCAAACTCAAGATGGTCAAGATGGTATTTGGTAAAAATATTAGCAGGTTGATCAGAGGAAGATATTAAATGAAGTGTGATGTGCCTTTATATGATCTGCTGGCGAATAAAATGACAATCAATCTCAATATGGGTTAGTGCGCTCATGAAAGACATCATTATGAGCAATCTGAATAGCACTAGTTGAAGAGTGAAATGTGTGGAGAAGTGCAATCCATGGAAAATAGTACCCTTGATATAACAAAGAATGTGGAGAACAACATAATAAGTGGAATGAGGTACAAACATATGCTAATCGACAAAATGAACAACATGCGAGATATCTGGTCGAGTGGCAATAAGATATATTAAGCTGCCAACCAATTATCTATAAAGGATAGCATGAGAGAGAAGAGTCCCATCATGTGGTGTAAGTTCACTACTACAACATTATCTATCAAGAAAAGCTGATATAATATTATCAAGAAATACTCGATTTTTTCTCTATTCAAGTTTTTTATTTCCATGTTTGTACGATGTTTTATCTAATTTTTTGACTAATTTTTCTATTTGACGAGTTTTCTTTTAATTTTCTATTTTTTAATTTTTAATATTTTATCTTTTGATGTTATTTTCTGTCATTTTTTTCATAATTTTTCATTTTCCATTCAAAAGTATTATTTACCAATATAAATAAAATAAAACACAACAAATAATAAAGTAAAATTAAAATAAATATTAACCATATTTTATATAAAATCCATTGTTTCCTACATGTAGGCTGTATATCTGCAAAGAATCAAGTACATAATCATTCTTTAGCATAGAGCAAGCCTAAGAACTATGGAGTCCTTGAAGCTTATCTTTGATTTTCAAAGAGTGCAACTTCATCTTTATTGTTAAATCACCATCTAAACTAATAGCATGAACCTGTAAAACATCATAGCTAAATGCTCCGCTGCAGAGGATAGAAAGAAAAGATCATACATACCAACTACAATAATTTATGTACAAAAAATTTCAGTGTAAGGGAAAAAATTAAAAATAAACAAGGCAAGAAAAGCCAAATGACTGCCCACGTCATACATACCAACTATAATATTTTATGAACTAAGAAAAGTTTTAGTGTAAAGGAAAAAATTGAAAAAAATACAAGGCAAGAAAAGCCAAATTATTGTCCACTCTAGTAAGCAAACACGGACATCCAACTGTAGCAATCACACATAAGCTGACAAGTTAGGGGACAACAAAAACATTTAATGTTACCAATTGATGATTTGATCTGTTTTAGGTCATTTAAGAAACCTGTTGAGTGGATGAAGCAAATGATAAATTGTACCAAAATTGCTGATAGGATATTCTATATTTTAACATATGGAACATATCATAAAATAGAATTTAAGAGGATTAATTGTTGATTCATATAATAGAAATTGCCACTAAATTCACTACAAAATTGAACAAATTGCCATGATGATTCATATAAAAAAACATGACATTACATTTACCACATTAACATATCATTGCAACAATAATTTTTTGCAGTCTCATATATATGCTTAAAATGAGAAAAAGGAAAGAAAATGATAGTACAAATTACGAGCCCTAAACTTTCAATGGCTAGTCACATGTACAGTATTAAATGAATGTTAAAAATGGATATTGCTTTGCTAATTAAGCAACATTATTCTTTAGACCAGGTATAACTGCTTTCATAAAAGGATTCACCAAAGAAAGTTTACACAGATCATTTTATAAAACTTTGATGATGCAAAATTGGAATTACGGTAGTTGAAAAATATTAGATCTAGTTATTTTACACAATTCTATTAAAGTGAATACTTAATATTAGACTAATTAATAAAAGAAACACATTCGTAGTTTTATTCCAGGGAAAAGCGAGTGAAAAATGAAGTAGAAAAGTACATCACACCAAATCCATAAGCAAACATTGTCTAAAAAGCATGAAATTGATCTCATAAAACCATAATTAATAAATGGTAAGCGATGGGAGAAACATAAATATAAACTAACAATGGAAGATCATCTTTGAACCTATCATCATATTTACACGTCACATTTTCTATTATACTCACTTTGGAGAGTTAGGCATCACAGTTTATTGTTCCAATATTATTTGATTTATATATCTAATAACAACAAATTGAAAAAATAATTTTATGTGACAAAAGCTCACCTTAACTATGAGACAACACCTGCATTAGAAGAAAAAAGAGAAGAAGAATATCATTATAAATCCATTGAGTGATCATATATGAAGAGAGAGAGAGAGAGAGAGAATTCGCTATTTCTTTAAATAATGGCCTAGGAATTAGAACATACTCAATAAAATTATCAGATTCAATGACTCTGGAACAGCCCCAAAAGCAAAGGGATTCGGTCTCCCCAAAAGTGTGAAAAGAGTGTTCTATATTCCTAGGTCATTTGGGAGGACTACTTGAAATCAACCAAAATAGAAACCTGACTAAGGAGACAGTAAAGCCTCTTGGTAGCTGAAAAAGGTGCTCCACCTGACGTGGTCAGCCTTTGAGGGACCACGAGTAGAGGCAAATGAGCACTCGCCACCTGTACGTAAGCGATAACGTAATCCCTTACTCGAATTAAATCATGCCATGTGGCATGTAATCTTGGATAAAGTCTTAAGGACCAATCCCTGCTCACCAAGGGACCAATCCCTACTCACCAAGTGTCCCTAGTCTTGACTCCAAGCTAAGGTTTCAAACGTGGGAAGAGAAAACAAAGGAGGAATTAGGGAAACATTGTTTAACCAATCATATGTTCACAAAGGTGAGTATTTAAAGACACTTATCTCAAGGTAACATAAGTATTATACAAGCTTTAACTCATTTTTACTCTCTCACATATAACAAGCACAAGTCAATTCACATTTTCTCTATAGAAACAAGTAGAGGACCTTGTCTTGTTCGTTGGTCTTCAAGAGACAACCTTAACACTCATTAAAGGTTGTCCTTTGAAGCTTGCTTACTGTTTTAGCTTCCAAAAAGGCCACATTTATCCATTTTCTCCATGTGTTTTGTGTGCTACTTGGTCAACTAGCTCCTAGCTACATAAATCTTCCACCTATTAGCTATTTCAAGCTACTAAAATTGAGCTATAACATCACCCCCTCAAGGTACTGACTTGAGCGTCAGAGTGGGCTTGTCAAAAAACCTCCAGCATCCCCTTTTGACTGTGTTCTCTGCTGTAGGCATCATCACCAAGGCCGAGTCCGAGGTCAGCAAGGACAGAGAAGTCAGCAGGGGCGGCAAGGTCAGTAAGGTTTCAAGCAATTTGGCCCAAGGTCAGCGAGGCATGAAAGGTCAGCTTGGGAGCCTCCAGGGTTAGGATGTGACCAAGTCGGGTGCGGAATGCTGAGCTCAGATTGTTGACTGGGCATCCATCTTCAACTCAGATACTAGATCAGGAAGGCATACTACCTCACCTGGGTTGATATTTTTACGCGTCAACAAGTACTATATCTAGAATAGCTGCCTAGGAATTAGAACATACTCAATAAAATTAATTAATGCTTTTGCATTAATTAATCCGTGGTTAGATGGGTTTATAACTAGTACTACTCCCAAAATATACCCACACACAAATTTCTTATATCGTTGCTACCCGAACAAATTAAAACTTCTACTACTCCCTAAACTTTTATATATATGCTTTTGCATATAACATATTATAATCTAGCATATAACATTAACAAAAAGTCAATCATATCTCATTGCCAAAATCTATTTTAGATTACAATCTAGCATATAACATGTCATGCCCTGACTTGCAAAAGTCAAAGAGTGATCTATCAAATACATAACATATCAAGAAATATAATTCACTAGGAAAATTCATCAAAATTGTTTAATACCAAATCTATTCAAAAGTCTTCATTGTTTAGACTACAAGCCATAATGTTTATTAAACTAAGAATAAAATACAAGCCAATATCTTAAACTTAGGGAACCAAGGGACAGCAGAAGCTTCGCCAAATCCACTATGCACACGATCATTTATCTGGGAATCACAATAAACTATAATGAGTATAAACTCAGTAAGCATACTAGTTTTTCATAGACAAAAATACATACATATATATATATATATAAAATAAATATATAATGCATGAGATGAATATGTAACATGATAATATTCATGTTCATTCCAAAATACGTGATACAAAATCACATCAAACTTGTACATGTCACTAACTCACTTTTAAACTTTTATTTACATTTACCTAGGAATACCTTCATTCAATTACTACTTAGTAGGACTTCACATATCACATATTGAGCCTGAGTCACCTGTCGATGACTTTCCGTATATGGGGTATCAGCAAGTGGGGCACAAAATTTCAAATACAATAAACACTCATGCCCGAAGGTAAGAGCCACACCCTCGCCCTGATCATCGGCGAGTCGTTCTACATGCACAAATCCGTCAACGCACAATTGCGAAGACTCACAAGTCCTAAGGGTACCTAAAGGTCTCTCCCATTTCATACAGAACACATAACATATATCAAATATACCAAACCCGAAAGAATGGCCATATATATCAAAAGGCTCCAAACACTTATAATTGCCTACTAAGAAAGTAATGAATTCAGATACCCTTAAAAAAATACAAAGTCTTAACTTTCACAAATATTTTTCTTACAAGACCACTTTCTCATTTCTCAAAATCATTTATACATGTGTACATGCTAATGTCAATGCTCAATGACTCATGCACAACACATAAACACAAAGTTGTAAACAAATATTTTGGCATATAATCATAAGCAAATTGATGCTTGCATATTAATACATAATTCCAAAACTTTTGTAACATAGTCACACATAAATATATATATTCATTGTGATCCCATTTAAAAAGCCTAGTATACTTATCTCTTGATGTTCCCAGCAAGATAACACAATCACATAAATCCTAAAATCAAAATTAATCTCATAAGCCATATTACACAAAATCAAACATATAACATTTCATCAAACAAGCATCCTAATTCTGTCCTTATGCCCATCAATGATTTTTCTTATATCCTAAATGATATCATTTCCTCATGAAATCATAATATAATCATAATGAAACATTATATAACCTCATATAAAAATATAGATCCTTAATTCAATTTATAACTATTTGTTTTGCCATTTATAACACTTAGCCACTTGGCCCCAAAAATAGAGCACCACTGGCTATATCTAAGTATCTGATTTTTAATAAATTGAACACTTATCTAATGGCTATGAAACTTTCCAAAAATCATATAGACACATATTCAATAGCATGATAAAATTTAGAAGACATAATTCATGTCCAAACCAATTTAAACAAGCTTTACATTACACTCTGCAGATTCTATAAACTGCACATTCTCAGTGATATAAACTACTTTGAAAATTCATAACATATTATATACACAGAATCAAGGCATAAAATTTTAATATGTTATAATAAACATATGTAGAAATAGGTTTGTAAATTTTCGTAATTTTTAGAGACCATTTGCGTAACCCAAAAAATTTCGTAATTCATATATTATGCAGAAATCAACATTTTTCAGCATCTCAGGGTCAGATCAGAAAATTCATATAAAATCGAATATTCCATATTTTCAAATGAAATAAAAGTTTTCATGACCCTTTGTATGCCTAATATTTTCAGTTAAATTTTCCAAAATAAGACATATAAAAATCAATTTTCCGGCGAGCCCACTCCAATGCTCAAGTCAGTACCTTGAGGGGGTGATGTTATGGCTCGATTTTAGTAGCTTGAAATAGCTAATGGATGGAGGATTATATAGCTAGGAGCTAGTTGACCAACTAACACACAAAACACATGTAGAAAGTGAATAAGTGTGGACTTTTTAGAAGCTAGAATAGTAAAACTGTCCTCAAGGGACAACATTCAATGGATGTTTAAGGTTGTCTCTTTGTTTCTTAGAGAGAAAGATGTGAAATGACTTGTGCTTGTAGTGTGTGAAAGTAATAAAAATGAGTTCAAAACTTGAAGAAGACTTCCTTAGCTTAATATAAGTGTCTTTTTATATTATACCTTTGTGAACACATGATTGACTAAACAATGTTGCCCTAATTCCTCCTTTTCTTTCTCTTCCCAAGCTTGAAACCTTAGCTCGGAGTTAAGACTAGGGACACTTGGTGAGCATGGATTGGTCCTTAAGACCTTATCCAAGATTACGTGCCACGTGGCATGATTTAATTCGAGTAGGGGATTACGTTATCCCTTGCATACAGGTGGCGAGTGCTCATTCGCCTCTACTTGTGGTCCCTCAAAGGTTGACCACGTCAGGTGGAGCCCCTTTTTCAGCTACCAAGGGGCTTCACTGTCTCCTTGGTTAGGTTTTCATTTTGGGCTATTTTAGGTAGTCCCCCTAAGTGACCTAGGAATATAGGACACCCTTTTCGCACTTTTGGGGAGACTGAATCCCTTTACTTTTGAGGCTGTTCCAGAGTAGGGTCCACTTTTTTTGCCCTATTTATGTGGACTATTGGTTATAGGCCACGTGGCACCCTTCATGTGAACACCCTTTACACTACTTGAGGTCAAATTCTGCCTTAGTTGGGATCCGAGGTGAGGTAGGTTTTAGCATGAATGGATCGTCCTATAGGTGCCGACTAGAGCGTCGTGGGCTTACATACCACCACGTGTCTAGCCTATTTTTACCCCATAACATATATTATATAAAATTATTATTGTTTTGTTTAGAAATTTTTTGGTATCAATTGTACAACATTGTTGTGGGAAAATCTACCCAATCTACGTGTCAAATCGTGATTGTTTGATCGCTTGAGTAGGTCTTCTCGCTCTACATGGGTTTCAATGTTGTTTGGCTTTTGAATCCAAATTGAACTTTCTCACCCCTTTATGAGTTACAAGGAATAAAGCCCATCACGTTCCTTGGGTCTCAATTGTGGTCCAAGAGTCATGATGTTACAACCTTAGAAGACTAGCTTTGGCTTTGTCTAGAAATATCCACCACCATTAATATTGTGCCTAAAAATACTTAGTGAAAGCATGAAACATAAATCATGAGTCCACGATGTGTGTGGGAGCAAGCTAACTCAATATCAATGCAAATGAACACACTGATTTAATGATTCATTTTATGTTCTTTTATGATTCATATTATAGTTCATATAACATTTAACCAAAATAAAATCAATTAAATAAGTAGATTATTATTTCTTTAACTATTAATAAAACTTTCTAATTATATAAAAAGTAAAATGATAAGAGTCTTAACATATTTTAAAAAATGTCGAGAGACAATGGCGTAATCCAAATTATAACGTGACAAGCATTTCCTCTAATAATGAAAAGTCTAACCAAACGGTAATAGTAATAAGGCAACAATAATTAAAGAAGTTATAAAGGCTTCTAGTATCATCCCATAATGAATTACTGAAGACACTACCAAAGAGTCGATGCTAAAAAAGGTTATTGATACATAAAAATTGATTTTGGGCCCTAGTCAAATCCCAAAGTCAAAATTACAACGTTTTGTTTAAGTATGTATAAAAAGCACAAGTGGTCCTAAGTCACTCTCTAGAGTTCAAATTGTGGACTGTGGTGTAGAAGATAAAACTAGGCCCAAATCTAGCTCAAATTAACATAATGACCTTCGTTTAACTTATTTGGGGGAAACTTAAGCCACATCCATTATATGAGTAGACTAATATATAAAGAACACAAAAATAGGAAACATTAGAGTCCATTTTGAGTTTAAAACTTTATTAGTCTAAGATTAATTAAAATAGGTATTTTATTCTAATTAAAACTAGTTATAATAAGAATTTTATTATAAAAATAAGTCCTTAGACTTCTCTTTTAATTAAAGTTAATTTTCATGCATTTAATTGCTAGACAAATACTTGTCTTCAGAATATGACTTGCATTAAAATAAGATTGCATGAAGATACTTAGATTCAACTATGATTCCATTTTATTTTATTATTATTATTAATTTAACTATAAATATAATTATAGAAAAAGAACGTATAAATCCTTAAAATTTGACCTATTGGACTAATTAGTCTTGTTGGTTTTAAAAACATCTATTAAAGTCTTAATCTATTAGTATAATGACTTTTATCACTTTATGATAATAGTTACATTGGTGTTGATATATAAAAATTGACTATGGGCTCGAGCCCAAGCTAAAGCCAAAAGTATGTTGTTTTACCAGATAATGTATACAAAAGTACAAGTGAGCCCAAGTCACTCTTTTGGGACTCAAGTTGTGGCCTATGGTGTGAAAGGTAAAAATAGGCTCAAGTCTAGCTAAATCAATATAATATTCTAAGCTTAGTTCACTTGAGGGATATTAGGCCCAAAGGATCCATTATATGATTAGGCTAATGCATAAAGAGCACAAAAGCCCAAAAAGTCTTTTCTTTTGAAAACCCAAAATGTTATTTTAATTAACTTAAAGGTTAAAAATAAGTATTTTATTACAAATAAGATTAATTAGGATAAGTGTTTTATTATAAATATAAGCTTTAGACATCTCTTTTAAATAGAATTAAATTATACTATTTTAAATCCTAGATAAGATTTGTCTTAGAAAGGTATTTGTATTAAAATAGAATTACATGGACTAGTTGTATCCTACTACAACTCCAATCACACACTATATAAATCCATGATTCCAGGTTAAGGGGAGGAAGAGATTCATTAGTATAAATTCGTTATAAAGCACATCCTTCGAGAAGCTTCTTCATAGCAACACTTGCAATCTTTGCTCATTGTTGAGCTATTTTCCACCATATGAATTTGCTCCAAAGTCTTCCTTAGCGTTCTAGTATCTTTGCTGCAATCCATCATTAGCCTCAACCTGATTATTTTAGACTCTAAAATCACCTTTTTCGCAGCCTTAGATTTGTTAGATTGAAAACGTTGTATTGAACACCGCCAAAATCAATTTCTTCAGTATTGATCCTATTCTTTAATTGCAATGTACCATTAAACTATTGTGTTTCTTTGCATTGATACGAAGACTAACTTGCTCCCACATATACCATGGACTCAGAATTTGGGTTTTGTGCTTTATTAAGTTTTACAGATATGAAAGCAGTAGCAAATATCTCTAGATTAGTCCAAGCTAGTCTCTTAAGGTTACAACATCACGACTCTCGAGCCATTGGGTGAGACCCAATTAACATAGTGGACCTTACTCTTTGAAACTCAAAAAAAGATGTGAAAGCTTAATTTGGATGCTAAGGCTTAGTTGTATTAAAGCTATTGAGAGTGATATAAGGCCTATTCTAGCAATCAACCAATCATGATTTTATACATGAATTGGATAGATTCCTCTCTCGAACAATCGAAAAAATAAATATTAGACTTCTAAAAATAAAGTAAATAAATATTATTATTATTTTTATTTTTTATCAAACTTTAGGAGTTGAACAATTATTTTTCTTGATTAACTACTATTTTATAAGGTTAACAGCCATTACACTAATAAATTGGGATCCTAATATGCAATTAATAAATTTTAAATGTTAAAAATTTAAATTGAATATAGCCACCCCTTTGAATCATTCTTAGAACCTCACTTTCTTTATTTATAATTTTAACTTTAATTAAAATTATGTAAAAAGATATATCCGGTTAAACTTATATTTTAGTTTATGTTAAACACTCTTTACACCCTATTATATGTATAACTCATTTGTACTTCTACTAACTTTTAACTTTATACTATACCTTTTTTTAAATATAAATCAATAAATAAATATTTTATTCTTCAAGAAATTTATAATAGTTCTTAACTCAATAAAAAGTAGTCATAAAGAGAGAATTAACATGAATAATTAATGGGGTAATATAAGAATTGTTTTTATTATTTTGAAATATTTTAACATTTTAACTCAGCAATATCAAAATTTGCAAAACTAGTCTAATTATGTTTTGTAAGGTGAATCCCACTTTGTATTATTACCTTTTCAATGTCTTGAATTCCTCCATATACAAACATTGACTCATCAATGAAAATATTAAAAACAGATTATTATATTTTATTTTACCAAATTTCAAACTCATAACTGAAAATAAATATAATACTAATCATAAGTATTTATTATTATAATTTAAATTAAATGTATTTATATCTAGCTAAAATATGAAAATAAAACTAAAATAATATCTTTATTTATTTTTTTAATATATTTTAGATAATTATATTTTATTTTACCAAATTTCAAAAGTCTAATAATTATTTTTGCTAAATAACTGTTATTTTTTAAAAGTATAGTAATCATGTTATAATATAAATTACAACTTTAATGTGTATTTTTGAAATCATTGAGGCAAATTAGCCTAATAAACCAATTACTTTAAGGACTTATAAATCTTTTTTTTTTCTTTATATTTATCAAATTCTTCGTGATATTAGAATAAGCTATAAGTTAAAGATTTTTTCATCACTTGAATGATTTGTCACTGTGAAAAACGGTGTAGAGAGTGAGGATAAGAAACAATAGGATAAAATTTAATTAATATATGAAAAAAATACTAATATATGTTCTATGTGAAAGATGTTATTGGAACAATAATTGTGAGTTCTATTTAGAATTGCTATTAGAAAATTAATAATTTAAGATTAAAATAAGGTTTGGTAAAAAAATTTAATACATGTTTGATAAACTTTCCGAAAACGAGAAATTGTATTAAAGCAAAAGAAACCAAACTAGAAATCAAGGGGAGACTAAAGTGAATACCGATCGAATCCTTTCACGTCTATTACAAAAACTTCTATTTTCAAAATATAACTTTTTTTGACAGAAACGATTAAGTATATCCAACAATTTCTCTCTTATCTCTCCACTCTATTATAATTACCATTGAACGAATAGCTAACAATAGTTTGGTCAAACTTTTTGAAAATTAATCCTTATAATTTATTTTCTCTGGGAAACAATGTGTGACAAGATCACAGAAGAATTTATTAAATAACCAAACTATAAATCAAGGGAGGACGAAAAAGAACTCACCCTTGAAATAGACAAAGAATGCAGACAAGTGAATAAAAATTTTGAGAGAACTTAGAAAACAAGCACTCAACAAAACTTTTAGCAGAGGAATTTATTCATATCCTTTATTGAAAACAGCCTGATCTCAAGATGTGGCATATCCGAAGTAAGACTATCACAAGGTACTTATTTTTCATAATCTAGCCCTTTTTGACACAAACGGTTTCGCATAAGAAAGAAATTCAGGATCTTGTTCAAATTTAGCCATTTCTTCCTTAGTCAATACAATGAATGCTTCAACTCCTACACCATCGCTGGTGGGCAATAAGCATACAGCCTTAACATTCAAGGAAACAAGGGATACCAATATGGGCTTTCCCCACCCAAAATCAGCTTCGTAAAATGGCATTCTAGAAATATCAGAAAAATGAATCACCGTACTATTTTCAAGTCCTTTAACTGGACCATCAACATGCATGTTACTCTTATACTGATCAACCACATTCTTGACAGCTTTGTGAACTTCTGCGGCTAAATAATTGTAGTCAATTTCTTCATTAATCGGCAATTTCGCAATTGCTGTCGACGTCAGACACCCAAGACTCTGCGGTGGTAATGGCGGATTCACTTTATTTCGCAGATTGATAGCAATTGCTGCTGCTATTTGTTTAGAAGTAAATTCACGTGTTCCTTTATCTGCATTCTTTATCAGCACACCTGAAATAAATGCGGCTATAGCCTCAAAATGTGTTAGATGATTTAAATGTGGCCCGCTACCAATTTTTTCTCTTAGAGCAGCTATCTTTCCACCATCAAACATAAAATGTTTTCCTACAAGTTCAGTTGGACTATAGTCACAATGATTTTGTTCATAAAGACTTCTAACTGATGCATAGGCATTGTATGGAGTATAGACGGAGGAACAATCAACAACCACGTCCTTTATATCATTGGCGCCATGTGCAAATTCTGCCCAGCTTTTGACAAAGTAAGCTGCAGTTGTTCCATCGACAAGAATATGATTATAGCAAATAGTGATTACAATCCCACCACAACTAAAGTAATTAATCTGCACGAGTAGGTTGGCTTTACTATAAGTAGTTGAAATTTCTTGCGTATTACCCTTTAATGGTAATAGCTGCTTAAACAAATTGTTGTCTCTTTTTTGAACAAGCTTAGACATCTCGTCACCAACTACTTGTGTCTCGATGAAGATTGCACCGTGGTCATTACAGTCAAAGACTCCATCTTTAGCTTGTCCTGCAAAAGGGTAGTAATACGTTAATGTTTTGGACAAAGACGTTTTGAGATGGCTCGAAATTTTCATGGCATCTTTGCTTTGTGCTGAGTAAAAGTGGATTATGGGAGCAGGCATAAAATCACCAAAACCGGCATCACTAGGAAGGAAAGACTTGTGGTTTCTTAGGTGGGCTGGGGTTGGAGAAGATGGCTTGATAATTTCAATGGACATGATTTTGATTTCCATTTGTATTTTCTTATTAGAAGAAAGTGAATTTGATGATTGGCTCGAGTTCACTTACATCTTTATATATTGGAATTTAAGCATTAGGATACGGTGGATTTAAGATTATAAAAATCAAACCACAATAGTTTGGATTTCTTTTAAGTTCCTGTAATTTGACTATTCGTATCCTAACTTAAATATTTAAAGAAACACAATAAAAACTGTTAAAATATAAATATCTTAAATTAGTTGTTTGTTTGGTCAAAAAATGACAACTAATTAATAAAGTTACTATTTTTCCAGTGACGAAGCCATGCAGGGGCAGGGCCTTTGCAGGCCCCAATTTTTTTTTGAAATTTTGGTTTAAAATTATCGATTTTATCCTTCTACAGTACATATTTTTATTTTTGGCCCCCACAATATTTAGAACATTACATTTGGGCCCCCCTCGAACAACAATCCTAGCTTCGCCACTGATTTTATCTACACAACATTTTTATTATCACACAGTAGAAACGTTTTTGTTTACACATAGATTAGACTAAAATTTTAAAAATACATAACTTAAGTCCTTCAAATTTTAAAATTATATAACTTAAATTGTTATTTTCTTCTTCTTTAATTTAAGTCTTCGATCATCTTTAGCTGTCGTTGTCAACAACCACTAATAGCCATTAACTATCATCTAATGTTATCCGTTTGGATCATCATGAGTATCGTTCAACTCTTTGTTAAACGTTCTACGTAATGATACTATCACCGTCGTCAAATACTAAACATACAACTCCAAATTTATGACGTATGATTTTTCGAACAATAATGATTATGGTATTGTTACGTTTAACAAAACTTTAAATGATATTCATAGTGATCCAAACTAATGATATTAAATGACAGTCAATGGTAGTTAGTGGTTGTTAGTGATGGCAGGTAAAAGTGGTAAAGGATTTGAATGAAATAAGAAGAAAATAAGGACTTAAATTATATAATTTAAAATTTTAAGGATTTAAGTTATATATTTTTAAAATATTTTCTTTTTGAGTTCCTTTTCACAAATAATAGGGACTAAAATAATAAAATCTTTTTTAGAATTTATCTTTTAACAAGATACGTACAATTTGTTTATTATATATTTGTATAATGAAAGATTTGCCCTTGAGCAATATGATTATTAAATCTTTATGACATAGAGAATTAAGTTCACGATATTGGGCTTAGTGTTAGTGAGTGTTAGATAAATTTAGTTATTTATTTTAATAATGTTTATCAAATTTAATTTTCTTAAAAAATATTAAAAAACTAAGTAAATTATATGAAGTATAACTGCTTTTACTTTAACATTTCTAAATACACTTTTGTCCAAAATAGATCTGGCAAGTATCTCCCTCCCATTTAAGATGCAAGTTTTCATATTACCAACACATTTAGTCTCTTCAACTAAAAATGAATCATTAAACTATTCAATTGATTAATATCACTGTAAATAATTAATTACTTACATTATAAATTTATTTTCTTTCAAGAGTTTGCATAATCACTATTATAAGATATTTTAAACATCTACTTGCCTCACTTTGGTGCAAGGGGGCATTCTATAGAAACTTCAATTAACTAACTTATGAGATAGAGGAAAAGAGGATTCTTGGGTTTTATTTCTACTAAGAAAGTATTTATTGTTTGGTTCATTTCACAAAATCCTTCAATTGGTATACGCGAGAAATAGACCAATTCTGCAACCTTTTGCTCAAATTCTAGTAGAGTCAAAATCTCATTTTTGTACGATTCAACGGAATGGCTCCCAAATCTCTTATTTCTATATAAAAGACACGATTGGCATAAATACTCTCTTCTATTTTAATGGACTGAGGTAATGTAATTTTTATTTTTAAATTGAATAAGATTAATTAATATGTGTGATATTTATCACACTTGAGGTGTCAACACTGACAACTTGTCACTTGTGGTTTACATAATTTTCAAGAATAATTTAAGCCCACATAATGTTGTTTAATTTAGACCTATGAAATTGGTATTATTATATTCATTAATTGTTAATCGAATAATGTAGTATATCTCGGACCAAGATATACCACATAAACTAATTATCTATTCCAAAAAAATGTTAATTAATTACTAATTTTTTAGATATAATATTTCCATCGACGATCTCTACAAATCTCTCAATCATATGATGAGATGACGATGAACACATCTTTGTGATAAACTTCACATTGAAGTTACCTTAGTAAGCAGATGAACTTTTATCTGGAAAGATTGTACTAATAGTTGATGAACTATGAGAAATATATGTTTTTACAACAGAAAATGGTTTCCTGTTTCTTTGTTCTCTGCTATGTTTTTTTCACATTCGTTGATATATACAGTTGATATTTCTTGTTAGGCCTTATGCCTCTGAGTCTCATATTCTTTTGCGTTTCTTACTGTATTAAACCTTTATTTTCTTCCTTTAGCTACATAGGTTGGGTTCAAGGAAGAAAAGAGCTTTTTTAATGATTGGATCTAAACTCCAGCTAGTAGAACTAGAGCGAATGCCAAATTACCAACTTATCTATTAGAATCTCATCAAAATAAAATTTTGAATCAAAAGAGAAAAAAGAAAAGTACATAAACAAAGGGAAAGCAAAGATAAAAATTTCTTCTATTTTTAATATACAAATAAATTTACTAGTTGATATTAGGTGACAAAATTTAATATTAATATTTGGTGCCATCTATGAAAAATGGAGTAAAAGCTAAGCTATTATAGTAAGCAAATTTTGTGAGAATTCAAAAGGTATGTATTTATTTTTATTTATATTATATACAAAATTTAAAATATTTAATCTTAATTTTGATAATTATTGACTTCTAGATTTCAACTCTTGTTTCCTAGAGGGTCCAACCCTTAATCATAAATTTGTTGCCTCAACATGGAGTGCCATTTTCCTTAACATTCCGCACTATAATCGAGAATTTATCGGTCCAACATTTATAAGTATATTTAATTCAAATTATAATATAATCATAAATATTATATTATAAATATGTTGCAAAATAAATTAATATTTATTCATACTTTATTTAATTTAATTTATAATATGTATTATAAATATATTGTAAAATATTATAAAATAAATAGTTATAATTAATATTATATTTATTTTCAGTTATGAGTTTAAAAATATTATTTTTGACATAAAACAATTATTAAAAAGGATTTAATAGGTAGAGAAACTTTAGTGGTTTCTTAGGTGGGCTGGGGTTGGAGAAGACGGATTGATAATTTCAATAGACATGATTTTGATTTCCGTTTCTATTTTCGTGTTAGAAGAAAAGTGAATTTGATGATTGGCTCGAGTTCAGTTACATCTTTATATATTGGAATTTAAGCACTAGGATACGGTGGATTTAAGATTATAAAAATCAAACCACAATAGTTTGGATTTCTTTTAAGTTCCTGTAATTTGACTATTCGTATCCTAAAACTTAAATATTTAAAGAAACACAATAAAAACTATTAAAATATAAATATCTTAAATTAGTTGTTTGTTTGGTCAAAAAATGACAACTAATTAATAAAGTTACTATTTTATCCAGCGAATCCTTCTACAGTACATATTTTTATTTTTGGCCCCCACAATATTTAGAACATTACATTTGGGCCCCCCTCGAACAACAATCCTAGCTTCGCCACTGATTTTATCTACACAACATTTTTATTATCACACAGTAGAAACGTTTTTGTTTACACATAGATTAGACTAAAATTTTAAAAATACATAACTTAAGTCCTTAAAATTTTAAAATTATATAACTTAAATCGTTATTTTCTTCTTATTTAATTTAAGTCTTCGATGATTTTTAACTGTCGTTGTCAACAATCACTGATAGCCATTAACTATCATCTAATGTTATCCGTTTGGATCATTATGAGTATCGTTCAACTCTTTGTTAAACATTCTATATAATGATACTATCACCGTCGTCGAATACTAAACATACAACTCCAAATTTATAACGTATGTTTTTTCGAACAGCAATGATTATGGTATTGTTACGTTTAACAAAACTTTAAATGATATCTATAGTGATCCAAACTAATGATATTAAACGACAGCCAATGACAGTTAGTGGTTGTCGGTGATGACACTTAAAAGTGATAAAGGATTTGAATGAAATAAGAAGAAAATAAGGACTTAAATTATATAATTTTAAAATTTTAAGGATTTATGTTATGTATTTTTAAAAATTTTGGTTTTGGAGTTCCTTTTCATAAATAATAAGGACTAAAATAATAAAATCTTTTTTAGAAATTTTCTTTTACAAGATACGTACAATTTGTTTATTATATATTTATATAATGAAAGATTTGTCCTTTAGCAATATGATTATTAAATCATTATGACAATGACATAGAGAATTAATTTCACAATATTGGGCTTAGTGTTAGTATTAGATAAATTTAGTTATTTATTTCAATAATGTTTATCAAATTTAATTTTCTTAAACAATATTAAAAAATTAAGTAAATTATATGAAATATAACTGCTTTTACTTTAACATCTCTAAATACACCTTTGTCCAAAATAGATCTGGCAAGTATCTCCCTCCCATTGAAGATGCAAGTTTTCATATTACCAACACATTTTGTCTCTTCGACAAAAAAAAAAATTAAACTATTCAATTGATTAATATCACTTTAAATAATTAATTACTTGCATTACAAATTTATATTCTTTCAAGAGTTTGCATAATCACTATTATAAGATATTTTAAACATCTACTTGCCTTACTTTGGTGCAAGGGGGCATTCTAAAGAAACTTCAATTAAATAACTTATGCTATAGAGAAAAACAGGGTTCTTGGGTTTTATTTCTACTAAGAAAGTATTTATTATTTGGTTCATTTCATAAAATCTTTCAGTTGGTATACACAAGAAATAGACCAATTCTACAAGCTTTTGCTCAATTTCTCATAGAATCAAATTCTCATTGGTACGATTCAAGGGAATGGCCCCCAAATCTCTGATTTCTATATAAAAGACACGATTAGCATAAATAGTCTCTTCTATTTTAATGGACTGACGTAATGTAATTTTATTTTTAAATTGAATAAGATTAATTAATATGTGTTATATGTGTCACCCTTGAGGTGTCAACACTAACAACTTGTCACTGTCGGTTTGCATAATTTTCAAGAATAATTTCATCCCACATAATGTTGTTTAATTTAGACCTATGAAATTGGTATTATTATATTCATTAAGAGTTAATAGAGTAATGTAGTATATCTTGGACCAAGATATTCCACATAAACTAATTACCTGTTCCAAAAAAATCTCTCAATCATATGAAGAGATGAAGATGAAAACATCTTTGTGATAAACTTCACATTGAAGTTACCTTAGTAAGCAGATGTATTTTTATCTGGAAGGATTGTGCTAATAGTTCATGAAGTATGAGAAATATATGTTTTTACAACAGAAAAAGGTTTCATGTTTCTTTGTTCTCTACTATGTTTTTTTTCACGTTGGTTGATATATATAGTTGATACTTCTTGGTAGGCCTCATGTCTTCCAGTCTCGTAATCTTTTGGATTTCTCATCTTATTAAACCTTTATTTTCTTCCTTGAGCTACATAGGTTGAGCCCAACAAAGAAAAGGGCTCTTTTAACGATTAGATATAAAATCCACTCAGTAGAAGTAGAGTAAACCCCAAATTACCAACTTATTTATTAGAATCTCATCAAAATAAATTCTAAATCAAAAGAAAAAAAAAAGAGAAGTATATAAGCAAATGGAAAGCAAAGATAAAGGTTTCTTCTCTTTTCAATGTACAAAAAAATTTACTAGTTGATATTAGGTGACAAAATTTGGTATCAATAATTGGCGCCATCTATGTAAAAGGGACTAAAAGCTAAGCTATTATAGTAAGAAAAGTTCATAAAAATTCAAAAGGTATGTATTTATTTTTATTTGTATTATATGCAGAATTTAAAATATTTAATTTTAAATTTGATAATTTTTTACTTCTAGCTTTCAACTCTTGTTCCACAGAGGGTCCAACCCTGAATTAGAAATTCGTTGCCTCAACATGGAGGGCCATCTTCCTTAATAGTCCAGACTATAATCGGGAATTCGTCGGTCCGACATTTATAAATATATTTAATTCAAATTACAAAACAATCGTAAATATTATATTATAAATATGTTACAAAATAAATTAATATTTATTCATACTTTATTTATTTAATTTATAATATGTATTATAAATATATTGTAAAATATTATAAAATAAATACTTATAATTAATATTATATTTATTTTCAGTTAAGAGTTTAAAAATATTATTTGTCACATAAAATAATTATTAAAAAGGATTTAATAGGTAAAGAAACTTTAGTGAATATTTTTAAATTATTAAGATTAATCAATATAATACACTACTAAAAAAATGAGCATTACTAATACTAGGATTTCGATACTTTTTAGAAAGTGTCAAAACTAATGCACAGAAGACGACTTTTTCGGCGAACGACAGATCTGTCAAAAATCATTCACACTGAACAATGAATATCAAGGTTCTGTGAGACTATAGTATGACTGTAACAACCCTGACCCAGCATACGCTAAGGTAATACCGGATTAGGGTGTTAGGAAAGATTCTTCAAAAGTAATTAAAATTAAAACCTTACTTTAATGATTATTACATGGTCATATCCTTAAAAAAATCCTTAAATTCTAAAATTTCACTAAATACTCCCAATTGAAATTCAACATCACTAAATCGTTTCCTTAAATATTTCAGCATGTACAATCAACTTCAGATTCTTTATTGCTCTAATACTATTTATGCAATCATACTAAAACTATACAATACATGTATTATTACACATAACAATCACACAATTACTTATCCATGCACGTAATCTCACAAGTTCGAAAAGATAACAACTTCTTCTTGGAGCAAACTCAGTCTCCTATCTATCACGATTTCATCTGTATTAATAGAACCTGAAAAGTAGGGGTGAGCTAATGCTCAGTAGATATTTACATACAAAAACAGTTTCTAGGAATTTAAACAAATATTCACATAAAATTTCTTTTGATTTCAAATGACAAAATATCCTAAAGATATTCCAAAATAATGTTTATAGAACAACCAGAATATTGTTCATAATTTATCATCATAAAAAATACTTTATGATTCTCGATCATAAATTTGATAAAATATCAAATTATATCAATATCCATAAAAAAACAACATAAACATGTTTATTAAAATAATTTTTATTAATTTTATTATTGCGTACTTTACGGACATTATTCCGAAGGACCGCCACCCCAAAAACTGGCCAATGTACTTTACGGACATTATTCCGAGGGACCATCGCCCCAACGTACTTTACGAGCATTATTCCGAAGGACCGTCGCCCCAAACATCAGTGACACATCATAACAACAACCATGGCCATCACATTTTCATTTATCCATTTATTTCACAATATATCCATACAAATAATTCATTTATAAAATCACAATACATGCTGATATCATTTTCTCACTGTATTTATAAATATGGCATTCATATAAAAATTATTATTCAAATCCGATTAAAAAAAATAATTAATTGGATCAACACGTAATAATTCAGGAATTTCGTAAATATTTACCAAAATATTTAATGTAATAAAACATCATACGTTTCAGTTTTAAAACTAAAATCTCTCAAATACATATAAATACCTACCTAAATAATGTGTAAAATCTCTACTCCTCTATTATTTGCTCCAATTTCTTTAAATCACAACCTAATAAATAATAATTATATAATAATTATACTATTCACACAAAAAATATAAAATAAAATAAATAGAAATTCAGAAATTCTAACCGAATTTTCACATTTCCATTTTCTTTATTTCCTTCTCCTTCTCTTCTTCCTCTTTATCATCTTCTCTCTCTCTCTCTCTCTCTCTCTCTCTCTCTCTCCATTTTCTTCTTCGTCTCCTCCTCCCTCCCTTCCTTCTGTTTCCTTTCGTTTCCTTATTTTTTTCTTCTTTTCTTATCCTTTCCTTATCTTCCTCCTTTTACACTTAAAGAAGCAAAAATCAAAGTGGATTTTGCTTCCTTAATTTCAATTAAACCCTTCATTTATTTTTATTATACTTTTTACCCACAAAGATATAACTTATTTATCATAATTGAATAATTTCTCCAAAAATAAAAATATATCTTATAAATTCCCAAATACCATATCTTCACATATTATATAGAAGATATATTCATATATACACATATTCATTAATATTAAAATCCGGGGTATTACAATGACCAACTAAAACGATGTTGCTTTGGGCACAATTTGACAGCTAAGCAACGTCACTTTTACATAAATTAAATGAAATAGAAAAAGACATTGTTTTGTTCTCTCCGCGCCCCATCCCCCCTTCTTAAAAAAAAAAAAAAGAAACTGAAAAAACACTTTCCACCCCCCCCCCCCCCCCCCCCCCCCCTTCAATTTGGTTTCCCACTTAACTCTAAAATTTTTCCCCTAAACACTCTTAACACTTAAGCATCAAATCCACCAAACAACCTTGTGCTTGTTCTTTGACTAACCTAAATTGATTTCAAATTAACCCATTTCCAACTCATATCAACCCCATTTACTCTTAGCATTAAGTGAAATCTACCCGTAATATCTTCAAATAACTTAGCCAACTTCGAATATGAACGCTAGCTTCTAAAATCAAAACATCTACCTAGGTCAGTCATCAAATGTTGAAATCCTCAAGTTATATTTCTTATCTCTGAGTTTTTATTGCATGTACATTGATTTCAATAGTTTTTTTTTTTAATTTCTAGGGTTTGGGTTTGCAATATTGATTATGTTTTCATAGTTCGCTTCACTCTATTCTCAATCTTTGGTACATTTTTATTCTTAAGACTAATTTCGGAGTCAATTTTCAAGATGCCTGTTGTTTTACAAGTGGATCTATATGAAATCAGTAGGTTGCATGTGTTGATTTGGAAGCTAATTTATAGATATGCATGAAATCGACGAGTTATTAGAGTGCACATGTTGATTTTTTTCCTTGTGTTGCGATTTTCATTGTTGGAGAGCGTGTGCTAATTTCTTTGTTCTTTATATTGCAATTTTTTATTGTTGGAGTGTATGTGCTGAATTTTGTGTTCTTTATGTTGCGATTTTCATTGTTGGAGAGCGTGTGCTGATTTCTTTGTTCTTTATATTGCAATTTTTATTGTTGGAGTGTATGTGCTGAATTTTGTGTTCTTTATGTTGCGATTTTCATTGTTGGAGAGCGTGTGCTGATTTCTTTGTTCTTTATATTGCAATTTTTTATTGTTGGAGTGTATGTGCTGAATTTTGTGTTCTTTATGTTGTGATTTTCCATTGTTGGAGTGCATGTATTGATTGTTTTTTAATTTATTGTATTATGATTTTTTAGTGTTGGAGTGTATATACTAATTTGAGACCTAATTTGGACTTTTGTTGATAATGTTTTTATCTTTTTCAGTTGTTTACTTTTTTAATTTGTTGCTATCAGGTATATTCTTTAACCTATCTATATTCACTTTGTATATATTAAATATTACTCTGCATTGGATATTGTTGTTGTGGTTATTTTTTTATTGTGATTGAGGAATACATTGGAGGTGTGATATAAAGTGGTTGTGGTTGGATATATATTGAAGTGTTGTTTGCTTTGTAATGGTTTTCATGTGATTTTTTTCTTTTAAACCTATAAAAAATTTAATAAATAAAATTGGAACCAATTAAAATTCAATGACATAATATAATGTACAAGTAGGTATAACACATGGAAAGAAACTAGATTTTTAGTGATAGATTATCATAAGAGTATGTAAATGATGTTAACGAGTTCCTAGATTTTGCAATGCTTAATTTTATAAAATCATAGGTTAATTAGATGTCCATGCAATAGTTGTTACAATATGTGTTAGCTTAAGCTCATAACCCATTATTTTGATAATAACAAACATTGATATTTTTAACTAACCACATTCTTCTTGTAGTATTTATTGTTAAATTTTTAGCATGAAGAATTTGGAAAACAAATGTGAAGATTGAAAAAACATCCAAAATAAAGGTATTCAAGAAAAGAATAATAGAACCCCTTGAGCAAATTGAAGGATGAAGTCATAAGCTTGGTATTTTATTTCGTATTGTTTTTGTATGCTTATGTTTGTAAGTATATATGATATTTGTGTCAAGCTCAAGAGTTTTTGAGAAAATGAAATGTTTTGAACTTTGAAAATTGGACCAAAATGCAAGTTTTCAAAAGTTGAAAATTGATCCAAATTGCAAGATTTTGCAACCTGAAAAATAGACTAAATAAAGCCTGTGAACAGTGCATTTTATGTGAACAGCACACATGAACAATGTCGACCGACCGACCCTTCCAACTTGGACGACGGAGTTGAGGCAGAATTCCATCGAAATCAATTTAAGCCACTTAGTTGACCGACAGGGCCATCTTGGTCGAACGACCTTCTGAAAAATTAAATTTTGGCATCCTTAATGGCTAGTATGGCTAGTTTTCAAATATATTATAAATCTGAGACTTCATACTCATTTTAGAACTTCTTGGAACACCTATTTGAGAAATATAAAGTCCTTCCAATTCCAAAAAAAAATTCTTAAGCTTGAAATTATCATACACATATTTGGATGTCCAAGAACATTTATTTGTAATATTTCTCTTGTTGAAACTCAATTTATAAGTTTTCATTTCCATTCATTTCAAATTTTGATTGTAAAAAAGTGAAAGAAGTGGGTTTTTCACTTGGTTGATATTGGATTGAATGTTTGCAATGAGAAAAGCACTTGTAAGGGTTATAGGATAGTATAAATCCTAGGTTGAGTGAGTGTTTGGGGTGAACAAACACTTATATAGTTTAAAAGGTACCCGGAAATCCTCTCTATTGTAATTTAAAGTCTAGTGGGATTAAGACTTGGTTGTTTAGTGAAATCCTTAAGTAAGTTGGCTTGGAGGTGTACACTAGGCATAATATTTGCCGAACCACGTAAAAATCTAGTGTTATCTCTCTCAACCCTCTTACTCACTTATTTTATATGCTTGCATTGTTATATAAATTTCTCACACATGCTTGAATTTATTTTGCGATAATTTATGAATTGATTATTGGGTGTGTGTTGAATTTTATGTATTGAACTTGAGTTACTTAGTGATTATTGTTGAGTTGCTTTAAATTTGTTAAAATCGCTAAAAATCGAATTCACCTCTTTTTAGGTTGCCTTAACGGTATTTCAATATGAAACTTCATTCACCTTAACATGTTAGGACACATTTATTTAAAAAAGGTTTTATATTAGCATACACTGTTTAGATTGAAAGATTTCAATATTGTATGTGGTGAAAGAAGACAAAGACAACTACTATATTATATTATAAGGATGTATATATACAAGTACAGGTCAATGTAAAGAGAAGTAATGGCCACCATTACGACCGTGACTAAAGGAAGACTACAAAAGGGAAATTATACAAGCTATAGAATATAATACAATAAAGAGCATTGATTAGTGTTATTATTCTTTCCTAACATGCCCCCTCAAGATGGTGTTGCCATTGGAAAGACCAATCTTGGACACAATTGATCATGACGATTGTGAGACAATGATTTGGTAAGTGCATAAGCTAATTGATTTGCTGAAGATACATGAGATACCCGTAACGTACCAGCTTTAACCTTATCACAAACAAAATGAAAATCAATGGCAATGTGTTTCATTTTGGAATGAAACACTAGATTAGCATAGAGATATGTTGTTCCCACATTATCACAATAAACAACTGGAGCCTGAGGCAAGTTAATACCAAGTTCTTGTAAAAGTGATTGAACACAACAAAGTTCAGTGGTAGTAGAGGCCACAGATCGGTATTCAACCTCAGTGGATGAACGCGCTACTGTACGTTGCTTTTTAGAGCTCCATGAGATGGGATTCGAGCCAAGGAAAACAATATAAGCTATTAGCGATTTTCGATCATCCTTGTTGCCTGCCCAATTAGCATCTGAGAAGGCAAGCTGGATGAGTGGAGAGTTGCGAAGAAGAATTCCATGAGATCAAGTGCCCTTGAGATAGCGAAGGAGTCTTTTGACAGCTGTCCAATGAATAGTTGTAGGCTTGTGCATGAATTGCGAAAGCTTATTGACAGAAAAGGCAATGTCAGGCCTTGTGAACAAAAGATACTGAAGGCTTCCAACAACTTGACAACATTGGTGTATGAACTTCCTTTGCTTGACTCATCTTTGAACGCTCCAAGAGATCATGAATATATTTTTTCTATGAGTGAAAGAGCCCCTTAGCTATTTTATTGACCTCGACACTGAGAAAATAAGACAATGCTCCAAGATCCTTAAGAGAAAAACATTCTCCAAGTAATTTGATAAACTGATCCACCACCGATGAATCATTTCCTGTAATAATGAGATCATCTACATACACCAAAAGATAAATAATTACTTCATCCAATTTGAATATAAATAAAGAATTATCTGATTGAGAGTTAACAAAGCCGAATGATAGAAGAGGTACAGCTCTGTGTACCAAGCACAAGGTGCCTATTGTAGTCCGTAGAGGGCTTACGAAGTTTGCACACATGAGTTGGAAAATTGGCATCAAGAAATCCTGGCGGTTGTGCCATGTAAACATCCTCAAAGATGTGGCCATGTAAGAAAGCATTATTTACGTCAAGTTGCCGTAAATCCCATTTATAAGTAAGTGCCAAGCAAAGGACAATACGAATAGTTGTGGATTTAACCACAAGACTAAATGTGTCTATGTGGTCAAGGCCAGGACGTTGATGAAAGCCTTTTGTTGCCAAACGAGCTTTGTACCTATTAATAGAACCATCAGGATTTCATTTGGTACGAAAGACCTATTTGCACCCAATTAAATTGTATGAAGAATTTGGTGGTACCAATTCCCAAGTGCCATTCCTGATTAATGCATTGTACTCCTCTGACATTGCAGCTCGCCATTTTGAATACTTGTTGGCTTCAGTAAAGGAGGTTGGTTCGAAAGTAAGTTAAGAAGGGTGTGGAGATGGATGTTTTATTCAAACGTAAAAGTGTTTAGTGGGCTTGTGGATGTTATTTTTTGAGTGAGTAAGCATAGAATGAAAAGGTTTGGAATGTTCTGTGGTAGTAACTGATTGTGATTTGGGAAGAGGATAGTACGAGAGATCTACGCATAAGTTACCTGAATAAGAATGAGAATTAGATGGAAAATGAGATTGACCATGCACCAATAAAGAAGAGGAATTTGGATGGGATTAATTGGAAGGAAGCACGAAATTTTCATGCGTGATAGGAGGTAAAGATGAAGATGTAACCGAGGGATATAAAGAAGGTAAGTTTGACGCACACGTGGTGGAATATATTGAAGTGTTGGTGGAGGGAATAGTTGACGCAATTCCAACGGGCTTATGCATGATTAAAAGCATAGAAAATGGGAGTGGTTCATGTGATGTAATTGGCATGGTCGGTAGAACATTTAAGGAATGAGATGAAGTAGGGACTTAAATGTGATTTTCAAATAAAGGAAGTGATTGATTTACGGGAGTTGAAATGGAGGGCACGTGAATTGGAATAGCAAAATGATTTTTTGTATGAATTGCAGGCACCCAATGTGCAAAAGTTTCATTAGTAACATGCGGGATTTGGGAAGGAATAGATGAATAAAGGAATATATCTTCAACAAATTCAATGTGTCTTGAAATATAAATACGCATAGTTACAGTATCAAGGCATTTGAAAGCACTTTGATTGAGTGAATATCCAATAAAATTACAAGGTTTGGACCGAGGATCAAGCTAATTTTTAGCATAAGGTTTGAGCCAAGGATAGCAAAGACAACCAAAAATTCGTAGCTTATCATAATTAGGCTCACGTCTAAACAATTTTTCAAATGGTGAAACCATGGATAAAATAGGAGTAGGCATGTGATTAATTAGATAAGTGGCAGTAAGAAATGCATGAGACCAAAAAGAAAGAGGAAGAGAAGCATGATGAAGAAGAGTGAGCCCCGTTTGAACAATATGGCAATGACGCCGCTCCGCAATCCCATTATGCTCGGGAGTGTGCGGTGGTGTAAGAAAATGAGAAATACCTTGAATTTCATAAAATGTTTTAACTTTTTATATTCTCCACCACCATCAGAGTAAATAGAAATAATATGATGATTAAAGAATTTTTCAATAATTGATTTAAATTTAGGAAAATTTGTGAAGACCTTTGATTTTCTTGTGATTGGAAATAACCAAATATATTTGGTGAAATGATCAACAAATATAACGTAATAGTTATATCCATCATAGATGGAATTGGGGAAGGGCCCCAAACATCCGAATAAATTAACTCAAGTGGGGCATTACTTGTAAGAGAAGAGTTGGAAAAAGGAAGCTTTTGCATTTTATTACAGTGACAAGCATTACAAGAAAGTTCTGATAAAGACTTAGAGGATAAAGGTAAGTTGTAGGAATGAACTACATGACGTAAAATTTTTAAAGAAGGATGACCAAGATGGCTATGCCACCCATGATCAGAAGCTTTAACACTGGCAAAAGCATGAAGAGATAAAGATGGAGATGAAGACTTAATAGATGGTGCATGATCAAGCCACTCATAAATGCCATCTTTATTCTTTTCTTCTAGTAGGACTGTTCCCGTGCGTAGATCATTCACAACGAAAGAAAATGGGTAAAATTCAATAGAAACATTATTAGTTGAGCAAAGTTTAGATATTGAAATCAAATTCTTTTGCATATGAGGAACACATAAGACATTAGAAAGAATGAAGGGTTTGGAAGTGGATGGTAGAGTGGTGGAACCAGTATGAGTGATAGAAAGACCTTTACCATCTCCTATCACAATGTCATATGAGCCATCATAATCAGTATGAAGTGAAAGATTATGAAGATCAGAAGTAACATGGTTAGGGGTACCAGAGTCAACAAGCCAGTTGGGTAATCCATAGGATGATTGAGTGACATAATGAGCAGGAGGTGAAGAAACAAATGGCATACGACAAGCTAGTGCATTGAGGGAAATGCTGGCACACATAGCCAAAGGGCTATAGATTAAAGCTTGCGACATTTTGTAGTAGGATGTCCGATCTTAAAACATATTTGGCAGATAACTAAATTAGAAATCTGACCATTGTTCGGTTTTCCTTTGTTGCTGGAACTTTGACCTTGTTTTTGTTGATAGTGAGACTTGCTTTTGTTATTCTAACTATTACCGTTATTACTCTGACTACCCTTATTAGCATAGTTCGTAGTGATAGTAACAGTTTCTTCATGTATTGTTCCTTATTTTAGAGAAGCTTCAAAGTTAACAAGTTTTCCATGAAGTTCCTCGGTGATTCACGAGCCTGAATAACGGCAGCAATTTCTTTATATTCTTCACCAAGTCCATCAATGATTGTAAGAACTAAATCTTCATGATTAAGAGGTGTATCATTCTCAGGAATATCATCAGCAAGGCTTTTAACAATCTGCATAGAATCAGTAATAATCGTGAGCCTTTAGTAACCTTCGAGAGGTCACTTTTGATTTTCATAACTTGTCCTCTATAAGGTTTAGAGTAGGTGTTTTCCAATTTTTTCCAAAGCTCCATTGAAGTCTTTGAGTGGCGAATGAAAGGAATTATTCCAGGAGAAAATGATGCGACAATAGCACTAAGAATAAGTTTGTCTTGCCGAACCCAAAGTGAATATGCTAGATTGGTTCTCTCAACTCCATTATCATTTATAGTTGGAGAGGGACATGGGTATGTACCATCAACAAATCTCATTAGATCATATCCAATGAGAAGTGCATCAAATTGAATTTTCTAGGAAGAATAGTTACTGGTGGTGAGTTTGAGAGGTGCTTGTATAGTGGAATTAATCGAGATTAATGGGTTTGAGAATTCAATGGGATTGGTTACTGTAGTATTTGAAAAAGAAGAAAAAGAGGTTGAGTTTGTAGGATTGGTCATCATGAAATCTCGTAAGAGTTTAGCGCTCTGATACCATGAAAGATTTCAATATTGTATGTGGTGAAAGAAGACAAAGACAACTATTATATTATATTATAAGGCTATATATATACAAGTACAGGTCAATGGAAAGAGAAGTAATGGCCACCATTACAGCCTTGATTAAAGGAAGACTACAAAAGGGGAATTATACAAGCTGTAGAATATAATACAATAAAGAGCATTGATGAGTGTTATTATTGTTTCCTAACATAGGCTAGGCATAAAGAGTTTGGCCCTACTATAGATAGTACAAACTCTGAAACTTATTGTATTAGTCATCACTTTAGATCTAATGATTATAGTAATGTTGTGGACATTGTTCAAGATGCTTATAAGCAATGTTATAAAATCCTAAGTATTTTAGGGAAAATTTTGAAGATGCTGAAAAGCTATTATTTAGGGTTCCATGCATTCTAAGTTATTTGGTTTAATGAAAATTTTTCACGTGAAGGGGAACTTTGGGTGATCTGATGTAGGATTTTTAGCTTTGTTGGAAGCTCTTGTAGATATTTTGCCATAACATAACACTATGCTTAAATCAAAGCAATGAAAATGTTAAGCTTGGAATATGAAAAAAATAGATGTATGTCCAAATAATTGCATTTTTTATAGGAAGGAGTATGTAAATTTGATTTAATGCCCTAACTATGGAGAATGTAGATGGAAGAAAAGAAAAAATAAATCCAAAAAACTTTTAAAGGAGTTTTAGCCAAGGTTTTATGGCACTTTTCTGTTATTCCTAAATTAAAACGCATGTTCCAATTACCCAAAACAACTGAGCAAATGATTTGACAGTTAAATATGAGAATAAAAAATGAAAAACTTTGCCATCTTGTAGATTCTCTGGCATGACAGTTAGTTGATAACAAATGACTTGAATTTGCACAACAACCTAAGAATCTTAGACTTGCTCTCTCAACTGACGGGGTAAATCCATATAGCACTATTTATAGTTGTTGGCTAGTTACAATAGTGACATATAATCACCCTCCATGGTTGTGTATGAAAAGAAAATTCATGATACTATCATTATTAATTTCTAGTCCTAAACAACCTAGCAATGATTTAGATGTCTATCTAGCACCCTCAATTGAGGACCTTCAAACTTTATTGCATGTTGGTGTCTATAATGCATGGAAAAAAGAAACTTTTAATTTACAGGTTATTTTGCTATAGACAACTAGCGACATTCCAACAAATAATAACATATCTAGGAATATTGTTAAGGGGTATTTTGATTGTCGTAAATGTAGGAAAAACACTAGTTTACGTTGGCTTAAATATAGTAGGAAAAATGCATTTTTGGATCATCGTCACTTTCTACCAGATAATCATCCGTTTAGAAAGTTAAAAACTATTTTTAATGGTGAACAAGAGTGGAGAAAACCTCCTAAACTTTGAAGGGGAAAGATATTTTGAAAATGGTAAAAAAATTGAAAACAACTTTGAGAAAAAGGAGACAGAAAACGAAAGCATTTTGATAGGGACAAGAAAAGTTATTTAAGAAAAGATCACTTTATTTTTACTTATTAAAACTTATTAGAAATGTCGTAATTAGTTTATGCTTCTTCTTTTATTCATTGTATAATAAAGTGACAGACAAATTGTAAAAGGAACTAGAGATCACCTTATACTTGTTCGAACAATTTTTCCTTCCAAATGGTTTCTATATAATGGTACATTTGACAATCCATCTTGATGAAGAAGTAAGACTTTGTGGGATGGTATATCTTAGATGATTGTATTCATTTGAACGATGCATCTAGGTGTTTAAAGGATATGTGTATAACCGCAATCGTACTAAGGGATGTATTGTCGAGGGTCATATTATTGAGAAATCACTTGATTTTTTTGCACAATACCTTTCAAAGCGATGATGTAATTGCACATTTTGTTTTGGCAATTGAAAAATCCATTGCAGAAATAAATATGGTTGATCCTCAAATGCTAGAGCAAGCACATCTTTGCATTTTGGAGAATACATCTGAAATTGAACCTCATGTATTATAGGTTCTTATTTAACCATATTTTTTTCAGTCAATTCTAATATGTCATCAACAAGTACATACAAAATAATTGCCTAAATGACCATTTATGTAGGGAACACATGAAATTTTTGAAAGTCACATATCTAAAGCAATCAAAATTTCATATATGATTGCAAAATGAACATAATAGTAGTTTTAATGATTGGCTAAAGAAAAAGGTAAGTTAACTTCGATGATATGAAAAATAATACCTAATTGTTTTATGTTTTTACATTTGATTTCTGTTGTTACATGCTAATTTTTATTTTCATATATGAATTTTAGGTTAATCATGATGTTGAAAGTGGAATACATGTTAATGAAATGGTAAAGTGGTTGGCAAATAAACTTCGATCTTTGGTGACTAAATATGCATCCTACTTTATAAATGACTTTAGTTTTCCAACGAAAAAGCAAGATAACAATCGTGTAACTCAAAATAGTGGAGTTACAATTGTTGCAATAGCCATGCAAATTTTAAGTTTAATGGATAAAAATCATACTCTAGTGGCATGGCATTTTATAGGATCATTGATGAGACATGACAACTAGACTATCTTTTGTTTAATAAAGTTGTTTTTAAGTGTGATTGGGTTGACAATAGGCATGTTAAAGTTGATGATTTAGGTTTTATAATTGTTGACTTGATTCGAATTGGTCATAAATTTGATTGTTTTGATTTAGCATTGTATACAAAACAAGTTTTTTATGTCAAAGACCAACTGGATAGTAGTAAGTCAGTGGTGTGCAAATATTTGGGGGTAATAATGAGTGTGATCACATGATTTTGCATACACCTTTATCTAATAAATTGCCTAAGTGTGAGTTAAGTATAGATGACAACGATGGAATTTATGTAAAGTCAAATTGTGATGGTATTTGAGAATATTTGGGTCCCGAATAAATAATGATTCTAGTAAGTGTTTACAATTATTTGCATTATTTTGTTTGTATGTGCATGTGAATTTGAATTTTTTGTTGTTGAAGTTAATTTTCTTATATTGTTGTTTATAAATGACGTTTAGATAGTATTACTATAAGTGCTTCAATCTTTATTGTGTTAAAATTTAATTTTCTTAAATGTACTACACGAAAGTTTAAGATGAGATAACTAATAACTGACAGTTTAATTTACAACAAATGGTTGGCAAAATCAAAGGATGTATATCCTGGGTAAATGTTAAATTTGTTATCTTACATTGAAAGAAAATTGTGAAATTATTTTGGTGGATTTAGTGAATTTTGGTGCTTTTGTTTTCCCAGGATTCAAGGAAAATTGTGAGATTGCTTGATTGGAAATCCATATACTTGTGCTTTGCTTATATTTGCCAACAATTGGTCAACACTTTTAGTTTTGATATACACACAATGTTATTTCTGGATTTTGAATTGAGTAGGAGATGGATGTATGAAGGTCATTGAATTATGGCTTGAATTGTAGAAAACTTTCAATGTTCAATTTATAATATTTATGTTACAAATTAATTTTTATTATCATATTACTAATAGTTTTAATAAATTTGACATTTGAAAATAAATAGGGGCATGAAATTTTATTTTATTTTTCTAATATATGAGACATTCGTTGATGCTAATCTAATATCAGCCAACAACTGGTAACAATATACGAATTGAACCAACTCTATATTATAAACTTATCAATATTTTTAGATACAATGGAATCAGAAATCGTAGATATCATTTTGGTAACATAAAAAGTCTGATACTAGAGACTCGATATGCTATTGCCGTGATACTCTGTTTAGTGTTAGGGATTGCTGGTTAGGACTACTACGTTACTTGGTAGTTGTATCCTTAAAGCATATGACTGATACCAATTTGATGTGACTAATGGCCATTGAGTATTACATATCTAGATGGACCTCTTTCACTAGACATTGAACATTTGAAGGTTATGATAAGTTTAGATTTATTAGAGAGTCGTTTTTCAGGTGATATCTGAACCACTATTAGAGGCCTTAAAAATCTACAACATCTCTCTTTAAGATGTAACAAATTACAAGGCCCGATTCCAGACTCATTTGAGGAGTTAATAAGTTTAGTATCCTTGGATTTGTATAGTAATAATATCTTCCCAAGTCTTTGGAGGCACTCTTGTACCTAAATGTTTCTTTCAACATGCTAGCTGGGGAAATTCCAACAGAAGGATCATTTGTTAACTTTTCAGTCGGAATCATTTGTTGCAAATCCTGGATTGTGTGGCTCGTCTCTATTGCGAGTCTCACCATGCAAATCCAGTTTTCACGGTAAGACAAAGAGGAATATTGTTATCCTACCTATTGTTTTGTCACTGAGTATTGGCAAAATCAAATGAAACCAATCTATCATAATTATAAATTCTAATCCAAATTTTAAATTCAAAATTATTATCTATCTTATTCACTTTAAGAAAAATCCTAATTTAAAATTTTGAAAAGTAAACTAATCTATCATTTCCTTTTACTATATAAGGACATGGTATTACAAATTCTCCCCCACTAAAAGAACTTTTGTCCTCGAAATTTTAATACGTACCTTAATCATCAAAAAGTTGGGGGTACTTTTCCTTCATCTCGATCTCTCTCTCCCACGTAACTTCCTCTGGCGTGTGATTTCTCCAACGAACTTTGACCAATGGAGAATAACCCTCGTCCTCAATGCTTGCTCCTTCCTATGAATGATTTTCACTGGTAGCTCCTTGTATGTCATATCTTTTGAAATTTAAAGCAGTTGATAATCCAAGATATGAGAGGGATCAGCTATATATTTCCTCAACACCAACATATGAAATACATTATGGAGTCTAGACAAGTGAGGTGGTAGAGCTACGTGATATCAATTTTTTAATTTTAAAGCCAAGATCTCAACAGGTCCAATAAACCTCGGGTTGAGTTTCCCTTTTTTACCAAAATGAAAAACTCCTTTCCGCAGTGACACCTTCAAGAAAACATAGTCCCCAACTTGAAATTCTAAATCTCGCCTGTGATTATCAGTATAACTTTTTTGCCTACTCTGTGCAGTGCGAAGACGCTCCCTAATTAACCGAATTTTCTCAATAGTGACTTGAACAATCTCTGGTCCCAAAAGTCTTCTTTTGCCAACTTCATCCCAACAAATAGGTGAGCTATATTTTCTCCCATACAATGCCTTATAAGGTGCTATGCCAATACTGGAATGAAAACTATTATTACAGGCAAACTCAATCAAAATCAAATGTTCTTCCTAATTGCCTCCCAAATCCAACACACAAGCTCGTACATATCCTCGAGAGTCTGGATCATTCTTTTTGATTGACCATCAGTTTGCAGATGAAAAATAGTGCTAAACTTTAATCTCGTCCCAAACTCTTTGTGCAAGCTAGCCCAAAAGTTAAAGGTGAATCGCAGGTCTCTATCGAAAACAATAGTCACCAGAACACCATATAATCTCACTATCTCCTATATAAAAAGCTTAGCTAAATGCCCAAGCCTATCAATATTTCTAATTGCCAAAATTGTGTCGATTTAGTTAAGCGATCAATAATGACCCATATAGAATCACAACTTCTTCTTGAGCGAGGCAATCTTGAAATAAAATCCATGGTAATATGTTCCCACTTCTAGTAAGGAATAGGAAGCGACTGTAAAAGTCCTTCAGGTCATTGGTGTTCAATCTTCACTTACTGGCAAACCAAACATCTTGATACAGACTTTGCAATATCATTATTCATATTCCTACACCATAAGTTATTTCTCAAATCTCTGTACATCTTAGTACTACCTGAATGCATAGAAAATATCGAATCATGACCTTTTCTCATAACTTCTTTCTTTAATTCTTCATTAGCTGGTATGCATAATCTTTTCCCTAACCACAAGATACCATAATCATCCAACCTAAATTCTGGTCGATCGCCTTGTTTTACCATATCCCTGATTTTGACAAGTTGTTGATCATCCTTTTGAGTTGCTTTAATATTGTCAATCAAAGTTGGTTGAACCCTCAAATAAGCCAAGAGGCCAGTTTTTCCATGCTTCATAACTTTGATATTTAACTTCTTCAATTCCTTGAGTATAAGTGATTGGATGGTGATTAAATATGCTAAACTCCCTGAAGATTTCTTGCTAAGTGCATATGCTACCATATTTGCCTTGCTAGGATGATAGTTAATTGTACAATCGTAATCTTTCACAAGCTCTAGCCATCTTCATTGCCTTAAATTCAATTATTTCTAAGTGAATAAATATTTCAAACTCTCGTGGTTAGTGTAGATTTCACAAGTTTCTCCGTTGAGATAATGCCTTAAGATCTTTAAAGTAAAAACCACTGCAGCTAACTCCAATTCGTGCGTAGGATAATTCTGTTCATAACTCTTCAACTGTCTAGAGGCATAAGCTACTACTTTGCCATGTTGCATTAGTACATAACCCAATCCTTTCCTAGAATCACTATAAATGACGTACCCATCACCACTATAAGGAATAGTTAGAACTGGGGTAGAAAATAATTTGTTCTTTAACTCTTGAAAACTCCTCTCACATTCTTTACTCCAGTCAAGCTTTGTATTCTTCCTCGTTAATTGAGTCAGAGGAATTGACAGATTGGAAGATCCCTGGACAAATCGTCGGCAATAACCGGCTAAGCCTAAAAAGCTTTTCACCTCTATAACATTAGTAGGTCTTGACTAATTAACTACTGCTTTGACTGTGGTAGGATCAACAGAAATTCTATCCTTAGAAACCACATGCCCCAAAAACACCACTTGATTAACCCAAAATTGGCACTTCTTAAACTTCGCGTAAAGCTTCTTCTCTCGAAGGGTTTGAAGAACAACTCTTAAATGCTGCTCATGCTCCTCCTTACTCCTAGAATAAACCAATTTGTCATCAATGAATATGATAACAAATTGGTCAAGATAAGGCTGAAAGGCCCTATTCATCAAATCCATAAATGCTGCGGGTGCATTAGTCGACCCAAACGACATGACTATAAATTCATAATGTCCATATCATGTACGAAAAGCTGTTTTAGGCACATCTTCTTTTTTGACCTTTAACTGATGATACCCGATCATAGATCAATTTTAGAGAAAATTGTTGCACCTTGTAATTGATCAAAATGGTCATTGATCCAAGGAAGAGGATACTTATTCTTGATTGTGACTAAATTTAGTTGTCGATAGTCAATGAATAGTCGCATAAAGCCATCTTTCTTCTTCACGAACAATATTGGAGCACCCCAAGGAGATATATTAGGATGAATGAAGCCTGTCTAATAGATCTTATAACTGGATCTTTAAATCTTTCAACTCAATCGGTGCCATTCGGTAAGGTGCGTTAGAAATTAGGGCAGTACTATGTACTAGGTCAATTACAAACTCAATTTCTAGATCATAAGGTATTCCAGGCAAATTCTCAGGAAATACATTCGAAAATTCACTAACCATAGAAATATCTTGAAGATAAATTTCATGGTTTTGATCAACAATCACATTAGCTAGAAATGCATCACACCCTTTTGTCACAATCATTCTAGCTTTAAACGCTGATATAAAAATACCATTACTGGTACACTTTCCCTGAAAACGAAACTCTAATTCCCCAAGTATATTAAACACAATTTCCTTAGTATAACAGCTAATACTAGCATGATAAGTAGCAAACCAGTTCATTCCTAAAATAATCTCAAAGTCATGCATCTCTAATGGTAGGAGGTCAATTAAGAATTTTGTATCACCCAAGTGAAGCACACAAGATTTATATACCCTGTCTACTATCACATTATCACCCATAGGAGTAACAATTGATAAACAATACTCTAATGGTTCACTAGGTCTATCAAGATTTGCTGCAATGTTTACTAATTTCATTGTATTATTTTGCAAGAACCATACCAAAAGAAATCTGGAACTTGATCGCTCTTAAGGAGATTTTTCTTTACCATAATTCACTCCAACTTATGATGTAGCTAGCCTAAATATCATGAGCATCATAGAGTACTAAAGTATATACTATAGAAAAAATTTCTTTTGTTGAATATTGATATCTTTTGCAGGAGAGGTTCCAGAAGAGCTGGGTACTCTCACAGAACTGGAGATTCAGATGATAGTAGAAAATGACCTTATAGGGCCTGTTCTTTCACTTATCTTCAACCTCTCGACTGTAATCAGAATGTATTTTTCAAATAATGGCCTGACGAGTAGCCATCCCGACAACATGTGTCAACATCATCCTTTTCTGGAAGAGTTGAAGATATCTTATAACTCTTGAAAATTAATTTGATCTCTTAGAATATTTACAAGTTAAGAACATTTACAAGACACTGTTAGAGGGGTACTTTTAGAAATTTATTCAATTTGGACTTCACTAGAGAGAGGTATGGCCAAATATGTGTAGGATATTCAAATGAGAAGTCAAACTAGAACTTCTACACTCAGCTGTCACTTTGGAAAATTAGAATAAATTTTCTATTATGTCAAAAAATGATGCTTATGTTAGCTGGATTTTGGCTCCAAAATTGTCCATCAACTAGTATAAATACATTGATGTAATGCAAGCAACGTATGAAAGAAAAACCATCCTCTTCATTATTAAAATAGAGTATTCTTTGTAGGTGCAGCAGTTCTGCATTTTGTTTCCCTTCTGTTTCTTTGCTCAAACTTCAATTGTTTTTCCTCCAATCGTTTTTACTTACTTCCATTAAGTTACATATAGCCATCTCTGTTTGCCTCCAACAAATTTGGTATTAGAGCCTCTTTTCATGGCTTCAACAATTCCAAAACTCTCTTTGCATTAACACCAAGCCAAATTCCTATTTTTGATGGAGAACATTATGATTATTATAGCTCACAAATGGAGATAATCTTTATCTCTCAAAATCTATAGGAAGTCGTCACAAAAGACTATGAAGAGCCATTTGAATCGGGAAGCTCAACAACTTGGACAAATGAAAAGAATAAGAAATACAAGGAGGATGTGGTGAAGAATGCTATTGCACTAAGAACCATCCAACAAGGAGCAAATAGATCTATCTTTTCTCGAATTTTTGGTGTTAAAAAGGTAAAAGAAGCTTGGGAAATTTTGAAAAATAAGTTTCAAGGAGTGACAAAGTAATCTCTATAAAGTTACAAACTCTATGTAGAAAATTTGATAATCTAGGCATGAAAGAAAATGAAAATATAAAAGATTTCTTTTCAAGAGTTGCAAAAATTGTTAATCAAATAAAGAGTTATGGTGACACCATACAAAGCCAAAAAATTGTTGAAAAAATTTTAAGAAGTTTGCCTAAAAAATTTGAATATGTAGTTGCTGCAATTGAAGAGTCAAAAAATTTATCCAAGCCTTCAATGATTGAACTAATAGGTTCTCTTGAGGCTCATGTAAAAAGAATGAGCAGATTCATTAATCAGGCACTTAAGCATGCTTTCTAATCCTAAATGAATATCTCAAACTAGAATTCTTCAAAGTCATAGCAAAGAGGAGACTTAAATCAGTAGAAAGGATCATTTGGAAGAGGACAAGGTCACCAAAATGAAAGATGGAGCAAGGAAAGAGGAAAAGGAACATCTCAACACCATCAAAATCTTGGTAACTCAAAATTTGGTCATGAGTCAAAAAGTGCAAATTTAAATGTACAAGATGCAAAATTCCAAATTATTCTCAAAGGGATTGTTGGTACCAAAATAAAAAAGGGAAAAATGAGGCAAATTTTTCTGAAGAAAATGACAAATTATTTTTCTCTTGTATGAATGACGAAAATGAAAATCAAAACATTTGGTATGTGGATAGTGGCTGCAGTAACCATATGACAGGAAATCATAAAGCATTTGTGAAGCTTGACAACTCACAATAAGATATTCATCTCAACAAAATGGCGTCACCAAAAAGAAGAGTCAAACTATTGTAAAAATGGCAAAAAGTATGCTGCAAGGGAAGAATCTTCCTGAGAAGTTTTGGGCAGAAGCTGTCAATACCGTTGTTTACATCCACAATAGATCTCCAGCAATGTTGTTCGCAACAAGATACCATTTGAAGTATGGTATAATCGCAAGCCGATGGTAAATAATCTTAAAGTCTTTGGATGCATTGCATATGCCTTGATTCCTTCTCAAAGAAGAGAAAATTTTGATAAGAAAAGTGAAAAACATATTTTTATTGGCTATAGCAATGAATTCAAAGTCTATCAGTTGTTTAATCCTAAAACAAATAAATTGGTGCTTTCAAGAGATGTTTTATTTAATGAATTTGCAACATGGAAGTGGGAAAAAAATTCTTCTTCATGATCTACAACAGTTAGTTTTCTTCAATTAGCAGCAAGTAATGATAGTTTGGAGCCAATGGTGACTTCAAATCCTAACAAAGATGAAGATCAAGAAGGTAGGCGTCCATCAAGAACCAGATATACTCTTGAACATACTTGCGAGTTGGATCATCCTCCAAGGAAGACAAGATCTTTAAGAGAAATATATGAAGATTGTAGTGTTGCTCTCTTTGCATGTCAACCCCAAAATTTTGAAGAGGCTACAAAGCAAAAAGAATGGGTCAAAGCAATGGATGAAGAAAATTACCATGATCGAGAAAAATAACACTTGGGAGTTGGTTGATCTTCCTATTGGAAAAGATGTAATTGGATTGAAATGGGTTTTCAAGACTAAATATAATGAAGATAGAACCATTCAAAAGAAAAGAGCTCAATTAGTTGCCAAAGGTTATTCTAAACAACCTGGAGTAGACTTCAATGAGACGTTTGCACCCGTTGCACGAATGGAAACCATACGCCTTTTTCTTGTTGTGGCAGCCCAATTGGAGTTACAAGTGTTTCAATTGGACGTCAAGTCAGCCTTTCTCAATGGTGACTTAGAAGAAGAGATGTACGTCGAACAACCTAAAGGCTACAAGATAAAAGAAAAGGAAGACAAGGTCTATCAACTTCGAAAAGCACTTTACGGCCTCAAATAAGCACCTCGAGCATGGAATAGCAGGATAGATCGATATTTCCATCAAAATGATTTAGTGAGGAGCCAAAATGAACCATCACTTTATATGAAGAAAAAAGGTATAAAAGATCTATTCATTGTTTGCCTCTATGTTGATGATCTCATTTATGCAAGCACTAGTGAAGATATGATTATTCAATTCAAGAAAACCATGATGAAAGAATTTGAGATGACTGATTTGGGTTTGATCAAATATTTTCTTGGAATTCAAGTGAACCAATCAAAAGGAGAAAATTTTATTTTTCAAGAAAAATATGTTAGTGATTTACTTAAAAAATTTCACATGACAAATTGCAAGCCTATGGCAACTCCTATAGCTTTAAATGAAAAATTGCAGCTGAATGATGGAGAAGAAAGAGCAGATGCTAAAGCTTATAAAAGTCTTGTTGAGTCCTTGATTTATCTTACAAACACTATACTCGATATTGTGCACTCCGTGAGCTACACTTCCAGGTTTTATAAGCAAGCCAAGGAAAATTCACTTTGCTGCAGTAAAAAGAATCCTACGCTACCTACAAGGAACAAAGAACCTTGGGATAAAGTATGTGAAGGAAGATAACAACCAACTTGTTGGTTATGCGGATAGTGATTGGGCTGGTTCACTTCAGGATATATTTTTTGCTTGGGTTCAAATGTTATTTCCTGGAGTTCCAAGAAGCAAAAAACCATTGCTTTATCTTAAGCAAAAGCAGAATATTCTGCGGCTGCAAAGCAACTTATGAAGCGGTAAGGCTAAGGAGAATCTTATTGGATTTACATCAATAACAAATAGAGCCTACTGTCATTTATTGTGATAATATGTCTACCATAGCCATGACAAAAAATCCACTCTTTCATGCAAGGTCGAAGCATATTGAGCTACAACCTCACTTCATTCAAGAATTGGTGAACAAGAAGGAGTTATCTTTGAGTTTCTAAACACTAATGAGCAACTAGCTGATGCACTCACCAATGCAACCTCTTTTGACAAGCTTGAACAATTTAGAAAGCAATTGAAGATTACAAATTAAGAGGTGGTATTGAAAATTAATTTGTAATATTAGAATATTTGCAGGTTATGAACATTTACAAGACACTGTCAGAAGAGCATTTTTGGAAATTAAACTGTATCGATTGGGAGATCATATGTAAACAATACTGGCACCATTAGAAAGATCTGGAAGTTATCTTTTAGAGAATTTTATGATATTAGATTTGGATTTCGCTAGAACTTCTGCACTAAGCTGACACTTTAAAAAATTAGAATAAATTTGTTGTTATGTCAGAAAATGATTCTTGTATTAGTTGTATTTTGGCTCTAGAATTGTCCATCAACTAGTATAAATACATTGATGTAATGCAAGCAAAGTATGAAAGAAAAATCAGCCCCTTCATTAATGAAAACAGAGGATTCTCTGCAGGTGCAGAAGCTCTTCAGCTTGTTTCCCTTTTGTTTCTTTGTTCAAACTTCAATTGTTTTTCCTCCAATCATTTTTACTTACTTCCATTAAGTTATATACAGCCTACCACATCCATTTGCCTCCAACAATAACCAGCTGACATGTCCAATTCCAACCAAATTATGGGAATGTAGAGACCTTCATATTATTTCTTTGTCAAATAGTCAACTCAACGGAAGAATACCAAAAGATATTGCGAACTTGACATCCATCGATAAACTACATCTTCACTATAATAGCTTGACAAGTACTCTTAAATCTCTCGATCTTTAGCTTATCTTGCATAGATCTAAGCTATCCTTTAGGATTATGGTGCCTTTGTTATATTTTATTGAACGTAATCATAACTGATAAAGTATTTGGAAAACACCAATTTTTTGTCAAGAAAACAATGTTCTTACTAATATGGAACATCAAAGTGATTTCACTCATAACACCTTAATACTAAATTAACAAAAATCATGAATTTAGGCTTAAATTCAACATGCTTTTATCTTAGATTTTTATTTTAAAATCATTAGGGAAAAAGTAATAAATATGTCAAAAAGTAACGTCGATGCCTTTGAAATGGTTGATTTGCTTTAAAACAATATTATTTAGAAGGTTATGTGAAGAGAGAGAATATGAACCTTACATATGTTCAAAGAAGTGCAGACTACTTTTGTACTTTAAGTAGGCTAAGTCCAATACAAGGGATTAGGTCGGTGCGTTATTTGATGAAAGGGGAATTAACACATACCTCGCCTTTCTTGAATGTTTGAGAAACGCACAAAATCTACACATACTTCGGTAGTGTTTTTTTTTTCTATATGAAATCTTAATATGATTGAAATCTTAATTTAACTTAAATTTGAATTTACTTAATATGTTTTTTTTATATTAAATGTCTAAATATAAATATTAAGTTGTTTGTTTTTATAAAAAAAATATATGAAACGAATATATTGACATATATATTTTTAAAAAATCTTATAATAATATATTAAGTTATTGACATATATAAATATTGGGTAATAAATTAAGCGTATTATTGACAAATAAAATATTTAAATTATTGAGACATTTACTCATTTAGATTTAAGTCAAAATTTTTAACTTAATTATATTCAGATATTTTTAACAAAAATATTCAGACATAAATAAAATGGCTCTTACGCATCTAAATATTTATATTCATACTTTAGTCAGAAAAACAAACAAGCCCTTCCTCTAGACTATTGCTTGATCATAATTGATCGTTGGTTGACCGTTAAACCTATAGACCTTTTAATATAATATTGCATCAAATAACATTCTTCGATATCAATCTATAAAATTTGATTTGTTATTATTTCTTACAAAACAATTTTTCATGATATCTACGAAATTTGATTCATTATTGTTTCTTACAAAACAATTTTTCATAAATTATTTTGACAAGAATACCAAATCGCCACCTCTCTCCTCCTTTGCTTTTTGTTATATATGTGTTGAATGCCTTTAATTACTGTTTTTAATCTGACGTGTGGCTGCAGGTTACATACCACTTGAAATTTGTAATCAGGATAATGTGGAGGCACTACTCAAAAACTATATTTCTTAATAGAAGGATTCTTGATAAAAAATAATTTGTCACAATGACACAATATAATTTTATCACAAACGTGCTTACTAAAACTAATTTTCATTTTATGAAATCTCTTAATAGAATAGCATTAATAATTTATGACATATTGTTCGTGACAGAAAAATTGAAAATATTTAACATTAAAATGACATTGTTTGATAAAATTATAAATATATAATTTATTAAAAATAAATAGAAACACATAGTTTAATGGTATTTATAAATTTTTTCCTCTTTATTTATGTTCACTATTTTTTTCTTATCTTCACTATCAGGTTCATATCGATGTTCTTATCTCTTCATGTATCGTATCAAATGCTAACGAAAATGAAAAATAATAATGAAAGGCCTGTTAGTTGCTGAATTGTTGAAGTAGGTAAGCTCTTGGTTTCAAGATAGTTTGATTTAATGTATTCTTGCCTCCATGAACTCATTGAACGCATCACGTCTCACCAAGAAGGCAGCTGACCGCATCGACTGTCAATATTCAGTGTCTCATAACCTCAACTCTGCTGCCTGTGCCCCCACCGACCGCGCACGTGAGATCGATAGGGAGTTTGAGATAAAGCCTTCACTAGCACACATTTACTATGGATTTAAGTAGGAATTGGCCTAGGGTTTGTACTTTGTGTTAAACCTTAAGACTTCTTGAGCATGTAATCCCCTTTCTCCTTGTCTCTATATAAGTTTATATAGTTTGATTTATATTGTGTATTGCAGCGAAATGTAGTCTATTATCCAAAATTTTTTTACTTTTTCAATATTTAATGTGGGTTTGGCCTTGTTTTGTTCTCAGATGAACATTTAGTCTGCCATTTGTGTTAAATTGTTTATCTGTCATTGTTGGTTGTTTAAGCAATTCACACTTAATTGGTTTGAGCTTTTGAATAAACTCGTCCAAACAATGTTTTAATTAATAGGCATGTTATTAATGTTATTATGGTTTGATTCATTTGTGTTTACCTTGCTTAATGTTCTAATTTGATAATTAATTAAGGAATTAGTTAAATTGGAGATGGATGAATTAAGTCTTGGGAAAGATTAATTTATTTGTCAAACTAAATAAACACAATCTATATGGTAAAGAGACCGGAAGGTAATTGACATCTAGATAATCAAATTAACAATTAGGATTTCAAGAAACTGAGAGGTGAATTATTCGAAGCATTAAACAACAAGTAATACATAATGAACGTATCATTATTTGAGTTAGATAGAGATATAAACTTGAGTCATTATGGGTAAAACCTTGATTTACGCTCGAAAGAGGTGTTAGGGTTGTTTTTAATCTTGTGATTGGTGACTTATACCAAAATACATTGATAACGACCCATTGGGAGAAACATAGTGATGGATAAATGAAATCAAGACCCTAGATAATTCATCTTTGCATATTTCATCCTTTTATAAATTCTTAAACCCAATTTTTAATGTACGTTAGTTAATAGTAGTGTTTTAGTTTATTTTTCGTTACAATTAATCAATCTAGTTTGCTTAGATTAAATTGGCCTTTCAAACTATAGTACTTAGTAGTTAATTTGAATCTCAATCCTCATGAGAGGATGATATCTTTTCTTATTATTTTATTACTTGATACAATCCATGCGCTTGCGGTTAGTGTAATCTTGATCATTATATTTTTATCTAAGAAATATAATTTTTTTTAGATAAAAACACGACAGTTCTGGCTATGAAGCCTCTATTGACAAGATAAATTGTCATTCCTAGAAAATGCCATCTAATATGCTACTACATCTGCATTTGATTTCTACTTCTTTCTTGGTACTACAACAGGCTTTATTACTTTGCATAATTGATTTTAATGGTTTTTGTAATGCACTAGTGGGATTAGAACCCATTAGCAAATCATAAAACTTTCTTATAATTCAATGGCATGTTGAAATGATGAGAAAAGATTATGGGGTTGATTCAAGTCTAGAACAAATATATATTGAGAAATTAATTAATGGTCCTCAACAAACCCACAAGGCTACTATTTTTCACTCCAATTTAGATTGGGATGCATATATAATTGCTTATTAGCTTGAGACAATTTTTGGCAGTAATTTAGACGAATGTGATATGTGCTTGTAATGCAAACTATCTGAGGGAGAGCACTTTATCTCTAAATTGACTGTTACATTTGAAGGTTATGTGATTATTCCACATTATGAAAATGGCCAATCCCCTATTCCTTCCATGTGAACATACTAAAGCATGGTTATAGTTGAAGTGCTTTTCTTGATTTTTTATTTTAAATTATACTGGTTCTCACAGTCTTGTGTATTGGATTTTATATTTCAATAACTAATTATCTTTTGTATTCATAATTTACAGCCAAGTGAATCCAACACATATAATGATATAGAAGCAATTTATCAGTCGTTCTGTCGATGCTTGAAACAATTTTGTCTTCTCCATATTACTATATCTCTAGAGTCAATAAATTTATATTAGGAACTATTGAACCCAATCACTTGCTATCGTTGCTCATCAAGTAGTTTATCACATAGTATTTATGATAAATATCTGTTTACTACATTTTTTTTAAACATTCTCTCTTAAATTTTTTATTTTTTTGTCAAAGATTGTTATGCTTTTTACTTTTATTTTAGATAAGAGGCTATGGCAAAGTATAAATTGTTGTAAGAGCTTATGATTTAGTTGCATTAAAATATTGGGGTACTACTACTACAACAAATTTCCCAATAAGTTTTTTTCTTAAATAATTATTTTTTTCATTTACGTTTATATATAAAAGAAACAAAATTTATAATATTATTGGTTAATGTCGGCAGTGGCATTGGACATGCAGTAAAAATGAGGAAGTGTTAAAGTATTTTTATGTCTTTATTTTGATTATTATGTGTATGGCACATAAAATTTGACTATTGTATTTATAAATTGTGCATGAAGCTGGTTGGGATAGTATTCAGGAAAGAGCTTTTGGTAATTTCACATGCTATTTTCTTTAGTAAATCATAAAAATGATTATAGTATGTTAGATGATCGATGGTTTGTATTTGTTTATAGTTGCAGTGTTGTAGATTTATGATCTTTTTTATGGTTATGGGTTTAATAGGATTAAGATCAATGATTTTTTGGATTGATAAGGAGTTTGGAAGTTGACTTATTTCGATATTTGTTTGGTATTTGTTTGTTTACCTTGTATAAAAAATAAAAATAAAGATTGGGATATGTAGGTGGAGTTTTGCTATTTTATGAGTTTTTCTCTTTTGAGTTTGAGATTTGGTGATGAGTTTAATTTGAATTATGGTTCACTTTATCTTATTTCATAGTTGTTTTGGTACCACTTACTAGACAGAGATTATACAACCCTATGCATTTATGAGCATTTTTAATTGTCATGTAAGTAGGTGATTCAACACAAAACTTATATAATTGCACTTCTTAGTCTATTCATTAAGTTAAAATTAAATTTTCACTGTTATGTTTTGTGTTTGCATTGTAGGTTTATGAAGATTTGATTATTGGATTCTATTACACATATTTAGCTGCAATTTTGATGTTGGAAAACAGTCAACATAGAAAGACGTGTTGTAGTTAGCAACTTGAGGTGTGTAATTGAACTTGGGTTTGAGAATTGTTGGTTACCTATATTTTATTTTATTTGAATTTTGTGATAAATTATGTTTTTTGAGATGATGATATTTGAATGGAAATATATGATAAGTATGTTTTTGGGATTTGATGAAATATATATTATGTTGGCTATTATTTCATTTTCTTTTATTTCTTTCTATTGTTAGTTAAAAAATATTTATTGTTACCATTTTATTATTTAGTTTTTTTAGTTGAATATTTATGTGGACAATCATTTGAAAACATTGCATTGAAAATCCAAAAAACTTCAAGACTAGAAAAAAAATCAAAATTAACAAAGTTGGAAAAAATGAAATTTCAAAAATAAAAAAAGCTGGAAAAAATGCTGAAAGATTAGGGGAATAAATATCAAAATCGAACAAAAAAACAAAGAACAAAAAATCCAATTTAACAAAAAAATAAAAAAAAATGATAATTGGCTCAAAAAACCTAATCAATTCTTGATAAAAAGATATTAGAAAATTTTGATAATTTTGTGATAGTAGAAAATCTCTATCACAGCTTTGTGATACATTCTTATCACAACCTCGTAGCAGAAATTATTTTTGTCACGAAATGATGATGCGCAATCAGAGTCAAGTAGGCATGAATGGACTTTAGATGATAGATAAAATCTATCATAAAGTGCCATTCTATCATCTATAACCAGATTTGTAGTAGTGAGGATCTGTGGCTTTACAGTAACCATCTAGAAGGCCTCGTCCCAAATATAGTTTTCAACATGTCGTCAATGAGAGTACTTTCGCTTAATAATAATAAACTCTGGGGAAGTCTTCCGTCAAGCATAGACATTGCCTTCAAAGCTTGAGGGATTTTCTTGCTAGATAATAATTTCAGAGGGACAATCCTCAACTCGATTACAAATATTTGCAAGCTCCAATATCTATAGTTGTCAGATAACTCATTCTCAGGCTTTATTCCTAGCACAATTGGTGATTTAAGAAGCCTAAAATGGCTCAACTTATCTAATAATGACCTAACATCTTCAACGCCAGATTTGAGCTTTATTTCCTCTTTGACAAATAGCAAGAAATTAAGAGTAATAGAATTTCTACACAATCCACTCAATGGTATGCTTCCAAGATCCATAGGGAACCTTTCTATTTCTTTGAACATGATTATCTTTGGATGCTGCAACATTTGTGGCAGTATTCCCGAAGAAATATGAAATTTAAAGAAATTGACGTTTTGAGGCTTGGGAAAAAATAAATTGACTAGATCATCCAAAGACATTAGAGCGATTAAAACACCTTGAAGGCTTATATCTTTGAGGTAATAAATTCGAAGGATCCATTCCAGTTGATCTCTGACATTTGAACAGATTAGTGAAATTATACTTAAATGGCAATAACCTTTATGGATATCTTAATTCTTTAAGATAGCTCTCGTTAGCCTCTAATAAATTGACTTCTGTTATACACTCGTCTCTATGGAACCTTAAGGACATTATATAGATAATTTGTCATTAAATTATCTAGATGGACCTCTTCCTTTAGACATTGGTAATTTGAAGGTTATGATAAGTTTAGATTTACCAGGGAGTCATTTTTCAGGTGATATCCCAACGACCATTAAAGTCCTTAAAAATCTACAACATCTCTCTTTAAGATGTAACATATTACAAAGCCCAATTCCATAATCATTTGAGGAGTTAATAAGTTTAGTATCCTTAGATTTGTCCAATACTAATATGTCATGAGCTATTCCCAAGTTTTTAGAGGCACTCCTTTACCTGAAATATCTAAATGTTTATTTCACCATGCTAGAAGGAGGAATTCCAACAAGAGTATCATTTGTTAACTTTTCAGCTAAATCATTTGTTGAAAATCCTAGATTGTGTGGCTCATCTCTATTGCGAGTCTCACCATGCAAATCTAACTTTCACAGTAAAACAGGGAGGAATATGTTATCCTACCTATTATTTTGTTGTTGAGTATTGCATTAATAATACTTGTCCTCGCCCTTATATTTCTGTTGCTAAAATACTGGAAAAGAAGGGCAAAAATACCAAATGATTCTAACAAGCTACCACAAGCGACTTTGAGAAGAATTTAATTTTGTGAACTTGTGCAACATATGGGTTCTCTGAGCAAAACCTACTTGGTGTAAGGGGTTTTGGTTTGGTGTAGTTTATAGATAGGTTGGAAGTTGCAATGAAGGTGTTCCACCAAAAATTTGAAGATGCGTTATAAGATTTTTGATGGCGAATATGAAGTTATGAGTTATATTCGTCATCGAAACCTTATAAGAATTATCACCAGTTGTTCAAATGTATATTTTAAAGCATTGGTGCTAGAGTATATGCCTAATGGGAGTTTAGAGAAGCTTCTATATTTTGGTGGCCATGTTTTAGATTTTTTACAGAGGCTGAATATTGTGATAGATGTCGCTTCAGCTTTGGAGTCAATTCTTCCTTTTATGATCCAACAATATTCATTTCAATTCCACCAACATCAATTTAAAATTCAAAATTGAGTCTACCTGAGGTCCAACATTTTTCAAATTTAGAAAAAGTTTTGATTATTTTGTTTCACATAGGTCTGAATTTGACCACATCAAAAATCTCAAACCCAACACTTTAAACAAAAAAGCTCAATTTTTTTAGGCGTTTCTAATTCTATAAACTTTAATATATATCCTATATGAAAGTGAAATGAATGACGATGCGGAAAAATATCAACCTTGGTGATGTAGGATGCCTTGCTAATCTAATATCCGAGCTGGAGATAGAAGCCCAGTCAACAGTCTCAGCTCAGTATTCTACACCTGACTTGGCCTCGTCCTAATCCCAAGGAAGCTCCCAAGCTGAACTTTCACACTTCGTTGATCCCTAGACTAAGTTGTCGCAAACCTTCCTGACCTCACTGTCCCTATTAACCTTGGACTCGAACTTGCTAAAACTGCCTATAGCAAAGAACATGGTTAAAGGGGGGGGGCCGGAGGTTTTTCGGAGAGCCCACTTCGACGCTCAAGTTAGAACCTTGAGGGGTGATTTTATAGCTCAACTTTGGTAGCTCAAAATGGCTAATTTATGAAAGATTCATGTAGTAAGGAGCAAGTCAACTAAGTGGCACACAAAACAGATGAAGAAATAAAATAAGTGAGAAGATCCGAGGTGAGCTGGGTTTCGACATAAATGGATCGCCCCATAGGTGCCGACTGGAGCTTCGTGAGCTTACGTACAGTCACGTGTCTAGCCTGTTTTTACCTTATAATAAAGGCCCACTAGCTTCAATTGGCTTAGGGGATGGTGAAGGCATTGAAAGCTTCTAAGAGTTCCTAGCCCACGTCGTATCGTAATCCCTCCTCTTTGATGGTCTTACCCTTGCCAGCTTATGGTGTATGCACACTCCATCACCTCTTAAGGGTGATCCGAGATGCCTTAGAATATGAGTTTATAGTGAAGATGTTTTTGAGCTCATGTCGCTCTTCCCCTTTTTTATCTAGGTAAGGCTCAGCGAAATTTCTATTTTATCTTTGGGCGAAATTAGGCGATTATTCCTTTTTGTTTTAAAAACTGAATTATACTGGGTAGGGATTGTCTTGGGCTTAAATTCCCCCCAGACTTGAGGGTTTGTCCTTCCTTAGCCCAGTTTAATGTGTTTGGGTTAGGATAACCAAAGGTTGCACGTTAGATATTTTGTCAACGCATGGACCCCACGGTTTGAATTTTTTCTTCCATCTCTTAGCACATCCGTACCTCATAACTCTAAGAATCAATGAGGAGTAATGGTGGAGCGTGACTCTCCACGTGACTTTTCAAAAGAACCCCACCTTTTTTCTCTTTCATCCCCTTCATTTTTTTTTAGACAAACAAACATGGTTTGGCTTTCCCAAAAGGTGTTGCTCGGCAGGGGCTCGCAAATTGTTCGTCCATCGAAATTGGGTTTGTGAGTCCGTGCCACCTTCACGGCTTATTTGCACAGTGCATGTCTGTTGCTTAGTTAGATTAATCATGCCTACTTCGTTTGTGATTTCCATTGCGCCTTGCATTGTGTGCGATTGGCACTTACTTTAAGGTTGTAGTGCTTCATTGCTTTGTGGCTTTCTTTATAGTTAACTCATAAAATGTTTGTGTGCTTGATTGTGCCGAAAACATGTCAGATGCTGGCGAATCTTAGCACTTCTCGTCCAACAGTGAGACCATCGCCCTTGAAAATGTCGCACCCTCTCCCACCTCGACAAGGCAAAGCAAGCAGTATAAAGCTCGAACTGGCTGTGGTCTTGCTAGGGTGACTGAGGAGAGCTCTGGAGAAAGCGGGGACCAAGCTTTCTTTTTAGATTATAAAGGAACCTCGATGACTAAGGGAATACTCGCTTAGCTGAGGAGGACTTAAAAGATTTCCTCCTCCGTAAAACTGTTTCTTCCTAGGCAAGGATTCAAACTAAGCCAACCTGGCCCCAGCAAAGTAGTGAATCATAGTCAATCCTTTGGGTATGGCATTAGGCTTCCCATACGGCCGTTTTTTGTACATATACTACGTGGGTTAGGTATTGCCTTTGCTCAGCTAAGTTTTATAGCCTTGCAAAACCTTTCTGGCCTTTATGTTCTGTGGAAGGAAGTGCTGGAGGTTGAGCCTACCATTGAGGACGTTTATTTCAACTATCACGGCTCCAAACAAACCTGGTCTTTTCTACTTGAAGACGTACACTGGTTAACCTCATGTGATCCCCAAAGTGAACCCAAACACTATTCATAAGGATGATTTCTGGTTTATGGCCTTCGGTGATTGGAGTCATACAGTGACGTGGATGGTGAGACATATTATGTTCCCACCCATTTCAGGTGAGCAAGTAAGGTTCTTCAGAACTCGGTCACTCCCTTCACTATTTGAAACTTTAGCTGGTCACTTTTTTACCTGGTTAACCTTAATATTGTGTAGAGAGGTGGACTCGTAATTTGTTCCGATATGTTGACCTCAAGAGCATGAGGGAGTATGTGGTAGTCAACCTATATGAAATCGACATAGTTAATGATGCGCGCCTTGCCAAGGCGGGACTAATTCCACCACCCTCCTCGGGTAGTATCTTAGTAAACTTGACATTCGTGTCCTTGGTTACGAAGATCATATATATATTTGACCATATTTTCTTTCCATGGTGACGTGGTGACTCCAAGTGATGAGGGTTCGACCCCAAGCTCAGCAGCCTGGAGGATGATCGAAGGGAGTAACACTGATCTAGCCCTCCTTGACTTTGTAAGGGATAGGATGGCTAAAGCAGCTGGGATACTAGACCAATAAGCCAGAACGAGCTCAGGTGTGTTTGGAGGTTACCGCTGCCTTAAGCGGTCTTCCTCCCAGGCCTAAGCGCGTCAAGAATGTGGAAAGGACAAGGTGGACACCCTAGCTGGCTATGGATCTTGGGGGCGTCCTAGGTAGCCATTTTTCCCATGCTTCTTGAGCTATCTCGACATTGAAGTAGATTCTTGAGCTCACTAATTCGGAGAAAGGGAATAAGCTGACGTAGTTGGGATTTTACGTTTTAACCTCTCATTTCTTGTTACCAGGATCCTTCCTCATGTCTCAATTTGGTGACAGGCTGGAGGAGTTATTAACTTCAACTAGTCGTATTGCCAAATTGGAAATTTAATTGTCTCGGCTCTCCCGAAAGGTTAAGGATAAGGATGATCAGATTTTAAAGTTGGAAGACCAGCTATGACAGGTTTGAGATGAGGTGGGGTTAGTGTAGGTTCAGTTCCAAGCTGAGTGGATATAGCTAATGAGCTCCAGGAAAGCATAGAAGAATTGGAAGCTGAAGCTGGAACGAACCATCTTCACAAGTATCACTATGCACAATACCAGGTCACCAAAGAATTTACTCACCTAGACTTGCACCATATGGAATTTGGGTTTGACCGGGATGCATTGATAGCCAAGTTCGGCAAGAACCAGAACCCCACTAATGCTACAGGAAGTTCGCGATAGCTCACCACAAATCATCTGCTGAACCTGGAGGTTTCCCCACCTCACTCGGACGAAGAAGAGGGCGATCTGGAGGATTAAGAAGATAAGGGCTCATAGGTGGAAAAGGATGGTGACACCTGATCTACCCTTTAGCCATTGCTCATGCCCTTTGTTTACTGAACTGAACTTTCTTCTATATTTCTCTTTTTTTGTTTTTTGTGTATGAGCTTGGATGTTACTTTTCTTTATTTTGAACTTGAATTTATGGCGTGATCTTGCTTGGCATATTGTTGTCTTGGGGGATGTTTTTACTAAGTACCCTCATCTTTGGCTTGATATATTATCTACCTTTTGTTTGCTACGTGAACTATGATGAGATTATCAGTTATTTTCCCATGCATACTGATTTCATGCACAGAGCATTCCAATAGAGTAAAATACTTTATAATATCAATGTCTCATGGCATAAAATGAAATAAAATTCGATAAGAATAATACCACAGATTAATCATGGTAAATAAAATGATGAATAACAAGTTGCTTAGCAAGGCGTATATCATCATATCATTAAATAGGAATATACATCCCAATTAATGGAGAATAATAACGTTTTTCACCCGGGTGAGGTTTTCATTCAAAAGGCTTACACATGGGAGAGCAATGTAATAACACACCATGTTGCTTTTTGGCGTTCATACAAAAAGAGCATAGTCACTAAGGACTTTGGAGTAATCATAAAGTAGAGCTAGAAACAAACATTTGTTGGAATCCTAAGTCAACTAAGATCATAGGTAATACTTCATCAGCTAGTCGGCATTTCTTGGTTGTCTCACTTGGCGCCCATATGGGTGATCAAGTTTGTAGACCCCAGGCTTGACAACCTTGGTGACATGGAAAGGCCATCCCCATGTTTTAGTGAACTTGGTGGAACCTCCCTCTTTAACTCCGAAGATCATCTTCCTCAAAACTAAGTCACCCTCTTTGAAGCATATCGAGGCTTAACCTTTTGCTCAAATTCTCGTAGAGTTAAAATCTCATTAGTACGATTCAAGGGAATGGCCCCCAAATCTCTTATTTCTATATAAAAGACACGATTGGCATAAATTCTGTCTTCTATTTTCATGGACTGAGGTAATGTAATTTTTATTTTTAAATTGAATAAGATTAATTAATATGTGTGATATTTGTCACACTTGAGGTGTCAACACTGACAACTTGTCACTCTTGGTTTACATAAATTTTAAGAATAATTTAAGCCCACATAATGTTGTTTAATTTAGACCTATGAAATTGGTATTATTATATTCATTAATTGTTAATCGAATAATGTAGTATATCTCAGACCAAGATATACCACATAAACTAATTATCTATTCCAAAAAAATGTTAATTAATTACTAATTTTTCAGATATAATACTTCCATCGACGATCTCAACTAATCTCTCAATCATATGAAGAGATGACGATGAACACATCTTTGTGATAAACTTTACATTGAAGTTACCTTAGTAAGAAGATGTATTTTTATCTGGAAATACTGTACTGATAGTTCATGAAGTATGAGAAATATATGTTTTTACAGCAGAAAAAGGCTTCATGTTTCTTTGTTCTCTGCTAGGCTTTTTTCACATTGGTTGATATATACAGTTGATATTTCTTGTTAGGCCTCATGTCTTCAAGGCTCGTAATTTTTTAGGTTTCTCACCTTATTAAACCTTTATTTTCTTCCTTTAGCTATATAAGTTGGGCCCAAGGAAGAAAAGAGTTTTTTTAACGATTGGATCTAAACCCCAATTGGTAGAACTAGAGCAAACCCCAAATTCTCAACTTATCTATCAGAACCTCATCAAAATAAAATTCTAAATCAAAACAGAAAAAAGAAAAGTACATAAACAAAGGGAAAGCAAAGATAAAAGTTTCTTCCCTTTTCAGTGTACAAATAAATTTACTAGTTGATATTAGGTGACGAAATTTAGTATCAATAGTTGGCGCCTTCTATAAAAAAAGGACTAAAAGCTAAGCTATTATAGTAAGAAAGTTTTGTGAGAATTCAAAAGGTATGTATTTTCTTTTTATTTGTATTACATACAGAATTTAAAATATTTAATCTTAAATTTTGATAATTATCTAGATTTCAACTCTTGTTCCCTAGAGGGTCTAACCCTTAATCAGAAATTTGTCGCCTCAAATTATAAATATATTTAAGAATTCTTGAGTATAGCATTCCACACTATAATCAAGAATTCGTTGGTCCGACATTTATAAATATATTTAATTCAAATTACAATATAATCGTAAATATTATATTATAAATATGTTGTAAAATAAATTAATATTTATTCATAATTTATTTAATTTAATTTATAATATATATTATAAATATATTGTAAAATATTATAAAATAAACACTTATAATGAATATTATATTTATTTTCACTTATGAGTTTAAAAATATTATTTTTCACATAAAAAAATTATTAAAAAGGATTTAATAGGTAGAGAAACTTTAGTGAATCTTTTTTAAATTATTAAGATTAATCAATATAATACACTACTAGAAAAATAAGCATTACTGATATTAGGCTACTAATACTTTTGAGAAGGTGTCAAAACTAATACACAGAAGACGACTTTTCCGACGAACGACAAATTTGTCAGAAATCATTGACAATGAACAATGAATATCAGGGTTTTGTGAGAGTATAGTATGACCAACTAAAATGACATCGTTTTAGGCACAATCTGATAGCTAAATGACGTTGCTTTTACATAAATTAAATATTTTTTAATTAAATGAAATAGAAAATGATGTTGTTTTGATCTCCCCTCTAGGAAAAAAATAAAGAAACCCAAAACACACTTCCCCCCTTCAATTTGGTTTTTCACTTAACTCTAAAAATTTTCCCCCAAACACTCTTCACATTTAAGCATCAAATCTACCAAAACAACCTTGTGCTTGCTCTTCAAATAACGTAAATTGATTTCACTTGGTTGAGATTGGATTAACTGTTTGGGGGTGAGAAAATACTTGTAAGGGTTATAGGATACCATAAATCCTAGGTTGGGTGAGTGTTTGGGGTGAACAAATACTTATAAGGTTTAAGAGGTACTTGAAAATTCTCTCTATTGTAATTTGAAGTCTTGTAGGGTCAAGACTTGGTTGTTTAGTGAAATTCTCAAGCAGGTTGGCTTAGAGAAGTGGACGTAGGCTTAAGATTTGCCGAACTACATAAAAATCTAGTGTTATCTCTCTCAACCCTCTTACTCGCTTATTTTATATGCATGCATTATTATATACATTTCTCACACATGAATTTGTTTTGTGATAATTTATGAATTGATTATTGGGTTTGTGATGAATTTTGTGTATTGAACTTGAGTTACTTAGTGATTATTGTTGATTTACTTTAAATTTGTTAAAATCATTAAAAACCCAATCATCCCCCTCTTGGGTTGCCTTAACGGTATTTCAATATAGAACTTCATTCACCTAAACATGTTAGGACACATTTGTTTAAAAAAGGTTTTATATTAGCATACACTGTTTACACTAGGCACGGAGAGGTTGACCCTACTTCAAATAGTACAAACTCCCAAACTTATTCTATTAGTCACCACTTTAGATCCAATGACTGTTGTGGACATGGTTCAAGATGCTTACGAGTAATGTTATAAAAATCCTAAGTATTTTAGGAAAATTTCTGAAGACACTGAAAAGCCATTATTCTTGGGTTCTAAGCATTCTAAGTTATTTGGTTTAATGACAATTTTTAATGTGAAGGGGAACTTTAGGTTGTTCGATGTAGGATTTTTGGCTTTGTTGGAAGTTTTTATACATATTTTGCCACAAAATAAAACTATGCTTAAATCAAATTACAAGTTCAAAAAACAATGAAAATGTTAAGTTTAGAATATGAAAAAATAGATGCATGTCCAATTGCATTCTTTATGGGAAGGAGTATGTAAATTTGATTTAATGCCTTAACTGTGGAGAATATAGATGGAAGAAAAGAAAAATAAATCCAAAAAACTTTCAAAAGAATTTCAGCCAAGGTTATATGGCACTTTCCATCCTAGATTAAAACGCATGTTCCAGTCACCAAAAATAGCTGAGCAAATGATTTGGCAGTTAAATAAGAGAATAAAAGATGTAAAACTTTTCCATTTGGCAAATTCTCTGCCATGACAGTTAGTTGATGACAAATGGCCTGAATTTGCACAACAACCTAGGAATCTTAGACTTGCTCTCTCAATTGATGGGGTAAATCTACATATCGCTATTTGTAGTTGTTGGCCAATTACAATGGTGACATATAATCTTCCTCCATGGTTGTGTTAAAAAGAAAATTCATGATGCTATCACTATTAATTTATGTAAACAACTTAGTAATGATTTAGATGTCTATCTAGCACCCTCAATTGAGGACCTTCAAACTTTATGGCATGTTGGTGTAAAAGTCTATGATGCATGGAAAAAAGAAACTTTTAATTTACGAGTTGTTTTGTTATAGACAATTAGTGACATTCCAACATATAATAACCTATCTGGGAGCATTGTTAAGGGGTATTTTGCTTGTCCTAAATGTAGGAAAAACACTAGTTCATGTTAGCTTAAAAATAGTCGAAAAAATGCATTTTTAGGTCATCATCAGTTTTTACTGGATAACCACCTGTTTAGAAAGGTAAAACTATTTTTAATGGTGAACAAGAGTGGGATAAACCTCTTAAAACTTTGAAGGGGAAAGAAAATTTAAAAATGGTAAAAAAATTGAAAACAACCTTGGGAAAAAGAAGGACAAAAAACAAAAGCGTTTTGATAGGGTCAAGGAAACGTTATTTAAGAAAATATCAATTTATTTTTACTTAGAATATAGGCAACATTTACTTGTGTGTCACTAATTGGATGTTATACATATAGAGCAGAATGTGTGTGATAGCATTTACGGCACAATCCTTTATCAACCAAGCAAAACAAAGGATGTTATTAATGCTAGGAAAGACATTAAAGAAATAAGAATTAGAGTAAAATTAGTACCCGATGAAAAGCAAAAGAATTACCTATCACTAGCCCCTTACACATTGAACAAAAATCAAAAGAAAATTTGTTGTTAAAAACTTGTTAGATATACAAAAGTTCCTGATGATTATTGTTCTAACTTTAGAAACGTTGTGTCAATTAAAAATTGTCGCCTTCAAGGCCCTAAGTCCCATAATTCTCACACTTTTATGCAATAATTGTTACCTTTAATAATTCAGAATTGCTTATCAAAACCTATTAGAAATGCCATAATTAGTTTATGCTTCTTTTTAAATTTATTGTATAATAAAGTGATAGTTGCTGAAAGTTTAGACAAATTACAAAAGGAACTCGAGATCACCTTATGCTTGTTCTAACAAGTTTTTCTTCCAAACATTTTCGATATAATGGTACATTTGACAGTCCATCTTGTTGAAGAAGTAAGATTTTGTGGGGCAATATATCTTAAACGATTGTATCCATTTGAACAATGCATCAAGTGTTTAAAGGATATGTTTATAACCACAATCGTTCCGACGGATGCATTGTTGAGAGTTATATTATTGAGAAATCACTTGACTTTTGTGCACAATACCTTTCAAGTGATCATGTAATTGCACATTCTATTTTGGCAATTGAAAAACCCCCAAGTACTGCAGGAATAAATACGGTTGATCCTCAAATGTTAGAGCAAACACATCTTTACATTTTGAAGAATACATATGAAATTAAACCACATGTATTGTAAGTTTCTCATTTAATCATATTTTTCAGTTTATTCTAATATGTCAGCAACAAGTACACACAACATAATTGCCTAAATGACCATTTACGTAGGGAACACGTGAAAGTTTTGAAAGGCACATATCCAAAGCAATCAAGAAGTCATATATGATTGCAAAATGAATATAACAGTAGTTTTAGTGATTGTTTAAAGAAGACGGTAAGTTAACTTCGATGATATGAAAAATAATACCTAATTGCTTTATGTTTTTACATTTGATTTCTATTGTTATGTGCTAATTTCTGCTTTCATATATGAATTTTAGGTTAATCATGATAATGAAAGTGGAATACATGTTGATGAAATGGTAAAGTGGTTGGCAAATAAACTTCGATCTTTGGTGACTAAATATGCATTCTACTTTATAAATGATTTTACTTTTGCAATAAGAGAGCGAGTTAATAATCGTGTAACTGAAAATAGTGGAGTTACAGTTGTTGCAATAGCCATGCAAGTTTTAAGTTCAAAGGATAAAAATCATACTCCAGTGAAATGGCTTTTTATGGAGTCATTGATGAGATATGACAACTAGACTATCCTTTGTTTAATAAAGTTGTTTTTAAGTGTAATTGGGTTGACAATAAGCATGTTAAAGTTGATGATTTTAGGTTTTACAGTTGTTGACTTGATTCGAATCGGTTATAAATTTGATTGTTTTGATTTAGCATTGTATGCAAAACAATTTTTTTTGGCAAAGACCAACTAGATAGTAGTAAGTTAGTGGTGTGTTCAATGGCTGAAAGAGCACTGCATAAATTTAGGGGTAATAATGAGTGTGATGACATGATTTTGCATACACCATTATCTAATAAATTGTCTGAGTGTGGTTTAGTAAATGATGATTATTTATGTAAAGTCAGATTGTGATGGTATTTGGGAACATTTGGGTCCATAATAAATGATGATTCTAGTAAGTGTTTACAATTATTTGCATTATTTTGTTTGTATGTGCATGTGAATTTGAATTTTTTGTTGTTGAAGTTAATTTTCTTATATTGTTGTTTACAAATGATGTTTAGATGGTACTATTGTAAGTGTTTCAATCTTTATTGTGTTAGAATATGATTTTTTTTAAACGTACTACATGCAAGTTTGAGGAGAGATAATTAACAATTGAGAGTTTAATTTACCATATATGGTTGGCAAGATCAAAGGATGCATATCCAGGGTAAATGTTAAATTTGTTATCTTACATTGAAAGAAATTTGTTAAGTTATTTTGGTGGATTTAGTGAATTTTGGTGCTTGTGTTTTGCCCAGGATTCAAAGAAAATTGTGAGATTGCTTGATTGGAAATCTGTATACTATATTTGCCCACAATTGGTCAACATTTTTACTTTTGCTAATACTTTTGATATACACACAATGTTGTTTCTGGATTTAGAATTGAGTGTGAGATGGATTTATGAAGGTCATTGAATTATGACTTGAATTGTAGAAAACTTTCAGTGTTCAATTTATAATATTTATGTTACAAGCCAATTTTTATTATCATATTACTAATAGTTTTAATAAATTTGACATTACAAAAATAAATAGGGGCACGAATTTTATTTTTTTTTTAATATATGAAATATTCATTGATACTAATCTAATATTAGCCAACAACAAGTAACATTATACGAATTGAACCTACTCTATATTATAAACACATCAATGTTTTTAGATATAATGGAATCAGAAATCATGGATACCATTTTGGTAACATAAAAATTCTAATACTATAGTCTCAATACGTTATTGATGCATTGGGCACACTGGGTACTGATACTTTTGTTGCGATACTTATTTAGTGTTAGGGATTGCTGGCTGGGACTTCTACATTACCTAAAAGGCTTGTCAATAAAGCATGTCATCGATACCAATTTGACGTGAGTAATGGCCATTTTTCTATTAGTGTTAGGTAGAGAAAATGATATTTTGATATTAGCTAGCTTTTCTATCATACTATTGTTTCAATTTGGAAACTATGAAATATATTGATAAGTGTGTAGAATACATACTTATCGATTACTTTGAGACTTGACTTGTTTTGTAAATCCTCAGATTTAGTTAATATTTGATAAATTTGAGTGTTTTGTATAGAAAAGATAACAAATGGGCATTCAAGATGAAATCGTAAAGGAAACAAGGACTAAAATGTAAAGCTGAAGGGACCAAATTGCAAAGAAATCAAAGCTTGTTAGTGCCATACCTACGCTCCAAGACCATTTTGGTCGCGAGTATGGCGCGGCAGTGCCACGGAGGTGCTCGGGAGTGCCACCCATTTTGTCCCATAGTGCCCCTGCGTGAATTTAGGGAGCCCCAGCACCTCCTAGGTTGGCTTAGACGACTTTTGACCGTAAGTTCATCATTCAATGGCCTAATTTGGGTATCGTTTTAAGTTTATATGATTTTGGGATGATAGCCACCAAAAAAAGGGATCTAAGAATAAACATTTTGAGGTTTTTGAGTGAGAAAGAGGAAGAATAAAGAGAAGATCCTAGAGAGAGAAGTGAATTGATTCAAGTTGGAGCCTTTGGAAGAGGGCTTGAAAGAGGATCATTGAAGCTTGGATCTCTAATCTAGTTTTCCTAAACTCTTTAACTCTCATTTTTTATTTTATTTGAACTTTAATTGTTGAATTTTATGACTATAGAATATATGTTGATTGTTATATTGATAATTATGATGGTTAGCTAGTTTTCTTAATTTAGGGTCTTAATGTATCTTGTCTAAACTATGTTTTAATTAATTAGCATGTTATTAATGTTATTATGATTTGATTCACTTGTGTTTATCTTGCTTAATATTGTAATTTGTTAATTAATTAATTAATTGGTTAAATTGGAGATGGATGAATTAAGTCTTGGAAAAGATTAATTTGTTTGTCGGACTAAGTAATCACAATCTAGATAGTTGTGAGACCAGGAGATAATCAACGTCTAGATAATCTAATTAACACTTAAGATTTCAAGAAACCGAGAGATGAATTGGGTTCTAAGCGTTAAATAACAAATAATACATAATGAACGTATAATTATTTGAGTTAGATAAGAATATCAACTTGAATCATTGTGCATAAAATATTGATTTACGCTTGGGAGAGGTGTTCAGGTTGACATTAATCTTGTAATTAGTGAATTAGACCAAAACGCATTAACAACAGCCAATTAGGAGAAATATAGTGATTGAAAAGTAAAATTAAGTCCCTAGGTAATTCATCTTTGGATATTTCATCTTTTATAAATTCTTAAACTCAATTTCTATTCCACATTAATTCATATTTGTGTTTTAGTTTATTTTCTATTACAATTAATCGATCTAGTTTGTTTAGATAAAATTAACCTTTCAAGTTATAGTACTTAGTATTTAATTTGAATATCAATCCTCGTGGAACGATATCTTTTTTTATCACTTTATTATTTGATACTACCTATGTACTTGCAGTTAGTATAGTCGTGATCATATATGAATTACGCCAAAGAAGAGATTCGGAAGAAATTTGAATTAATTTTATCATATTTTATCATAAAGAGTATTTAATAAGTTCCTGCGGTCAGACTATATATTAAGATCTCATCTAAGAATATTTTGATAAAAGTAATTAACTAATCATATAATTGTGATATTTTTTGTAAATTCATGATCAAATCGCTAGTGTGAACACATGTTTGCAAGTAAAATTTGGAGGTTGCAGTAGATGTAGATTTATCAAGAAGTCTTTTATTAGGTGATATCCCAACCACCTTTAATTGGAAGCCTAAAAAGTCTACAACATATCTCTTTAAGATGTAACAAATTACAAGGCCAACTTAATTCCAGAATTATTTAGTGAGCTAACAAGATTGGAAGTCTTGGATTTGTCCGATAATAATTTTTGTGGAGCAATTCCTAAGTCTTTGGAGCACTCTCATGCCTTAAATATCTAAATCTTTCTTTCAACGTGCTAGAAGGAGAAATTCCAAGAGGAGGATCTTTTGTAAACTTTACAACTGAATTATTTATGAGAAATCTTGCATTATGTGGCTTCCCAAGTGCAAGTTTCACTGTGCAAATCTAGCTCTCACTATATGTAACACCCCGATTCCGGCATTACAAAAGTGGCGCCGAACTAGGGTATTACGAAAAATTTTAAACTTTCAAAACATAATCATTCTTCTACGCAAGTTAATATTCTTAATCTAATTTGGAGCATCCTTAATTATATAAAAAGATTTTGGCAGAATTTCCTCTATAATAATTGTATACCAAAATATATAAACCTGCAAATTTTAAGATTTCATTCTAAACACTCCCAATAATATTCTACACCAACTACTTCATTTTATTATCTAAAAAAAATCATAACTAATTTTAAGATTTCTAAAATTCAAATACAAACATAGAAAAGTATATCAAAACCACACATTTCAAACTCCTGCATCTATAATTACATATAGCTTCCAAAGTTGTAAAACTCTTGTTCTGGAGTATCCTTGTCTTCTACATACAATATCTCCAGCATTGCCTAGAAACCTGAAAAGTAGGGGTGAGCTAATGCCCAGTAGATATTTATACATAAAGGTAGTTTTAAGAACTTTACAATAAATAAATTTGCATATATAAAACGCTTTTCGATTTCGAACAACAAACTTAACAAAATCCAAAACAATATTTCAATTTCAGTATTCACAAAGATAACAAAAACATATTCATTCCATCATTTAAAATAATTTTCACTAATTTTTACTCTTGCGTACTTTACGGGCATTATTCCGAAGGACCGCCGCCCCAAAAACTGGACAACGTACTTTACGGGCATTATTTCGAGGAACCGTCGCCCCAACGTACTTTACTGGCATTATTCCAAGGGACCGTCGCCCCAAACACCGGTGCCACATCATAACAACAACCACGGCCATCACATTTTTATTTTTCCATTTATTTCACAACATATCCATACAAATAATTCATTTATAAAATCACAACACGTGCTGACACAATTTTCTCACTGTATTTATAAATATGACATTCATATAAAAATTATTCTTCAAATCCGATTCGAAAAACAATCAATTGGATCAACACGTAATAATTCAGGAATTTCATAAACATTTATCAAAACATTTAATGTAATAAAATACCCTACTTTTCAATTTAAAATTAAAATCTCCCAAATACATATAAATACCTACCTGAATATTAAACGATTCTTTCTACACTTCTGCTGATTGTTCGTTCCCCTTTGAATTACTCCCTAGTATCAATTTAACAATAATAACACGTAATGATTTAATAATTCAAACTTAGTTATCTAAAAATGTATGTATGTAAACATCTGCATATATATATATACTAACAATAAAATTCCTACAATTAAATCATATAAAATTATTTATAATTTCTAAAACGGAAAGCTAATCATCCAAAAGTATAATTCAGAACGAACCTTTTCTTTCTTTCTTTCTTTATTTTTCTTTCTTCCTCTGATTTTACTTTCTGCCGAAGCTTTCAAATTGATGAAAGCAAAATTCTTTATATATACATAACCACCGCCTCTTTTCATTCAATTATTATAATATTTTATTATTTTATTATTTTATTTTAATTTAATCTTTCCACTTAACCAACAAAGACATAATGAATTGGATTTCTTAATAACAATTTAATCCTTCATTTATTATTATTATACTTTTCACCCACAACAAAACTTATATTACCCTAAAATTTAATTTTTTTGAAATTAAGAACTTATTCATCCATAATTAGATAATTCATTTTCAATAAATATATTTACTTTCTAATATATATATACATATATACTAGTCCATCTTCGGGTATCACACTATAAAAGAAGAAATGTTGATCTCCAACTAATTGTTTTGCCATTGAGTATTGCATCAACAATACTTGTTTTGGCCCTTGTACTTGCTTCGGTAAAATGCCTAAGGAGAAAGTCAAAGATACCAAATGATTTTGATATGTCATCGCGAGAAATTTGGAAAAGAATTTCTTACTATGAACTTGTGCGAGCAACAGGTGGGTTCACTGAGCGCAACTTGGCGTTGCGGGTTTTGGTTTAGTTTATAGAGGGAGACTTCAAGCTGGGTTGGAAGTTGCAATAAAAGTGCTTCACCTGTATTTTGAAGAGGCATTTAACAGTTTTGATCCTAAATGTGAAGTCATTATGAGCAGCATTTCAATTGGTTACAGGCACCAAGTTATTCCATATCAAAATTTTTTGTTTATCTTAATTTAATTTTATTGTTTAAAATTTATTGTTAAAGTATAAAATGGTTTATTTAATAATGAAATTAATGTCATTCACAGATTGTGGAAGATATTCTTCAAATTATAATGTGGAAGTGTCAATTTGAGGGTACGATTTTTTTACAAAACTTGCGGTCAATGATATATTTAATTATGAATATGCATTAGGGTAAAAGCCCTTTTAGTCCTTAAAATTTGACTAAATACTCTCATAAGTCCTAATGAGTTTGAAAATTCCTTTAAAAGTTATAATTTTATAAAAATTATTTATTAAAAACTAATAAAGTTTTAAAATTTCATAAAATACATTATATTTATGTAAAATATATTAATAAATAAATAAAATAATTATCTTATATCATATATTTTATATAATTATTATTAACATATTATAATTTTTATTTGTTTTTATTTTAGTTTTATTATTTTAATCATATTTTAGATATATGTATTTTATATAAATTACAATAGAATCATAAATATTTATTATATTGTAAAATAAGTAGATTTATAAATTAATATTTTATTAATAAATTAATATTTTTATTTTTAGTAATTACAAATATATAATTTGTTATTATTTAATTTCTTACAATAAATTACAATAAAAGTACTGTTAATATATTAGAAATAATATTTTTATTTATTTATTAGTATATTTTATCAAATTTTAGAGATTTTATTAGTTATTTTTAATAAATATTATATATAAGGGCATAATAAGTATTTTATATGAAATTAAGACTTTTAAGAGTATTTTCAAAATTATTAAGAGTTATAAAGATATTTAATCAAATTTTAGGGATAAAAGGGCTTTTACCCTATACATTATTCAACGTATACAAAGAAACATGAGAGTTTGCTTTTATACTACATTGCCTTTTCATTAGGGATTTTATGTTCAAACTCTTGGAAATTATGCTTCTTTCATTAATATTTGAGTTAACTAACTGGAATTTAAGTGTGAACCCCATTAGAGTTATCATCGAAATTATAAATTAACTTAACTAATTAAATAGGTTGTGCTTTCTTTTTATCCACTATTAGGTTCTTTTAAAAAGCAAATTTCTTTCTGAATTCTTTATCACCTTTATTATTTTTTATATTTTTAAAAATCCAACTCACTTTCAAATAATATATGAAATGGAAAAGAAGTGGATAACGCGTTTCATTTATCCTTTATCACATGTGTACAGACAGCTAGTAGTAATATTGGGAAATTAATATATAAACAAGCCGATGATCAGCTCTTAAACGTGACTAAATAATATTGTTAATTATATATAGACCTAGTATGTTCTAGTACTCATGTTCTTCTAATTCACAACTCTTTAAACCAAAAAGCATATAACAAATGTCAAAAGGTAAAACAACTAATAAAGGTTGGATAGGGATCACCTTCACTTCCCCTTTCTTTAATTTCTTCTCAGTTTCATAAGAATTATGGTTTATATATTGTTTTTGTGTCCTTGCCTTGACACAGGAATCCCAACATTTCGGCATAAACTATCTAATTAATGGAGGGAAATTATTATATATCCCAGTACTATCATAATTTTGTTAGTTCAATTTTTGTTTTCTTCCATTTCTATGGCAGCAATAGCGAACAATATTATCACAGATTAAGGTGTTCTTCTTGCACTAAAAGCTCATACTATCCATGATCCTTACAATTTATTGATAAAAAATTGGTCCAAATATATCCCTACTTATAACTGGATTACTGTCACTTGCAGTAATCGTCACCGTTAGGGGTATGCAAAATCAGGTTCGGTTCAATTTCTATAAAATTGAACTAAATTCGAAGTATATAAGTAATGAAACCGAATTGAACCGAATTGAAGAAGTTCGATTCGATTTGGTTCAGACCCAACTTTGGTTTTTAAACAGTATTTCAATTTTATTTTGATTTGAGGTTTCCTTTTATAAAATTTTATTGGTATCCTTAATTTATATTTTAATTATGAATAATATATAAAATTGAATTTTTTTAACATTTATCTTTATTTTTATGTATATTTTTATAAATTATTATCAAATTAATAGTTATTTATAATTTATAAAATCAATAGGGGTACAAAAAAATTTCACAATCGATTTTGGTTAGGTTCAGTTTTGTTAGACATTTTTGTCCACCCCCAGTCACCATAGAGTCACAGCTTAGGATATTTATGGGTTTGGTCTTAAAGGCAACATTCCTCCTCAGCAAGGAAATTTGGTTTTCCTCACAAAGGTAATAATCACAAACAACAGTTTTTATGGTTCTCTGCATAATGAGTCAATTGAGTCAATTGATTTCAACTTCAATAACTTCAACTTGGAGATTTCATCATGCTTTGGATTCTTGCCTAAGCTCTAGCAACTATTTTTGAGTGAAAACAACTTCGTAAGGGCTATCCCACTATCTCTTGGCAACTTATCTTCACTGCAAGAACTTAACTGTTAGTCATAACTAGCTTTCGGGTATCCTAGCCTTCATTTTCAACATTGCTTCGATGGGAATCCTTTATCTTAGTAATAACCAGCTTTCAGGTTCTTTTCCCTTCTCATTTTCGACATGCATGTTCGATGGAGAAATACCATATTCCACTGCCTCAGGTAAAAATTTGCTGCAATGTTTATCCACTTCATTGTATTATTTTACAAGAACTACATAAAAAAAATAAAAAAAATCCGGAACTTGACCATCCTTCAGGAGATTTTTCTTGGCCATAATGCATTCCAAGGTATGATGTAGCCTAGTTATCATGAACATCATGGAGTACTAAAGTATATACTTCAAGAAAATTTTCTTTTGCCGAATATTTATATCTTTTGCAGGAGATGTTGAAAATAAGATTTAGTAACGACTCGAAATACTCAAATTTATTTATTTCTCGCACAAACTTACAAGAAATAAATAACACTCTCAAATACTTGAATAAAGATTCGAGCTTTTATTTTTAACTTAATTATGAAACCTTAAGGAGGAAGAGATATTTATACTTGAAACAAATCATTCTAAGCCATTGATCATAGTTGTTACATTAAATATTTTGACCAATCTCAACCACTGAATTTAGTTTTCATGTAAAACACCAATATTTATAATATTTAGTACACAATTTTTTACCATATCTGGTGCATTATTTTTTATCATATATAATACACTAATTTTTATCATAAATACAAATCAGTATTTTAGATTAAATTTCAAATTCAACAGAATGGGACCCACAACAATAATGTAATATATTGTATAATATGTTAGGTGTCCAGCAATGGGACCCACAGCAATAATGTAATATAGTTGTGTATGCTAGGTGGCTAGCATGATGTGATGTAAAGTAGTGACTAGGCGTGCAAGGTGTAAAGGAGATTCCTTAGAAATAAGGATGCATCTCCTAATAGTTACTTAAAGAGTGATGAGTCATCTACTAGAGTGTTCCCCTGGTGCCTATATAAGGGAACCTTGGGTAGAGTTGTAAGCAGAGCTGGATGAGATCCCGAGCCTCGCAATAAGAGTCTTGTGTAATATTCCCTTCTAGTAATAAAGATCCTTGTTAATGGTATCAGAGCTTTATCTTGTAGTCTTATCCTGTTAATGGTATCAGAGCCATCACTCTCAAAAGGAGTTTTCTCTTTTGTTTCCTATTCCTCTTGAGTCCTCTAGTCCTTATGAAGATTATGCTCTGTGGTTGCCACTAGTTAGATCCTCCACATTAGAAATTCGTAAGCTCTAGAATTTCTAGTTTCACTTTAAAATTGAACGACTCTTAGGCGAAGAAGATATAGCACTTAAAGATTATTCTTGGTTGGAGAGTGGTGTCCGAGTTAAAGGCCAGGGAGAGCCGTCATTTGTAGGACGAATCACTCAACGCAAGAAAATCCTTTAAGCTATATTCCCCTACATAGTAAGACCAGGGTTAGGCAGTGTCAGGGCCATGGATAACCAAGAGTCAAATAAGTTTGAAGCTCCGATTCAGAATTCTGGAACTATGTTTTCTGATGAAGCATCCTCTAGTAGTAACTTCCACTATGAGGCAGATCTAGAATTAAATACTTAGTCTTTACAGTCTTTTAAGTTAGACCCTCTTAATCCTTATTCCTTTTATGACGTCAACTCTTTTCTTACTAAAATAAAAACTATAGTCCCTTTTCGTACTCCTAAATTAAAACCTGTCTACAAGTCTTCTGAAGTCAGTGTCAAGAGTGTCTCTTCAAGTTCAATCGAGACTTATCTTCCAATTCTCTCTGATGTTGACCTTCGGCGTTACAAAACTGAAGGTTACAAAGGAATTCATCTCGGTATGATTCGTATAGGTCTTCAGCCATTATTCATGGGAGGCAAAAACATTACTTGTTTCATTGCCCTCCTTGATACAAGATGGCAAACATTAAAAAAAGCATTGATTGCTGCTGTAGAAGTTGGTCTTAATAGTGGTCCTGTAGTTCTGGAAGTAGAGCCAAACTTTACTCTCAATCTTAAGCAAACAAATCTTTCAGATACTATTAAAGTTCTAGTCCAAACTAGTGGATTAGACATGAAACCAGAACAACCAGCAATAGCAGTCCATCATACCATGACCTATAAAGTCCAAACTCACTTGTTTTCTATGAGTCATACCAATCTTCCAGCTATTCGGCTTTCAACAGACGGAAGGATCATCCATCCACAAAACTATACACAGAATCAGCTAATCTTTCCTCCCAGTTGGATTAATGATTATGAGAGGAATAATCAACCTCTTGTAGTCCATGAGAGGCCTAGTGTCAAAGCACTAAGCGATGGAAGAAATTCTACTTCTTTCCCACGAGAATCCAAGCCTCTGTATTCTTGTGAAAAGTGCCAGCTTATGGGAAGACAGCCGAGTACATGTATACATGGTCCAAAGAAATCCTTGTCAACGCAACACATGGGATCAATCAGCATGATTAGATTCCCTGATCCAGAGTTTACTGTTGAAACCAATGGAAGCTATGTAGTTGGTGGATTTCGTATCCATAAAGTCAACTTCATAGAATTCGGACAAATGGAGAAAGCATTAAACTGGAACAATACAAATGCAGCTGAATAAAATCGAGTTCTGGAAATGATTATCGAGGAACAAACTCAGATTAATCAAAAGTTGACAACACTCCTTCAGTAAGCTAAGCCTAAAGCTAAGAAAAGAAAACTTAGTATTCGAGATCTTTCAGATGCTCATGAACCAAGACTTATCTCTATGATAGTATCAACAGGAGCAGATGATCCTCAAGTAATTGCACAGATAAGGCGAGAGCAAGCTGAATACTTCAGGAAGCTTCAAGAGAAGAAACAGAAAAGACCTTCTTGGAAAAATGACAAGCCTTCGAAGCCAACACACATCTAGGAAGAGAGCAGTTTGGGTAACAACCCAAAAGCTTTTTGGAGAAGCTACGAACCTCCACCTCTACAACCGTGGCCGGTGACGCCAATAAGATGGGGTGACGAGTTCGATGATTCTGTGTCAACATCATCAGTAGCTAGTTCTCCAGCACCCATTCTGATGCAAAATCCTTTGAATCCAACGTACACGGATACCAGGAGAAGATTTACACAGCCTCCTCAGATGAGGCCTACCCCATAAGAAATGGCTGCTTATCAAGTAAGGCAAGCAGAAATTGAAGCTTCTTCTACAACTGAAACAAGTAGACAACCTGTTCCTCCTGATCCTCAGCCTTTTCAGGCATCTCATGCTCCACAACAACCTCAACAACAACATCCGCAACCTCAAGATTTTCATCAAGCACCTATCAATTGGGCAGAAACAATTGATAGAGGGGATGCAATAATCCAAATTCCTAATGCACCTAGATCATGACCATTCTCAAATATTGATGGAGTTGAACTAGAATAAAGGCCAGCTTATTTTGAAAAAATGTTAGCATGGGCAGAAGGTGAAGTTCATAGGGCTCCACATCTCACTGCTAAAGCTGTATCCTGGAGACTCATTTCAGGATTTATTGGTTCTCTTATATTATGGTGGTCAAATACCTTTACAGAACAGGAGCGCCAGTTTATCATGAATCAGGATTGTCCTTACAGAACAATCATCAATTACTTGGTTGCTCATTTCTATGGAACTACCGAACGAGAGAAAGATCTTGCTGAAAAGAATTATTTACAGACAAAGTGTTGTGATGTTCAACAACTTAAAGCTTATTATCTGAAGCAAAAACAGCTCTTCTACAAAGTCAACAAACCAAGTGATACTATGGTTAGAACTTTTGTTCTAAACATGCCCGCACCAGTTGCAGAGATGTTGGAAGCAAAATTCAAGTATGAAGGAATTACGGATGTATCCTCCTACAGTCTTTCATCATTGTATCAGATGGTTATGGAAGTCATTCATGAACATTGCAGACTTCAAGACTTGAGAAAGCATATGAAGCAGATTGAGAAGACTTTACTTCAAAAGCATTGCAACATTCATCCTCAACTATATGGTTGTCATGATTCTTCAAAATCATGTTATTGCAAAAAAACAGTCTTATCACAAAACTGGTAAGACCAAACGCAAGAAATGGAAACCATATAAGGGATAGAAGTACAAATTCATCAAGAAGCGCAAAACACCCACAGGACGAGGATTATACTTTATTTGCGGAAAGCCTAGACATTATGCCAAGCAGTGCAAGCAACAGAAGAAACTTCCTACAAAGCTCTTTCAATTGATCGAGACTCCAGACTTTGATGACGAGAATTTTGATTGGTCGGATGACCCTATAGATGCTTTCATGATCCTTGATGATGAAGATTCTAAATCATTTGAATTTGATTTCTCTTCTATACCAGATGATGATGATTCCATACTTCAAGTCTCTCCTCCTCCTATAGACTTGACCAAGGATCCTACTCCTAGATTTCGTCCTTACATAAAAGTGACTCTTCAAACATCTACAGGTTATTCTATCACTTTAACTGCAATCATTGATACTGGAGCAGTCTCTTCAATCATCCATAGCAAATGCGTTCCGCCCAAATATCACATTCCTACTGCTGTCCGTTTTGCTGTTGCAAATGGTGAAGAATTTCAAAGCAGAAGGTATACTCTACCTTTTGAAATCTTACCCTTTGGAATTCGCCATAGTTTCTTTGTCTATGATCACACAGGAGAAGATATTTTTTTTGGAACGGATTTCCTTCTTACTGTAGCCCCTGCTACCTTTCATCCCGAAGGATTTCTCTATACAGTCAAATCTCCTGATCAGCAGACTTCTAAACTTTTGTCAACACAGCGGGTTGAACAAAAATCCCTTTTTGGGAGGGGTGAAAAGAGAGTTCAAGAAATACAACCTAGTGATTCTCGAAATCATGAGGAACAACCTTACGATTTTCAAGAACAAAGGAAGCAGTTATTGGAATGCTGTGCAGACATGCCAAATACGTTTTGGGCTCGAGAACAGTATTTTGTCTCTCTTCCGTACAAAGCTGATTGGACTATGCTACACCAGACATCTTCACATCCAGGAATGCCCCGTGATGAAGAACTGTGCAAAGAAGAGATCCAATCACTTATGGGTCTAAAGCTCATTAGGCCTTCTAAGTCTAATTGGCCCAGCCTAGCCTTTTATGTGAACAACCGATCAAAACAGTTGCGTCAAAAGAAAAGACTAGTCATCGACTACAGGAAGCTCAATGAGTGCCTACAAGATATTAAGTACCCAATCCCAAGACGAACACATCTTCTAAAGAAAATCTCATCAGCCAAATACTTTTCCAAGTTTGATATGAAGTCAGGATTTTGGCAGATTGGAATAAAAGAAGAAGATAGGTATAAAACAGCGTTCATGGTGCCACATGGACACTATGAATGGAATGTTATGCCTTTCGGTTTAAAAAATGCTCCTTCAGAATTCCAACACATAATGGATGAGGTATATGCATTAATCTCTACCTTTTGCTTGATCTATATTGATGATGCATTAATCTTCAGCAAAGATAAAGAAGAACATGCAAGGCATCTTCAACAGTTCAAAGATTTGACGTATCTCGACGGATTGGCATTATCCGAATCCAAGATGAAGATTGGCCTTACAGAAATAGATTTTTTGGGATTGTACATCTGATGTGGACATATTATTCCGCAGCCCCACATTGCAAAGCAAATATCACAATTCCCTGATGAGTTGTCAAGCAGAAAGCAAATCCAGTAATTTTTGGGAATTATCAATTATGCTACGGATCACATCGAAAATCTTTCAAAGATGACGAGTCAGATTTCCAAGCACTTAAAGAAGAAAGGTGACCCATGGTATGCAGAAGCAACAAAAGCTGTCAGAAATTTAAAGCAGATAAGTCAGTCACTTCCACCTTTAAAGATTCCAGAAGATGGACAGCTCATACTCCAGACTGACGCAAGTGATAATTACTGGGGAGCCATCTTATTGAAGATAAGGATAAGCACAGGAGAATCTGTGGCTATAAATTTGGACAATTCACAAGTGCCCAGCAAAACTATCCCTCATCAAAGAAAGAAGTGCTAGCAGTACTCAAAGGAATTAAGAAGTTCCAATTCTTTCTCTCTCTTGACTCGTTTGTAGTAGAAACAGATTACAAATATCTTCATGGTCTTCTACAGAGAAAAGAAGGAGAAATTCTAGATCCTCAGCTAACAAGATGAGCAGAATCATTGTCTAGATTCAACTTCACTGTGAAGCACATCAAAGGAGAATCAAATGTTCTAGCTGACTACTTGTCTAGACCAATTCAAATGATCAACATGGCTTCTTCCAGCTCTAGAACACTTCCTGACTACTACAAGCCACTCAAGAAGAAAAGCGCCAAACAGGATATCTGTTTACCAACAGACTTCCCACAAGATCTCATTGACAAAATCAAAGGCATGGTAATTTATTCTCCAGATTACCCCTGACCTTGTGGAAAAACTTGGCATAGAGTTTGGGATCTTATGGCTACCTGTGAAGTGTACTCTCTAGACGAACCGGTCAGTAGACTTTTTGAACCCCATCCAGAACCATACCGGATGCATCAACGAATATTTCGGGTTACAAAAAGATTCTACAATGTTATAGATGAAGATACAAATTGGGGACATAGCCTGATAGCGGAAGAAGCATCACAAGCCTATTACATATTCTGGCTATGGATAAATCTTTATCCTGCAACTATTCTCTTTGAACCAGGGTGTATTTACCGAAGTAAAAGATACAAGCAAGGACGATGGTTTGATTAACTGTTCGCACCAATCTTTGAGTATCTTTTGACCCTTACACTCAAGAGAGGGTTTCAGATCACTCATGATACTATCATCATCGTTCAGCTTCGAGATATCTGGGGAGAAAAGGAATTTCCTTTCGTCCAAATTGTCACACATCAGCATCAAGGAAGCCCTGTATTCTCTATGTGGGAAGAATGTCTACATGCTAGAATGGCATTAACAGACATCTATCAACAACCTCTCGCATATGAAACAGATGAACCATTATCTCTAGGGATAATGAATACTCTAGATCTCTACTTCAAAGAACGGATACACATTGCACGACTCAACAGTGATATTGATGACGAAGCAGAAGCAACTATGTACCATCATTAATGGCTTCGAGAAACTGGTCGAGAAGAATAGATCACTCCACCAATTTCCCCTGCACCATTTCATGATTGGGATGATTAGCCACCAGTGCAATATTTTCCTAATTATGATAATGACTCGGGAACTAGTACAGACTAATGCGGAAACATAGTGGACCCACAAGCGGAAGCAATGGTAGAATGGGATCCGCAGCAATAATGTAATATATTGTATGATATGTTAGGTGTCCAGCAATGGGACCCACAGCAATACTTTTATTTTTTATATAAATTTCTGAAATTGAGTTAGATAAAAAAAGTTAAAATGACCTTAAATTAAACTCACAAAAGATACTTCAATTGACTAAAAGTACAAAAAATATTTATTCGAGTAAGATACAGTTAACTCGTATCGTGATAGAAGGCGCTGTACATTTCTAAATTTATCTAAAATTAATAAAATATATAATAAATAAATGAAGCAAGAAGTCTCTAGTATACACTAAGAGTACTTAGGTAGCAAATAGTAACTAGTGCTCAATAAAATATTGAAAGAATTCTCTAGACTTTTTTTTACCACAACATGAAATTCACTGACTTGTAAAGACTATACGTAGGTAATTGTGTGTACAGTTGTAGTAGTAAAAAAATGTTACTTAAGTGTTACTAGCATGTTTCTTACTTGCGTGCTACTCCCCTCTCTCATAGATATTTACTTACATATTCACTTTTCTTATTCCTCTTAGATTATCACATCATGGCCTTACCTACCAACAGGCTAATCATCACATCCAATTCCTTCGGTATAATCCATCATTCCATAACACTCATAAAAAGTTTTACCCTCAACCATCATACCCGGACTAGTTTGAGTCGGTTTGAATTGATTCTCTTTATCAATTTGGTTTGCTTATGTTATTTACAACGGTTGGATTTAATTTTTAAATTTATTAAAAACTAAACCGACCCCAAAAATAAAAATAAAAATGCCAAGGCCCTATGCGCAAGGATTATGATATAATTCACCTAGAAATTTAAACAATCGCGTTGCCCAACATCTCAGCACACAGCTAGCCATTGGAAATTAGAAAAAAAATCTCTCAATTTTGAATTACATCAAATCTTTGATTATATGAATAAAGAAAAAATATTACTTAAGATCATTATACCTATTGCTTTCAATTCTTTAGTTGAGAGATGCGTAAGCTAAGACTTGAGGGTCTTTTTCAAAATTAGCCATTTCTTCACTGGGTAAGGTAATCCATGCTTCAATTCCTTCACCGTCGCTGGTCTGTAAGAGAATGGCAGCCTGTTCATTCACCCCGGCAACGCATACCCACATGGGATTTCCCCACCCGAAATCAGCTTCATAATATGGAAGTCTAGACCAATCAGAAACTGCAAAAATCCTACTCTTTAAAAGTCCTCCTTCAATCACCTCAGCTTCATGCACGTTCGCTTTATACTGGTCAACTGCCTTCCTTATAGATTCGTGAAGTTTTCCTGCTAAATAATTATAATCAATTCTCTTATCCATCGGCAATCTCGGAATTGCCACTATCAGCAAGTTCCCAATACTTTGCGGTGGTAACGGTGGATTCATTTTATTTCGCAGATTGATGGGAATTACCGCTGCTAATTGTGTAGCTGTAAACTCGTCTCTTTCTCTAGTCGTCGCCACATTGATCAGCGAACCTAAAATAAGCGTCGATATGGCCTCAAAACGTGTTGGACAATCAAAGTATGGTCCATTGCCCATTTTTTCTCTTAAAGTAGCTATCTTTGTACCATCAAATGTAAACAATTTTGTTACAATTTCACTTGGAAACTGATGAAGTTTGTTGTAAAGACTTTTCGCTGTGGACATGACATCATATATACATGGACGATAGGTAGGGGTGTAATCGACAATAACATTCTTAATGTCATTGGTGGCACCACGTGCAACTTCAGCCCAATTTTTAATAAAGTTAGCAGCTGTTGTTGCATCGGCAATCAGATGAGTGAAGCAAATAGAGATTACGATTCCACCACAAGCAAAGTAATTGACCTGGACGACTAGGTTGGCCTGATAAGTGCTTGGAATTTCTTGTAGATTACCTTTGAGTGGAAGAAGGAGTTTCAGTTGATCGTGGTCCTTCCTCTGAAGAGCCTCAGACAACTCATTAGCTACTTGAGTTTCAATAAAGATCACACCATGATCGTTACAATCAGTCGAAACTCCGTCTTTAATTTGTCCTGCAAAAGGGTAGTAGTGGGATAAGGTTTTGGAGAGAGAACTTTTCAAATGATGTGAAATTTCGATGGCATTTCTTCTTGGTGCTGAGTAAAAGAGAATCATGGGGAAATAACAATCAGGAATGATATCATTTGGAAGGAAAAGCTTATGGGTTTTCAAGTGTTGCAGAGTTGGAGAAGACGGTTTGATAATTTCTGTAGAAATGATTTTGATTTCCATTTCTAGCTTGATTTAAAAAAAAAAAATGTTTTGATGATTGATTCTGTTAAGTTTACGTTTATGTATAGATACATATATACATATACATATATTAATAGGTTTTATCTTTGGCGTAGAATAAATGATGAATTTGCATATATGCGTAGGTATAATTCTCCATAAATTCTCCAGATGGGATGACATAAAGTCTCCATAAATTTACGTGAATTATTAATTACCAAATTAGTTCTTTCAACCTCCCAAAATTTGTAGTCATTATTAGTGTGTCTTTTTCACATAATTATCAATTACCAAACTATAAACATCAAAATTTGTAGTCATTGGAGTTTTAAAATGCACAAGATTTCGGTTGTTTACCGAACTCCTGCCACTTCAACACTATATGTGCCCTCTGCTATTGTTGTTTATGCTTTTTGCTCTCCACGCTGTTGGGAGGCTTCTATTCTTGCAATCTCTGCTGCTGGGAGATATTCTCTGTTTCTGTTTCTGCTGCGACTATCTTATTTTGAAAATTAATCTCTAGTCTGCTGTCCTTGGATGGAATGCTTCCTTTGATGTGGCTGTTTGCTGTCATTTGTTGCTGGTCTTATTGAAATTTACTGCTGTTATTGTAACACTCCAAATTTACCATACCAAAACATATGACAAATTTGAAATGAAATTCAAAACTCTAAAATTTTTAATATACAATTAACTCATGAAAAAAGAACAAATAAATCTCAACATGCAATTATATTGCTTAAATATTCAAAACAAAGTCTTAAAATTAGATAAAATACTTGATATTAACTTCAATTTCCAATAATCTAGGCTCAATTGAAAATCTCTATTATCTCACAATTCACTTATTCAATACTTCAATCAGCTGTAAAATATTAGTGACGAGGAGTGAATTGTCAACTCAATAAATAAATTTGTGCATAGCATTTATAATTTATTAAATACTTACATTTAAAAATAAATTATTAGTTAAAAAATATGTAAGCATAATTATAGAAATATCTATTCAATTCAATTATTAAAGCTCATATCACATAAAATACAACTAAAACTATAGGGTGCATTTTAAAGTTCAATAACCAGTCAATAACATAACGGTAATAACTGTAACAGAACGATCATAATAATCGTAATATAACAGTAATGGAATCGTATCTATGGACAATGAGAAAAATATTTAACACAAACATATTTCTATAGAAAAATATTAACAATTTCTAATCCTTTACCATCTATAAATAGGTGGTATTATAAATTCTCCTCCATTGAACAAAATTTCATTCTCAAAGTTTACTATACCTTATTAATCATGCAGATAAGATAAAAAAAAAAAAACTATGTAGCCTCTAACATTTCTTAGAAATAAAATACACAATACTATTTTGCTAATGTCTAAGCATGTTGCTTAGTCATGGCAAGAACTCGACCTTGGGTCTTGCTTTCTCTGACCATCATCACCTTGGGTATCATCTTGTCTTTTAGATCAATCCTTTATCTTATGATCAATTTCTCCACAGTAAAAGCAAGCTCTTGTATTTAAATAACATTTACCACGATGAAAATTGTCCCAACGTGTACAAGTTGGAGCATTTCTTTAAATATTAGCACTACTAATATATTTTTGTCCATTATTGTTACCTTTATGTAACCTTGAGAACCTTGTTTACTCGAACCCCTACCATTAGCTCCATCATAATGGTTTTTCTTATTTTGATGACCTCATTTGACTTAAGACTCATTCAAATCCTGTTCAGTAATCAAAGCTCTGTCTATGACATTAGAATTTACATTTAACTTTAGAATAGATATATCAGACCTGATAGCCAAACGTAATCCTTCTTGAAAACAGTTGCACTTGCTATGCTATTCTGCAACTAAGGTAGGAGCAATCGTAAAGAAATAGGCAAATTGCTCCTCATACTCAGCTATAGACTTATATCCATGCGTTAATTTCAAGAAATTAGCTTCCATCTGATCACAACCACACTCAAGAAAATATCTATCTAGGAAAGCTAAAACAAACATTTTCCTAGAAATAGGTCTTTCATCTTGACCATTCCTTAGCAAGCGAGCCTTAGTCTCCCACCAATGACTTGCATCAACCTAAGGTACAGATGAGGCAAATATAACCTTTTGCTCATCATTACATCCCAAAGTTAGAATTATCTTTTCAATTTGTTTTAACCATGTTACAACTACTATAGGATCGATGGTTGCATAAAAATATGGTGGTCCTAGGTTCTTAAATCGCTATAAGTCACTGTAGCGCTACTTTATTCTCCAGCACATTATTGTTACTCTAATGAGTGGCTCGATTTTCAAGTAATTGTTGTACTAAGCTACTTTGTTGCTCCACAATCATATCTATCATTCATACTATAGGGTTGGCTTCTTGTGCAAGTTCACAGAGAGTGGGGTTAGCAGCACTAGTAGTTCCTTGAGCATCAATTATGCTTTGTGTAGCTTCTTTGGTATTAGCACTAGTGGTTTGCGCCATTCTATCTATTTGTAGCTAGTTACAGATTTTAGAAAGAAAAGAAACTTTATTCATAACAAAACAAGTTAAAACAAATTTACGTGCTTTTGTAACTATTTCCAAAGAAAGGAATCTAAATCTCCATAAATAAATCAACAATTTATTGCTCTTCCATCTTACTAACTTAACTAATAAACAACAAAAAATAATCTTTTTTTTAATCATCTTTGAAAGAGCATAAATGAATAATTCAAACTTTTATAATAAGTAAAACCTTATTTTTACCTTTATGGTCATTTTCATATTACTAATACTTAAATATTGAAGTCTACATAATCATAACCTAAGCTTTGATACTAAAATTGTAATACCCCAAATTTGCCATATCAAAACATATGACAAATTGGAAATGAAATCTAAAACTCGAGAATTTTCAATATACAATTAAATTGTTAGAAATAAGCTTGGGTAGAACTCAACCCAAAAGCTAGCTCAAGGGAAAAGGGTGCCCAATCCATATATAACAAAGATGACAGCCTAGTGAGATGGCAATGTGGGACACTTGACACCCTCCCTCATGCGAAGCGTGGATCAGATCCAAGAGAGGTTAGAGGAACATAATCCTACAATTACATAGAAGCTGACTCTGATACCATGTTAAAAATGGGCTTCGGGTAGAACTCAACCCAAAAGCTAGCTCAAGAGAAGAGGTGTGATTTTCTTTGCTAATGGTTATTTTTTATTTACCTGAGGTGAGATTTTTTCTTGACCTGAGCTTGACATTCGAATTTGGAATAAGCTGACCATCTAATATAGAGGAAGGTTCGCCTCAAGGTTTTATATGAGTTGCTCATATGACATCCAATCCCTTCAACTCAGCAAGATTCCGATTAGGCACTGTTTATCGTATGGCTTTATTGATCTCAAGCTATTTATCCCAAACATCAAGCCTCCAAGATTTTAGTGAAAAACATTTTCACTAGAAACTATATTTTCTGGTCTGACCTACGAGGAAACGTATCTAGTAAGCTTTACCCAAGTGATGACTTCATTTATGGTCGCGTCTACCAAAGGCTACCTAATGTGGCTTAATCTAAGTGTTATATTTTGAATGGTTAGGATTTATACCTTTCATAGGTATAAAACTTTTTTGCATATCCAAACTCTTTAACAAGTACATTAACTTGCATCAACTCCATCCACCAGAGCAACTTCTAGTTCCAACAAGTGAAACAACTCTTCATCTCTGGAAAATCAAACCTCAATCCATAAATTCTCAAAATGTTTTCTCTTTTTCTTGATATACATTTAATGCGAGCATGTTATCTTGCCTTTCTACATATGTTGTGGATTGACAATGGGCATGATTCATGCGTGTTTTGCAATCATATAGGTATAGAGCGTGATTCATAACTTTTTATTATTTCACAACTGTTAAGCATGATTGTGGACTTGTTTACAAATCTTTTAATACATAGAGGCATTTTGATTTCACATGTTTGGGATTTTTTTAATGTGTTTCCCAGAGTTTTGGACATTATTTGAATGTTGGAAAACATAAAATATTTCCTATATGGCAATCTTCTAGAGAATAAAATAGCCTGACCAACAATATAGTATAACTTTGAAAATCACTAACATGAACTAAGAAACTTAATTATCTTCCTCAAACATACTTCACCAGACCAAAAAATTGTCCTAGTTCTAATATGATGTTTCTTAGGTTTCACCATACTAACTAAAGGCTCCTTTATATTGCCTTAGATTCAATGGCAAGATTTGATAGGCCTGGAAGTTCCCAAATTAACTTGTCAGACTTTGGTTTAGAATGCCTATCCTCTAGCACTTCTAGCTCAAGCAGTTAGATTATGAGAATTGGTTCTATATACCCTTTAAAGCAAGGCTTTTTTAGCACTATGATATCTTTACTATTTAGTCTATTTTGAATATTAATTTTTCTTTTGAGCGTCTTTATGTTTATTTTGTAGGTACTGAGGTGTTTAATTGAAAAGACACAAAAATAGAGCACAAGCAAGTATTTACGACCCTCTCCATTAATCTTGGGCTAAAACAATAAACTTAATGTTTTGCCTAATCGCGCCATCAAAGTGTGTGGCCACGCCATGCTTCGTGTTCCACGAGTGCCAGAACAAGGAAGCAAAGTTGAGGGGCCAGTGATTAAGGTGCAGCTGCACCACTAAACCTGCCCCCTTCATATGACAACACTGAGCACCACCTATCCGCATCACCTTGTTAGCCCAATAACATCCCAACTTAGTTTTTGACCCTTGGATATGAAATTGATGGCCTAATTTGGTTAGTTCCTAGGATTTTATTTTTTTTCAATCATTAGCCACCATTCCATGTTTGAGAAACTTAGATTTCATAGAGAGAAAATGAGAGAATTTACAAATAGATTTAGTAAGAGAAAGTGAAAATTTTGCAATTCTTGTTGGATTTCTGGAGAAAGCATGAAGATTAGTGGATTACGCACATTATATAATTAGTTTTATCTCTTCAAACTCTTTAATTTGTGATTTTATTGTCTTTATTATTTTTATTACATTGATGATTATAATTTGGGATTTAATAAAAAATGATCACATTTTACTCTCAAAATTCAGAAATAATCACCTTCATAATTTTCAATCAAAATTAACCACTCTCACAAATTTTGGACCAAATTACCATTTTGGATGTATAAATGTTCTGTCCCGCTCGAGAGTATAATGCACTTGAGAGTACAAAATTGTTCGCTCGTCACTGCACTCACGAGGAAGGCAGATTTTTCAAACAAATGAAGGGGGCAGAATTTGCCCATGTCGTGAGTGCTTTGTTGCACTCACGACCATGGCTTACTAGTGAGTGCTTTGTTGCATTATTGCACTCACTAGCAATCCCACTTACTAATGAGTGCAATAATGCACTCAATGCTCGTGAGTGTAAGGCTACACTCACGAGTTGAGGCAAAACGCCTCAACTCGTGATTGCCCCAGCTTGTGAGTGTAGGTAGTGGCACTCACGAACGTGGCATTTTTGGCCTAACTCGTGAGTGAACTCATGAGCGGAGTGTTTTCGCCCCAATTAGTGAGTGCATTTTGCCCCGCTTGTGAGTGCACTCACGAGCGGAACATTTCGTCCTAATTCGTAAGTGCACTCATGAGCGGGACATTTTGTCCTAACTCGTGAGTGCAGTAGCTGCACATTTCGCCCCCGAATGGGAGAGATATATCCAGCTCGTGACTTAACTGCACTTACACCGTCTTCATATAAAACTCGACCTTTTTCCGACCTTTTCCGAATTCATTCCACAACCTGTTACATGTAATTTTAATCTTCTTCAATCTCCATCTACCCCAATTATACAGTTAATGCATTAACTGAAAATATTAAATGTTAACTTGTTTTTCTACAATGATAAATGGCCGAAAACACGAAGATGTGAGAATGTTGCTGGAAGGTGGAGATGATGAATGCCCACTGTAAGTATACATATCCGATCCCATTTGAAATAGTTTTATAACTAAAAGGGTAATTTGGTCCAATAAATAAAAATGTGGTCAGTTTTGATTATAAATTATTAGGATGATTATTTTTGATTTTGAGAAAGAAAATGTGATCATTTTCGATTAATTCCCTTATAATTTATTTAATGAAATTGGTGTGGATGATGTTAGAATAGGCTAATTTCTTTATCTTAGGGTCTTGAGGTAATCTATTCAAATCATGTTTTAATATATTTTAATATTGTTCATGTTTTAAAGTTCATTCAATTGTATTTATCCTTGTTCTTAATGCTTTTAGCTTTCTTTCAGTTAGTTAATTGATTTGTGTTGAATGGGTTGAAAATTGGGAGAGTTTAATTAATTTGCCAAAATAGAAAAACTATAATTTGGATTTATGTGAATTCACGAGAACATCAGAGGGTAGATAATCATATTATCTTTTAAAATTATAAGATACAATGAGGTAATTGGATTTTGAATAGATAACAATAGGTCATTTTTAATGCGTATTTAATCGAACGAGTCAGATAGGTATATAAACTCCCATAAATTAGACATGAGATCGCGCTTGACACTCGTGAGAGAGAAAGCAAGATAAAAAATAAGCCTGTGATTGATGAATTGAACTTGAAAACATTAATAACACCTAACTATGATAGACGAGAGATTTATTAGATGAAGTCAAGACCTTATGATCCTTATTTTTTCATAATTCATATCGCATCTCTTAAATCTGCCTTCCAATATGTCTTTATTTTAGTCATTTCTTAATTTCATTTCAATTTTTTTTTATTTTTACCATCTAAAAGTTTAGTTAGCTTAGATAAAGTTGTATTTTATAATTGAAATTCTAAGTTCCTGTGGTTTGACAAGTTAATTTCTTTCAATTTACTCTCTGTACAACTTTATATACTTACAAGTAGAGAAGTTTCGTATTATACTTTTTTGGCACCATTATCGGAGACTTTTTTTTAAATTTAGCCAATATTATAGTTGATTATTTCACTTTAATTTAAGGTTGTATTTTTAGTCTTGTTTAATTTTTTCTTAATTTTGAGTTTTGTAGGTGCATGCAAAGAGCGAGGAATTTAGAACTTATCGTATTTGATCTAGAAATCAAACAAACTCTTCACCAACTTAGAAAATAAAAGAGAAATTGATTTAGAGCCATAACTGACCAGAGCAATCATCAACAACTAATTATAGATTATTTCAGGTCGGCAATCAGTGACAATTATTCCAAAATAGAATGCCCAATCATTAGTGTCAACAAATTTGAGCCAAAACCAACACTAATTAGTATGGTGCACCAAAATCAATTTGGAGGATCACTGCTTAAAGACCCGAATATGCACATGGCAATGTACATTGAGGTTTTGAACATCGTGAAGATGAATGAGGTTATGAAGGGTGCTGTTAGATTGCATTTGTTCATTTTCTCTCTTATGGACAAAGCAACAGGATGGTTGCAATCCTTGCAACCGAGAAGCATTGTAACTTGGGAAGATTTGGCGCAAAAGTTCTTATCTAAAGTCTTCCCACTAGCAAAGACAGCTCTTTTGAGGAATAAAATAGGAATTGTAAAGCAACATTATTTTGCACCACTTTATGAAGCTTGGGAGAGATTTAAAGATCTGCTTAGAAAGTGTCTCGAACATGGTTATTAGGATTGGTTCCAAATTCAACTTTTCTATAATAATGTAGTTCATGCAAAGACTGTTGAACAAGTCTTGGGAGATTTCAAAGATAAGATTTTATAAAAAAATGCACGAGCAATCTATCAAATTCACAATCTTTAGCATATCGTTCACAAGGTGCCATGACAGTTTTGTCATATTACACAAAAATTAAAGGTCTTTGAAAAGAATCAGAGACATACCAAATACTTCCTACTTGCAATCAGATAAAAGCATATTATGATGAGAGACAAGAAGATCGATTGATGTAATTTTTTATGGATCTGAATGACACCTATAAGGTCATTCGCGCTAATATCGTCATAATGTCACCACTGCTTAATATATGTCAAGCCTATTCTCTGTCACTTAAGAAGAAATGTAGTAGCACATGACATCAGAATCAATTGAGAACTTTTTTATTGTTGTTGTAGTAAATGGCCAAATAAACAACTCTTCGAACAATTCCAAAGATAAATATTGTGATCAATATAATAAAGCAGGTCATACAGTAGAGAAATGTCGAACTCTATAATTTCATTATAAGTGTTCTGACAAAAAAGGTACTGAGGATAGGTACAAATATAAAATTGTTACATGAGTTCTTAACAAGACAAAAAGTTAAAGAAATCGACAGAATCAACCATAACTATGACAAAACATGGTTCACGGGGAAACACAACTTCTTTTTTGCTGCTAATGCAACAAATTCTTCACAATCTTCACATGAGGGATATCCACGAGACATTAGTACTCCTGCTTATATCTCCAATTTGACGAATTCTTCATATAACATACCGTAAACAAGCTATAATAATTACAAAGTCTTTCCACATAACAACTTCAGGAACTTGCTCACGTCATATCTATAATAAATCAAAATCATATTTTTGGTAATAACAATGCTTATTGTTGCGTGTAAAATTAACGAATGCAAGTGCACATGTCGCAATCAAGTAATATAATGATAAGAGGATGTCGATCCCACGAGAAACGCTAATCCTATAATCACCGAAGATGATTAATTTACGAATTTATCTAAAGGAATCGAAATAATTTTTGGTTGACAAAACTAAAATTGCCTAAAATTGACTATTAAGCAAAATAATTAAATTATTCAACTAATGGAAAGATCTAGGGCTAATGATTTTATCGTATTTGATCGCATCTAATTCTTCAATTGATGTTGTTCTAATTTAAAATATATGTTGCTAGTTAATTATCCTCAATTATTTGACAGTCTCTCTCAAGAACAACCAAACCTACTTTGCACCTAAAATTTCACTATATCCCTATATGAAATTAATTAAATGGAAGTGTATTACGATTTGTGATAATTTCTAATTAAAGTACATAAACCATATTAGTATATCTCTATCTAAAATGCAACGTACAGTATTTATCACACGGTATAGATATGATATTCATTTCTCAATTCCTATCAATCCACAATTCATTCAAATATTGACCAAATATTCAAAAGCATTAATTATCATGATAAATACTCAACACCCAATCTCAAATCAAATGAGCAACACAATATTAGAAATTGGATGCTCCAAATAGATTAAATCATTGCCCTAGAAAATGAGTTTAGCCACACATTGAGTAGATTTCAAATGCAAAAACCATGAATTTAACAAAAATCGCCCTTCAATCCCTTCTTATTCTTCTCTTCTTATTCTCTCATTTCCTTCCAAAAGCTATCCCAAAATAAGACCAAACCTTTTTTCTTCCATTCTCCTCAATTTTAAGTTCCAGAATCGACCAATTTGGGGGACAAAGCGCCACGTAATTGCGCGCTAGAGTGCCGCAGTCGCACACCTGATTATTCATTTTTGGCTGGCTAATTTCAATTAAGTCCCTTTACTTTTGATTATCCTGAACATCGCCTCTTATTTTGATACTTTTACAAATCCATCCAATATTACCCCTATGTTGTGATAGTTCTTCATTTTAGTCCTCATTTTGTTGCATTTTGGTCCATGCTTCTCTTATGCTTTGGTCCCTAAACGACTTCCTTTCGAGCCAAATCAATCCTTTTTTTAGCCCAATTCACTTTAGATGGTTAAATCTATCATTTTCTGTACAAAACAACCAAAATATATGAAATCCAAATGAAACTTGAGGATTAAACAAACAATTAAAGTTTAAAAGTAAATGATTAGTGCGTGTTTTACACATTTATTAAATACCCCTACAGTTAATGTTTGCTTGTCCTTAAGCAAATCAAATCAAATCAAAGAAAAGGGAGGTAAAAGACTTATCAAAATTATTCACAATTGAGATTAGATGAAACATTTGAACATACTTTTAATTATAGCAAAATAAAGCCTTAAAGATTAAGTTACATACTCGAATTAAAGAAAACAGTGCTTTCATTTTGTCCTAAATCTAACTTGAAAAACAAATATCATTCTACTCAAAGTTTCCTAGCGTGTGCATGTGTGAAATGCCACAAATATTGAGTTTGATTCAATTCGGATAAGTTTATGCATAATTCAAACTCAATTTGAAATTTTAGGGATCTTCATAAGCTTAATTTTCATGTCACTCTCCACTAATGTAGAAGGAAACCACATCAAGGATCCTTAGGACTTAATTCAGCTTGTAATGATAGGCCAAAGTTAAGGTGGGGAAAACGGATCTTTAAGTGAGGTTCAAGCACCTTAATTAACTCAACCATCCTAGAGATCTTTCTTCAATCCTTTGATCATCTTCCAATTTCAACATTTCCTTCTTCATTTAGACCAATCAATTGATGATTTGAACCTGCATCTACGCATAAAGGGTATGTGTAACCCCAAAGTTATTTATTTGCAAAGGTTCCTCATTTTTTTTCAATTCTTTTTTCAATATTTTTTAAACCTCGCGCTACCTTTTGACACGAGTTCTTTATGCTTACCTAGCTATGAGACCCGGTTACTCGATAAGAGTTTGACTTATTCTTCATGCTTTTGCTCACAATTGGCCTTGCTCTTATCTTTTGATGCGAGTTCTCTATGCTTGCCTAGGCAGCCATGAGACCCAGTTACTCGATAAGAGTTCGGCTTATTTCTACACTCCTTCAACCTCCCTTGTTTTTAAAGCTTTAGCATGGTTGGAAATTTAGAGTGCTACTCAAAAGGAAGGTATTTTTATTTCATGCTAGCTATTGTGTCAATAATAAAAGAAGAAAATAAGTTTTTGGGAGTAAACTAAAGATTGATTAATTCTAGGTTGGCTTGAAAGGCTCAAACGTACCAAAGAATGCCTAATTCATTTCCTTAATGGAGTCTCTTCTAGGATTTCACCTCAAGTGACAATCAATTAAGTTCTAGAGTTCATTAGGACTTAATATCCTTACAAAGCTTATATAAACCTTCTCCAAATTTTCACACACCCAAGTATTTGTGACTAAGTGCTAAATTTTTCTTTTTTTAGGAACTATTAGGTAAAATAAATTTGTCAACAAGTCAAACCTAAGGATTATGACAACATCCATCATTTTCTACTATTTAAGCATTCACCATCACAATTATATCATTGGCTTTCACTCAGCTAAGCCAAAAGCATGTTCAACCACAATAAGTTCAATCTCAAAAGGAAATGGTCTCATATAAAAGGACAAAGAAAAGAAATGACTAAAAGCAAATAAGCATAAAAAAAGAAAAGAAATGACTAAAAGCAAATAAGCATAAAATTACCAACAAATAAACAAACACATAGCATTTTCCACAAAACTTAAAGCATTTGCTAAAAGTTTCTTCATCGTTTTTTTTTAATTATTTTTTTTATGTACAAAGCAAAACATAATGCATGCACACAACATTTCCCATAAAACACAATTTATTTCCTAAAAGTTCCTTGATACCCCTAAACTTAAGGAATACATTGTCCTTAATGTTGAAAGAAAAGAAAAATGAAAAACAAAAGAGGAAATAAAGAAGAACATACCTCTCATTGGTCATCGTCATTGTTGTTTCCGTGGGAAGGTGGGAATTATGGTAATGATGGAAATTGTGCATCGGGGCGTAATTGCTGGAAGTATGAAGGAAAAGTGTTGAAATACTCCGTTTAATATTGCTGCATCCTAACCTGTTCTTGGCAGATTTCATTGATTTCTTTTCCTTGTTGAATTATTTGATGATGAATTTCGGCTATATGTGATGGATTGTTGTCATCTTGAGAAGACGAGGATGGCCTGGTTTTGTCACTTATGTTGACATATAAAGGCATTGATGGATTTGTCTATATCTTAACCTTTCTTGATAGACATCCTCATAACCTGAGGTAGTTCTCCTGAATGCTTTTGTCACGCATGGGCTTTTCCTGAGGCAAGTAAAAGCTAGCGTGGTGGAGGAACTTGATTATCTTGATCTACATGAAATCCTAAGCCGGATCAGAGAAGAGCACCTTCTTCCTAACAAATAAATTTTGAAATTGCAAGTCCATCTATTGGACACGCCGAATTTACTTTTAACTCCTCATCTTCTATTTGTACCTCAGTCTTCAAACATAAGGCTGTGATGAGACAGGGATAAGTGTGTCCACCCGTTGTTTTAGCTTTCCCTTATCACCTTCCCTATGTCAATAGTAATTTTTGCGCAAATAAAATAAGTAAGGCAACCTTTTTGCAATGACTTCATTGAGTTGGGAGGTGGGCATAAGATTTGAGTAAAAAAATTTATGCCAAGCTTTAGGCATATAGGTTGAGTGTGTTTTCCAAAAAAGAGAGAAATTTGCTAGACTTAGCCCGGCCCTTCAACCATTGAGTGCCAAGGACACTCAATTGTTCAATAATCTTTGGGTAATTCTCATCATTCCTCCATAATGCATCATATAAATCCTTTGTTTCATTAACGAATGGTAGGCCATAATAGGCACTAATAGCCCTTGAGCTAAATGAAATTCTTTTACCTCGAACAAGCACACGATCATTGTCATGATTCACCGAAGCATTAGCATAAAATTCCCTTACTAGTGGTACTATAGCTTGTGTTGGTATGTCAATGAGTGCTTCCCATCTCCCAGATCTGGTTTCAATACCCGCTCTTTCACTAAAGCTTTATCCTCTTCTTCAAATTTGGTGAATTTCTTTTGTGCTTCCAATGAAACAAATATTTTATTATCGAAAGAGGATGAGGCTTTTGAAGAATTACCGTTCTTTGGTGCCATTTTCACTCAAAATATTTGTGTGGGCAATTTATCGAACACTTAGAATGCCCACTTTTCCTACCACTTTTTCCCCCACTTCAACCCTTGTTTTGCATTTGTTTTGAGTTTTTTCACGTTAAAATTTTTTACAACTCATTTTCTTGAGTTTAGGCCAATTAGTTTCCCAAGGTTTAGCGTTATTTGTTAAAGCTTAACTTTTTATATTGCTTGGTGAACAGTGAATAAGATAAGCATAATTTCCAACAAACAGTTGTGATCTATCTTTTATCCAGAAAAAGCAAAATAGTTCACTATAATACTCTTGTTTTTTTTATTGAGACCTATCGTTGGTATCAGAGTAAGAACTATCATGGCATCTAGCAAAGAAAGAATTGAGACTTTGGAACAAGGATTAGGAGGAGTACAGAACATGATGCAACAATTGGAGAGTTGAGTGAATGATTGTCTACAATGTTTAGATGAGTCTCTGAAAGCTTTATCTGAAGCAATGTTATCTACTAGAGGGTCTACTTCATCTCATGCCGTTGAACGAAGGAATCCTTCTTCAAGTCAACATGAAGAATCAAAGTGTAACCGGATGAACATCATCCTATTAAGCACGAAGCTAGAATTTCCACACTATGCTAGAGACAACTTAATGGAATGGTTTAATTGAACAGTTTAGTTCTTTGAGTTCCAAAGAGTTTTGAAGATTAAAAGGTTGGCTTAGCTTTCTTTTATTTAGAAAGAGAGGTAAATCAATGGTGACAATGGCTTAACAGGTCATATAAGGAGGAGAATTGAAAAGTCATTTAGGATATGTTCACCAAAGCTTTATGGGCTCAATTTGGACCCACTGATTGCGAGATTTTGACAAAGCTCTCTCCAAAGTTAAACAAAGTAGATCTCTACATGCATATCAAAAAGAGTTCAAGAAAGTGGGAAACCGAGTACAAGGATGGACACAGATCGTTGGCACTTTCACATGAATATTAAAACTAAAGATTGTAGATGGAATTCGAATGTTCAAACCCAAGACATTGAAAGAGGCTATTAGCTTAGCACGTCAAACTACCTTAATAGCAGCAACCAAGAGATTGAGCTGGGATAAAATGCAGAAATAAAAGGCACAGTGTAATAAATGATTCACTTTAGGTCATAAGTGTCAAAAACCTCAACTGCTCCTTCTTCAATGCCAAAGCAGTAATAAAACCAAAGAATATGTGGTAAAGGACAAAGAATTACAACTTGAAGATGTTATAGAAGATCAAACTAAACCAGAAATCTTATTGTAGGCCCTAACAGTTTAGGATGAGAGTAGCAGCCACCATTAGATCATAACAAGTAATGGTATTGAACGGCTATCAAAGGTTAAAGCAAAGAGATCATACCTAGGAGGAAAGATGTGAAAATCTTGCCTCTTGTTGTGCATTGTCACTCTCATCCCTTTGTAGGGGCAAAAATTATGGAAATGAATGAAGCTTGAAAAAGTAATGCCCTTTGTCGGTGTCATTTTTACTTGAAAATCTCATTCGGAGTAATTTATTTTAAAAACTATCCAACCAAACAACAAAACCCTTCATTTTCACCAATTTTTTTTTTTTTTTGGTCATAAAACAGCCACAAACACTTCTAAGATATCAAATATCCAACAACTTCTACAATAAAATCAATGCATAAACCCAAATTCGTCCACCAACTCATAATTTTCTTAATTTTCGAATTTAAATGCACAATGAAAATTTAAGTTGAACAATAGAGAGAACTCACTTGAAATTAGTTGTGAAATGCCAAGTTGGAGGATGAATTTATGTGGTTTGTGAAGGAATTGGATACAATTGAATGGATAAGTAGTCTAAAGGGTTTTGGTTTATGTTTTGAGAGTGTCGAGGAGGGGGGAAACACTTAAGCCAAATAATTAAAGGAGGGGGAGCTGTGCAGGCACGCTATGGACAAAAAGGAGGCCGCAATCGTGCTCCCAAATGGCGCGGTCGTGCACCTGCTTCTGCCACAAGTGCAGAATTTCTGCGAGCATGGCGCTGCTGTGAGCCCAGATTGCGCGGTCGCACACCCAAGACTACCATATGATATGTCCACTTGAAGCCACTGATGTCTAGTTTCTAATGCCACAAACTGATTGTAATTCCGAGTTGTGTACACAAAGTTATGACAGGTTTAGTACACCATATGCAGAATGTCAAATTCTGCAGTTTTTACTCAAAATCAATGGAAAGCTCCTAGACTTGCACTTATGCTCCGAAACTTCTCCTCCATCTCCCAATGTTGATTATGAGCTTTCTAAAGTTATCCATCTACAAAAATACACACAAAAATAATTTCATTAATGTTAACAAACAAAACAAAACTCACTAAAGAAAAATTCACACAAAACACAATGAAACTTGGGTTGCCTCCCAATAAGTGCTAAGTTTAACGTCTTCAGCCGGACCAAGTTCTTTCATAATAAAGAAAGACTCAAACACCATCCAATGTGATGATGATCTTGGATTGCTCGAACTCATTCTCCAAATAATGCTTCAGCCGTTGTCCATTTACTTTAAACGTTCCTCTAGTTTCATGATGAACTTCGACTGCACCATGAGGAAACACACGAGCCACTATGAACGGCCCTGACCATCTTTTCTTTGGTTTACCCAGAAATAACTTTGATCTCCAATTGAACAATAGAACACGATGACCTGGTGCAAGATGTTTCCCAAGAGCCTTTCAATATGAAACTCCTCAATGGTACAAGGTATAGTGAAACTCCTCGGATCCTTCAATTTTGGAGGCAATTTGTTTTGGAAAATTGCGTTGCATTCTTCCGTAAGCATCACAGTCTCATTTTCTTCCAATTCCTTTTGTTAGACAATATTTCCATCATGAACTTTGTATAGCTTAGCATTGGCTCAAGTGCATCTATAAAAGGAATATTAATATGTAACTTTTTGAAAACATCAAGAAATTTGGAAAATTACTTATCTAGCTTGTTCTTCCAGAGACGTTGACGGAATGGAATTGGTGGTAGGTATGGTGGAGGCGATATAGCTTTCTTTGGAGGAGTTAGTTCTTTCGGTGGTGGCCTTGAAGGACTTATTTCCTCAAGGGTGTGGCTGGTGCTTATCATTTGCTCTTCATCATTTTCTTCCTCTGTTTTTGCTTGATTAAACGATGAAGATTCATGTTGTTCCCTATTTTGTTCTTTCATATTGTCTTTTGGTTCTTCAAGCTTCTTCCCACTACGAAGTTTAATGGCATTCACATGTTTTCTTGTTCTCTTGGGTTAGTTTTGGTATTGCTAGGCAATGATCCTTGCTGTCTTTCTGTCATCATACTTGCAAGTTGACCCCCTTGCACTTCAAGATTCCTAATGGAAGCTGCTTGATTTTGGAAGGTTGTTTCAGTCTTTGTTATGAACTTGGAAGTGTTTATGGTCAGTTGAGCAAAGGCCTCTTCTAGGTTGACATTTTTCTCTTGAGGTTGGAATTCGAGTGGTGGCCTTGTAGAATTTTGATTTCCCCTCCGAGAGAAATTAAGATGATTCCGCCATCCTTGATTATAGTTGTTGGAATAAGGATTGTTCTGTTGGTTGTAGTTTCCAACATACAAAACTTGTTCAGAAGATGATGGAGCAAATGGATTTCCAACTTGACAATCGGTGCTAGGATGATTGCTGCCATATAACTCATAAGCCAATTGTGGGATATGAATAGAGTTTGTTGTCATGGCTCCAAGTTGCTTGGTTAAGATAGTGAGTTGGGCAGTAAGTGTAGAAATGTTATCCACTTCATGGACTCCTAAAGCTTTCTTTGATATCAAACGCTCAGTAGGCCATTGATAAGCATTGGTACCCATTTCCTCTAATAAATCATAAACATCATTAATTGTCTTACCCATAAGAGCACTCCAGCTGCTGCATCTACCAATGTTCTTGTTGAAGCTCCCAATCCATTATAAAATGTTTGAACTTAAAGCTACTTGGGTAAGCCATGGTGTGAACATCTTCTCATCATTTCTTTATACCTTTCACAAGCTTCATATAATGACTCCCCATCAAATTGGGTGAAAGTGCGAATATCATTCCTTAGCTTTGTTGTTTTTGCTAGAGGGAAAAACTTTGCCAAGAACTTTTGTGCCAAATCATCCCAAGTAGTAATGGTACCCGGTGGAAGTGAACTCAACCAACTCTTGGCTTTCTCCTTTAGAGAAAACGGAAATAACCTCAGCTTCACTACATCATCTGATATGCCATTATGTCTGAAAGTATCACAAATTTCCAAGAATTTTGCTATGTAGGCATTCGGATCCTCATGTGCTAACCCGCTAAACTGAACCGAAGTCTGAATCATTTGGATGATGGTTGGCTTAATTTCAAAGTTGTTAGCTTGAATAGCCGGCCTTCTAATGTCAGTCAAGGCTCTATTAACCGTTGGAATAGCATAATCTCTTAGAGCTTGCTGATTTTCTGCCCCATCATTATTCCCAATATTTGGTTCCATTATACAAGTTTACGGTTGCGTTGATGCTTCTTTCTTCTCTTTTCTATTCCTTCTACAAGTTCTTTCTATCTCAATATCGAAAGGCAATAGAATACTACTTACGGCTTTTCTCATGCACCAGAAAGAGAAACCTGTAAAAACAAACAAACAAACAAACTTAAAATTTAGATTAAACCCGATATTAATCCAAATCGATATTATAAGAATTTAACACTCTCTGGCAACAGCGCCAAAAGCTTGTTGCATGTAAAATTAACAATGCAAGTGCACATGTCGCAAGTAAGTAATAAAGTAATAAATGGATGTCGATCCTACGAGGAATGCTAATCCTATAACTATCGAAGGTGATTAATGTATGAATTTATCTAAAGAAATCAAAATAATTTTGATTGAGAAAATTAAAATAGACTAAATTTACTATTATGCAAATCAATTAAAAGATTCAACTAATGAAAAGTTCTAGGGCTAATGATTTATCGTATTTGGTCGCATCCAATTCTTCAATTGACGTTGTTTTAATTTAAAATATGTGTTACTAGTTAATTATCCTAATTTATTCGATTGTCTCTCTCGAGTCTATTTCGTATTTAAAACTTCACTATATCTCTATGTGAAATTAATTAAATGAAAGTGCATTACAATTGGTGATAATTTCTAATTAAACTATGCAAACCATATTAGTATATTTCTATCTAATATGCAATTTACGGTATTTATCACACGGTCTATATATGATGTTTATTTCTCAATTCTTATCAATCCATGATTCATTCAAATATTGGTCAAATATTTAAAAACATTAATTACCATGATAAATATTCAACACCCAATCTCAAATCAATTGAACAACAGAATATTATAAATGAATGCTTCAAATAGATTAAATCATTGCCCTAGAAAATGAGTTTAGTTACACATAATATATAATTCAAATCCCACAATCAAGAAGTCAACGATTGATAATATAATTTCAATTAATTACAATATTGTCAAATTCAAGACTAAATTAAAAGAGGAGAGAAAGAAAAACTAGATGAGGAGAGCTTGAATCCACAAGGTTGATGAGAATCCTCCAATCTTTTGATGAAATTTCCCTCTCTTTTGTTGATTTTTTTCCTTCTCTCTCTAACAATCTTCTCCCTTTCTCTCTAAAAACTAAACCCCAAACCAAAAAATCTCTCAAAAGTCCGCTTTTTCTCATTTTTTAGGACTTTAAAAATTGGCAAAACTGGGGGGAAGGAAGAGCTGCACGGTTGCGTGCTTTGGTCGGGCGGCCACGCACCCAATTCTGACCACCAATTCAATTTGGGTGGCAAAATATCAAATTGATCCCTTTATGTATATGTAATCAGATATTGAGCCCTAATGTGAGATTTTCTTGTACTTCAGTCCTGCTTTTGTTGCAGTTTGGTCCACTTAGGCAGAATGCGCGACTGCTTAAGGCACGAGCACCTTCTGCCAAGAAGGTTGGAAAATCCGGAAAATAATGATTAGACCCTATGATTTTGATTATTTTGACTTTTATCTCTTATTGTGATGTTTCTACATTTTAATCCGTACATCTCTTGCACTTTTATCCCCAAACATCTTCATTTTCATGCCAAATTTATCCTTTTCGAATCAAATTCATCTTGGATAGCCAAATCTATCATTTCTATAAAAAAATAACCAAAATACATCAAATCCAAATGAAACTTGAGGATTAAACAAACAATTCAAGTCTATGAATAAATGATTAACACGTGTTTTACGCAATTATCAATCGACTTTGACAAATCTACCTCCACCAAAATTCTTACTTAAAAGCCAAATTTCTTTTCACAGGTAGCTTGATCAACATGTAATAAAATGCCTAGACCATGAGCCATCATCAGCAAAATCCTTGCATGCTAGTCTTCAAGGCTAAGGCCATATATTGTTACCTATATTTGAGCATGGGACATAATTTTTGGTTCAAATGGATTAAAGTTAGGTTGCCATTCAAGTTTGTGAATTGATTATATAAAAATCCCTTTGCAAAAGGAGCTATGCGCCAAGGTCTTTTAGGTTGCCAAATTTTGCTGAGATAGTTTTGAATTTCTTTTAGTTTCATCGGCTTTGATTCGAGTCGAAGGACTATATGCCCAATGAGATTTGTAAAAACCTCAGACTTATATGAAAAATGTCAATACATTTACCATCGTGCCAGTTCAACTTTGTTGAGAAATATTTCTACTCCTTATAAATAACCATATTAAAACACAAAAATTAACAAAAATAAAAATATTTATAAAATGAAATATTTAATAATTTTATAATAATAAAATTTTTAAAATATTTCAATTTAAAGTTATTAACTTCAAACTAATTACATGTAAAAAAATAAAAATATTATCTACATGAATAATTTATTATTATTTTAGTTTGAATATACAATTATTATTATCAATATTAATGACTTAAAAATTATGATAATTCAGATTTATTTTTACCAATTGTTTTAAAATAATTTTAAAAATTATGATAATTTAGGTTTATTTTAAAAAATAAATCTAAATCATCGTAGTTTTTTAAGTCATTAATATTGGTAATAATAATTGTATATTCAAAATTAAAATAATAATAAATCATTTATATAGATAATATTTTTTTACATTTAATTAGTTTGAAATTAATAACTTTAAATTTGAAATATTTTAAAATTTTAATTATTATAAAATTATTTTTAAATTATTAAATATTTCATTTTATTAAATATTTTTAAACATGGCTATTTATAAATGATCTAAATATTAATCAACAAAGTTGAAGCGGTACAGTGGTAAATATATAGACATTTTTTATATAGGTTTAAGGTATTTTTCAAATATTAAGGGGGAATGGGTGTTGCAGTCTCTTCTGTCACACTGGCCATGGTTTCAGAGGTGAAGGAGAGAGAACATGTGAGAAGAAAAAAAGGAGAGAGCCTCCTACCTATTGTTTTGTCACTGAGTAATGCATTAATATTGCTTATCCTGGCCCTCATATTTGTGTTGCTAAAAGGGCGAAAATACCAAATGATTTTGACATGTTACCACAAGCAACTTGGAGAAGAATTTCATTTTGTGCACTTGTGCGAGCAATAGATGGGTTCACTAAGCAAAACCTACTTGGTGTAAGGGGTTTTGGTTCAGTTTATAAAGGAAGACTTCGAGATGGGTTAGAAGTTGCAATTAAGGATTTTCACCAACAATTTGAGGAAGGATTTAAGGGTTTTGATGCTGAATGTGAAGTTATGTGTCACATTCGTCATCGAAACCTTGTAAGAATCATCACCAGTGAGAAGCATTGGTGCTAGAGTATATTCCTAATGGGAGTTTAGAGAAGCTTTTGTATTCTGATGGCTATGTTTTAGATTTTTTACACAGGCTGAATATCATGACAGATGTTGCTTCCACCTTGGAGTATCCCACTTTGGTTATTCAATCCTTGTAGTTCATTGTGACTTAAAGTCAAGCAACGTATTGCTAGATAAAGATATGGTGGCACGTTTGAGTGACTTTGGAATGTCAAAAACTTTTAAGTGAAGAACAGTCTATGAAACATACACAGACCATGGCTTCAATTTGTTACATGGCATCAGGTAATTCCAAATCATAACTTTTTATTTCTCTTCATTTATCATAGTGAAACTTACTTCAGTACGGAAGAGAAGGAAAAGTGTCCAGAAAAGCTGATGTTTAGAGCTATGGAATCATGTTAATAAAAACATTTAGAAGGAAGAAGCCAACAGACGAAGTTTTTTCCGGAGAAAACGGGTTTAAAGCATTTGGTTAGTGACTCGTTACATGGTTCAGTGATGAAAGTTATGGATAACAATTTGTTTAGAAGAGAAGATGAACATTTCTATTTAAAGGAGAAATGTGTGTCATCTGTCTTGGGTTTGTCCATGGAGTGTACAAGAGAGTCACCTGAGGAGAGGATCGACATTCGAGAAGTAGTGACCAGACTAGTGAGAATCCAAGCTAAATTACTTGCAAATACCAAAACAGATGGATGTGTTTTTGTACAAGCTTATTTTATTTGCAGGAATTTTTCATGCAAATATTTATCATTTATGCTAGTTATGGCTGCGCATTAGGAATAAACAAATTGAGTTGGAGTCAATACTTCCTTTTATGATCCAACAATATTCAATTCAATTCCACCAAGATCAATTTAAAATTCAAAATTGGGCCTACCCGAGGTCCAACATTTTTCAAATTCAGAAAAGTTTTGATTATTTTGTTTCACATAGGTCCGAATTTGACCACGTCAAAAATCTCAAACCCAACACTTTAAACGAAAAAGCTCAATTATTTTAGGCGTTTCTAATTCTATAAACTCTAATATATATCCTATATGAAAGTGAAATGAATGACGATGCTTAATACCCAAAAGTTTAAATAATATCAACTTGAAGTTTTTCAATAATACTATAATCAAGTCAACAAAAAAAATCAAAATTTTATTTTTCATACAAATTTATTATGTATATTAAATAAAATTATTATTGTTTTGTTTAAAAAAATTTTGGTATCAATTGTACAACATTGTTGCGGGAAAATCTACTAAATCTATATGTCGAATCGTGATTGTTTGATCGCTTGAGTAGGCCTTGTTTTGCTCTAGATGGGTTTCAATATTGTTGGGCTTTTGAATCCAAATTAAATTTTCTCACCCCTTTATGAGTTATAAGGAATAAAGTTCATCACGTAAATATCGTGCCTTATGGTCCACTTAGAAGATATGAAACCCAAAAGATCCATTATATAATCAGGTTAATGCATAAAGAATACAAAAGCCCAAAAAGTTTTTTTTTTTAAAACCCAAAATGTTATTTTAATTAACTTAAGGTTAAAAATAAGTATTTTATTTCAAATAAGATTAGCTGGACCACAGTAAGTGAGAGGTGGCATCATCTATAGGCGCCAAAGATTAAGTAGAAGCTATTGAGACTCAAAAAAGGATGCGGAAGCTCAATTTAGATGCTTAGGCTCAGCTATTGAGAGTGATATAAGGCCTATTCTAGCGATCAACCAATCATATGATTTGACACTTGAATTGGGTAGATTTCCCTTGTGAACAATAGGAAAAATAAATATTAGACTTCTAAAAATAAAGTAAATAAATAATATTATTACTTTTATTTTTTATTAAACTTTAGGAATTGAACAATTATTTTTCTTGGTTAACTACTATTTTATATGGTTAATAGCCATTACACTAATAAATTGGGATCTTAATAGGCAATTAATAAATTTAAAATGTTAAAATATTTACATTCAATATTGCCACCCCTTTAAATCCCTCTTAGAACACCAATTTCTTTATTTACAATTTTAAATTTAATTAAAATTATGTAAAAACATATATCCAATTAAACTCACATATTTTAGTTTATGTTAAACACTCTTTACATCCTATTATATGTATAACTCATTTGTACTTCTACTAACTTTAACTTTATACTATGCTTTTTTTTTTTAACTATAAACAAATAAATAAATATTTTATTCTTCAAGAAATTTGTAGAGTTTTAACTCAATAAAAAGTAGTCATAAAGAGAGAATTAACGTGAATAATAAATTTTCAATCACAATTTTGAATTGAGTGGGAAGTTATCTTGCTACAAATTAATTAAACGTATTTAAAAAAAAATCAATTAATCATTTTTAAACATTTTAATTCAGCAATATCAAAGTTTGCAAAACTAGTCTAATTATGTTTTGTAAGGTGAATCCCACTTTGTATTATTACTTTTTCAGTGTCTTGAATTCCTCCATATACAAACATTGACTCATCAATGAAAATGTTATTTTTTTAGTGGTTCTGGTGCTTTTAAAAATACCAACTAAAATCCTCATTTATTAAAAACAGATTATTATCTCCTTTTTAATAGTAGTTAACGAAGAAAAAAAATATTTTTAAACTCATAACTGAAAATAAATATAATACTAATTATTATTATATTATAATTTAAATTAAATGTATTTATATCTAGCCAAAATATGAAAATAAAACTAAAATATATATTGATAAATGTTATATTATCAATGTGCTATAAAATAATATCTTTATTTATTTTCTTAATGTATTTTAGATAATTATATTTTATTTTACCAAATTTTAAAAGTCTAATAGTTATTTTTGCTAAATATCTGTTATTATTTAAAAGTATAGTCATCATGTTATAATATAAATTACAACTTTAATGTGTATTTTTGAAATCATTGAGACAAATTAGCCTAATAAACCAATTATTTTAAGGACTTATAAATCTTTTTTTTCTTTATATTTATCAAAATTTTCGTGATATTAGAATAAGTTATAAGTTAAAGACTTATTGTTAAACTTTTAGAGAGAGTTGTTCATCACTTGAATGATTTGTCACTGTGAAAAACGGTGTAGAGAGTGAGGGATATGAAACAATAGGATACAATTTAATTAATATATGAAAAAAAAAATACTAATATATGTTCTATGTGAAAGATGTTATTGGAACAATAATTGTGAGGTCTATTTAGACTGCCATTAGAAAATTAAAAACAATTTATTTTATAATTTAAGATTAAAATAAGGTTTGGAAAAAATTTTAATACATGTTTGATAAACTTTCCCAAAACGAGAAATTGTATTAAATCAAAAGAAACCAAACTAGAAATCAAGGGGAGACTAAAGTAAATACCGATCGAATCATTCACGTCTATTACTAAAAACTTCTATTTTCAAAATATAGCTTTTTTTGACAGAAACGATGAAGTGTAAGTAAGGATTTCAAGGTCTATCTGTCTCTCTCGATTTTTCTTTCTCTGAATTAAAATTTTCCAACAATTTCTCTCTTATCTCTCTCTTATAATTACCATTGAACAAATAGTTAACAATAGTTTGGTAAAACTTTTTAAAAATTAATCCTTATAATTTCTTTTCTCTGGGAAATAATGTATGACAAGATCACAAAAGAGTTTATTAAATAACCAAACTATAAATCAGGGGAGGACGAAAAAGTACTCACCCTTGAAATAGATAAAGAATGCAGACAAGTGAATAAAAATTTTGATAGCACTTAGAAAACAAGAACTCAACAATATTTTTAGCAGAGGAATTTATTCATATCCTTTATTGAAAACTCCCTGATCTCAAGATGTGGCATATCTGAAGTAAGACATACACAAGGTATTTAGTTTTCATAATTTAGCCCTTTTTGACACAAATGGTTTCGCATAAGAAAGAAATTCAGGATCTTGTTCAAATTTAGCTATTTCTTCCTTAGTCAGTACAATGAATGCTTCAACTCCTACACCATCGCTGGTGGGCAATAAGCATCCAGCCTTAACATTCAAGGAAACAAGGGATACCAATATGGGCTTTCCCCACCCAAAATCAGCTTCGTAAAATGGCATTCTAGAAATATCAGAAAAATGAATCACCGCACTGTTTTCAAGTCCTTTAACTAGACCATCAACATGCATGTTATTCTTATACTGATCAACCACATTCTTGACAGCTTTGTGAACTTCTGCGGCTATATAATTGTAGTCAATTTCTTCATTAATCGGCAATTTCGCAATTGCTGTCGTCACCAGACACCCAAGAGTCTGCGGTGGTAGTGGCGGATTCACTTTATTTCGCAGATTGATAGCAATTACTGCTGCTATTTGTTTAGAAGTAAATTCATGTGTTCCTCTATCTGCATTCTTTATCAGCACACCTGAAATAAATGCGGCTATAGCCTCAAAACGTGTTAGATGATTTAAATATGGCCCACTACCAATTTTTTCTCTTAGAGCAGCTATCTTTCCACCATCAAAAATAAAATGTTTTCCTACAAGTTCAGTTGGACTATAGTCCCAAGGATTTTGTTCGTAAAGACTTATAACTGATGCATGGGCATCGTATGGAGTATAGATGGAGGAACAATCAACAACCACGTCCTTTATACCATTGGCGCCATGTGCAATTTCTGCCCAGCTTTTGACAAAGTAAGCTGCAGTTGTTCCATCGACAAGAATATGATTATAGCAAATAGTGATTGCAATCCCACCGCAACTAAAGTAATTAATCTGCACGACTAGGTTGGCTTTGCTATAAGTAGTTGAAATTTCTTGCGTATTACCCTTTAATGGCAATAGCTGCTTAAACAGATTGTTGTCTCTTTTTTGAACAAGCTTAGACATCTGGTCACCAACTACTTGTGTCTCGATGAAGATTGCACCATGATCATTACAGTCAAAGACTCCATCTTTAACTTGTCCTGCAAAAGGGTAGTAATAGGTTAATGTTTTGGACAAAGACATTTTGAGATGGCTTGAAATTTTCATGGCATCTTTGCTTTGTGCTGAGTAAAAGTAAATTATGGGAGCGGGCATGAAATCACCAAAACCGACATCACTAGGAAGGAAAGGCTTGTGGTTTCTTAGGTGGGCTGGGGTTGGAGAAGATGGCTTGATAATTTCAATGGACAGGATTTTGATTTCCATTTCTATTTTCTTGTTAGAAGAAAAGTGAATCTGATGATTGGCTCGACTTTAGTTACATCTTTATATATTGGAATTTAAGCATTAGGATATGGTGGTTTTAATATTATAAAAATCAAACCACAACAGTTTGGATTTCTTTTAAGTTCCTATAATTTGACCATTCGTATCCTAAAACTTAAATATTTAAAGAAACACAATAAAAACTATTAAAATATAAGTATCTTAAATTAGTTGTTTGTTTGGTCAAAAACTGACAGCTAATTAAGAAAGTTACTATTTTATCCAGTGGCGAAGCCACGCAGGGGCGGGGGCGCCTGCAGGCCCCGAAAAAATTTTGAAATTTCGGTTTAAAATTATCAATTTTATCCTTCTACAGTATATATTTTGTTTTGGCCCCCACAATATTTAGAACATTACGTTTTGGCCTCCCTTAAACAACAATCCTAGCTCTGCCACTGATTTTATCTACACAACATTCCGATGATCATAGAGTAGAAACGTTTTTGTTTACATATAGATTAGACTAAAATTTTGAAAATACATAACTTAAGTCCTTAAAGTTTTAAAATTATATAACTTAAATATTTATTTTCTTCTTATTTAATTTAAGTCTTCGACCATCATTAACCGCCGCTGTCAACAACCACTGACATCCATTAACTATCGTCTAATATTATCCGTTTAGATCATCATGGATATCGTTCAACTCTTCATTAAACGCTTTACGTAATGATACTATCACTGTCGTCGAGTACCAAACATATAACTCCAAATTTACGACGTATGGTTTTTCAAACGATGACGATAATGGTATTGTTACATTTAACAAAACTTTAAATGATATCTATAGTGATCCAAACTAATGATATTAAACGACAGCCAATGGCAATTAGTGGTTGTTGGTGATGGCAGTTAAAAGAGATAAAGGATTTGAATGAAATAAGAAGAAAATAAGGACTTAAATTATATAATTTTAAAATTTTAAGGATTTAAGTTATGTATTTTTAAAATTTTTGGTTTTTGAGTTCCTTTTCATAAATAATAAGGACTAAAATAATAAAATCTTTTTTAGAATTTATCTTTTAACAAGATACGTACAATTTGTTTATTATATATTTGTATAATGAAAGATTTGTTCTTGAGCAATATGATTATTAAATCTTTATGACAATGACATAGAGAATTAATTTCACAATATTGGGCTTAGTGTTAGTATTAGATAAATTTAGTTATTTATTTCAATAATGTTTATCAAATTTAATTTTCTTAAAAAATATTAAAAAATTAAGTAAATTATATGAAATATAACTGCTTTTACTTTAACATTTCTAAATACACCTTTGCCCAAAATAGATCTGGCAAGTATCTCCCTCCCATTTAAGATGCAAGTTTTCATATTACCAACACATTTGGTCTCTTCAACTAAAAATGAATCATTAAACTATTCAATTGATTAATATCACTTTAAATAATTAATTACTTACATTACAAATTTTTATATTCATTCAAGAGTTTACATAATCACTATTATAAAATATTTTAAACATCTACTTGCTTTATTTTGGTGCAAGGGGGCATTCTAAAGAAACTTCAATTAACTAACTTATGCGATAGAGGAAAAGAGGATTCTTGGGTTTTATTTCTACTAAGTATTTATTGTTTGGTATATGCAAGAAATAGGCCAATTTTGCAACCTTTTGCTCAAATTCTAGTAGAGTCAAAATCTCATTAGTACGATTCAAGGGAATGGCCCCCAAATATCTTATTTCTATATAAAAGACACGATTGGCATAAATACTCTCTTCTATTTTACTGGACTGAGATAATGTAATTTTTATTTTTAAATTGAATAAGATTAATTAATATGTGTGATATTTGTCACACTTGAGGTGTCAACACTGACAACTTGTCACTCTCGGTTTACATAATTTTCAAGAATAATTTAAGCCCACATAATGTTGTTTAATTTAGACCTATGAAATTGGTATTATTATATTCATTAATTGTCAATCGAATAATATGAAGAGATGACGATGAACACATAAACTAATTATCTATTCCAAAAAAAAATGTTAATTAATTATTAATTTTTCAGATATAATACTTCCATCGACGATCTCTACAAATCTCTCAATCATATGAAGAGATGACGATGAACACATCTTTGTGATAAACTTCACATTGAAGTTACCTTAGTAAGCAGATGTATTTTTATCTGGAAAGACTGTACTGATAGTTCATGAAGTATGAGAAATATATGTTTTTACAACAGAAAAAGGTTTCTTGTTTCTTTGTTCTCTACTATGTTTTTTTCACATTGGTTGATATATACAGTTGATATTTCTTGTTAGGCCTCACGTCTTTGAGTCTCATATTCTTTTGGGTTTCTCACTTTATTAAACCTTTATTTTCTTCCTTTAGCTACATAGGTTGGGTCCAAGGAAGAAAAGAGCTTTTTTAACGATTGGATCTAAACCCCAGTTAGTAGAACTAGAGCAAACCCCAAATTACCAACTTATCTATTAGAATATCATCAAAATAAAATTTTGAATCAAAAGAGAAAAAAGAAAAGTACATAAATAAAGGGAAAGCAAAGATAAAAGTTTCTTCCATTTTTAATATACAAATAAATTTACTGGTTGATATTAAGTGACAAAATTTAGTATTAATAGTTGACGCCATCTATGAAAAAGGGACTAAAAGCAAAGCTATTATAGTAAAAAAAAAAATTGTGAGAATTCAAAAGGTATGTATTTATTTTTATTTGTATTACATACAGAATTTAAAATATTTAATCTTAATTTTGATAATTATTGACTTCTGGATTTCAACTCTTGTTCCCTAGAGGGTCTAACCCTTAATAAGAAATTTGTTGCCTCAACATGGAGGGCCATCTTCCTTAACATTCCACACTATAATTGAGAATTCGTCGATCCAACAATTATAAATATATTTAATTCAAATTACAATATAATTGTAAATATTATATTATAAATATGTTGCAAAATAAATTAATATTTAGTCAAAATTTATTTTATTTAATTTATAATATGTATTATAAATATATTGTAAAATAAACACTTATAAATAAACACTTATACTTATAGTTTAAAAATGTTATTTTTCACATAAAAAATTATTAAAAAGGATTTAATAGGTAGAGAAAGTTTAGTGAATATTTTTTAAATTATTAAGATTAATCAATATAATATACTACTAGAAAAATGAGCATTACTGATATTAGGCTACCAATACTTTTGAGAAAGTGTCAAAACTAATGCACAGAAGATGACTATTTTGGCGAACGACAAATCTGTCAGAAATCATTGACACTGAACAGTGAATATCAGGGTTCTGTGAGACTATAGTATGACCAACTAAAACGACATCGTTTTGGGTACAATTTGATAGCTAAACGACGTTGTTTTTACATAAATTAAATATTTTTTAATTAAATAAAATAGGAAATGACGTTGTTTCGTTCTCTGCCCCACCCCCAAAGAAAAAAAGGGGAAACCCAAAACACACTTTCCCCCTTTCAATTTGGTTTTTCACTTAACCCTTAAAATTTTCCCCCAAACACTCTTCACATTTAAGCATCAAATCCACCAAAACAACCTTGTGCTTGCTCTTTGAATAACCTAAATTGATTTCACTTGGTTGAGATTGTGTTGATTGTTTGGGGTGAGAAAACAAGGATATAGGATACCATAAATCCTAGGTTGGGTGAGCGTTTGGGGTGAACAAATACTTATAAGGTTTAAGAGGTACCTGAAAATTCTCTCTGCTGTAATTTGAAATTTTTTAGGATCAAGACTTGATTGTTTAGTGAAATCCTCAAGCGGGTTGGCTTGGAGGCGTGGACGTAAGCTTAAGGTCTGCCGAACAACATAAAAATCACGTGTTATCTCTCTTAACCCTCTTACTCACTTATTTTATATGCTTGCATTGTTATATACATTTCTCACACATACTTGAATTTGTTTTGTGATAATTTATGAATTGAATATTGGGTTTGTGATGAATTTTATGTATTGAACTTGAGTTACTTAGTGATTATTGTTGATTTGCTTTAAATTTGTTAAAATCGTTAAAAACCCAATCACCCCCCTCTTGGGTTGCCTTAATGGTATTTCAATATAGAACTTCATTCACCTGAACATGTTAGGACATATTTGTTTAAAAAAGGTTTTATATTAGCATACACTGTTTACACTAGGCACGGAGAGGTTGACCCTACTTCAAATAGTACAAACTCCCAAACTTATTCTATTAGTCATCACTTTAGATCCAATGATTATAGTAATGTTATGGACATGGTTTAAGATGCTTACGAACAATGTTATAAAAGTCTAAGTATTTTAGGAAAATTTTTGAAGATACTGAAAAGCCATTATTCCCGAGCTCTAAGCATTCTAAGTTATTTGGTTTAATGACAACTTTTAATGTGAAGGGAAACTTTGGGTGGTTCGATGTAGGCTTTTAAGCTTTGTTGGAAGCTCTTATAGATATTTTCCCACAAAATAACACTATACTTAAATCAATTTACAAGGTCAAAAAACAATGAAAATGTTAAGCTTAGAATATGAAAAAATAGATGCATGTCCAAATAATTGCATTCTTTATAGGAAGGAGTATGTAAATTTGATTTAATGCCCTAACTGTGGAGAATATAGATGGAAGAAAAGAAAAAATAAATCCAAAAAACTTTCAAAGGAGTTTCAGCCAAGGTTTTATGGCACTTTCCACTTATTCTTAGATTAAAACGCATGTTCCAATCGCCAAAAATAGTTGAGCAAATGATTTGGCAGTTAAATAAGAAAATAAAAGATGGAAAACTTTGCCATCTGGAAAATTCTGTGGAATGACAGTTAGTTGATAACAAATGGCCTGAATTTGCACAACAACCTAGGAATCTTAGACTTGCTCTCTCAACTGATGAAGTAAATCCACAAAGCGCTATTTATAGTTGCTGGCCAGTTACAATGGTGACATATAATCTGCCTCCATGGTTGTGTATGAAAAGAAAATTCATGATGCTATCACTATTAATTTCTGGACCTAAACAACTTAGTAATGATTTAGATGTCTATCTAGCACCCTCAATTGAGGACCTTCAAACTTTATGGCATGTTGGTGTAGAAGTCTATGATGCATGGAAAAAAGAAACTTTTAATTTACGGGATGTTTTGTTATAGACAATTAGTGACATTCCAACATATAAAAACCTATCTGGGAGTACCGTTAAGGGGTATTTTGCTTGTCTTAAATTTAGGAAAAACACTAGTTCATGTTAGCTTAAACATAGTTAAAAAAATGCATTTTTAGATCATCATCAGTTTTTATCGGATAACCACCCATTTAGAAAATTAAAAACTATTTTTAATGGTGAACAAGGGTGGGGAAAACCTCTTAAAACTTTGAAGGGGGAAATTTTTTTTTAAAATGGTAAAAAAATTGAAAACAACCTTGGGAAAAAGGACAAAAAATGAAAGTGTTTTGATAAGGTCAAGGAAAAGTTATTTATGAAAAAATCAATTTATTTTTACTTAGAATATAGGCAACATTTACTAGTGTGTCACCAATTGCATGTTATACATATAGAGTAGATGTGTGAGATAGCATTTACGGCACAATCTTTTATCAACAAGGCAAAACAAAGGATGTTATTGACGCTAGGAAACACATTAAAGAAATAGGAATTAGGGTAAAATTAGTACCCGATGAAAAGCAAAAAAATTACCTACCACTAGCCCCTTCCACATTGAACAAAAAGGAAAAAAAAATTGTTGTTAAAACTTGTTGGATACTAAAGTTCCTGATGATTATTGTTCTAACTTTAGAAACGTTGTGTCAACTAAAGGTTGTCGTCTTCAAGGCCTTAAGTCCCATGATTCTCATACTTTGATGTAATAATTGTTACCTTTAACATTTTAGAATTGCTTATCAAAACCTGTTAGAAATGCCATAATTAGTTTATACTTCCTCTTAAATTCATTGTATAAAAAAGTGATAGTTGTTGAAAGTTTAGACAAATTACAAAAGGAACTCGAGATCACCTTATGCTTGTTTGAACAAGTTTTTTTTCCAAACGTTTTCGATATAATGGTACATTTGACAGTCCATCTTGTTGAAGAAGTAAGATTTTGTGGGGAAATATATATTAAATGACTGTATCCGTTTGAACGATGCATCAAGTGTTTAAAGGATATGTTTATAACCACAATCGTCCCGAGGGATGCATTGTCGAGAGTTATATTATTGAGAAATCACTTGATTTTTGTGAGACAATACCTTTCAAGTGATGATGTAATTGCACATTCTATTTTGGCAATTGAAAAACCCCTAAGTACTGCAGGAATAAATATGGTTGATCCTCAAATGTTAGAGCAAACACATTCTTACATTTTGGAGAATACATATGAAATTAAACCACATGTATTGTACGTTTCTCATTTAATCATATTTTTTCAGTTTATTCTAATATGTCAGCAACAAGTACACACAACATAATTGCCTAAATGACCATTTACGTAGGGAACACGTAAAAGTTTTGAAAGGCACATATCCAAAGCAATCAAGAAGTCATATATGATTGCAAAATGAATATAACAATAGTTTTAGTGATTGTTTAAAGAAGAAGGTAAGTTAACTTCGATGATATGAAAAATAATACCTAATTGTTTTATGTTTTTACATTTGATTTCTATTGTTATGTGCTAATTTCTGCTTTCATATATGAATTTTAGGTTAATCATGATATTGAAAGTGGAATACATGTTGATGAAATGGTAAAGTGGTCGGAAAATAAACTTCGATCTTTGGTGACTAAATACGCATCCTACTTTATAAATGATTTTACTTTTGCAATAAGAGAGCGAGACAACAATCGTGTAACTCAAAATAGTGGAGTTACAATTGTTGCAATAGCCATGCAAGTTTTAAATTCAAAGAATAAAAATCATACTCTAGTGACATGGCATTTTATGGGGTCATTGATGAGATATGACAACTAGACTATCTTTTGTTTAATAAAGTTTTTTTTAAGTGTAATTGGGTTGACAGTAAGCATGTTAAAGTTGATGATTTTAGGTTTTACAGTTGTTGACTTGATCCAAATTGGTCATAAATTTGATTGTTTTGATTTAGTATTGTATGCAAAACGCATTTTTTATGTCAAAGACCAACTAGATAGTAGTAAGTCAGTGGTGTGTTCAATGGCTGAAAGAGTGCATAAATTTGGGGGTAATAATAGTGTAATGACATGATTTTGCATACACCATTATCTAATAAATTTCCTGAGTGTGAGTTAAGTATGGATGACGATGATGGAATTTATGTACAGTCAGATTGTGATGGTATTTGGGAACACTTGGGTCCATAATAAATGACGATTTCAGTAAGTGGTTACAATTATTTACATTATTTTGTTTGTATGTGCATGTGAATTTGAATTTTTTGTTGTTGAAGTTAATTTTCTTATATTGTTGTTTACAAATGATGTTTAGATGGTATTATTGTAAGTGTTTCACTCTTTATTGTGTTAAAATTTGATTTTTTTTAAATGTACTACATGCAAGTTTGAGGAGAGATAACTAACAACTGAGAGTTTAATTTACCACAGACGGTTGGCAAGCTCAAAGGATGCATATCCAGGGTAAATATTAAATTTGTTATCTTACATCGAAAGAAATTTGTTAAGTTTTTTTTTTTGGATAATGTGATCTCTAAGAGCAAGTCTTAAAGAGAAGTATTATTACTTAAAAGAAAGAGTATAATATGCAAAAGCACAAACTACTGGTTTCAACCAAACCAGACATGAAATCTGGTCCACGAAGACCAACTAAAGTTATTTTGGTGGATTTAGTGAATTTTGGTGCTTGTGTTTTGCCCGGGATTCAAAGAAAATTGTGAGATTAGTTGATCAAAAATCCATATACTATATTTGCCCACAATTGGTCAACACTTTTACTTTTGCTAACACTTTTGATATACACATAATGTTATTTCTGGGTTTAGAATTGAGTGTGAGATGGATGTATGAAGGTCATTGAATTATGACTTGAATTGTAGAAAACTTTCAGTCTTCAATTTATAATATTTGTGTTACAAGTTAATTTTTATTATCATATTTCTAATAACTTTGATAAATCTGACATTTCAAAAATAAATAGGGGCATGAAAATTAATATTTTTTTTTAATATATGAAATATTCCTTGATACTAATCTAATATCGGCCAACAACTAGTAACATTATACGAATTGAACCTACTCTGTATTATAAACACATCAATGTTTTTAGATACAATGGAATCAGAAATCATGGATACCATTTTGGTAACATAAAAATTCTGATACTACAGTCTCAATACGCTATTGATGTATTGGGCACACTGGGTACTGATACTTTTGTCGTGATACTCTGTTTAATGTTAGGGATTACCGGCTGGGACTTTTACGTTACCTAGAAGGCGTGTCAATAAAGCATGTCGCCGATACTAATTTGACGTGATTAATGGCCATGTGACACCTAGCATGCTAGGTGTCCATTAAAAAAAAGAGATAATTGAGTTAGATATTTATATAGTCTAATAATATGATAATATAAAGATATTTTTATTAAATGATTTGGTATCAGAGCATGGTTTTGATTCTGTAGACTATTATGTGAAATATGCATAGTGCATGAATAATTGAATAATTTTATTTGAATTCATATGCATAGGAGTGGTAATCCAGCACGAGACTTATTGTAGACCTGAATTTACCTTTAGATGCGGAGGTAGATAGGGAAGTTGTTGGGGATAAAGAAGCTGAATCTGTACCACATATAAGTATGCCACAATCCTAAGTAGATCCTCACATAAGAATGGAAAACACAATAGAACGTGTTCGTAATCTAGGTGCAACAGAATTTGAGGGTATTGGTGATCCAATGAAAGCAGAGTCCTGGTTAACTACAATTGAAAGAATATTCCAAGTAATGGGATGCATAGATCAGCAAAAGGTGAATTTTGCAACATTTTTTCTTCGAGGTAGAGCATATTACTGGTGGACGTCTATTCTGAATAGATATGGAGGATACGAAGCTGTCACTTGGGATGATTTTTGTAAGGAATTTAATGATAAATATTTCTCATCTATTTATTGAGTTGCAAAGAGGAATGAATTTCTGATGCTAACTCAGGGGTCGATGACAGTAAAGGATTATGAGAATAAATTTACCGAGTTGTTGAGGTTTGCTTCTGACGTGATACGAGATGAGACTGATAAATGTAAACGATTTGAAGTAGGCTTGAAAAATGATATTAGAAGATTTGTGGCTGGGTCGAGATATACACACTATAGTCATTTAGTTAAGGCTGCTATGAGAGTGGAACAATGTTCAGTAAACATTCAAAGGACCGAACTACCAAGATACGGTTAACAAAACCGGTCAGCTAATGGAGCTAGTAGTAGTAGAGTGATCAGAAAAGAATGAAAACAAATAGGGGATTCAGAAAGACAACAGTATAGACCATATCCTGATATATCCTGAAGGCAAGGACGAGGAGATGGTTAGAGTTATACTACTCAGTATTCAGGGAGTAGTTAGAAGAGTGTTGGTACTAGTAGAGGCAGACGTTTTTCTTGTATGACATGTGGCATATTTCATGAGGGGCAATGTTTAGCGGGTATAATATACTACTACCAGTGTGGACAGCCTGGACATATCAAGAGAGAATGCCCTACATTAGCATCGAATAGGGGAACTACAATACAAGGTATGTCGTCACAGTAATTTAAGGGAAGTACTCACCAAGTTGTAAGACCAGAGAGATCACTAACAGACAGACCTACCTCTGTTAATGAGGTACAACCTAATCTTATAGAGTATGTTGGTGGTAGACAGAGAGGCCAACCTGGTCGTCTTCACACACAGGCGCGTGTATTTGCCTTGACTGAGTAGGAGGCATAGGCTACACCAGAAGTTGTTACAAGTATGTTAACCATTTTTAGTCGGGAGGCCCATATTTTGATAGATTCAGGTTCTACGTATTCGTTTATATCTCACACTTTTGCCATAATTACGGATAGGGAATTAAGACCATTAGATTATAGCCTAGTTGTAGCTACACCACTTGGGTACTCATTATTGGCTGAGAGTTTATATTGAGAGTGTATTATCAGAGTTGGTAGTTGTGATATGAAAGTTGATTTAATCCCTTTAGATATTTTTTATTTTGATGCTATATTGGGGATGGATTGGCTTGCAAATTATCATACTACAGTTGATTGTTTTCGTAAAGAAGTGACATTTAGAAGACCAGATGAACCAGAAATTATTTTCTATGGAGAATGACAAATCCTTCCATCATGTGTGATATCAGCAGTTACTACTAGGAAATGGTTAAGGAAGGGTTATCCTACTTATCTGGCTTATATGATTGATGCTCAAGTTGCTTAGACAAAGTTAGAAGATATTCCAGTTGTAAATGAATTTTCAGATGTGTTTCCAGATGATCTTATTGGGTTACCTCCAGATAGAGAAGTTGAGTTTACTATTGATTTGATTCCAGGTACAGCTCCTATTTTCATTGCACTATACAGAATGGCTCTATCATAATTGAAAGAGTTAAAGGTTCAGTTATAAGAGTTGTTAGATAGGGGTTTCATTAGACCGAGTGTATCTCCATGGGGGGCACCAGTGTTATTTGTGAAAAAGAAAAATGGAACTTTGAGATTGTGTATTGACTATTGACAATTGAATAAAGTCACCATACGCAACAAATATCTGCTTTCTCGCATTAATGATTTATTTGATCAGTTGCAAGGTGTTAGAGTTTTCTCCAAAATAGATTTCCGTTCAGGTTATCGTCAGTTGAAGATTCAAGATACAGATGTGCCTAAAACGGTCTTCAGAACTCGTTATGGCCATTATAAGTTTCTAGTGATGCAATTTGGGTTGACTAATGCTCCAACAGCATTTATGGACCTCATGAATCTAGTGTTTCATCCTTATTTAGACCGGTTTGTCATTATGTTTATTGATGATATCCTGGTATATTCACCAAGCAGAGATGAACGTGCAGAACATTTGAAAGTTATTTTACAGACATTGAAGAATAAACAGCTTTATGCAAAGTTCAGTAAATGTCAGTTTTGGCTAGATAGAGTTGCATTTTTAAGGCATGTGATTTCTGTTGATGGCATATATGTGGATCCTCAGAAAATAAAAACAGTGGTTAATTGGGAAAGACCTACCAGTGTAACTGAAGTTAGGAGTTTTCTTGGGTTAGTTGGATATTATCGCAGATTTGTTGAGGCTTTCTCAAAAATTGCTGGACCATTGACCAAGCTGACTAGGAAGAATGTGAAATTTGAGTGGACTGATGATTGTGAATAGAGTTTTTTAGAACTTAAGAAGAGATTGATTTCTGCTCCTGTTCTTACACTTCCATCTGGCACAAAGGGATTTGTGGTTTATAGTGATGCATCTAGACAGGGATTGGGTTGTGTATTGATGCAACATGGAAACGTGATTGCTTATGCTTCTCGACAGTTGAAGAAACGAGAGTTGAACTATCCGACACATGACTTAGAACTTGCTGCTGTAGTGTTTGCATTGAAGATCTGAAGACATTATTTAAATGGTGCTACTTCTGAGATTTATACGGATCATAAAAGCTTGAAGTCCTGTTTACTCAGAAAGAATTAAATCTTCGGCAATGGAGATGGATTGAACTGATTAAAGATTACTATTGCACTATTGATTACCAACCAGGCAAGGCGAATGTTATGGCAGATGCACTTAGTAGGAAATCGTCTAGCTCTATTGCACATATGAGAGTGACGTATCTTCCATCATTGGCTGATTTGAGATCACTTGGAGTTGATTTAATAGTAGAGGATAATGGAGCACTTTTAGCTCATTTTCATGTCAGACCAATATTAATTGATCAGACTCGAGAGTTGCAGGATCAAGACCTAAGTATAGCAAAGTTGAAAAAGGAAGTGAGGGATGGTTTGCGAACTGATTTTTCATTGAAAGATGATGAGATGTTAATCATGGGCAATAGACTTTGTGTACCGAATGATTCAGAATTGAAGAAACATATTTTAGAGGAAGCACATAGTTCAGCTTACGCAATACATCCTGGAAGTACAAAAATGTACCGCAATTTGAGAGAATATTATTGGTGGCAGGGTATGAAGAGAGAGATTGCAGAGTTTGTATCTCGTTGTTTAATTTGTCAGTAGATCAAAGCAAAACATCAGAGACCTGTAGGGTTATCACAGCCACTTTCGATTCCTGAGTGGAAATGGGAACATATTACGATGGATTTTGTTATGGGGCTTCCACGTACATAGCGCAGTCATGACAATGTTTGGGTGATTGTTGATAAACTTACCAAGACTGCTCATTTTCTACCCTTCAAGAGTATTTATTCGATGGATAAAATGGCCAGTTTATATGTGATTGAGATAGTGAGATGACATGGTGCACCAGTATCTATTGTGTCTAACAGGGATCCTAGATTCACTTCCAGATTTTGGCCTAGTCTACAACATGCTTTGGGGACCAAATTGAACTTCAGCACAGCTTTTCACCCTCAAACAGATGGACAATCATAGAGAACAATTTAGACTTTAGAAGACATGCTTCGAGCGTGTGTGATACAATTTAAAGGTAATTGGGATGTATATTTGTTGTTGATGGAATTTGCTTATAATAACAGTTATTAGTCTAATATCCAGATGGCACCATACAAAGCTTTATTTGGAAGAAAATGCAGAACACCGATTTGTTGGGGTGAAGTTGGTGAGAGAAGATTATTGGGTCCAGAAATTATACAAGATACTAATGCGAAGATTTTAGTTATCAGAGACAGATTGAAAATGGCTCTAGATAGACAGAAATGCTATGCAAATAAACGTAGAAAAAAAGTGGAGTTTGCTGCAGGCGATTATGTTTTCTTGAGAGTTTCTCCTTGGAAGGGTATTCTTCGACTTGGAAAGCATGGAAAACTGAGTCCTCGATATATGAGTCCATATGAGATTATTGAAAAGATCGGTGAGGTCGCTTATCGCTTGGCTTTACCACTAGAATTATCACACATTCATGATGTCTTTCATGTCTCAATGCTTAGGAAATATATTTCTGATCCTTCCCATATTTTAGATTCGCAGTCAACACAATTGGAAGAGAAATTAACTTATGAAGAGGAGGCTGTTCTGATATTAGACTCTAAGGAACAACAATTGCGTAACAAGACAATTCCATTAGTCAAGGTTTTATGGAGAAATCATAATATAGAGGAGGCTATATGGGAGCGTGAGGATCAAATGTGAGCAAGATACCCGCATTTATTTGAGTCAGGTACATGAATTTCGAGGACGAAATTCTTATAAGGATGGGAGATTGTGACACCTAGCATGCTAGGTGTCCATTAAAAAAAAGAGATAATTGAGTTAGATATTTATATAATATAATAATATAATAATATAAATATAATTTTATTAAAAAAGATAAAGGTGGGGAAGGTTTACTTTTTTGCATTTAAAGAAAGAAAGAGAAGAAAGAGAAGGGAAAGAGAGAAAGAAAGAAACGGAAATGGGGCGGAAGAAGAAGAAGAAAAGGGAGGAAGATTGAGAGATTTGGTTAGATTTCTAATTTATATTAGTTTAGTTTTAGAAATTATATTATATAATCCAGTTTTAGAATTTTATTTAGTTAGAAAATTAGTTTGCGTGAATAGTATATTCATTTATGTAATTAATTTTAGTAATAATCATTAGATTTTGAATAAATATTGATGATAATCGGTTACTTATCGTGTTTTAGGAAGCAGAGCTGCTGTAGGAAATTCAGGGGATCCTGAAACCTCCAGAAATTAAATTACTGACTGTGAGTGAATATTATTTTAAATTATTATATGTTTTTATAAAATTAAATATTAATTTATTATGATTAAATTAAATTATATTATTATGAAATTTATTTGTGGAAGAATTTAATTATGTTATATAGGAAATAAATTAGATTATAAATAAATCATATTTTAACATGTGAAAATTGGGTTGATTTGACGTGATATGTATTTTATGTTGTGTTATTTTTGGATTACATGAATTGATTATTATTTATTTTACGGTTGATTGGTTTATGGATATGCTGAATTGTGATGTGAAAGGTAAAAGGTGAAAAATGATATGCGTGAAAGTTCATTATTTAAATGAAAATAAGTGTTAAATGTGAAATTATGAGTTGTGATTGTTTAAAGCACCCTACAAGTACCCATCCCCCAGATATGATAATAGGTCCTTGGGACCCATGAAAATGTTCGTACATGATATGATATGAGCTTCCCGGACGAGGATACGAGGCCGTCAGGTTGAGCATGTGTATGATATGATATTGGCTCCCCCGATGAGGATACGAGGCCGTTAGGTTGAGTATGGTATTTTTCCCGCTTGAGCGATGATGTTTTTCACCAAGCATGATTTTTCCTTGGGTACTAGTTGGGTGGAAGGATGATTGATTTTTTATGAGTATCATGTGATGATTAATGTATGATGATCTTTCTCAATTATATAAGATTAACGTATATTTCTGTAAGAAAAATTTTTGAGTTATGCTTGCAAGTATAAATATCATATGATATATATGTTTATTATGCAGTTATGATTTGATTATGGAAGTTTTAAGGAATTATTTATGGAATGTATAAAACTTATTTTTCATAAAACTTATATCCACTCACTGAGCTGTGAGCTCACCCCTCTCCCTATTTTCCCTATCTACTCCAGGTACACATCATGTATGTGCATGTAAATATTAAATTATATATGTTTTGATAAGGCATGACGCCTCACTGAGTGTGGATGATGGAGGCCTGAGGCCGTATAAATATTATTGTGAAATTTTATTACGTGTGGTTATGAAACTATTTTAAGAAAAGTGCATGTATATACAGGATTCATCTCGGACTCCAAGAAGGATCGAGTCAGGTCCTGATAGGCCATTTTTCTATTAGTGATAGGTAGAGAAAATAATATTTTGATATTAGCAAGCTTTTCTATCATACTATTGTTTCAATTTGGAAACTACGAAATATATTGATAAGTGTGTATTTGTTAATTAATTAATGAATTGGTTAAATTGGAGATGGATGAATTAAGTTCTGAGAAAGATTAATTTGTTTGTCGGACTAAGTAATCACAATCTAGATAGTTGTGAGACCGGGAGATAATTGACATCTAGATAATCTAATTAACAGTTAAGATTTCAAGAAACCGGGAGATGAATTGGGTTCTAACCGTTAAATAACAAATAATATAGGGATATCAACTTGAATCATTGTGCGTAAAGCCTTGGTTTATGCTCAGGAGAGGTTTTCAGATTGACTTTAATCTTGTGATTAATGAATTAGACTAAAACACATTAATAATGGCTAATTAGGAGAAACGTAGTGATTGAAAAATAAAATTAAGACCGTAGGTAATTCATCTTTAGGTATTTCATCTTTTATAAATTCTTAAACTCAATTTCTATTCCACATTAATTCATATTTGTGTTTTAGTTTATTTTTCATTACAATTAATCGATCTAGTTTGCTTAGATAAAATTGACCTTTCAAGCTATAATACTTAGTATTTAATTTGAATATCAATCTTCATGGGACGATATATTTTCTTATCACTTTATTACTTTATACTACTCGTGCACTTGCGGTTAGTATAGTCGTGATCATATATGAATTAAGCCGAAAGAGGAGATTTGGAAGAAATTTGAATTAATTTTATCATAAAGAGTATTTAATAAGTTCCTGCGGTTAGACTATATATTAAGATTTCATCTAAGAATATTTTGATAAAAGTAATTGACTAATCCTATAACTGTGATATTTTTTGTAAATTCATGATCAAATCACTAGTGTGCACACATGTTTGCAAGTAAATTTTGGAGGTTGCAGTAGATGTAGATTTATCAAGAAATCTTTTATAGTTGATATCCAAACCACCATTAATTGGAAGCCTAAAAAGTCTACAACATATCTCTTTAAGATGTAACAGATTACAAGGCCAACTTATTTCCAAAATTATTTAGTGAGCTAATAATTTTTGTGGAGCAATTCCTAAGCTTTTGGAGCACTCCCATGCCTCAAATATCTAAATCTTTCTTTCAACAGGAGAAATTCCAACAGGAGGATCTTTTGTAAACTTTACAGCTGAATTATTTATGGGAAATCTTGCATTGTATGGCTTCCCAAGTGCAAGTTTCACTGTGCAAATCTAGCTCTCACTGTAAAAGAAGAAATGTTGATCTCCAACTAATTGTTTTACCTCACTAAAATGCCTTAGGAGAAAGCCAAATATACCAAATTATATTCTTCAAATTATAATGTGGAAGTGTCAATTTGAGGGTACGACTTTTTTACAAAACTTGCGGTCAATGATATACTTAATTATGAATATATATTAGGGTAAAAGCCCTTTTAGTCCTTAAAATTTGACTAAATACTTTCATAAGTCGTAATAAGTTTGAAAATACTTTTAAAAGTTATAATTTGATAAAATATATTTATTAAAAACTAATAAATTTTTAAAATTTGATCAAATGCATTATGTTTATGTAAAATATATTAATAAATAAATAAAATAATTATCTTATATCATATGTTTTATATAATTATTATTAACATATTATAATTTTTATTTAGTTTTATTATTTTCATTATATTTTAGATATATGTATTTTATATAAATTACAATAGAATCATAAATATTTATTATACTGTAAAATAAGCAGATTTATAAATTTATATTTTATTAATAAATTTATATTTTTATTTTTTAGTTGTATTTAATTTTTAGTAATTACAAATATATAATTTGTTATTATTTAATTTCTTACAATAAAAGTACTTTATTAATATATTATAAATAATATTTCTATTTATTTATTAGTATATTTTATCAAATTTTAGAGATTTTATTAGTTATTTTTAATAAATATTATATATAAGGGCATAATAAGTATTTTATATGAAATTAAGACTTTTAAGAGTATTTTCAAAATTATTAAAACTTATGAAGATAATTAGTCAAATTTTAGGGATGAAAGGGCTTTTACCTTATACATTATTCAACTTATACAAAGAAACACGAGAGTTTGCTTTTATACTACATTGCCTTTTCATTATCAATTTTAATACTTTTTAATTAATTCATTAGGGATTTTATGTTCAAACTCTTGGAAATTATGCTTCTTTCATTAATATTTGAGTTAGGGGTATGTTAACTAACTGAAATTTAAGTGTTAACCCCATTAGAGTTATCATGGAAATGATAAATTAACTTAACTAATTCAATAGGTAGTGCTTTCTTTTTACCCACTATTGGGGTCCTTTTAAAAAGCATATTTCTTTCTGAATTCTTTATCACCTTTATTATTTTTTATATTTTTAAAAATCCAACTCACTTTCAAATAATATATGAAATGGAAAAGAAGTGGATAACACGTTTCATTTATCCTTTATCACATGTGTACAGACAGCTAGTAGTAATATTGGGAAATTAATATATAAACAAGCTGATGATCAGTTCTTAAACGTGACTAACTAATATTGTTAATTATATATAGACCTAGTATGTTCCTCTAATTCACAACTCTTTAAAACCAAAAAGCATATAACAAATGCCAAAAGGTAAAACAACTAATAAAGGTTGGATAGGGATCACCTTCACTTCCCCTTTCTTTAATTTCTTCTCAGTTTCATAAGAATTATGGTTTATATATTGTTTTTGTGTCCTTGCCTAGACAAAGGAATCCCAACATTTCAGCATAAACTATCTAATTAATGGAGGGAAATTATTATATATCCCAGTACTATCATAATTTTCTTAGTTCAATTTTTGTTTTCTTCCATTGCTATGGCAGCAACAGCCAACAATATTACCACAGATTAAGGTGCTCTTCTTACCCTAAAAGTTCATATTACCCATGATCCTTACAATTTATTGACCAAAAATTAGTTCAACTATATCCCTGCTTGTAACTAGATTAATGTCACTTGCGGTAATCGTCACCATTAGGGTGGACAAAATCGAGTTCCGTTCGATTTCTATAAAAATCAAACCGAATTTAAAGTATATAAGTAATAAAATCAAACTAAAACCGAATCGAAGAAATTCGGCTCGGTTTGATTCGGCCCAAACTTTGGTTTTTAAACAGTATTTCAATTTTATTTCGATTTGAGATTTCCTTTTATAAAATTTTATGGTATCCCTAATTTATATTTTAATTATGAATAATATATAAAATTGAAATTTTTTAATATTTATCTTTATTTTTATGTATATTTTTATAAATTACTATCAAATTAATAGTTATTTATAATTTATAAAATCAATAGGGGTTACAAGAAATTTCACAATCGATTTTGGTTTGCTTTGGTTCAGTTAGACATTTTTGCCCATCCGAGTCACCATAGAGTCATAACTTTGGATATTTATGGGTTTGGTCTTAAAGGCAACATTCCTCCTCAGCAAGGAAATTTGGCTTTCCTCACAAAGGTAATAATCACAAACAACAGTTTTTATGGTTCTCTGCATAATGATTTGGATTGATTATATCGATTGAGTCAATTGATTTCAACTTCAATAACTTCAACTTGGAGATTCCATCATGCTTTGGATTCTTGCCTAAGCTCCAGCAAGTATTTTTGAGTAAAAACAACTTCGTAGGGGCTATCCCACTATCTCTTGGCAACTTATCTTCACTGCAAGAACTTAATGTTAGTCATAACTAGCTTTCGGGTATCTTAGCCTTCATTTTCAACATAGCTTCGATGGGAATCCTTGATCTCAGTAATAGCCAGCTTTCAGGTTCTTTTCCCTTCTCATTTTCGACATGCATGTTCGATGGAGAAATACCATATTCCACTGCCTCAGGTAAAAATTTGCTGCAATGTTTATCCACTTCATTGTATTATTTTACAGGAACTATATAAAAAAAAATAAAAAAATCCGGAACTTGACCATCCTTAAGGAGATTTTTCTTGACCATAATGCATTCCAAGGTATGATGTAGCCTAGTTATCATGAACATCATGTAGTACTAAAGTATATACTTCAAGAAAATTTTCTTTTGCCGAATATTTATATCTTTTCCAGGAGATGCTGAAAATAATAATTTAGTAAAGACTCGAAATACTCAAATTTATTTATTTCTCGCATAAACTTACAAGAAATAAACAACACTTTTAAATACTTAAATAAAGATTTTTAACTTAATTACGAAACCTTAAGGAGGAAGAGGTATTTATACTTAAAACAAATTGTTCTAAGCCATTGATCATAGTTCTTACATTAAATATTTTGACCAATTTCAACCATTGAATTTAGTCTTCATGTAAAACACTAATATTTACAATATTTAGTTAGCAATTTTTTACCATATCTAGTGCATTATTTTTTATCATATATAATATACTAATTTTTATCATAAAGACAAATTAGTATTTTAGATTAAATTTAAAATTCAGCAGAAGAGCTTCTAGTAGAAAATGACCTTATAGGGCCTATTCCTTCACTTATCTTCAACCTATCAATGGATTTGTGAATTAATAGCGTGGCCATCCCGACAACATGTGTCAACATCTTCCATTTCTCAAAAGTAGAGTTTTTTTAGTTATTTTAATTAAGGGATGGACTTAACAAGTAAAATTTTAAATTTTAGGGGTATTGCCGTAAACTTGGGGGGGGGGGGGGGGGGGGGGGGGGGGGGGGGGGCGGGGGGGGGGGGTGTGGGCGGGCGCGCGCGTAATCGGGAATTTGCCTAATTAATTGTTTCCTTCCTTTCTTTAATGATATAATTCATGATTTCAATTTTTAATATTTTGATTAGTTACACTTTAATACTTTTATTTTTTATATAAATTTCTGAAATTGAGTTAGATAAAAAAAGTTAAAATGACCTTAAATTAAACTCATAAAAGATACTCAAATTGACTAAAAGTACAAAAAATATTTATCCGAGTAAGATAGAGTTGACTCGTATCGTGATAGAAGGTGCTGCACATTTCTAAATTTATCTAAAATTAATAAAATATATAATAAATAAATGAAGCAAGAAGTCTCTAGTATAACTAAGAGTACTGTAGGAAGCAAATAGTAAACTAGTGCTCAGTAAAATATTGAAAGAATTCTCTAGACTTTTTTTTACCACAAGATGAAATTCACTGACTTGTAAAGACTATACGTAGGTAATTGTGTGTATAATTGTAGTAGTAAAAAAATGTTACTTGAGTGTGTACTAGCCTGTTTCTTACTTACGTGCTGCTCCCCTCTCTCATAGATATTTACTTACATATTCACTTTTCTTATTCCTCTAGATTATCACATCATGGCCTTACCTACCAACAGGCTAATCATCACATCCAATTCCTTCGGTATAATCCATCATTCCATAACACTCATAAAAAAGTTTTACCCTCAACCATCATACCCGTACTAGTTTGAGTCGGTTTGAATTGATTCTCTTTATCAATTTGGTTTGCTTATGTTATTTACAACGGTTGGATTTAATTTTTAAATTTATTAAAAACTAAACCGACCCCAAAAATAAAATAAAAATGCCAAGGCCCTATGCGCAAGGATTATGATATAATTCACCTAGAAATTTAAAACAATCGCGTTGCCCAACATCTCAGCACACAGCTAGCCATTGGAAATTAGAAAAAAAATCTCTCAATTTTGAATTACATCAAATCTTTGATTATATGAATAAAGAAAAAATATTACTTAAGATCATTATACCTATTGCTTTCAATTCTTTAGTTGAGAGATGCGTAAGCTAAGACTTGAGGGTCTTTTTCAAAATTAGCCATTTCTTCACTGGGTAAGGTAATCCATGCTTCAATTCCTTCACCGTCGCTGGTCTGTAAGAGAATGGCAGCCTGTTCATTCACCCCGGCAACGCATACCCACATGGGATTTCCCCACCCGAAATCAGCTTCATAATATGGAAGTCTAGACCAATCAGAAACTGCAAAAATCCTACTCTTTAAAAGTCCTCCTTCAATCACCTCAGCTTCATGCACGTTCGCTTTATACTGGTCAACTGCCTTCCTTATAGATTCGTGAAGTTTTCCTGCTAAATAATTATAATCAATTCTCTTATCCATCGGCAATCTCGGAATTGCCACTATCAGCAAGTTCCCAATACTTTGCGGTGGTAACGGTGGATTCATTTTATTTCGCAGATTGATGGGAATTACCGCTGCTAATTGTGTAGCTGTAAACTCGTCTCTTTCTCTAGTCGTCGCCACATTGATCAGCGAACCTAAATAAGCGTCGATATGGCCTCAAAACGTGTTGGACAATCAAAGTATGGTCCATTGCCCATTTTTTCTCTTAAAGTAGCTATCTTTGTACCATCAAATGTAAACAATTTTGTTACAATTTCACTTGGAAACTGATGAAGTTTGTTGTAAAGACTTTTTCGCTGTGGACATGACATCATATATACATGGACGATAGGTAGGGGTGTAATCGACAATAACATTCTTAATGTCATTGGTGGCACCACGTGCAACTTCAGCCCAATTTTTAATAAAGTTAGCAGCTGTTGTTGCATCGGCAATCAGATGAGTGAAGCAAATAGAGATTACGATTCCACCACAAGCAAAGTAATTGACCTGGACGACTAGGTTGGCCTGATAAGTGCTTGGAATTTCTTGTAGATTACCTTTGAGTGGAAGAAGGAGTTTCAGTTGATCGTGGTCCTTCCTCTGAAGAGCCTCAGACAACTCATTAGCTACTTGAGTTTCAATAAAGATCACACCATGATCGTTACAATCAGTCGAAACTCCGTCTTTAATTTGTCCTGCAAAAGGGTAGTAGTGGGATAAGGTTTTGGAGAGAGAACTTTTCAAATGATGTGAAATTTCGATGGCATTCTTCTTGGTGCTGAGTAAAAGAGAATCATGGGGAAATAACAATCAGGAATGATATCATTTGGAAGGAAAAGCTTATGGGTTTTCAAGTGTTGCAGAGTTGGAGAAGACGGTTTGATAATTTCTGTAGAAATGATTTTGATTTCCATTTCTAGCTTGATTTAAAAAAAAAAAATGTTTTGATGATTGATTCTGTTAAGTTTACGTTTATGTATAGATACATATATACATATACATATATTAATAGGTTTTATCTTTGGCGTAGAATAAATGATGAATTTGCATATATGCGTAGGTATAATTCTCCATAAATTCTCCAGATGGGATGACATAAAGTCTCCATAAATTTACGTGAATTATTAATTACCAAATTAGTTCTTTCAACCTCCCAAAATTTGTAGTCATTATTAGTGTGTCTTTTTCACATAATTATCAATTACCAAACTATAAACATCAAAATTTGTAGTCATTGGAGTTTTAAAATGCACAAGATTTCGGTTGTTTACCGAACTCCTGCCACTTCAACACTATATGTGCCCTCTGCTATTGTTGTTTATGCTTTTTGCTCTCCACGCTGTTGGGAGGCTTCTATTCTTGCAATCTCTGCTGCTGGGAGATATTCTCTGTTTCTGTTTCTGCTGCGACTATCTTATTTTGAAAATTAATCTCTAGTCTGCTGTCCTTGGATGGAATGCTTCCTTTGATGTGGCTGTTTGCTGTCATTTGTTGCTGGTCTTATTGAAATTTACTGCTGTTATTGTAACACTCCAAATTTACCATACCAAAACATATGACAAATTTGAAATGAAATTCAAAACTCTAAAATTTTTAATATACAATTAACTCATGAAAAAAGAACAAATAAATCTCAACATGCAATTATATTGCTTAAATATTCAAAACAAAGTCTTAAAATTAGATAAAATACTTGATATTAACTTCAATTTCCAATAATCTAGGCTCAATTGAAAATCTCTATTATCTCACAATTCACTTATTCAATACTTCAATCAGCTGTAAAATATTAGTGACGAGGAGTGAATTGTCAACTCAATAAATAAATTTGTGCATAGCATTTATAATTTATTAAATACTTACATTTAAAAATAAATTATTAGTTAAAAAATATGTAAGCATAATTATAGAAATATCTATTCAATTCAATTATTAAAGCTCATATCACATAAAATACAACTAAAACTATAGGGTGCATTTTAAAGTTCAATAACCAGTCAATAACATAACGGTAATAACTGTAACAGAACGATCATAATAATCGTAATATAACAGTAATGGAATCGTATCTATGGACAATGAGAAAAATATTTAACACAAACATATTTCTATAGAAAAATATTAACAATTTCTAATCCTTTACCATCTATAAATAGGTGGTATTATAAATTCTCCTCCATTGAACAAAATTTCATTCTCAAAGTTTACTATACCTTATTAATCATGCAGATAAGATAAAAAAAAAAAACTATGTAGCCTCTAACATTTCTTAGAAATAAAATACACAATACTATTTTGCTAATGTCTAAGCATGTTGCTTAGTCATGGCAAGAACTCGACCTTGGGTCTTGCTTTCTCTGACCATCATCACCTTGGGTATCATCTTGTCTTTTAGATCAATCCTTTATCTTATGATCAATTTCTCCACAGTAAAAGCAAGCTCTTGTATTTAAATAACATTTACCACGATGAAAATTGTCCCAACGTGTACAAGTTGGAGCATTTCTTTAAATATTAGCACTACTAATATATTTTTGTCCATTATTGTTACCTTTATGTAACCTTGAGAACCTTGTTTACTCGAACCCCTACCATTAGCTCCATCATAATGGTTTTTCTTATTTTGATGACCTCATTTGACTTAAGACTCATTCAAATCCTGTTCAGTAATCAAAGCTCTGTCTATGACATTAGAATTTACATTTAACTTTAGAATAGATATATCAGACCTGATAGCCAAACGTAATCCTTCTTGAAAACAGTTGCACTTGCTATGCTATTCTGCAACTAAGGTAGGAGCAATCGTAAAGAAATAGGCAAATTGCTCCTCATACTCAGCTATAGACTTATATCCATGCGTTAATTTCAAGAAATTAGCTTCCATCTGATCACAACCACACTCAAGAAAATATCTATCTAGGAAAGCTAAAACAAACATTTTCCTAGAAATAGGTCTTTCATCTTGACCATTCCTTAGCAAGCGAGCCTTAGTCTCCCACCAATGACTTGCATCAACCTAAGGTACAGATGAGGCAAATATAACCTTTTGCTCATCATTACATCCCAAAGTTAGAATTATCTTTTCAATTTGTTTTAACCATGTTACAACTACTATAGGATCGATGGTTGCATAAAAATATGGTGGTCCTAGGTTCTTAAATCGCTATAAGTCACTGTAGCGCTACTTTATTCTCCAGCACATTATTGTTACTCTAATGAGTGGCTCGATTTTCAAGTAATTGTTGTACTAAGCTACTTTGTTGCTCCACAATCATATCTATCATTCATACTATAGGGTTGGCTTCTTGTGCAAGTTCACAGAGAGTGGGGTTAGCAGCACTAGTAGTTCCTTGAGCATCAATTATGCTTTGTGTAGCTTCTTTGGTATTAGCACTAGTGGTTTGCGCCATTCTATCTATTTGTAGCTAGTTACAGATTTTAGAAAGAAAAGAAACTTTATTCATAACAAAACAAGTTAAAACAAATTTACGTGCTTTTGTAACTATTTCCAAAGAAAGGAATCTAAATCTCCATAAATAAATCAACAATTTATTGCTCTTCCATCTTACTAACTTAACTAATAAACAACAAAAAATAATCTTTTTTTTAATCATCTTTGAAAGAGCATAAATGAATAATTCAAACTTTTATAATAAGTAAAACCTTATTTTTACCTTTATGGTCATTTTCATATTACTAATACTTAAATATTGAAGTCTACATAATCATAACCTAAGCTTTGATACTAAAATTGTAATACCCCAAATTTGCCATATCAAAACATATGACAAATTGGAAATGAAATCTAAAACTCGAGAATTTTCAATATACAATTAAATTGTTAGAAATAAGCTTGGGTAGAACTCAACCCAAAAGCTAGCTCAAGGGAAAAGGGTGCCCAATCCATATATAACAAAGATGACAGCCTAGTGAGATGGCAATGTGGGACACTTGACACCCTCCCTCATGCGAAGCGTGGATCAGATCCAAGAGAGGTTAGAGGAACATAATCCTACAATTACATAGAAGCTGACTCTGATACCATGTTAAAAATGGGCTTCGGTAGAACTCAACCCAAAAGCTAGCTCAAGAGAAGAGGTGTGATTTTCTTTGCTAATGGTTATTTTTTATTTACCTGAGGTGAGATTTTTTCTTGACCTGAGCTTGACATTCGAATTTGGAATAAGCTGACCATCTAATATAGAGGAAGGTTCGCCTCAAGGTTTTATATGAGTTGCTCATATGACATCCAATCCCTTCAACTCAGCAAGATTCCGATTAGGCACTGTTTATCGTATGGCTTTATTGATCTCAAGCTATTTATCCCAAACATCAAGCCTCCAAGATTTTAGTGAAAAACATTTTCACTAGAAACTATATTTTCTGGTCTGACCTACGAGGAAACGTATCTAGTAAGCTTTACCCAAGTGATGACTTCATTTATGGTCGCGTCTACCAAAGGCTACCTAATGTGGCTTAATCTAAGTGTTATATTTTGAATGGTTAGGATTTATACCTTTCATAGGTATAAAACTTTTTTGCATATCCAAACTCTTTAACAAGTACATTAACTTGCATCAACTCCATCCACCAGAGCAACTTCTAGTTCCAACAAGTGAAACAACTCTTCATCTCTGGAAAATCAAACCTCAATCCATAAATTCTCAAAATGTTTTCTCTTTTTCTTGATATACATTTAATGCGAGCATGTTATCTTGCCTTTCTACATATGTTGTGGATTGACAATGGGCATGATTCATGCGTGTTTTGCAATCATATAGGTATAGAGCGTGATTCATAACTTTTTATTATTTCACAACTGTTAAGCATGATTGTGGACTTGTTTACAAATCTTTTAATACATAGAGGCATTTTGATTTCACATGTTTGGGATTTTTTTAATGTGTTTCCCAGAGTTTTGGACATTATTTGAATGTTGGAAAACATAAAATATTTCCTATATGGCAATCTTCTAGAGAATAAAATAGCCTGACCAACAATATAGTATAACTTTGAAAATCACTAACATGAACTAAGAAACTTAATTATCTTCCTCAAACATACTTCACCAGACCAAAAAATTGTCCTAGTTCTAATATGATGTTTCTTAGGTTTCACCATACTAACTAAAGGCTCCTTTATATTGCCTTAGATTCAATGGCAAGATTTGATAGGCCTGGAAGTTCCCAAATTAACTTGTCAGACTTTGGTTTAGAATGCCTATCCTCTAGCACTTCTAGCTCAAGCAGTTAGATTATGAGAATTGGTTCTATATACCCTTTAAAGCAAGGCTTTTTTAGCACTATGATATCTTTACTATTTAGTCTATTTTGAATATTAATTTTTCTTTTGAGCGTCTTTATGTTTATTTTGTAGGTACTGAGGTGTTTAATTGAAAAGACACAAAAATAGAGCACAAGCAAGTATTTACGACCCTCTCCATTAATCTTGGGCTAAAACAATAAACTTAATGTTTTGCCTAATCGCGCCATCAAAGTGTGTGGCCACGCCATGCTTCGTGTTCCACGAGTGCCAGAACAAGGAAGCAAAGTTGAGGGGCCAGTGATTAAGGTGCAGCTGCACCACTAAACCTGCCCCCTTCATATGACAACACTGAGCACCACCTATCCGCATCACCTTGTTAGCCCAATAACATCCCAACTTAGTTTTTGACCCTTGGATATGAAATTGATGGCCTAATTTGGTTAGTTCCTAGGATTTTATTTTTTTTTCAATCATTAGCCACCATTCCATGTTTGAGAAACTTAGATTTCATAGAGAGAAAATGAGAGAATTTACAAATAGATTTAGTAAGAGAAAGTGAAAATTTTGCAATTCTTGTTGGATTTCTGGAGAAAGCATGAAGATTAGTGGATTACGCACATTATATAATTAGTTTTATCTCTTCAAACTCTTTAATTTGTGATTTTATTGTCTTTATTATTTTTATTACATTGATGATTATAATTTGGGATTTAATAAAAAATGATCACATTTTACTCTCAAAATTCAGAAATAATCACCTTCATAATTTTCAATCAAAATTAACCACTCTCACAAATTTTGGACCAAATTACCATTTTGGATGTATAAATGTTCTGTCCCGCTCGAGAGTATAATGCACTTGAGAGTACAAAATTGTTCGCTCGTCACTGCACTCACGAGGAAGGCAGATTTTTCAAACAAATGAAGGGGGCAGAATTTGCCCATGTCGTGAGTGCTTTGTTGCACTCACGACCATGGCTTACTAGTGAGTGCTTTGTTGCATTATTGCACTCACTAGCAATCCCACTTACTAATGAGTGCAATAATGCACTCAATGCTCGTGAGTGTAAGGCTACACTCACGAGTTGAGGCAAAACGCCTCAACTCGTGATTGCCCCAGCTTGTGAGTGTAGGTAGTGGCACTCACGAACGTGGCATTTTTGGCCTAACTCGTGAGTGAACTCATGAGCGGAGTGTTTTCGCCCCAATTAGTGAGTGCATTTTGCCCCGCTTGTGAGTGCACTCACGAGCGGAACATTTCGTCCTAATTCGTAAGTGCACTCATGAGCGGGACATTTTGTCCTAACTCGTGAGTGCAGTAGCTGCACATTTCGCCCCCGAATGGGAGAGATATATCCAGCTCGTGACTTAACTGCACTTACACCGTCTTCATATAAAACTCGACCTTTTTTCCGACCTTTTCCGAATTCATTCCACAACCTGTTACATGTAATTTTAATCTTCTTCAATCTCCATCTACCCCAATTATACAGTTAATGCATTAACTGAAAATATTAAATGTTAACTTGTTTTTCTACAATGATAAATGGCCGAAAACACGAAGATGTGAGAATGTTGCTGGAAGGTGGAGATGATGAATGCCCACTGTAAGTATACATATCCGATCCCATTTGAAATAGTTTTATAACTAAAAGGGTAATTTGGTCCAATAAATAAAAATGTGGTCAGTTTTGATTATAAATTATTAGGATGATTATTTTTGATTTTGAGAAAGAAAATGTGATCATTTTCGATTAATTCCCTTATAATTTATTTAATGAAATTGGTGTGGATGATGTTAGAATAGGCTAATTTCTTTATCTTAGGGTCTTGAGGTAATCTATTCAAATCATGTTTTAATATATTTTAATATTGTTCATGTTTTAAAGTTCATTCAATTGTATTTATCCTTGTTCTTAATGCTTTTAGCTTTCTTTCAGTTAGTTAATTGATTTGTGTTGAATGGGTTGAAAATTGGGAGAGTTTAATTAATTTGCCAAAATAGAAAAACTATAATTTGGATTTATGTGAATTCACGAGAACATCAGAGGGTAGATAATCATATTATCTTTTAAAATTATAAGATACAATGAGGTAATTGGATTTTGAATAGATAACAATAGGTCATTTTTAATGCGTATTTAATCGAACGAGTCAGATAGGTATATAAACTCCCATAAATTAGACATGAGATCGCGCTTGACACTCGTGAGAGAGAAAGCAAGATAAAAAATAAGCCTGTGATTGATGAATTGAACTTGAAAACATTAATAACACCTAACTATGATAGACGAGAGATTTATTAGATGAAGTCAAGACCTTATGATCCTTATTTTTTCATAATTCATATCGCATCTCTTAAATCTGCCTTCCAATATGTCTTTATTTTAGTCATTTCTTAATTTCATTTCAATTTTTTTTTATTTTTACCATCTAAAAGTTTAGTTAGCTTAGATAAAGTTGTATTTTATAATTGAAATTCTAAGTTCCTGTGGTTTGACAAGTTAATTTCTTTCAATTTACTCTCTGTACAACTTTATATACTTACAAGTAGAGAAGTTTCGTATTATACTTTTTTGGCACCATTATCGGAGACTTTTTTTTAAATTTAGCCAATATTATAGTTGATTATTTCACTTTAATTTAAGGTTGTATTTTTAGTCTTGTTTAATTTTTTCTTAATTTTGAGTTTTGTAGGTGCATGCAAAGAGCGAGGAATTTAGAACTTATCGTATTTGATCTAGAAATCAAACAAACTCTTCACCAACTTAGAAAATAAAAGAGAAATTGATTTAGAGCCATAACTGACCAGAGCAATCATCAACAACTAATTATAGATTATTTCAGGTCGGCAATCAGTGACAATTATTCCAAAATAGAATGCCCAATCATTAGTGTCAACAAATTTGAGCCAAAACCAACACTAATTAGTATGGTGCACCAAAATCAATTTGGAGGATCACTGCTTAAAGACCCGAATATGCACATGGCAATGTACATTGAGGTTTTGAACATCGTGAAGATGAATGAGGTTATGAAGGGTGCTGTTAGATTGCATTTGTTCATTTTCTCTCTTATGGACAAAGCAACAGGATGGTTGCAATCCTTGCAACCGAGAAGCATTGTAACTTGGGAAGATTTGGCGCAAAAGTTCTTATCTAAAGTCTTCCCACTAGCAAAGACAGCTCTTTTGAGGAATAAAATAGGAATTGTAAAGCAACATTATTTTGCACCACTTTATGAAGCTTGGGAGAGATTTAAAGATCTGCTTAGAAAGTGTCTCGAACATGGTTATTAGGATTGGTTCCAAATTCAACTTTTCTATAATAATGTAGTTCATGCAAAGACTGTTGAACAAGTCTTGGGAGATTTCAAAGATAAGATTTTATAAAAAAATGCACGAGCAATCTATCAAATTCACAATCTTTAGCATATCGTTCACAAGGTGCCATGACAGTTTTGTCATATTACACAAAAATTAAAGGTCTTTGAAAAGAATCAGAGACATACCAAATACTTCCTACTTGCAATCAGATAAAAGCATATTATGATGAGAGACAAGAAGATCGATTGATGTAATTTTTTATGGATCTGAATGACACCTATAAGGTCATTCGCGCTAATATCGTCATAATGTCACCACTGCTTAATATATGTCAAGCCTATTCTCTGTCACTTAAGAAGAAATGTAGTAGCACATGACATCAGAATCAATTGAGAACTTTTTTATTGTTGTTGTAGTAAATGGCCAAATAAACAACTCTTCGAACAATTCCAAAGATAAATATTGTGATCAATATAATAAAGCAGGTCATACAGTAGAGAAATGTCGAACTCTATAATTTCATTATAAGTGTTCTGACAAAAAAGGTACTGAGGATAGGTACAAATATAAAATTGTTACATGAGTTCTTAACAAGACAAAAAGTTAAAGAAATCGACAGAATCAACCATAACTATGACAAAACATGGTTCACGGGGAAACACAACTTCTTTTTTGCTGCTAATGCAACAAATTCTTCACAATCTTCACATGAGGGATATCCACGAGACATTAGTACTCCTGCTTATATCTCCAATTTGACGAATTCTTCATATAACATACCGTAAACAAGCTATAATAATTACAAAGTCTTTCCACATAACAACTTCAGGAACTTGCTCACGTCATATCTATAATAAATCAAAATCATATTTTTGGTAATAACAATGCTTATTGTTGCGTGTAAAATTAACGAATGCAAGTGCACATGTCGCAATCAAGTAATATAATGATAAGAGGATGTCGATCCCACGAGAAACGCTAATCCTATAATCACCGAAGATGATTAATTTACGAATTTATCTAAAGGAATCGAAATAATTTTTGGTTGACAAAACTAAAATTGCCTAAAATTGACTATTAAGCAAAATAATTAAATTATTCAACTAATGGAAAGATCTAGGGCTAATGATTTTATCGTATTTGATCGCATCTAATTCTTCAATTGATGTTGTTCTAATTTAAAATATATGTTGCTAGTTAATTATCCTCAATTATTTGACAGTCTCTCTCAAGAACAACCAAACCTACTTTGCACCTAAAATTTCACTATATCCCTATATGAAATTAATTAAATGGAAGTGTATTACGATTTGTGATAATTTCTAATTAAAGTACATAAACCATATTAGTATATCTCTATCTAAAATGCAACGTACAGTATTTATCACACGGTATAGATATGATATTCATTTCTCAATTCCTATCAATCCACAATTCATTCAAATATTGACCAAATATTCAAAAGCATTAATTATCATGATAAATACTCAACACCCAATCTCAAATCAAATGAGCAACACAATATTAGAAATTGGATGCTCCAAATAGATTAAATCATTGCCCTAGAAAATGAGTTTAGCCACACATTGAGTAGATTTCAAATGCAAAAACCATGAATTTAACAAAAATCGCCCTTCAATCCCTTCTTATTCTTCTCTTCTTATTCTCTCATTTCCTTCCAAAAGCTATCCCAAAATAAGACCAAACCTTTTTTCTTCCATTCTCCTCAATTTTAAGTTCCAGAATCGACCAATTTGGGGGACAAAGCGCCACGTAATTGCGCGCTAGAGTGCCGCAGTCGCACACCTGATTATTCATTTTTGGCTGGCTAATTTCAATTAAGTCCCTTTACTTTTGATTATCCTGAACATCGCCTCTTATTTTGATACTTTTACAAATCCATCCAATATTACCCCTATGTTGTGATAGTTCTTCATTTTAGTCCTCATTTTGTTGCATTTTGGTCCATGCTTCTCTTATGCTTTGGTCCCTAAACGACTTCCTTTCGAGCCAAATCAATCCTTTTTTTAGCCCAATTCACTTTAGATGGTTAAATCTATCATTTTCTGTACAAAACAACCAAAATATATGAAATCCAAATGAAACTTGAGGATTAAACAAACAATTAAAGTTTAAAAGTAAATGATTAGTGCGTGTTTTACACATTTATTAAATACCCCTACAGTTAATGTTTGCTTGTCCTTAAGCAAATCAAATCAAATCAAAGAAAAGGGAGGTAAAAGACTTATCAAAATTATTCACAATTGAGATTAGATGAAACATTTGAACATACTTTTAATTATAGCAAAATAAAGCCTTAAAGATTAAGTTACATACTCGAATTAAAGAAAACAGTGCTTTCATTTTGTCCTAAATCTAACTTGAAAAACAAATATCATTCTACTCAAAGTTTCCTAGCGTGTGCATGTGTGAAATGCCACAAATATTGAGTTTGATTCAATTCGGATAAGTTTATGCATAATTCAAACTCAATTTGAAATTTTAGGGATCTTCATAAGCTTAATTTTCATGTCACTCTCCACTAATGTAGAAGGAAACCACATCAAGGATCCTTAGGACTTAATTCAGCTTGTAATGATAGGCCAAAGTTAAGGTGGGGAAAACGGATCTTTAAGTGAGGTTCAAGCACCTTAATTAACTCAACCATCCTAGAGATCTTTCTTCAATCCTTTGATCATCTTCCAATTTCAACATTTCCTTCTTCATTTAGACCAATCAATTGATGATTTGAACCTGCATCTACGCATAAAGGGTATGTGTAACCCCAAAGTTATTTATTTGCAAAGGTTCCTCATTTTTTTTCAATTCTTTTTTCAATATTTTTTAAACCTCGCGCTACCTTTTGACACGAGTTCTTTATGCTTACCTAGCTATGAGACCCGGTTACTCGATAAGAGTTTGACTTATTCTTCATGCTTTTGCTCACAATTGGCCTTGCTCTTATCTTTTGATGCGAGTTCTCTATGCTTGCCTAGGCAGCCATGAGACCCAGTTACTCGATAAGAGTTCGGCTTATTTCTACACTCCTTCAACCTCCCTTGTTTTTAAAGCTTTAGCATGGTTGGAAATTTAGAGTGCTACTCAAAAGGAAGGTATTTTTATTTCATGCTAGCTATTGTGTCAATAATAAAAGAAGAAAATAAGTTTTTGGGAGTAAACTAAAGATTGATTAATTCTAGGTTGGCTTGAAAGGCTCAAACGTACCAAAGAATGCCTAATTCATTTCCTTAATGGAGTCTCTTCTAGGATTTCACCTCAAGTGACAATCAATTAAGTTCTAGAGTTCATTAGGACTTAATATCCTTACAAAGCTTATATAAACCTTCTCCAAATTTTCACACACCCAAGTATTTGTGACTAAGTGCTAAATTTTTCTTTTTTTAGGAACTATTAGGTAAAATAAATTTGTCAACAAGTCAAACCTAAGGATTATGACAACATCCATCATTTTCTACTATTTAAGCATTCACCATCACAATTATATCATTGGCTTTCACTCAGCTAAGCCAAAAGCATGTTCAACCACAATAAGTTCAATCTCAAAAGGAAATGGTCTCATATAAAAGGACAAAGAAAAGAAATGACTAAAAGCAAATAAGCATAAAAAAAGAAAAGAAATGACTAAAAGCAAATAAGCATAAAATTACCAACAAATAAACAAACACATAGCATTTTCCACAAAACTTAAAGCATTTGCTAAAAGTTTCTTCATCGTTTTTTTTTAATTATTTTTTTTATGTACAAAGCAAAACATAATGCATGCACACAACATTTCCCATAAAACACAATTTATTTCCTAAAAGTTCCTTGATACCCCTAAACTTAAGGAATACATTGTCCTCAATGTTGAAAGAAAAGAAAAATGAAAAACAAAAGAGGAAATAAAGAAGAACATACCTCTCATTGGTCATCGTCATTGTTGTTTCCGTGGGAAGGTGGGAATTATGGTAATGATGGAAATTGTGCATCGGGGCGTAATTGCTGGAAGTATGAAGGAAAAGTGTTGAAATACTCCGTTTAATATTGCTGCATCCTAACCTGTTCTTGGCAGATTTCATTGATTTCTTTTCCTTGTTGAATTATTTGATGATGAATTTCGGCTATATGTGATGGATTGTTGTCATCTTGAGAAGACGAGGATGGCCTGGTTTTGTCACTTATGTTGACATATAAAGGCATTGATGGATTTGTCTATATCTTAACCTTTCTTGATAGACATCCTCATAACCTGAGGTAGTTCTCCTGAATGCTTTTGTCACGCATGGGCTTTTCCTGAGGCAAGTAAAAGCTAGCGTGGTGGAGGAACTTGATTATCTTGATCTACATGAAATCCTAAGCCGGATCAGAGAAGAGCACCTTCTTCCTAACAAATAAATTTTGAAATTGCAAGTCCATCTATTGGACACGCCGAATTTACTTTTAACTCCTCATCTTCTATTTGTACCTCAGTCTTCAAACATAAGGCTGTGATGAGACAGGGATAAGTGTGTCCACCCGTTGTTTTAGCTTTCCCTTATCACCTTCCCTATGTCAATAGTAATTTTTGCGCAAATAAAATAAGTAAGGCAACCTTTTTGCAATGACTTCATTGAGTTGGGAGGTGGGCATAAGATTTGAGTAAAAAAATTTATGCCAAGCTTTAGGCATATAGGTTGAGTGTGTTTTCCAAAAAAGAGAGAAATTTGCTAGACTTAGCCCGGCCCTTCAACCATTGAGTGCCAAGGACACTCAATTGTTCAATAATCTTTGGGTAATTCTCATCATTCCTCCATAATGCATCATATAAATCCTTTGTTTCATTAACGAATGGTAGGCCATAATAGGCACTAATAGCCCTTGAGCTAAATGAAATTCTTTTACCTCGAACAAGCACACGATCATTGTCATGATTCACCGAAGCATTAGCATAAAATTCCCTTACTAGTGGTACTATAGCTTGTGTTGGTATGTCAATGAGTGCTTCCCATCTCCCAGATCTGGTTTCAATACCCGCTCTTTCACTAAAGCTTTATCCTCTTCTTCAAATTTGGTGAATTTCTTTTGTGCTTCCAATGAAACAAATATTTTATTATCGAAAGAGGATGAGGCTTTTGAAGAATTACCGTTCTTTGGTGCCATTTTCACTCAAAATATTTGTGTGGGCAATTTATCGAACACTTAGAATGCCCACTTTTCCTACCACTTTTTCCCCCACTTCAACCCTTGTTTTGCATTTGTTTTGAGTTTTTTCACGTTAAAATTTTTTACAACTCATTTTCTTGAGTTTAGGCCAATTAGTTTCCCAAGGTTTAGCGTTATTTGTTAAAGCTTAACTTTTTATATTGCTTGGTGAACAGTGAATAAGATAAGCATAATTTCCAACAAACAGTTGTGATCTATCTTTTATCCAGAAAAAGCAAAATAGTTCACTATAATACTCTTGTTTTTTTTATTGAGACCTATCGTTGGTATCAGAGTAAGAACTATCATGGCATCTAGCAAAGAAAGAATTGAGACTTTGGAACAAGGATTAGGAGGAGTACAGAACATGATGCAACAATTGGAGAGTTGAGTGAATGATTGTCTACAATGTTTAGATGAGTCTCTGAAAGCTTTATCTGAAGCAATGTTATCTACTAGAGGGTCTACTTCATCTCATGCCGTTGAACGAAGGAATCCTTCTTCAAGTCAACATGAAGAATCAAAGTGTAACCGGATGAACATCATCCTATTAAGCACGAAGCTAGAATTTCCACACTATGCTAGAGACAACTTAATGGAATGGTTTAATTGAACAGTTTAGTTCTTTGAGTTCCAAAGAGTTTTGAAGATTAAAAGGTTGGCTTAGCTTTCTTTTATTTAGAAAGAGAGGTAAATCAATGGTGACAATGGCTTAACAGGTCATATAAGGAGGAGAATTGAAAAGTCATTTAGGATATGTTCACCAAAGCTTTATGGGCTCAATTTGGACCCACTGATTGCGAGATTTTGACAAAGCTCTCTCCAAAGTTAAACAAAGTAGATCTCTACATGCATATCAAAAAGAGTTCAAGAAAGTGGGAAACCGAGTACAAGGATGGACACAGATCGTTGGCACTTTCACATGAATATTAAAACTAAAGATTGTAGATGGAATTCGAATGTTCAAACCCAAGACATTGAAAGAGGCTATTAGCTTAGCACGTCAAACTACCTTAATAGCAGCAACCAAGAGATTGAGCTGGGATAAAATGCAGAAATAAAAGGCACAGTGTAATAAATGATTCACTTTAGGTCATAAGTGTCAAAAACCTCAACTGCTCCTTCTTCAATGCCAAAGCAGTAATAAAACCAAAGAATATGTGGTAAAGGACAAAGAATTACAACTTGAAGATGTTATAGAAGATCAAACTAAACCAGAAATCTTATTGTAGGCCCTAACAGTTTAGGATGAGAGTAGCAGCCACCATTAGATCATAACAAGTAATGGTATTGAACGGCTATCAAAGGTTAAAGCAAAGAGATCATACCTAGGAGGAAAGATGTGAAAATCTTGCCTCTTGTTGTGCATTGTCACTCTCATCCCTTTGTAGGGGCAAAAATTATGGAAATGAATGAAGCTTGAAAAAGTAATGCCCTTTGTCGGTGTCATTTTTACTTGAAAATCTCATTCGAGTAATTTATTTTAAAAACTATCCAACCAAACAACAAAACCCTTCATTTTCACCAATTTTTTTTTTTTTTTTGGTCATAAAACAGCCACAAACACTTCTAAGATATCAAATATCCAACAACTTCTACAATAAAATCAATGCATAAACCCAAATTCGTCCACCAACTCATAATTTTCTTAATTTTCGAATTTAAATGCACAATGAAAATTTAAGTTGAACAATAGAGAGAACTCACTTGAAATTAGTTGTGAAATGCCAAGTTGGAGGATGAATTTATGTGGTTTGTGAAGGAATTGGATACAATTGAATGGATAAGTAGTCTAAAGGGTTTTGGTTTATGTTTTGAGAGTGTCGAGGAGGGGGGAAACACTTAAGCCAAATAATTAAAGGAGGGGGAGCTGTGCAGGCACGCTATGGACAAAAAGGAGGCCGCAATCGTGCTCCCAAATGGCGCGGTCGTGCACCTGCTTCTGCCACAAGTGCAGAATTTCTGCGAGCATGGCGCTGCTGTGAGCCCAGATTGCGCGGTCGCACACCCAAGACTACCATATGATATGTCCACTTGAAGCCACTGATGTCTAGTTTCTAATGCCACAAACTGATTGTAATTCCGAGTTGTGTACACAAAGTTATGACAGGTTTAGTACACCATATGCAGAATGTCAAATTCTGCAGTTTTTACTCAAAATCAATGGAAAGCTCCTAGACTTGCACTTATGCTCCGAAACTTCTCCTCCATCTCCCAATGTTGATTATGAGCTTTCTAAAGTTATCCATCTACAAAAATACACACAAAAATAATTTCATTAATGTTAACAAACAAAACAAAACTCACTAAAGAAAAATTCACACAAAACACAATGAAACTTGGGTTGCCTCCCAATAAGTGCTAAGTTTAACGTCTTCAGCCGGACCAAGTTCTTTCATAATAAAGAAAGACTCAAACACCATCCAATGTGATGATGATCTTGGATTGCTCGAACTCATTCTCCAAATAATGCTTCAGCCGTTGTCCATTTACTTTAAACGTTCCTCTAGTTTCATGATGAACTTCGACTGCACCATGAGGAAACACACGAGCCACTATGAACGGCCCTGACCATCTTTTCTTTGGTTTACCCAGAAATAACTTTGATCTCCAATTGAACAATAGAACACGATGACCTGGTGCAAGATGTTTCCCAAGAGCCTTTCAATATGAAACTCCTCAATGGTACAAGGTATAGTGAAACTCCTCGGATCCTTCAATTTTGGAGGCAATTTGTTTTGGAAAATTGCGTTGCATTCTTCCGTAAGCATCACAGTCTCATTTTCTTCCAATTCCTTTTGTTAGACAATATTTCCATCATGAACTTTGTATAGCTTAGCATTGGCTCAAGTGCATCTATAAAAGGAATATTAATATGTAACTTTTTGAAAACATCAAGAAATTTGGAAAATTACTTATCTAGCTTGTTCTTCCAGAGACGTTGACGGAATGGAATTGGTGGTAGGTATGGTGGAGGCGATATAGCTTTCTTTGGAGGAGTTAGTTCTTTCGGTGGTGGCCTTGAAGGACTTATTTCCTCAAGGGTGTGGCTGGTGCTTATCATTTGCTCTTCATCATTTTCTTCCTCTGTTTTTGCTTGATTAAACGATGAAGATTCATGTTGTTCCCTATTTTGTTCTTTCATATTGTCTTTTGGTTCTTCAAGCTTCTTCCCACTACGAAGTTTAATGGCATTCACATGTTTTCTTGTTCTCTTGGGTTAGTTTTGGTATTGCTAGGCAATGATCCTTGCTGTCTTTCTGTCATCATACTTGCAAGTTGACCCCCTTGCACTTCAAGATTCCTAATGGAAGCTGCTTGATTTTGGAAGGTTGTTTCAGTCTTTGTTATGAACTTGGAAGTGTTTATGGTCAGTTGAGCAAAGGCCTCTTCTAGGTTGACATTTTTCTCTTGAGGTTGGAATTCGAGTGGTGGCCTTGTAGAATTTTGATTTCCCCTCCGAGAGAAATTAAGATGATTCCGCCATCCTTGATTATAGTTGTTGGAATAAGGATTGTTCTGTTGGTTGTAGTTTCCAACATACAAAACTTGTTCAGAAGATGATGGAGCAAATGGATTTCCAACTTGACAATCGGTGCTAGGATGATTGCTGCCATATAACTCATAAGCCAATTGTGGGATATGAATAGAGTTTGTTGTCATGGCTCCAAGTTGCTTGGTTAAGATAGTGAGTTGGGCAGTAAGTGTAGAAATGTTATCCACTTCATGGACTCCTAAAGCTTTCTTTGATATCAAACGCTCAGTAGGCCATTGATAAGCATTGGTACCCATTTCCTCTAATAAATCATAAACATCATTAATTGTCTTACCCATAAGAGCACTCCAGCTGCTGCATCTACCAATGTTCTTGTTGAAGCTCCCAATCCATTATAAAATGTTTGAACTTAAAGCTACTTGGGTAAGCCATGGTGTGAACATCTTCTCATCATTTCTTTATACCTTTCACAAGCTTCATATAATGACTCCCCATCAAATTGGGTGAAAGTGCGAATATCATTCCTTAGCTTTGTTGTTTTTGCTAGAGGGAAAAACTTTGCCAAGAACTTTTGTGCCAAATCATCCCAAGTAGTAATGGTACCCGGTGGAAGTGAACTCAACCAACTCTTGGCTTTCTCCTTTAGAGAAAACGGAAATAACCTCAGCTTCACTACATCATCTGATATGCCATTATGTCTGAAAGTATCACAAATTTCCAAGAATTTTGCTATGTAGGCATTCGGATCCTCATGTGCTAACCCGCTAAACTGAACCGAAGTCTGAATCATTTGGATGATGGTTGGCTTAATTTCAAAGTTGTTAGCTTGAATAGCCGGCCTTCTAATGTCAGTCAAGGCTCTATTAACCGTTGGAATAGCATAATCTCTTAGAGCTTGCTGATTTTCTGCCCCATCATTATTCCCAATATTTGGTTCCATTATACAAGTTTACGGTTGCGTTGATGCTTCTTTCTTCTCTTTTCTATTCCTTCTACAAGTTCTTTCTATCTCAATATCGAAAGGCAATAGAATACTACTTACGGCTTTTCTCATGCACCAGAAAGAGAAACCTGTAAAAACAAACAAACAAACAAACTTAAAATTTAGATTAAACCCGATATTAATCCAAATCGATATTATAAGAATTTAACACTCTCTGGCAACAGCGCCAAAAGCTTGTTGCATGTAAAATTAACAATGCAAGTGCACATGTCGCAAGTAAGTAATAAAGTAATAAATGGATGTCGATCCTACGAGGAATGCTAATCCTATAACTATCGAAGGTGATTAATGTATGAATTTATCTAAAGAAATCAAAATAATTTTGATTGAGAAAATTAAAATAGACTAAATTTACTATTATGCAAATCAATTAAAAGATTCAACTAATGAAAAGTTCTAGGGCTAATGATTTATCGTATTTGGTCGCATCCAATTCTTCAATTGACGTTGTTTTAATTTAAAATATGTGTTACTAGTTAATTATCCTAATTTATTCGATTGTCTCTCTCGAGTCTATTTCGTATTTAAAACTTCACTATATCTCTATGTGAAATTAATTAAATGAAAGTGCATTACAATTGGTGATAATTTCTAATTAAACTATGCAAACCATATTAGTATATTTCTATCTAATATGCAATTTACGGTATTTATCACACGGTCTATATATGATGTTTATTTCTCAATTCTTATCAATCCATGATTCATTCAAATATTGGTCAAATATTTAAAAACATTAATTACCATGATAAATATTCAACACCCAATCTCAAATCAATTGAACAACAGAATATTATAAATGAATGCTTCAAATAGATTAAATCATTGCCCTAGAAAATGAGTTTAGTTACACATAATATATAATTCAAATCCCACAATCAAGAAGTCAACGATTGATAATATAATTTCAATTAATTACAATATTGTCAAATTCAAGACTAAATTAAAAGAGGAGAGAAAGAAAAACTAGATGAGGAGAGCTTGAATCCACAAGGTTGATGAGAATCCTCCAATCTTTTGATGAAATTTCCCTCTCTTTTGTTGATTTTTTTCCTTCTCTCTCTAACAATCTTCTCCCTTTCTCTCTAAAAACTAAACCCCAAACCAAAAAATCTCTCAAAAGTCCGCTTTTTCTCATTTTTTAGGACTTTAAAAATTGGCAAAACTGGGGGGAAGGAAGAGCTGCACGGTTGCGTGCTTTGGTCGGGCGGCCACGCACCCAATTCTGACCACCAATTCAATTTGGGTGGCAAAATATCAAATTGATCCCTTTATGTATATGTAATCAGATATTGAGCCCTAATGTGAGATTTTCTTGTACTTCAGTCCTGCTTTTGTTGCAGTTTGGTCCACTTAGGCAGAATGCGCGACTGCTTAAGGCACGAGCACCTTCTGCCAAGAAGGTTGGAAAATCCGGAAAATAATGATTAGACCCTATGATTTTGATTATTTTGACTTTTATCTCTTATTGTGATGTTTCTACATTTTAATCCGTACATCTCTTGCACTTTTATCCCCAAACATCTTCATTTTCATGCCAAATTTATCCTTTTCGAATCAAATTCAGTCTTGGATAGCCAAATCTATCATTTCTATAAAAAAATAACCAAAATACATCAAATCCAAATGAAACTTGAGGATTAAACAAACAATTCAAGTCTATGAATAAATGATTAACACGTGTTTTACGCAATTATCAATCGACTTTGACAAATCTACCTCCACCAAAATTCTTACTTAAAAGCCAAATTTCTTTTCACAGGTAGCTTGATCAACATGTAATAAAATGCCTAGACCATGAGCCATCATCAGCAAAATCCTTGCATGCTAGTCTTCAAGGCTAAGGCCATATATTGTTACCTATATTTGAGCATGGGACATAATTTTTGGTTCAAATGGATTAAAGTTAGGTTGCCATTCAAGTTTGTGAATTGATTATATAAAAATCCCTTTGCAAAAGGAGCTATGCGCCAAGGTCTTTTAGGTTGCCAAATTTTGCTGAGATAGTTTTGAATTTCTTTTAGTTTCATCGGCTTTGATTCGAGTCGAAGGACTATATGCCCAATGAGATTTGTAAAAACCTCAGACTTATATGAAAAATGTCAATACATTTACCATCGTGCCAGTTCAACTTTGTTGAGAAATATTTCTACTCCTTATAAATAACCATATTAAAACACAAAAATTAACAAAAATAAAAATATTTATAAAATGAAATATTTAATAATTTTATAATAATAAAATTTTTAAAATATTTCAATTTAAAGTTATTAACTTCAAACTAATTACATGTAAAAAAATAAAAATATTATCTACATGAATAATTTATTATTATTTTAGTTTGAATATACAATTATTATTATCAATATTAATGACTTAAAAATTATGATAATTCAGATTTATTTTTACCAATTGTTTTAAAATAATTTTAAAAATTATGATAATTTAGGTTTATTTTAAAAAATAAATCTAAATCATCGTAGTTTTTTAAGTCATTAATATTGGTAATAATAATTGTATATTCAAAATTAAAATAATAATAAATCATTTATATAGATAATATTTTTTTACATTTAATTAGTTTGAAATTAATAACTTTAAATTTGAAATATTTTAAAATTTTAATTATTATAAAATTATTTTTAAATTATTAAATATTTCATTTTATTAAATATTTTTAAACATGGCTATTTATAAATGATCTAAATATTAATCAACAAAGTTGAAGCGGTACAGTGGTAAATATATAGACATTTTTTATATAGGTTTAAGGTATTTTTCAAATATTAAGGGGGAATGGGTGTTGCAGTCTCTTCTGTCACACTGGCCATGGTTTCAGAGGTGAAGGAGAGAGAACATGTGAGAAGAAAAAAAGGAGAGAGCCTCCTACCTATTGTTTTGTCACTGAGTAATGCATTAATATTGCTTATCCTGGCCCTCATATTTGTGTTGCTAAAAGGGCGAAAATACCAAATGATTTTGACATGTTACCACAAGCAACTTGGAGAAGAATTTCATTTTGTGCACTTGTGCGAGCAATAGATGGGTTCACTAAGCAAAACCTACTTGGTGTAAGGGGTTTTGGTTCAGTTTATAAAGGAAGACTTCGAGATGGGTTAGAAGTTGCAATTAAGGATTTTCACCAACAATTTGAGGAAGGATTTAAGGGTTTTGATGCTGAATGTGAAGTTATGTGTCACATTCGTCATCGAAACCTTGTAAGAATCATCACCAGTGAGAAGCATTGGTGCTAGAGTATATTCCTAATGGGAGTTTAGAGAAGCTTTTGTATTCTGATGGCTATGTTTTAGATTTTTTACACAGGCTGAATATCATGACAGATGTTGCTTCCACCTTGGAGTATCCCACTTTGGTTATTCAATCCTTGTAGTTCATTGTGACTTAAAGTCAAGCAACGTATTGCTAGATAAAGATATGGTGGCACGTTTGAGTGACTTTGGAATGTCAAAAACTTTTAAGTGAAGAACAGTCTATGAAACATACACAGACCATGGCTTCAATTTGTTACATGGCATCAGGTAATTCCAAATCATAACTTTTTATTTCTCTTCATTTATCATAGTGAAACTTACTTCAGTACGGAAGAGAAGGAAAAGTGTCCAGAAAAGCTGATGTTTAGAGCTATGGAATCATGTTAATAAAAACATTTAGAAGGAAGAAGCCAACAGACGAAGTTTTTTCCGGAGAAACGGGTTTAAAGCATTTGGTTAGTGACTCGTTACATGGTTCAGTGATGAAAGTTATGGATAACAATTTGTTTAGAAGAGAAGATGAACATTTCTATTTAAAGGAGAAATGTGTGTCATCTGTCTTGGGTTTGTCCATGGAGTGTACAAGAGAGTCACCTGAGGAGAGGATCGACATTCGAGAAGTAGTGACCAGACTAGTGAGAATCCAAGCTAAATTACTTGCAAATACCAAAACAGATGGATGTGTTTTTGTACAAGCTTATTTTATTTGCAGGAATTTTTCATGCAAATATTTATCATTTATGCTAGTTATGGCTGCGCATTAGGAATAAACAAATTGAGTTGGAGTCAATACTTCCTTTTATGATCCAACAATATTCAATTCAATTCCACCAAGATCAATTTAAAATTCAAAATTGGGCCTACCCGAGGTCCAACATTTTTCAAATTCAGAAAAGTTTTGATTATTTTGTTTCACATAGGTCCGAATTTGACCACGTCAAAAATCTCAAACCCAACACTTTAAACGAAAAAGCTCAATTATTTTAGGCGTTTCTAATTCTATAAACTCTAATATATATCCTATATGAAAGTGAAATGAATGACGATGCTTAATACCCAAAAGTTTAAATAATATCAACTTGAAGTTTTTCAATAATACTATAATCAAGTCAACAAAAAAAATCAAAATTTTATTTTTCATACAAATTTATTATGTATATTAAATAAAATTATTATTGTTTTGTTTAAAAAAATTTTGGTATCAATTGTACAACATTGTTGCGGGAAAATCTACTAAATCTATATGTCGAATCGTGATTGTTTGATCGCTTGAGTAGGCCTTGTTTTGCTCTAGATGGGTTTCAATATTGTTGGGCTTTTGAATCCAAATTAAATTTTCTCACCCCTTTATGAGTTATAAGGAATAAAGTTCATCACGTAAATATCGTGCCTTATGGTCCACTTAGAAGATATGAAACCCAAAAGATCCATTATATAATCAGGTTAATGCATAAAGAATACAAAAGCCCAAAAAGTTTTTTTTTTTAAAACCCAAAATGTTATTTTAATTAACTTAAGGTTAAAAATAAGTATTTTATTTCAAATAAGATTAGCTGGACCACAGTAAGTGAGAGGTGGCATCATCTATAGGCGCCAAAGATTAAGTAGAAGCTATTGAGACTCAAAAAAGGATGCGGAAGCTCAATTTAGATGCTTAGGCTCAGCTATTGAGAGTGATATAAGGCCTATTCTAGCGATCAACCAATCATATGATTTGACACTTGAATTGGGTAGATTTCCCTTGTGAACAATAGGAAAAATAAATATTAGACTTCTAAAAATAAAGTAAATAAATAATATTATTACTTTTATTTTTTATTAAACTTTAGGAATTGAACAATTATTTTTCTTGGTTAACTACTATTTTATATGGTTAATAGCCATTACACTAATAAATTGGGATCTTAATAGGCAATTAATAAATTTAAAATGTTAAAATATTTACATTCAATATTGCCACCCCTTTAAATCCCTCTTAGAACACCAATTTCTTTATTTACAATTTTAAATTTAATTAAAATTATGTAAAAACATATATCCAATTAAACTCACATATTTTAGTTTATGTTAAACACTCTTTACATCCTATTATATGTATAACTCATTTGTACTTCTACTAACTTTAACTTTATACTATGCTTTTTTTTTTTAACTATAAACAAATAAATAAATATTTTATTCTTCAAGAAATTTGTAGAGTTTTAACTCAATAAAAAGTAGTCATAAAGAGAGAATTAACGTGAATAATAAATTTTCAATCACAATTTTGAATTGAGTGGGAAGTTATCTTGCTACAAATTAATTAAACGTATTTAAAAAAAATCAATTAATCATTTTTAAACATTTTAATTCAGCAATATCAAAGTTTGCAAAACTAGTCTAATTATGTTTTGTAAGGTGAATCCCACTTTGTATTATTACTTTTTCAGTGTCTTGAATTCCTCCATATACAAACATTGACTCATCAATGAAAATGTTATTTTTTTAGTGGTTCTGGTGCTTTTAAAAATACCAACTAAAATCCTCATTTATTAAAAACAGATTATTATCTCCTTTTTAATAGTAGTTAACGAAGAAAAAAAATATTTTTAAACTCATAACTGAAAATAAATATAATACTAATTATTATTATATTATAATTTAAATTAAATGTATTTATATCTAGCCAAAATATGAAAATAAAACTAAAATATATATTGATAAATGTTATATTATCAATGTGCTATAAAATAATATCTTTATTTATTTTCTTAATGTATTTTAGATAATTATATTTTATTTTACCAAATTTTAAAAGTCTAATAGTTATTTTTGCTAAATATCTGTTATTATTTAAAAGTATAGTCATCATGTTATAATATAAATTACAACTTTAATGTGTATTTTTGAAATCATTGAGACAAATTAGCCTAATAAACCAATTATTTTAAGGACTTATAAATCTTTTTTTTCTTTATATTTATCAAAATTTTCGTGATATTAGAATAAGTTATAAGTTAAAGACTTATTGTTAAACTTTTAGAGAGAGTTGTTCATCACTTGAATGATTTGTCACTGTGAAAAACGGTGTAGAGAGTGAGGGATATGAAACAATAGGATACAATTTAATTAATATATGAAAAAAAAATACTAATATATGTTCTATGTGAAAGATGTTATTGGAACAATAATTGTGAGGTCTATTTAGACTGCCATTAGAAAATTAAAAACAATTTATTTTATAATTTAAGATTAAAATAAGGTTTGGAAAAAATTTTAATACATGTTTGATAAACTTTCCCAAAACGAGAAATTGTATTAAATCAAAAGAAACCAAACTAGAAATCAAGGGGAGACTAAAGTAAATACCGATCGAATCATTCACGTCTATTACTAAAAACTTCTATTTTCAAAATATAGCTTTTTTTGACAGAAACGATGAAGTGTAAGTAAGGATTTCAAGGTCTATCTGTCTCTCTCGATTTTTCTTTCTCTGAATTAAAATTTTCCAACAATTTCTCTCTTATCTCTCTCTTATAATTACCATTGAACAAATAGTTAACAATAGTTTGGTAAAACTTTTTAAAAATTAATCCTTATAATTTCTTTTCTCTGGGAAATAATGTATGACAAGATCACAAAAGAGTTTATTAAATAACCAAACTATAAATCAGGGGAGGACGAAAAAGTACTCACCCTTGAAATAGATAAAGAATGCAGACAAGTGAATAAAAATTTTGATAGCACTTAGAAAACAAGAACTCAACAATATTTTTAGCAGAGGAATTTATTCATATCCTTTATTGAAAACTCCCTGATCTCAAGATGTGGCATATCTGAAGTAAGACATACACAAGGTATTTAGTTTTCATAATTTAGCCCTTTTTGACACAAATGGTTTCGCATAAGAAAGAAATTCAGGATCTTGTTCAAATTTAGCTATTTCTTCCTTAGTCAGTACAATGAATGCTTCAACTCCTACACCATCGCTGGTGGGCAATAAGCATCCAGCCTTAACATTCAAGGAAACAAGGGATACCAATATGGGCTTTCCCCACCCAAAATCAGCTTCGTAAAATGGCATTCTAGAAATATCAGAAAAATGAATCACCGCACTGTTTTCAAGTCCTTTAACTAGACCATCAACATGCATGTTATTCTTATACTGATCAACCACATTCTTGACAGCTTTGTGAACTTCTGCGGCTATATAATTGTAGTCAATTTCTTCATTAATCGGCAATTTCGCAATTGCTGTCGTCACCAGACACCCAAGAGTCTGCGGTGGTAGTGGCGGATTCACTTTATTTCGCAGATTGATAGCAATTACTGCTGCTATTTGTTTAGAAGTAAATTCATGTGTTCCTCTATCTGCATTCTTTATCAGCACACCTGAAATAAATGCGGCTATAGCCTCAAAACGTGTTAGATGATTTAAATATGGCCCACTACCAATTTTTTCTCTTAGAGCAGCTATCTTTCCACCATCAAAAATAAAATGTTTTCCTACAAGTTCAGTTGGACTATAGTCCCAAGGATTTTGTTCGTAAAGACTTATAACTGATGCATGGGCATCGTATGGAGTATAGATGGAGGAACAATCAACAACCACGTCCTTTATACCATTGGCGCCATGTGCAATTTCTGCCCAGCTTTTGACAAAGTAAGCTGCAGTTGTTCCATCGACAAGAATATGATTATAGCAAATAGTGATTGCAATCCCACCGCAACTAAAGTAATTAATCTGCACGACTAGGTTGGCTTTGCTATAAGTAGTTGAAATTTCTTGCGTATTACCCTTTAATGGCAATAGCTGCTTAAACAGATTGTTGTCTCTTTTTTGAACAAGCTTAGACATCTGGTCACCAACTACTTGTGTCTCGATGAAGATTGCACCATGATCATTACAGTCAAAGACTCCATCTTTAACTTGTCCTGCAAAAGGGTAGTAATAGGTTAATGTTTTGGACAAAGACATTTTGAGATGGCTTGAAATTTTCATGGCATCTTTGCTTTGTGCTGAGTAAAAGTAAATTATGGGAGCGGGCATGAAATCACCAAAACCGACATCACTAGGAAGGAAAGGCTTGTGGTTTCTTAGGTGGGCTGGGGTTGGAGAAGATGGCTTGATAATTTCAATGGACAGGATTTTGATTTCCATTTCTATTTTCTTGTTAGAAGAAAAGTGAATCTGATGATTGGCTCGACTTTAGTTACATCTTTATATATTGGAATTTAAGCATTAGGATATGGTGGTTTTAATATTATAAAAATCAAACCACAACAGTTTGGATTTCTTTTAAGTTCCTATAATTTGACCATTCGTATCCTAAAACTTAAATATTTAAAGAAACACAATAAAAACTATTAAAATATAAGTATCTTAAATTAGTTGTTTGTTTGGTCAAAAACTGACAGCTAATTAAGAAAGTTACTATTTTATCCAGTGGCGAAGCCACGCAGGGGCGGGGGCGCCTGCAGGCCCCGAAAAAATTTTGAAATTTCGGTTTAAAATTATCAATTTTATCCTTCTACAGTATATATTTTGTTTTGGCCCCCACAATATTTAGAACATTACGTTTTGGCCTCCCTTAAACAACAATCCTAGCTCTGCCACTGATTTTATCTACACAACATTCCGATGATCATAGAGTAGAAACGTTTTTGTTTACATATAGATTAGACTAAAATTTTGAAAATACATAACTTAAGTCCTTAAAGTTTTAAAATTATATAACTTAAATATTTATTTTCTTCTTATTTAATTTAAGTCTTCGACCATCATTAACCGCCGCTGTCAACAACCACTGACATCCATTAACTATCGTCTAATATTATCCGTTTAGATCATCATGGATATCGTTCAACTCTTCATTAAACGCTTTACGTAATGATACTATCACTGTCGTCGAGTACCAAACATATAACTCCAAATTTACGACGTATGGTTTTTCAAACGATGACGATAATGGTATTGTTACATTTAACAAAACTTTAAATGATATCTATAGTGATCCAAACTAATGATATTAAACGACAGCCAATGGCAATTAGTGGTTGTTGGTGATGGCAGTTAAAAGAGATAAAGGATTTGAATGAAATAAGAAGAAAATAAGGACTTAAATTATATAATTTTAAAATTTTAAGGATTTAAGTTATGTATTTTTAAAATTTTTGGTTTTTGAGTTCCTTTTCATAAATAATAAGGACTAAAATAATAAAATCTTTTTTAGAATTTATCTTTTAACAAGATACGTACAATTTGTTTATTATATATTTGTATAATGAAAGATTTGTTCTTGAGCAATATGATTATTAAATCTTTATGACAATGACATAGAGAATTAATTTCACAATATTGGGCTTAGTGTTAGTATTAGATAAATTTAGTTATTTATTTCAATAATGTTTATCAAATTTAATTTTCTTAAAAAATATTAAAAAATTAAGTAAATTATATGAAATATAACTGCTTTTACTTTAACATTTCTAAATACACCTTTGCCCAAAATAGATCTGGCAAGTATCTCCCTCCCATTTAAGATGCAAGTTTTCATATTACCAACACATTTGGTCTCTTCAACTAAAAATGAATCATTAAACTATTCAATTGATTAATATCACTTTAAATAATTAATTACTTACATTACAAATTTTTATATTCATTCAAGAGTTTACATAATCACTATTATAAAATATTTTAAACATCTACTTGCTTTATTTTGGTGCAAGGGGGCATTCTAAAGAAACTTCAATTAACTAACTTATGCGATAGAGGAAAAGAGGATTCTTGGGTTTTATTTCTACTAAGTATTTATTGTTTGGTATATGCAAGAAATAGGCCAATTCTGCAACCTTTTGCTCAAATTCTAGTAGAGTCAAAATCTCATTAGTACGATTCAAGGGAATGGCCCCCAAATATCTTATTTCTATATAAAAGACACGATTGGCATAAATACTCTCTTCTATTTTACTGGACTGAGATAATGTAATTTTTATTTTTAAATTGAATAAGATTAATTAATATGTGTGATATTTGTCACACTTGAGGTGTCAACACTGACAACTTGTCACTCTCGGTTTACATAATTTTCAAGAATAATTTAAGCCCACATAATGTTGTTTAATTTAGACCTATGAAATTGGTATTATTATATTCATTAATTGTCAATCGAATAATATGAAGAGATGACGATGAACACATAAACTAATTATCTATTCCAAAAAAAAATGTTAATTAATTATTAATTTTTCAGATATAATACTTCCATCGACGATCTCTACAAATCTCTCAATCATATGAAGAGATGACGATGAACACATCTTTGTGATAAACTTCACATTGAAGTTACCTTAGTAAGCAGATGTATTTTTATCTGGAAAGACTGTACTGATAGTTCATGAAGTATGAGAAATATATGTTTTTACAACAGAAAAAGGTTTCTTGTTTCTTTGTTCTCTACTATGTTTTTTTCACATTGGTTGATATATACAGTTGATATTTCTTGTTAGGCCTCACGTCTTTGAGTCTCATATTCTTTTGGGTTTCTCACTTTATTAAACCTTTATTTTCTTCCTTTAGCTACATAGGTTGGGTCCAAGGAAGAAAAGAGCTTTTTTAACGATTGGATCTAAACCCCAGTTAGTAGAACTAGAGCAAACCCCAAATTACCAACTTATCTATTAGAATATCATCAAAATAAAATTTTGAATCAAAAGAGAAAAAAGAAAAGTACATAAATAAAGGGAAAGCAAAGATAAAAGTTTCTTCCATTTTTAATATACAAATAAATTTACTGGTTGATATTAAGTGACAAAATTTAGTATTAATAGTTGACGCCATCTATGAAAAAGGGACTAAAAGCAAAGCTATTATAGTAAAAAAAAAAATTGTGAGAATTCAAAAGGTATGTATTTATTTTTATTTGTATTACATACAGAATTTAAAATATTTAATCTTAATTTTGATAATTATTGACTTCTGGATTTCAACTCTTGTTCCCTAGAGGGTCTAACCCTTAATAAGAAATTTGTTGCCTCAACATGGAGGGCCATCTTCCTTAACATTCCACACTATAATTGAGAATTCGTCGATCCAACAATTATAAATATATTTAATTCAAATTACAATATAATTGTAAATATTATATTATAAATATGTTGCAAAATAAATTAATATTTAGTCAAAATTTATTTTATTTAATTTATAATATGTATTATAAATATATTGTAAAATAAACACTTATAAATAAACACTTATACTTATAGTTTAAAAATGTTATTTTTCACATAAAAAATTATTAAAAAGGATTTAATAGGTAGAGAAAGTTTAGTGAATATTTTTTAAATTATTAAGATTAATCAATATAATATACTACTAGAAAAATGAGCATTACTGATATTAGGCTACCAATACTTTTGAGAAAGTGTCAAAACTAATGCACAGAAGATGACTATTTTGGCGAACGACAAATCTGTCAGAAATCATTGACACTGAACAGTGAATATCAGGGTTCTGTGAGACTATAGTATGACCAACTAAAACGACATCGTTTTGGGTACAATTTGATAGCTAAACGACGTTGTTTTTACATAAATTAAATATTTTTTAATTAAATAAAATAGGAAATGACGTTGTTTCGTTCTCTGCCCCACCCCCAAAGAAAAAAAGGGGAAACCCAAAACACACTTTCCCCCTTTCAATTTGGTTTTTCACTTAACCCTTAAAATTTTCCCCCAAACACTCTTCACATTTAAGCATCAAATCCACCAAAACAACCTTGTGCTTGCTCTTTGAATAACCTAAATTGATTTCACTTGGTTGAGATTGTGTTGATTGTTTGGGGTGAGAAAACAAGGATATAGGATACCATAAATCCTAGGTTGGGTGAGCGTTTGGGGTGAACAAATACTTATAAGGTTTAAGAGGTACCTGAAAATTCTCTCTGCTGTAATTTGAAATTTTTTAGGATCAAGACTTGATTGTTTAGTGAAATCCTCAAGCGGGTTGGCTTGGAGGCGTGGACGTAAGCTTAAGGTCTGCCGAACAACATAAAAATCACGTGTTATCTCTCTTAACCCTCTTACTCACTTATTTTATATGCTTGCATTGTTATATACATTTCTCACACATACTTGAATTTGTTTTGTGATAATTTATGAATTGAATATTGGGTTTGTGATGAATTTTATGTATTGAACTTGAGTTACTTAGTGATTATTGTTGATTTGCTTTAAATTTGTTAAAATCGTTAAAAACCCAATCACCCCCCTCTTGGGTTGCCTTAATGGTATTTCAATATAGAACTTCATTCACCTGAACATGTTAGGACATATTTGTTTAAAAAAGGTTTTATATTAGCATACACTGTTTACACTAGGCACGGAGAGGTTGACCCTACTTCAAATAGTACAAACTCCCAAACTTATTCTATTAGTCATCACTTTAGATCCAATGATTATAGTAATGTTATGGACATGGTTTAAGATGCTTACGAACAATGTTATAAAAGTCTAAGTATTTTAGGAAAATTTTTGAAGATACTGAAAAGCCATTATTCCCGAGCTCTAAGCATTCTAAGTTATTTGGTTTAATGACAACTTTTAATGTGAAGGGAAACTTTGGGTGGTTCGATGTAGGCTTTTAAGCTTTGTTGGAAGCTCTTATAGATATTTTCCCACAAAATAACACTATACTTAAATCAATTTACAAGGTCAAAAAACAATGAAAATGTTAAGCTTAGAATATGAAAAAATAGATGCATGTCCAAATAATTGCATTCTTTATAGGAAGGAGTATGTAAATTTGATTTAATGCCCTAACTGTGGAGAATATAGATGGAAGAAAAGAAAAAATAAATCCAAAAAACTTTCAAAGGAGTTTCAGCCAAGGTTTTATGGCACTTTCCACTTATTCTTAGATTAAAACGCATGTTCCAATCGCCAAAAATAGTTGAGCAAATGATTTGGCAGTTAAATAAGAAAATAAAAGATGGAAAACTTTGCCATCTGGAAAATTCTGTGGAATGACAGTTAGTTGATAACAAATGGCCTGAATTTGCACAACAACCTAGGAATCTTAGACTTGCTCTCTCAACTGATGAAGTAAATCCACAAAGCGCTATTTATAGTTGCTGGCCAGTTACAATGGTGACATATAATCTGCCTCCATGGTTGTGTATGAAAAGAAAATTCATGATGCTATCACTATTAATTTCTGGACCTAAACAACTTAGTAATGATTTAGATGTCTATCTAGCACCCTCAATTGAGGACCTTCAAACTTTATGGCATGTTGGTGTAGAAGTCTATGATGCATGGAAAAAAGAAACTTTTAATTTACGGGATGTTTTGTTATAGACAATTAGTGACATTCCAACATATAAAAACCTATCTGGGAGTACCGTTAAGGGGTATTTTGCTTGTCTTAAATTTAGGAAAAACACTAGTTCATGTTAGCTTAAACATAGTTAAAAAAATGCATTTTTAGATCATCATCAGTTTTTATCGGATAACCACCCATTTAGAAAATTAAAAACTATTTTTAATGGTGAACAAGGGTGGGGAAAACCTCTTAAAACTTTGAAGGGGGAAATTTTTTTTTAAAATGGTAAAAAAATTGAAAACAACCTTGGGAAAAAGGACAAAAAATGAAAGTGTTTTGATAAGGTCAAGGAAAAGTTATTTATGAAAAAATCAATTTATTTTTACTTAGAATATAGGCAACATTTACTAGTGTGTCACCAATTGCATGTTATACATATAGAGTAGATGTGTGAGATAGCATTTACGGCACAATCTTTTATCAACAAGGCAAAACAAAGGATGTTATTGACGCTAGGAAACACATTAAAGAAATAGGAATTAGGGTAAAATTAGTACCCGATGAAAAGCAAAAAAATTACCTACCACTAGCCCCTTCCACATTGAACAAAAAGGAAAAAAAAATTGTTGTTAAAACTTGTTGGATACTAAAGTTCCTGATGATTATTGTTCTAACTTTAGAAACGTTGTGTCAACTAAAGGTTGTCGTCTTCAAGGCCTTAAGTCCCATGATTCTCATACTTTGATGTAATAATTGTTACCTTTAACATTTTAGAATTGCTTATCAAAACCTGTTAGAAATGCCATAATTAGTTTATACTTCCTCTTAAATTCATTGTATAAAAAAGTGATAGTTGTTGAAAGTTTAGACAAATTACAAAAGGAACTCGAGATCACCTTATGCTTGTTTGAACAAGTTTTTTTTCCAAACGTTTTCGATATAATGGTACATTTGACAGTCCATCTTGTTGAAGAAGTAAGATTTTGTGGGGAAATATATATTAAATGACTGTATCCGTTTGAACGATGCATCAAGTGTTTAAAGGATATGTTTATAACCACAATCGTCCCGAGGGATGCATTGTCGAGAGTTATATTATTGAGAAATCACTTGATTTTTGTGAGACAATACCTTTCAAGTGATGATGTAATTGCACATTCTATTTTGGCAATTGAAAAACCCCTAAGTACTGCAGGAATAAATATGGTTGATCCTCAAATGTTAGAGCAAACACATTCTTACATTTTGGAGAATACATATGAAATTAAACCACATGTATTGTACGTTTCTCATTTAATCATATTTTTTCAGTTTATTCTAATATGTCAGCAACAAGTACACACAACATAATTGCCTAAATGACCATTTACGTAGGGAACACGTAAAAGTTTTGAAAGGCACATATCCAAAGCAATCAAGAAGTCATATATGATTGCAAAATGAATATAACAATAGTTTTAGTGATTGTTTAAAGAAGAAGGTAAGTTAACTTCGATGATATGAAAAATAATACCTAATTGTTTTATGTTTTTACATTTGATTTCTATTGTTATGTGCTAATTTCTGCTTTCATATATGAATTTTAGGTTAATCATGATATTGAAAGTGGAATACATGTTGATGAAATGGTAAAGTGGTCGGAAAATAAACTTCGATCTTTGGTGACTAAATACGCATCCTACTTTATAAATGATTTTACTTTTGCAATAAGAGAGCGAGACAACAATCGTGTAACTCAAAATAGTGGAGTTACAATTGTTGCAATAGCCATGCAAGTTTTAAATTCAAAGAATAAAAATCATACTCTAGTGACATGGCATTTTATGGGGTCATTGATGAGATATGACAACTAGACTATCTTTTGTTTAATAAAGTTTTTTTTAAGTGTAATTGGGTTGACAGTAAGCATGTTAAAGTTGATGATTTTAGGTTTTACAGTTGTTGACTTGATCCAAATTGGTCATAAATTTGATTGTTTTGATTTAGTATTGTATGCAAAACGCATTTTTTATGTCAAAGACCAACTAGATAGTAGTAAGTCAGTGGTGTGTTCAATGGCTGAAAGAGTGCATAAATTTGGGGGTAATAATAGTGTAATGACATGATTTTGCATACACCATTATCTAATAAATTTCCTGAGTGTGAGTTAAGTATGGATGACGATGATGGAATTTATGTACAGTCAGATTGTGATGGTATTTGGGAACACTTGGGTCCATAATAAATGACGATTTCAGTAAGTGGTTACAATTATTTACATTATTTTGTTTGTATGTGCATGTGAATTTGAATTTTTTGTTGTTGAAGTTAATTTTCTTATATTGTTGTTTACAAATGATGTTTAGATGGTATTATTGTAAGTGTTTCACTCTTTATTGTGTTAAAATTTGATTTTTTTTAAATGTACTACATGCAAGTTTGAGGAGAGATAACTAACAACTGAGAGTTTAATTTACCACAGACGGTTGGCAAGCTCAAAGGATGCATATCCAGGGTAAATATTAAATTTGTTATCTTACATCGAAAGAAATTTGTTAAGTTTTTTTTTTTGGATAATGTGATCTCTAAGAGCAAGTCTTAAAGAGAAGTATTATTACTTAAAAGAAAGAGTATAATATGCAAAAGCACAAACTACTGGTTTCAACCAAACCAGACATGAAATCTGGTCCACGAAGACCAACTAAAGTTATTTTGGTGGATTTAGTGAATTTTGGTGCTTGTGTTTTGCCCGGGATTCAAAGAAAATTGTGAGATTAGTTGATCAAAAATCCATATACTATATTTGCCCACAATTGGTCAACACTTTTACTTTTGCTAACACTTTTGATATACACATAATGTTATTTCTGGGTTTAGAATTGAGTGTGAGATGGATGTATGAAGGTCATTGAATTATGACTTGAATTGTAGAAAACTTTCAGTCTTCAATTTATAATATTTGTGTTACAAGTTAATTTTTATTATCATATTTCTAATAACTTTGATAAATCTGACATTTCAAAAATAAATAGGGGCATGAAAATTAATATTTTTTTTTAATATATGAAATATTCCTTGATACTAATCTAATATCGGCCAACAACTAGTAACATTATACGAATTGAACCTACTCTGTATTATAAACACATCAATGTTTTTAGATACAATGGAATCAGAAATCATGGATACCATTTTGGTAACATAAAAATTCTGATACTACAGTCTCAATACGCTATTGATGTATTGGGCACACTGGGTACTGATACTTTTGTCGTGATACTCTGTTTAATGTTAGGGATTACCGGCTGGGACTTTTACGTTACCTAGAAGGCGTGTCAATAAAGCATGTCGCCGATACTAATTTGACGTGATTAATGGCCATGTGACACCTAGCATGCTAGGTGTCCATTAAAAAAAAGAGATAATTGAGTTAGATATTTATATAGTCTAATAATATGATAATATAAAGATATTTTTATTAAATGATTTGGTATCAGAGCATGGTTTTGATTCTGTAGACTATTATGTGAAATATGCATAGTGCATGAATAATTGAATAATTTTATTTGAATTCATATGCATAGGAGTGGTAATCCAGCACGAGACTTATTGTAGACCTGAATTTACCTTTAGATGCGGAGGTAGATAGGGAAGTTGTTGGGGATAAAGAAGCTGAATCTGTACCACATATAAGTATGCCACAATCCTAAGTAGATCCTCACATAAGAATGGAAAACACAATAGAACGTGTTCGTAATCTAGGTGCAACAGAATTTGAGGGTATTGGTGATCCAATGAAAGCAGAGTCCTGGTTAACTACAATTGAAAGAATATTCCAAGTAATGGGATGCATAGATCAGCAAAAGGTGAATTTTGCAACATTTTTTCTTCGAGGTAGAGCATATTACTGGTGGACGTCTATTCTGAATAGATATGGAGGATACGAAGCTGTCACTTGGGATGATTTTTGTAAGGAATTTAATGATAAATATTTCTCATCTATTTATTGAGTTGCAAAGAGGAATGAATTTCTGATGCTAACTCAGGGGTCGATGACAGTAAAGGATTATGAGAATAAATTTACCGAGTTGTTGAGGTTTGCTTCTGACGTGATACGAGATGAGACTGATAAATGTAAACGATTTGAAGTAGGCTTGAAAAATGATATTAGAAGATTTGTGGCTGGGTCGAGATATACACACTATAGTCATTTAGTTAAGGCTGCTATGAGAGTGGAACAATGTTCAGTAAACATTCAAAGGACCGAACTACCAAGATACGGTTAACAAAACCGGTCAGCTAATGGAGCTAGTAGTAGTAGAGTGATCAGAAAAGAATGAAAACAAATAGGGGATTCAGAAAGACAACAGTATAGACCATATCCTGATATATCCTGAAGGCAAGGACGAGGAGATGGTTAGAGTTATACTACTCAGTATTCAGGGAGTAGTTAGAAGAGTGTTGGTACTAGTAGAGGCAGACGTTTTTCTTGTATGACATGTGGCATATTTCATGAGGGGCAATGTTTAGCGGGTATAATATACTACTACCAGTGTGGACAGCCTGGACATATCAGGAGAGAATGCCCTACATTAGCATCGAATAGGGGAACTACAATACAAGGTATGTCGTCACAGTAATTTAAGGGAAGTACTCACCAAGTTGTAAGACCAGAGAGATCACTAACAGACAGACCTACCTCTGTTAATGAGGTACAACCTAATCTTATAGAGTATGTTGGTGGTAGACAGAGAGGCCAACCTGGTCGTCTTCACACACAGGCGCGTGTATTTGCCTTGACTGAGTAGGAGGCATAGGCTACACCAGAAGTTGTTACAAGTATGTTAACCATTTTTAGTCGGGAGGCCCATATTTTGATAGATTCAGGTTCTACGTATTCGTTTATATCTCACACTTTTGCCATAATTACGGATAGGGAATTAAGACCATTAGATTATAGCCTAGTTGTAGCTACACCACTTGGGTACTCATTATTGGCTGAGAGTTTATATTGAGAGTGTATTATCAGAGTTGGTAGTTGTGATATGAAAGTTGATTTAATCCCTTTAGATATTTTTTATTTTGATGCTATATTGGGGATGGATTGGCTTGCAAATTATCATACTACAGTTGATTGTTTTCGTAAAGAAGTGACATTTAGAAGACCAGATGAACCAGAAATTATTTTCTATGGAGAATGACAAATCCTTCCATCATGTGTGATATCAGCAGTTACTACTAGGAAATGGTTAAGGAAGGGTTATCCTACTTATCTGGCTTATATGATTGATGCTCAAGTTGCTTAGACAAAGTTAGAAGATATTCCAGTTGTAAATGAATTTTCAGATGTGTTTCCAGATGATCTTATTGGGTTACCTCCAGATAGAGAAGTTGAGTTTACTATTGATTTGATTCCAGGTACAGCTCCTATTTTCATTGCACTATACAGAATGGCTCTATCATAATTGAAAGAGTTAAAGGTTCAGTTATAAGAGTTGTTAGATAGGGGTTTCATTAGACCGAGTGTATCTCCATGGGGGGCACCAGTGTTATTTGTGAAAAAGAAAAATGGAACTTTGAGATTGTGTATTGACTATTGACAGTTGAATAAAGTCACCATACGCAACAAATATCTGCTTTCTCGCATTAATGATTTATTTGATCAGTTGCAAGGTGTTAGAGTTTTCTCCAAAATAGATTTCCGTTCAGGTTATCGTCAGTTGAAGATTCAAGATACATATGTGCCTAAAACGGTCTTCAGAACTCGTTATGGCCATTATAAGTTTCTAGTGATGCAATTTGGGTTGACTAATGCTCCAACAGCATTTATGGACCTCATGAATCGAGTGTTTCATCCTTATTTAGACCGGTTTGTCATTATGTTTATTGATGATATCCTGGTATATTCACCAAGCAGAGATGAACGTGCAGAACATTTGAAAGTTATTTTACAGACATTGAAGAATAAACAGCTTTATGCAAAGTTCAGTAAATGTCAGTTTTGGCTAGATAGAGTTGCATTTTTAAGGCATGTGATTTCTGTTGATGGCATATATGTGGATCCTCAGAAAATAAAAACAGTGGTTAATTGGGAAAGACCTACCAGTGTAACTGAAGTTAGGAGTTTTCTTGGGTTAGTTGGATATTATCGCAGATTTGTTGAGGCTTTCTCAAAAATTGCTGGACCATTGACCAAGCTGACTAGGAAGAATGTGAAATTTGAGTGGACTGATGATTGTGAATAGAGTTTTTTTAGAACTTAAGAAGAGATTGATTTCTGCTCCTGTTCTTACACTTCCATCTGGCACAAAGGGATTTGTGGTTTATAGTGATGCATCTAGACAGGGATTGGGTTGTGTATTGATGCAACATGGAAACGTGATTGCTTATGCTTCTCGACAGTTGAAGAAACGAGAGTTGAACTATCCGACACATGACTTAGAACTTGCTGCTGTAGTGTTTGCATTGAAGATCTGAAGACATTATTTAAATGGTGCTACTTCTGAGATTTATACGGATCATAAAAGCTTGAAGTCCTGTTTACTCAGAAAGAATTAAATCTTCGGCAATGGAGATGGATTGAACTGATTAAAGATTACTATTGCACTATTGATTACCAACCAGGCAAGGCGAATGTTATGGCAGATGCACTTAGTAGGAAATCGTCTAGCTCTATTGCACATATGAGAGTGACGTATCTTCCATCATTGGCTGATTTGAGATCACTTGGAGTTGATTTAATAGTAGAGGATAATGGAGCACTTTTAGCTCATTTTCATGTCAGACCAATATTAATTGATCAGACTCGAGAGCTGCAGGATCAAGACCTAAGTATAGCAAAGTTGAAAAAGGAAGTGAGGGATGGTTTGCGAACTGATTTTTCATTGAAAGATGATGAGATGTTAATCATGGGCAATAGACTTTGTGTACCGAATGATTCAGAATTGAAGAAACATATTTTAGAGGAAGCACATAGTTCAGCTTACGCAATACATCCTGGAAGTACAAAAATGTACCGCAATTTGAGAGAATATTATTGGTGGCAGGGTATGAAGAGAGAGATTGCAGAGTTTGTATCTCGTTGTTTAATTTGTCAGTAGATCAAAGCAAAACATCAGAGACCTGTAGGGTTATCACAGCCACTTTCGATTCCTGAGTGGAAATGGGAACATATTACGATGGATTTTGTTATGGGGCTTCCACGTACATAGCGCAGTCATGACAATGTTTGGGTGATTGTTGATAAACTTACCAAGACTGCTCATTTTCTACCCTTCAAGAGTATTTATTCGATGGATAAAATGGCCAGTTTATATGTGATTGAGATAGTGAGATGACATGGTGCACCAGTATCTATTGTGTCTAACAGGGATCCTAGATTCACTTCCAGATTTTGGCCTAGTCTACAACATGCTTTGGGGACCAAATTGAACTTCAGCACAGCTTTTCACCCTCAAACAGATGGACAATCATAGAGAACAATTTAGACTTTAGAAGACATGCTTCGAGCGTGTGTGATACAATTTAAAGGTAATTGGGATGTATATTTGTTGTTGATGGAATTTGCTTATAATAACAGTTATTAGTCTAATATCCAGATGGCACCATACAAAGCTTTATTTGGAAGAAAATGCAGAACACCGATTTGTTGGGGTGAAGTTGGTGAGAGAAGATTATTGGGTCCAGAAATTATACAAGATACTAATGCGAAGATTTTAGTTATCAGAGACAGATTGAAAATGGCTCTAGATAGACAGAAATGCTATGCAAATAAACGTAGAAAAAAAGTGGAGTTTGCTGCAGGCGATTATGTTTTCTTGAGAGTTTCTCCTTGGAAGGGTATTCTTCGACTTGGAAAGCATGGAAAACTGAGTCCTCGATATATGAGTCCATATGAGATTATTGAAAAGATCGGTGAGGTCGCTTATCGCTTGGCTTTACCACTAGAATTATCACGCATTCATGATGTCTTTCATGTCTCAATGCTTAGGAAATATATTTCTGATCCTTCCCATATTTTAGATTCGCAGTCAACACAATTGGAAGAGAAATTAACTTATGAAGAGGAGGCTGTTCTGATATTAGACTCTAAGGAACAACAATTGCGTAACAAGACAATTCCATTAGTCAAGGTTTTATGGAGAAATCATAATATAGAGGAGGCTATATGGGAGCGTGAGGATCAAATGTGAGCAAGATACCCGCATTTATTTGAGTCAGGTACATGAATTTCGAGGACGAAATTCTTATAAGGATGGGAGATTGTGACACCTAGCATGCTAGGTGTCCATTAAAAAAAAGAGATAATTGAGTTAGATATTTATATAATATAATAATATAATAATATAAATATAATTTTATTAAAAAAGATAAAGGTGGGGAAGGTTTACTTTTTTGCATTTAAAGAAAGAAAGAGAAGAAAGAGAAGGGAAAGAGAGAAAGAAAGAAACGGAAACGGGGCGGAAGAAGAAGAAGAAAAGGGAGGAAGATTGAGAGATTTGGTTAGATTTCTAATTTATATTAGTTTAGTTTTAGAAATTATATTATATAATCCAGTTTTAGAATTTTATTTAGTTAGAAAATTAGTTTGCGTGAATAGTATATTCATTTATGTAATTAATTTTAGTAATAATCATTAGATTTTGAATAAATATTGATGATAATCGGTTACTTATCGTGTTTTAGGAAGCAGAGCTGCTGTAGGAAATTCAGGGGATCCTGAAACCTCCAGAAATTAAATTACTGACTGTGAGTGAATATTATTTTAAATTATTATATGTTTTTATAAAATTAAATATTAATTTATTATGATTAAATTAAATTATATTATTATGAAATTTATTTGTGGAAGAATTTAATTATGTTATATAGGAAATAAATTAGATTATAAATAAATCATATTTTAACATGTGAAAATTGGGTTGATTTGACGTGATATGTATTTTATGTTGTGTTATTTTTGGATTACATGAATTGATTATTATTTATTTTACGGTTGATTGGTTTATGGATATGCTGAATTGTGATGTGAAAGGTAAAAGGTGAAAAATGATATGCGTGAAAGTTCATTATTTAAATGAAAATAAGTGTTAAATGTGAAATTATGAGTTGTGATTGTTTAAAGCACCCTACAAGTACCCATCCCCCAGATATGATAATAGGTCCTTGGGACCCATGAAAATGTTCGTACATGATATGATATGAGCTTCCCGGACGAGGATACGAGGCCGTCAGGTTGAGCATGTGTATGATATGATATTGGCTCCCCCGATGAGGATACGAGGCCGTTAGGTTGAGTATGGTATTTTTCCCGCTTGAGCGATGATGTTTTTCACCAAGCATGATTTTTCCTTGGGTACTAGTTGGGTGGAAGGATGATTGATTTTTTATGAGTATCATGTGATGATTAATGTATGATGATCTTTCTCAATTATATAAGATTAACGTATATTTCTGTAAGAAAAATTTTTGAGTTATGCTTGCAAGTATAAATATCATATGATATATATGTTTATTATGCAGTTATGATTTGATTATGGAAGTTTTAAGGAATTATTTATGGAATGTATAAAACTTATTTTTCATAAAACTTATATCCACTCACTGAGCTGTGAGCTCACCCCTCTCCCTATTTTCCCTATCTACTCCAGGTACACATCATGTATGTGCATGTAAATATTAAATTATATATGTTTTGATAAGGCATGACGCCTCACTGAGTGTGGATGATGGAGGCCTGAGGCCGTATAAATATTATTGTGAAATTTTATTACGTGTGGTTATGAAACTATTTTAAGAAAAGTGCATGTATATACAGGATTCATCTCGGACTCCAAGAAGGATCGAGTCAGGTCCTGATAGGCCATTTTTCTATTAGTGATAGGTAGAGAAAATAATATTTTGATATTAGCAAGCTTTTCTATCATACTATTGTTTCAATTTGGAAACTACGAAATATATTGATAAGTGTGTATTTGTTAATTAATTAATGAATTGGTTAAATTGGAGATGGATGAATTAAGTTCTGAGAAAGATTAATTTGTTTGTCGGACTAAGTAATCACAATCTAGATAGTTGTGAGACCGGGAGATAATTGACATCTAGATAATCTAATTAACAGTTAAGATTTCAAGAAACCGGGAGATGAATTGGGTTCTAACCTTTAAATAACAAATAATATAGGGATATCAACTTGAATCATTGTGCGTAAAGCCTTGGTTTATGCTCAGGAGAGGTTTTCAGATTGACTTTAATCTTGTGATTAATGAATTAGACTAAAACACATTAATAATGGCTAATTAGGAGAAACGTAGTGATTGAAAAATAAAATTAAGACCGTAGGTAATTCATCTTTAGGTATTTCATCTTTTATAAATTCTTAAACTCAATTTCTATTCCACATTAATTCATATTTGTGTTTTAGTTTATTTTTCATTACAATTAATCGATCTAGTTTGCTTAGATAAAATTGACCTTTCAAGCTATAATACTTAGTATTTAATTTGAATATCAATCTTCATGGGACGATATATTTTCTTATCACTTTATTACTTTATACTACTCGTGCACTTGCGGTTAGTATAGTCGTGATCATATATGAATTAAGCCGAAAGAGGAGATTTGGAAGAAATTTGAATTAATTTTATCATAAAGAGTATTTAATAAGTTCCTGCGGTTAGACTATATATTAAGATTTCATCTAAGAATATTTTGATAAAAGTAATTGACTAATCCTATAACTGTGATATTTTTTGTAAATTCATGATCAAATCACTAGTGTGCACACATGTTTGCAAGTAAATTTTGGAGGTTGCAGTAGATGTAGATTTATCAAGAAATCTTTTATAGTTGATATCCAAACCACCATTAATTGGAAGCCTAAAAAGTCTACAACATATCTCTTTAAGATGTAACAGATTACAAGGCCAACTTATTTCCAAAATTATTTAGTGAGCTAATAGTTTTTGTGGAGCAATTCCTAAGCTTTTGGAGCACTCCCATGCCTCAAATATCTAAATCTTTCTTTCAACAGGAGAAATTCCAACAGGAGGATCTTTTGTAAACTTTACAGCTGAATTATTTATGGGAAATCTTGCATTGTATGGCTTCCCAAGTGCAAGTTTCACTGTGCAAATCTAGCTCTCACTGTAAAAGAAGAAATGTTGATCTCCAACTAATTGTTTTACCTCACTAAAATGCCTTAGGAGAAAGCCAAATATACCAAATTATATTCTTCAAATTATAATGTGGAAGTGTCAATTTGAGGGTACGACTTTTTTACAAAACTTGCGGTCAATGATATACTTAATTATGAATATATATTAGGGTAAAAGCCCTTTTAGTCCTTAAAATTTGACTAAATACTTTCATAAGTCGTAATAAGTTTGAAAATACTTTTAAAAGTTATAATTTGATAAAATATATTTATTAAAAACTAATAAATTTTTAAAATTTGATCAAATGCATTATGTTTATGTAAAATATATTAATAAATAAATAAAATAATTATCTTATATCATATGTTTTATATAATTATTATTAACATATTATAATTTTTATTTAGTTTTATTATTTTCATTATATTTTAGATATATGTATTTTATATAAATTACAATAGAATCATAAATATTTATTATACTGTAAAATAAGCAGATTTATAAATTTATATTTTATTAATAAATTTATATTTTTATTTTTTAGTTGTATTTAATTTTTAGTAATTACAAATATATAATTTGTTATTATTTAATTTCTTACAATAAAAGTACTTTATTAATATATTATAAATAATATTTCTATTTATTTATTAGTATATTTTATCAAATTTTAGAGATTTTATTAGTTATTTTTAATAAATATTATATATAAGGGCATAATAAGTATTTTATATGAAATTAAGACTTTTAAGAGTATTTTCAAAATTATTAAAACTTATGAAGATAATTAGTCAAATTTTAGGGATGAAAGGGCTTTTACCTTATACATTATTCAACTTATACAAAGAAACACGAGAGTTTGCTTTTATACTACATTGCCTTTTCATTATCAATTTTAATACTTTTTAATTAATTCATTAGGGATTTTATGTTCAAACTCTTGGAAATTATGCTTCTTTCATTAATATTTGAGTTAGGGGTATGTTAACTAACTGAAATTTAAGTGTTAACCCCATTAGAGTTATCATGGAAATGATAAATTAACTTAACTAATTCAATAGGTAGTGCTTTCTTTTTACCCACTATTGGGGTCCTTTTAAAAAGCATATTTCTTTCTGAATTCTTTATCACCTTTATTATTTTTTATATTTTTAAAAATCCAACTCACTTTCAAATAATATATGAAATGGAAAAGAAGTGGATAACACGTTTCATTTATCCTTTATCACATGTGTACAGACAGCTAGTAGTAATATTGGGAAATTAATATATAAACAAGCTGATGATCAGTTCTTAAACGTGACTAACTAATATTGTTAATTATATATAGACCTAGTATGTTCCTCTAATTCACAACTCTTTAAAACCAAAAAGCATATAACAAATGCCAAAAGGTAAAACAACTAATAAAGGTTGGATAGGGATCACCTTCACTTCCCCTTTCTTTAATTTCTTCTCAGTTTCATAAGAATTATGGTTTATATATTGTTTTTGTGTCCTTGCCTAGACAAAGGAATCCCAACATTTCAGCATAAACTATCTAATTAATGGAGGGAAATTATTATATATCCCAGTACTATCATAATTTTCTTAGTTCAATTTTTGTTTTCTTCCATTGCTATGGCAGCAACAGCCAACAATATTACCACAGATTAAGGTGCTCTTCTTACCCTAAAAGTTCATATTACCCATGATCCTTACAATTTATTGACCAAAAATTAGTTCAACTATATCCCTGCTTGTAACTAGATTAATGTCACTTGCGGTAATCGTCACCATTAGGGTGGACAAAATCGAGTTCCGTTCGATTTCTATAAAAATCAAACCGAATTTAAAGTATATAAGTAATAAAATCAAACTAAACCGAATCGAAGAAATTCGGCTCGGTTTGATTCGGCCCAAACTTTGGTTTTTAAACAGTATTTCAATTTTATTTCGATTTGAGATTTCCTTTTATAAAATTTTATTGGTATCCCTAATTTATATTTTAATTATGAATAATATATAAAATTGAAATTTTTTAATATTTATCTTTATTTTTATGTATATTTTTATAAATTACTATCAAATTAATAGTTATTTATAATTTATAAAATCAATAGGGGTTACAAGAAATTTCACAATCGATTTTGGTTTGCTTTGGTTCAGTTAGACATTTTTGCCCATCCGAGTCACCATAGAGTCATAACTTTGGATATTTATGGGTTTGGTCTTAAAGGCAACATTCCTCCTCAGCAAGGAAATTTGGCTTTCCTCACAAAGGTAATAATCACAAACAACAGTTTTTATGGTTCTCTGCATAATGATTTGGATTGATTATATCGATTGAGTCAATTGATTTCAACTTCAATAACTTCAACTTGGAGATTCCATCATGCTTTGGATTCTTGCCTAAGCTCCAGCAAGTATTTTTGAGTAAAAACAACTTCGTAGGGGCTATCCCACTATCTCTTGGCAACTTATCTTCACTGCAAGAACTTAATGTTAGTCATAACTAGCTTTCGGGTATCTTAGCCTTCATTTTCAACATAGCTTCGATGGGAATCCTTGATCTCAGTAATAGCCAGCTTTCAGGTTCTTTTCCCTTCTCATTTTCGACATGCATGTTCGATGGAGAAATACCATATTCCACTGCCTCAGGTAAAAATTTGCTGCAATGTTTATCCACTTCATTGTATTATTTTACAGGAACTATATAAAAAAAAATAAAAAAATCCGGAACTTGACCATCCTTAAGGAGATTTTTCTTGACCATAATGCATTCCAAGGTATGATGTAGCCTAGTTATCATGAACATCATGTAGTACTAAAGTATATACTTCAAGAAAATTTTCTTTTGCCGAATATTTATATCTTTTCCAGGAGATGCTGAAAATAATAATTTAGTAAAGACTCGAAATACTCAAATTTATTTATTTCTCGCATAAACTTACAAGAAATAAACAACACTTTTAAATACTTAAATAAAGATTTTTAACTTAATTACGAAACCTTAAGGAGGAAGAGGTATTTATACTTAAAACAAATTGTTCTAAGCCATTGATCATAGTTCTTACATTAAATATTTTGACCAATTTCAACCATTGAATTTAGTCTTCATGTAAAACACTAATATTTACAATATTTAGTTAGCAATTTTTTACCATATCTAGTGCATTATTTTTTATCATATATAATATACTAATTTTTATCATAAAGACAAATTAGTATTTTAGATTAAATTTAAAATTCAGCAGAAGAGCTTCTAGTAGAAAATGACCTTATAGGGCCTATTCCTTCACTTATCTTCAACCTATCAATGGATTTGTGAATTAATAGCGTGGCCATCCCGACAACATGTGTCAACATCTTCCATTTCTCAAAAGTAGAGTTTTTTTAGTTATTTTAATTAAGGGATGGACTTAACAAGTAAAATTTTAAATTTTAGGGGTATTGCCGTAAACTTGGGGGGGGGGGGGGGGGGGGGGGGGGTGTGGGCGGGCGCGCGCGTAATCGGGAATTTGCCTAATTAATTGTTTCCTTCCTTTCTTTAATGATATAATTCATGATTTCAATTTTTAATATTTTGATTAGTTACACTTTAATACTTTTATTTTTTATATAAATTTCTGAAATTGAGTTAGATAAAAAAAGTTAAAATGACCTTAAATTAAACTCATAAAAGATACTCAAATTGACTAAAAGTACAAAAAATATTTATCCGAGTAAGATAGAGTTGACTCGTATCGTGATAGAAGGTGCTGCACATTTCTAAATTTATCTAAAATTAATAAAATATATAATAAATAAATGAAGCAAGAAGTCTCTAGTATAAACTAAGAGTACTTAGGAAGCAAATAGTAACTAGTGCTCAGTAAAATATTGAAAGAATTCTCTAGACTTTTTTTTACCACAAGATGAAATTCACTGACTTGTAAAGACTATACGTAGGTAATTGTGTGTATAATTGTAGTAGTAAAAAAATGTTACTTGAGTGTTACTAGCCTGTTTCTTACTTACGTGCTGCTCCCCTCTCTCATAGATATTTACTTACATATTCACTTTTCTTATTCCTCTTAGATTATCACATCATGGCCTTACCTACCAACAGGCTAATCATCACATCCAATTCCTTCGGTATAATCCATCATTCCATAACACTAATAAAAAGTTTTACCCTCAACCATCATACCCGTACTAGTTTGAGTCGGTTTGAATTGATTCTCTTTATCAATTTGGTTTGCTTATGTTATTTACAACGGTTGGATTTAATTTTTAAATTTATTAAAAACTAAACCGACCCCAAAAAAAAATAAAAATGCCAAGGCCCTATGCGCAAGGATTATGATATAATTCACCTAGAAATTTAAACAATCGCGTTGCCCAACATCTCAGCACACAGCTAGCCATTGGAAATTAGAAAAAAAATCTCTCAATTTTGAATTACATCAAATCTTTGATTATATGAATAAAGAAAAAAAATATTACTTAAGATCATTATACCTATTGCTTTCAATTCTTTAGTTGAGAGATGCGTAAGCTAAGACTTGAGGGTCTTTTTCAAAATTAGCCATTTCTTCACTGGGTAAGGTAATCCATGCTTCAATTCCTTCACCGTCGCTGGTCTGTAAGAGAATGGCAGCCTGTTCATTCTCCCCGGCAACGCATACCCACATGGGATTTCCCCACCCGAAATCAGCTTCATAATATGGAAGTCTAGACCAATCAGAAACTGCAAAAATCTTACTCTTTAAAAGTCCTCCTTCAATTACCTCAGCTTCATGAACGTTCGCTTTATACTGGTCAACTGCCTTCCTTATAGATTCGTGAAGTTTTCCTGCTAAATAATTATAATCAATTCTCTTATCCATCGGCAATCTCGGAATTGCCACTATCAGCAAGTTCCCAATACTTTGCGGTGGTAACGGTGGATTCATTTTATTTCGCAGATTGATGGGAATTACCGCTGCTAATTGTGTAGCTGTAAACTCGTCTCTTTCTCTAGTCGTCGCCACATTGATCAGCGAACCTAAAATAAGCGTCGATATGGCCTCAAAACGTGTTGGACAATCAAAGTATGGTCCATCGCCCATTTTTTCTCTTAAAGTAGCTATCTTTGTACCATCAAATGTAAACAATTTGGTTACAATTTCAATTGGAAACTGATGAAGTTTGTCGTAAAGACTTTTCGCTGGGGACATGACATCATATATACATGGACGATAGGTAGGGGTGTAATCGACAATAACATTCTTAATGTCATTGGTGGCACCACGTGCAACTTCAGCCCAATTTTTAATAAAGTTAGCAGCTGTTGTTGCATCGGCAATCAGATGAGTGAAGCAAATAGAGATTACGATTCCACCACAAGCGAAGTAATTGACCTGGACGACTAGGTTGGCATGATAAGTGCTTGGAATTTCTTGTAGATTACCTTTGAGTGGAAGAAGGAGTTTCAGTTGATCGTGGTCCTTCCTCTGAAGAGCCTCAGACAACTCATTAGCTACTTGAGTTTCAATAAAGATCACACCATGATCGTTACAATCAGTCGAAACTCCGTCTTTAATTTGTCCTGCAAAAGGGTAGTAGTGGGATAAGGTTTTTTGGAGAGAACTTTTCAAATGATGTGAAATTTCGATGGCATTTCTGCTTGGTGCTGAGTAAAATAGAATCATGGGGAAATAACAATCAGGAATGATATCATTTGGAAGGAAAAGCTTATGGGTTTTCAAGTGTTGCAGAGTTGGAGAAGACGGTTTGATAATTTCTGTAGAAATGATTTTGATTTCCATTTCTAGCTTGATTTAAAAAAAAAAAATGGTTTGATGATTGATTCTGTTAAGTTTACGTTTATGTATAGATACATATATACATATACATATATTAATAGGTTTTATCTTTGGCGTAGAATAAATGATGAATTTGCATATATGCGTAGGTATAATTCTCCATAAATTCTCCAGATGGGATGACATAAAGTCTCCATAAATTTACGTGAATTATTAATTACCAAATTAGTTCTTTCAACCTCCCAAAATTTGTAGTCATTATTAGTGTGTCTTTTTCACATAATTATCAATTACCAAACTATAAACATCAAAATTTGTAGTCATTGGAGTTTTAAAATGCACAAGATTTCGGTTGTTTACCGAACTCCTGCCACTTCAACACTATATGTGCCCTCTGCTATTGTTGTTTATGCTTTTTGCTCTCCACGCTGTTGGGAGGCTTCTATTCTTGCAATCTCTGCTGCTGGGAGATATTCTCTGTTTCTGTTTCTGCTGCGACTATCTTATTTTGAAAATTAATCTCTAGTCTGCTGTCCTTGGATGGAATGCTTCCTTTGATGTGGCTGTTTGCTGTCATTTGTTGCTGGTCTTATTGAAATTTACTGCTGTTATTGTAACACTCCAAATTTACCATACCAAAACATATGACAAATTTGAAATGAAATTCAAAACTCTAAAATTTTTAATATACAATTAACTCATCAAAAGAACAAATAAATCTCAACATGCAATTATATTGCTTAAATATTCAAAACAATGTCTTAAAATTAGATAAAATTTAATATTAACTTCAATTTCTAATAATCCAGGCTCAATCGAAAATCTCTATTATCTCACAATTCAACTATTCAATACTTCAATCAGCTGTAAAATATTAGTGACGAGGAGTGAGTTGTCAACTCAATAAATAAATTTGTGCATAACATTTATAATTTATTAAATACTTACATTTAAAAATAAATTATTATTTAAAAAATATGTAAGCATAATTATAGAAATATCTATTCAATTCAATTATTAAAGTTCATATCACATAAAATACAACTAAAACTATAGGGTGCATTTTAAAGTTCAATAACTAGTCAATAACATAACGGTAATAACTGTAACAGAACGATTATAATAATCGTAATATAACAGTAATGGAATTGTATCTATGGACAATGAAAAAAATATTTAACACAAACATATTTCTATAGAAAAATATTAACAATTTCTAATCCTTTAACATCTATAAATAGGTGGTATTATAAATTCTCCTCCACTTAATAAAATTTCATTCTCAAAGTTTACTATACCTTATTAATCATGCAGATAAGATAAAAAAATATATATATATGTAGCCTCTAACATTTCTTAGAAATAAAATACACAGTACTATTTTGCTAATGTCTAAGCATGTTGCTTAGTCATGGCAAGAACTCGACCTTGGGTCTTGCTTTCTCTGACCATCATCACCTTGGGTATCATCTTGTCTTTTAGATCAATCCTTTATCTTATGATCAATTTCTCCACAGTAAAAGCAAGCTCTTGTATTTAAATAACATTTACCACGATGAAAATTGTCCCAACATGTACAAGTTGGAGCATTTCTTTGAATATTAGCACTACTAATATATTTTTGTCCATTCTTGTTACCTTTGTTGTAACCTTGAGAACCTTGTTTACTCGAACCCCTACCATTAGCTCCATCATAATGGTTTTTCTTATTTTGATGATCTCGTTTGACTTAAGACTCATTCAAATCCCGTTCAGTAATCAAAGCTCTGTCTATGACATTAGAATTTACATTTAACTTTAGAATAGATATATCAGATCTGATAGCCAAATGTAATCCTTCTTGAAAACAGTTGCACTTGCTACGCTATTCTGCAACTAAGGTAGGAGCAATCGTAAAGAAAGAGGTAAATTGTTCCTCATACTCAGCTATAGACTTATATCCATGCATTAATTTCAAGAAATCAGCTTCCATCTGATCACGACCATACTCAAGAAAATATCTATCTAGGAAAGCTGAAACAAACATTTTCCTACAAATAGGTCTTTCATCTTGACCATTCCTTAGCAAGCGAGCCTTAGTCTCCCACCAATGACTTGCATCAACCTAAAGTACAGATGAGGCAAATATAACCTGTTGCTCATCATTACATCCCAAAGTTAGAATTATCTTTTCAATTTGTTTTAACCATGTTACAGCTACTATAGGATCGATGGTTGCATAAAAATATGGTGGTCCTAGATTCTTAAATCGTTATAAGTCACTGTAGCGCTACTTTATTCTCCAGCACATTACTGTCACTCTAAGGAGTGGCTCGATTTTCAAGTAATTGTTGTACTAGGCTACTTTGTTGCTCCACAATCATATCTATCATTCATACTATAGGGTTGGCTTCTTGCGCAAGTTCACAGAGAGTGGGGTTAGCAGCACTAGTAGTTCCTTGAGCATCAATTATGCTTTGTGTAGCTTCTTCGGTATTAGTACTAGTGGTTTGCGCCATTCTATCTATTTGTAGCTAGTTACAGATTTTAGAAAGAAAAGAAACTTTATTCATAACAAAACAAGTTAAAACAAATTTACATGCTTTTGTAACTATTTCCAAAGAAAGGAATCTAAATCCCCATAAATAAATCAACAATTTATTGCTCTTCCATCTTACTAACTTAACTAATAAACAACAAAAAATAATCTTTTTTTTTTAATCATCTTTGAAAGAGCATAAATGAATAATTCAAACTTTTATAATAAGTAAAACCTTATTTTTACCTTTATTGTCATTTTCATATTACTAATACTTAAATATTGAAGTCTACATAATCATAACCTAGCTTTGATACCAAAATTGTAATACCCCAAATTTGCCATATCAAAACATATGACAAATTGGAAATGAAATCTAAAACTCGAGAATTTTCAATATACAATTAAATTGTTAGAAATGGGCTTGGGTAGAACTCAACCCAAAAGCTAGCTTAAGGGAAAAGGGTGCCCAATCCATATATAACAAAGATGGCAGCCTAGTGAGATGGCAATGTGGGACACTTGACACCCTCCCTCATGCGAAGCGTGGATCAGATGTGGGAGAGGTTAGAGGAACAGAATCCCACAATTACCTAGAAGTTGGCTCTGATACCATGTTAGAAATGGGCTTGGGTAGAACTCAACCCAAAAGCTAGCTCAAGGGAAGAGGTGTGATTTTCTTTGCTAATGGTTTTTTTTTTTTTACCTGAGGTGAGATTTTTTCTCGACCTGAGCTTGACATTCAAATTTGGAATAAGCTGACCATCTAATGTGGAGGAAGGTTCGCCTCAAGGTTTCATATGAGTTGCTCATATGACATCCAATCCCTTCAACTCAGCAAGATTCCGATTAGGCACTCTTTATCGTATGGCTTTACTGATCTCAAGCTATTTATCCCAAACATCAAGCCTCCAAGATTTTAGTGAAAAAAATTTTCACTAGAAACTATATTTTCTGGTCTGACCTACGAGGAAACGTATCTAGTAAGCTTTACCCAAGTGATGACTTCATTTATGGTCGCGTCTACCTAAGGCTACCTAATGTGGCTTAATCTAAGTGTTATATTTTGAATGGTTGGGATCTATACCTTTCATAGGTATAAACTTTTTTGCATATCCAAACTCTTTAACAAGTACATTAACTTGCATCAACTCCATCCACCAGAGCAACTTCTAGTTCTAGCAAGTGAAACAACTCTTCATCTCTGGAAAATCAAACTTCAATCCATAAATTCTCAAAATGTTTTTCTCTTTTTCCTGATATACATTTAATGCGAGCATGTTATCTTGCCTTTCTACATATGTTGTGGATTGACAATGGGCATGATTCATGCGTGTTTTGCAATCATATAGGTATAGAGCGTGATTCATAACTGTTTTATTATTTCACAACTGTTAAGCATGATTGTGGACTTGTTTACAAATCTTTTAATATATAGAGGCATTTTGATTTCACATGTTTGGGATTTTTTTAATGCGTTTCCCAAAGTTTTGGACATTATTTGAATGTTCAAAAACATAAAATATTTCTTATATGGCAATCTGCTAGAGAATGAAATAGCCTGACCAACAATATAGTATAACTTTGAAAATCACTAACATGAACTAAGAAACTTAATTATCTTCCTCAAACATACTTCACCAGACCAAAAAATTGTCCTAGTTCTAATATGATGTTTCTTAGGTTTCACCATACTAACTAAAGGCTCCTTTATATTGCCTTAGATTCAATGGCAAGATTTGATAGGCCTGGAAGTTCCCAAATTAACTTGTCAGACTTTGGTTTAGAATGCCTATCCTCTAGCTCTTTTAGCTCAAACAGTATAGATTATGAGAATTGGTTCTATATACCCTTTAAAACAAGGCTTTTTTAGCACTATGATATCTTTACTATTTAGTCTATTTTGAATATTAATTTTTCTTTTGAGCGTCTTTATGTTTATTTTGTAGGTACTGAGGTGTTTTAATGAAAAGACACAAAAATAGAGCACAAGCAAGTATCTGCGACCCTCTCCATTAATCTTGGGCTAAAACAATAAACTTAATGTTTTGCCTAATCGCGCCATCAAAGCGTATGGCCACGCCATGCTTCGTGTTCCACAAATGCCAGAACAAGGAAGCAAAGTTGAGGGGGCCAGTGATTAAGGTGCAGCTGCACCACTAAACCTGCCCCTTTCATATGACAACACTGAGCACCACCTATCCGCATCACCTTGTTAGCCCAATAACATCCCAACTTAGTTTTTGACCCTTGGATATGAAATTGATGGCCTAATTTGGTTAGTTCCTAGGATTTTATTTTTTTCAATCATTAGCCACCATTCCATGTTTGAGAAACTTAGATTTCATAGAGAGAAAATGAGAGAATTTACAAATCAATTTAGTAAGAGAAAGTGAAAATTTTGCAATTCTTGTTGGATTTCTGGAGAAAGCACGAAGATTAGTGGATTACGCACATTATATAATTAGTTTTATCTCTTCAAACTCTTTAATTTGTGATTTTATTGTCTTTATTATTTTTATTACATTGATGATTATAATTTATTTAATGAAATTGGTGTGGATGATGTTAGAATAGGCTAATTTCTTTATCTTAGGGTCTTGAGGTAATCTATTCAAATCATGTTTTAATATATTTCAATGTTGTTCATGTTTTAAAGTTCATTCAATTGTATTTATCCTTGTTCTTAATGCTTTTGGCTTTCTTTCAGTGAGTTAATTGATTTGTGTTGAATGGGTTGAAAATTGGGAGAGTTTAATTAATTTGCCAAAATAGAAAAACTATAATTTGGATTTATGTGAATTCACGAGAACATCAGAGGCTAGATAATCATATTATCTTTTAAAATTACAAGATACAATGAGGTAATTGGATTTTGAATAGATAACAATAGGTCATTTTTAATGCGTATTTAATCGAACGAGTCAGATAGGTATATAAACTCCCATAAATTAGACATAAGATCGCGCTTGACACTCGTGAGAGAGAAAGCAAGATAAAAAATAAGCCTGTAATTGATGAATTGAACTTGAAAACATTAATAACACCTGACTATGATAGACGAGAGATTTATTAGATGAAGTCAAGACCCTATGATCCTTATTTTTTCATAATTCATATCTCATCTGTCTTCCAATTTGTCCTTATTTTAGTCATTTCTTAATTTCATTTCAATTTTTTTTTTATTTTTACCATCTAAAAGTTTGGTTAGCTTAGATAAAGTTGTATTTTATAATTGAAATTCTAAGTTCCTGTGGTTTGACAAGTTAATTTCTTTCAATTTACTCTCTGTACAACTTTATATACTTACAAGTAGAGAAGTTTCGTATTATACTTTTTTGGCACCATTATCGGAGACTTTTTTTTAAATTTAGCTAATATTATAGTTGATTATTTGACTTTAATTTAAGGTTGTATTTTCAGTCTTGTTTAATTTTTTCTTAATTTTGAGTTTTTTAGGTGCATGCAAAGAGCGAGGAATTTAGAACTTATCGCATTTGATCTAGAAATCAAACAAACTCTTCACCAACTTAGAAAATAAAAGAGAAATTGATTTAGAGCCATAACTGCCAGAGCAATCATCAACAACTAATTATAGATTATTTCAGGTAGGCAATCAGTGACAATTATTCTAGAATAGAATGCCCAATCATTAGTGTCAACAAATTTGAGCTAAAACCAACACTAATTAGTATGGTGCACCAAAATCAATTTGGAGGATCACCGTTTGAAGACCCGAATATGCACTTGGCAATGTACATTGAGGTTTTGAACATCGTGAAGATGAATGAGGTTATGAAGGGTGCTGTTAGATTGCATTTGTTCATTTTCTCTCTTATAGACAAAGCAAGAGGATGGTTGCAATCCTTGCAACCGAGAAGCATTGTAACTTGGGAAGATTTGGCGCAAAAGTTCTTATCTAAAGTCTTCCCACTAGCAAAGACAGCTCTTTTGAGGAATAAAATAGGAATTGTAAAGCAACATTATTTTGCACCATTTTATGAAGCTTGGGAGAGATTTAAAGATCTGCTTCGAAAGTGTCCCGAACATGGTTATTAGGATTGGTTCCAAATTCAACTTTTCTATAATAATGTAGTTCATGCAAAGACTGTTGAACAAGTCTTGGGAGATTTCAAAGATCAGTTTTTATAAAAAAATGCACGAGCAATCTATCAAATTCACAATCTTTAGCATATCGTTCACAAGGTGCCATGACAGTTTTGTCATATTACACAAAAATTAAAGGTCTTTGAAAAGAATCAAAGACATACCAAATACTTCCTACTTGCAATCAGATAAAAGCATATTATGTTGAGAGAGAAGAAGATCGATTGATGTAATTTTTTATGGATCTGAATAACACCTATAAGGTCATTCGCGCTAACATCGTCATATTGTCACCACTGATCAATATATGTCAAGCCTATTCTCCGTCACTTAAGAAGAAACGTAGTAGCACATGACATTAGAATCAATCGAGAACTTTTTTATTGTTGTTGTAGTACATGGCCAAATAAACAACTCTTCAAACAATTCCAAAGATAAATATTGTGATCACTATAATAAAGCAGGTCATCCAATAAAGAAATGTCGAACTTTATAATTTCATTATAAGTGTTCTGACAAAAAAGGTACTGAGGATAGGTACAAATATAAAATTGTTACATGAGTTCTTAACAAGACAAAAAGTTAAAGCAATCGACAGAATCAACCATAACAATGACAAAACATGGTTCACGGGGAAACACAACTTCCTTTTTGCTGCTAATGCAACAAATTCTTCACAATCTTCACATGAGGGATATCCACGAGACATTAGTACTCCTGCTTATATCTCCAATTTGACGAATTCTTCATATAACATACCGTAAACAAGCTATAATAATTACAACTCCTCCAAATCATTACAAAGTCTTTCCACATAACAACTTCAGGAACTTGCTCACGTCATATCTATAATAAATCAAAATCATATTTTCGGTAATAACAATGCTTATTGTTCCGTGTAAAATTAACGAATGCAAGTGCACGTGTCGCAATCAAGTAATATAATGATAAGAGAATGTCGATCCCACGAGAAACGTTAATCCTATAATTACCGAAGATGATTAATTTACGAATTTATCTAAAGGAATCGAAATAATTTTTAGTTGACAAAACTAAAACTGACTAAAATTGACTATTAAGCAAAATAATTAAATGATTCAACTAATGGAAAGATCTAGGGCTAATGATTTTATTGTATTTGATCGCATCTAATTCTTCAGTTGATGTTGTTCTAATTTAAAATATATGTTGCTAGTTAATTATCCTCAATTATTTGACAGTCTCTCTCAAGAACAACCAAACCTACTTTGCACCTAAAATTTCATTATATCTCTATGTGAAATTAATTAAATGGAAGTGTATTACGATTTGTGATAATTTCTAATTAAAGTACATAAACCATATTAGTATATCTTTATCTAAAATGCAACGTACGGTATTTATCACACGGTATAGATATGATATTCATTTCTCAATTCCTATCAATCCACAATTCATTCAAATATTGGCCAAATATTCAAAAGCATTAATTATCATGATAAATACTCAACACCGAATCTCAAATCAAATGAGCAACACAATATTAGAAATTGGATGCTCCAAATAGATTAAATCATTACCCTAGAAAACGAGTTTAGCCACACAATGAGTAGATTTCAAATCCAAAAACCATGAATTTAACAAAAATCGCCCTTCAATCCCTTCTTATTCTCTCCTTTCCTTCCAAAAGCTATCCCAAAATAAGACCAAACCTTTTTTCTTCCAGTCTCCTCAATTTTAAGTTATAGAATCGACCAATTTGGGGGAAAAAGCGCCAAGCAGTTGTGCGCCAGAGTGCCGCAGTCGCGCACCTGATTATTCATTTTGGCTAGCTAATTTCAATTAAGTCCCTTTACTTTTGATTATCCTGAACATCGTCTCTTATTTTTATACTTTTACAAATCCAGCCAATATTACCCCTATGTTGTGATAGTTCTTCATTTTAATCCTCATTTTGTTGCATTTTGGTCCATGCTTCTCTTATGCTTTGGTCCTTAAACGACTTCCTTTTTTAGCCAAATCAATCATTTTTTTAGCCCAATTCACTTTAGATGGTTAAATCTATCATTTTCTGTACAAAACAACCAAAATATTTTAAATCTAAATGAAACTTGAGGATTAAACAAACAATTAAAGTTTAAAAGTAAATGATTAGAGCATGTTTTACGCACTTATCAAATACCTCTACACTTAATGTTTGCTTGTCCTTAAGTAAATCAAATCAAATCAAAGAAAAATGAGGTAAAAGACTTATCAAAATTATTCACAATTGAGATTAGATGAAACATTTGAACATACTTTTAATTATAGCAAAATAAAGCCTTAAAGATTAAGTTACATACTCGAATTAAAGAAAACAGTGCTTTCATTTTGTCCCAAATCTAACTTGAAAAACAAATATCATTCTACTCAAAGCTTCCTCCCGCGTGCATGTGTGAAATGCCACAAATATTGGGTTTGATTCAATTCGAATAAGTTTATGCATAATTCAAACTCAATTTGAAATTTTAGGGATCTCCATAAGCTTAATTTTCATGTCACTCTTCACTAATGTAGAAGGAAACCACATCAAGGATCCTTAGGACTTAATTGAGCTTGTAATGATAGGCCAAAGTTAAGGTGGGGAAAACGGATCTTTAAGTGAGGTTCAAGCACCTTAATTAACTCAACCATCCTAGAGATTTTTCTTCAATCCTTTGATCATCATCCAATTTCAACATTTCCTTATTCATTTACACCCATCAGTTGATGATTTGAACTTGCATTTACGCACAAAGGGTATGTGTACCCCCAAAGTTATTTGCAAAGGTTCCTCATTTTTTTTCAATTCGTTTTTCAATATTTTTTAAACCTCGCCCTACCTTTTGACGCGAGTTCTTTATGCTTACCTAGCTATGAGACCCGGTTACTCGATAAGAGTTTGACTTATTTTTCATGCTTTTGCTCATAATTGGCCTTGCTCTTATCTTTTGATGCGAGTTCTCCATGCTTGCCTAGGCAGCCATGAGACCCAGTTACTCGATAAGAGTTCGGCTTATTTCTACACTCCTTCAACCTCCCTTGTTTTTAAAGCTTTAGCATGGTTGGAAATTTAGAGTGCTACTCAAAAGGAGGGTATTTTTATTTCATGCTAGCTATTGTGTGAATAATAAAAGAAGAAAATAAGTTTTTGGGAGTAAACTAAAGATTGATTAATTCTAGGTTGGCTTGAAAGGCTTAAATGTACCAAAGAATGCCTAATTATTTCGTTAATGGAGTCTCCTCTAGGATTTCACCTCAAGTGACAATCAATTAAGTTCTAGAGTTCACTAGGACTTAATATCCTTACAAAGCTTATATAAACCTTCTCCAAATTTTCACACACCCAAGCATTTGTGACTAAGTGCTAAATTTTTTTCTTTTAGGAACTATTAGGTAAAATAAATTTGTCAACAAGTCAAACCTAAGGATTATGACAACATCCATCATTTTCTACTATTTAAGCATTCACCAACACAATTATATCATTGGCTTTCACTCAGCTAAGCCAAAAGCATGCTCTACCACAATAAGTTCAATCTCAAAAGGAAATGGTCTCATATAAAAGGACAAAGAAAAGAAATGACTAAAAGCAAATAAGCATAAAATTACCAACAAATAAACAAACACGTAGCATTTTCCACAAAACTTAAAGCATTTGCTAAAAGTTTCTTCATCTTTTTTTTAATTAATTTTTTTATGCACAAAGCAAAACATAATGCATGCACACAACATTTCCTACAAAACACAATTTATTTCCTAAAAGTTCCTTGATACCCCTAAACTTAAGGAATACATTGTCCTCAATGTTGAAAGAAAAGAAAAATGAAAAACAAAAGAGGAAATAAAGAAGAACATACCTCTCATTGGTCATCATCATTGTTGTTTCCGTGGGAAGGTGGGAATTATGGTAATGATGGAAATTGTGCATCGGGGCGTAATTGCTGGAAGTATGAAGGAAAAGTGTTGAAATACTCCGTTTGATATTGCTGCATCCTGACCTGTTCTTGGCGAATTTCATTGATTTCTTTTCCTTGTTGAATTATTTGATGATGAATTTCGGCTATATGTGATGGATTGTTGTCATCTTGAGAAGACGAGGATGGCCTGGTTTTGTCACTTATGTTGACATATAAAGGCATTGATGGATTTTGTCTATATCTTAACCTTTCCTGATAGACATCCTCATAACCTGAGGTAATTCTCCTGAATGCTTTTGTCACGCATGGGCTTTTCCTGAGGCAAGTAAAAGCTGGCGTGGTGGAGGAACTTGATTATCTTGATCTACATGAAATCCTAAGCCGGATCGGAGAGGAGCACCTGCTTCTTAACAAATGAATTTTGGAATTGCAAGTCCATCTATTGGACACACCGAATTTACTTTTAACTCCTCATTTTCTATTCGTACCTCGGTCTTTAAACATAAGGCTGTGATGAGACAGGGATAAGTGTGTCCACCCGTTGTTTTAGCTTTCCCTTATCACCTTCCTTATGTCAATTGTAATTTTTGCGCAAATACAATAAGTAAGGCGACCTTTTTGCGATGACTTCATTGAGTTGGGAGGTGGGCATAAGATTTGAGTAAATAAATTTATGCCAAGCTTTAGGCATATAGGTTGAGTGTGTTTTCCAAAAAAGAGATAAATTTGCTAGACTTAGCCCGGCCCTTCAACCATTGAGTGTCAGGGACACACAATTGTTCAATAATCTTTGGGTAATTCTCATCATTCCTCCATAATGCATCATATAAATCCTTTGTTTCATTAATGAATGGTAGGCCATAATAGGCACTAATAGCCCTTGAACTGAATGAAATTCTTTTACCTCGAACAAGCACACAATCATTGTCATGATTCACCGAAGCATTAGTATAAAATTCCCTTACTAGTGGTACTATAGCTTGTGCTAGTATATCGATGAGTGCTTCCCATCTCCCGAATTTGGTTTCAATACCCGCTCTTTCACTAAAGCTTTATCCTCTTTTTCAAATTTGGTGAATTTCTTTTGTGCTTCCAATGAAACAAATCTTTTATTATCGAAAGAGGATGAGGCTTTTGAAGAATTACCCTTCTTTAGTGCCATTTTGACTCAAAATTTTCGTGTGAGCAATTTATCGAACACTTGGAATGCCCACTTTTCCTACCACTTTTTCCCCCACTTCAACCTTTGTTTTGCATTTGTTTTGAGTTTTTGCACGTAAAAATTTTTTACAACTCATTTTCTTGAGTTTAGGCCAATTAGTTTCCCAAGGTTTAGCCTTATTTGTTAAAGCTTAACTTTTTATAGTGCTTGGTGAACAGTGAATAAGATAAGCATAATTTCCAACAAACAATTGTGATCTATCTTTTATCCATAAAAAGCAAAATAGTTCACTATAATACTCTTGTTTTTTTTATCGAGACCTATCGTTGGTATCAGAGTAAGAACTATCACGGCATCTAGCAAAGAAAGAATTGAGACTTTGGAACAAGGATTAGGAGGAGTACAGAACATGATGCAACAATTGGAGAGTTGAGTGAATGATTGTCTACAATGTCTAGATGAGTCTCTGAAAGCTTTATCTGAAGCAATGTTATCTACTTGAGGGTCTACTTCATCTCATGCCGTTGAACGAAGGAATCCTTCTTAAAGTCAACATGAAGAATCAAACTGTAACCGTATGAACATCATCCTACTAAGCACGAAGCTAGAATTTCCACACTATGCTGGAGACAACCCAATGGAATGGTTTAATTGAACGGTTTAGTTCTTTGAGTTCCAAAGAGTTTTGAAGGCCAAAAGGTTGGCTTAGCTTTCTTTTATTTAGAAAGAGAGGTAAATCAATGGTGACAATGGCTTAACAGGTCCTATAAGGAGGAGAATTGAAAAGTCATTTAGGATATGTTCACCAAAGCTTTATGGGCTCAATTTGGACCCACTGATTGTGAAGATTTTGACAAAGCTCTCTCCAAAGTTAAACAAAGTAGATCTCTACATGTATATAAAAAAGAGTTCAAGAAAGTGGGAAACCGAGTACAAGGATGGACACAGATCGTTGGCACTTTCACATGAATATTAAAACTAAAGATCGTCGATGGAATTCGAATGTTCAAACCCAAGACATTGAAAGAGGTTATTAGCTTAGCACGTCAAACTACCTTAATAGCAGCAACCAAGAGATTGAGCTGGGATAAAATGCAGAAATAAAAGGCACAGTGGCTTTGTTTCAATTGTAATAAAATATTCACTTTAGGTCATAAGTGTCAAAAACCTTAACTACTCCTTCTTCAATGCCAAAGCAGCAATAAAACCAAAGAATATGTGGTAAAGGACAAAGAATTACAGCTTGAAGATGTTATAGAAGATCAAACTAAACTAGAAATCTTATTGTAGGCCCTAACAGTTTAGGATGAGAGTAGCAGCCACCATTAGATCACAACAAGTGATGGTATTGAACGGCTATCAAAGGGTAAAGCAAAGAGATCATACCTAGGAGACAAGATGTGAAAATTGCCTCTCGTTGTGCATTGTCACTCTCATCCCTTTGCAGGAGGCAAATATTATGGAAACGAACGAAGCTTGAAAAAGTAATGCCCTTTATCGGTGTTTTTTTTACTTGAAAATCTCATTCGGGTAATTTATCGAACACTTGGAATGCCCACGTCTACTACCATGTTGTCTTGCCCTCCAACCATTGTATTATCTTCCCCTTACTCCTAAAACACTTACCAAGTGCTTCTAAATGACCAAACTTAAGATTTCAACTTTAAACCTCACTCAATCAATTTGTCGAACACTTTGTGTGCAATTTTAAAAACTATCCAACCAAACAACAAAACCCTTCATTTTCACCAATTTTTTTTTTTGTCACAAAACAGCTACAAACACTTCTAAGATATCAAATATCCAACAACTTCTACAATAAAATCAATGCATAAACCCAAATTCGTCCACCAACTCATAATTTTCCTAATTTCCGAATTTAAATGCACAATGAAAATTTAAGTTGAACAATAGAGAGAACTTACTTGAAATTAGTTGTGAAATGCCAAGTTGGAGGATGAATTTATGTGGTTTGTGAAGGAATTGGATACAATTGAATGGATAAGTAGTCTAAAGGGTTTTGGTTTATGTTTTGAGAGTGTTGAGGAGGGGGGAAACACTTAAGCCAAATAATTAAAGGAGGGGGGGCTGTGCAGGCACGCTGTGGACAAAAAGGAGGCCGCAGTCGTGCTCCCAAATGGCACGGTCGCGCACCTGCTTCTGCCACAAGTGCAGAATTTCTGCGAGCATGGAGCTGCTGCTCGCCCAGATTGCGTGGTCGCACACCCAAGGCTATCATATGATATATCCACTTGAAGCCACTGATGTCTAGTTTCTAATGCCACAAACTGATTGCAATTCCGAGTTGTGTACACAAAGTTATGACAGGTTTAGTACACCATATGCAGAATGTCAAATTCTGCAGTTTTCACTCAATATCAATGGAAAGCTCCTAGACTTGCACTTATGCACCGAAACTTCTCCTCCATCTCCCAATGTTGATTATGAGCTTTCTAAAGTTATCCACCTACAAAAATACACACAAAAATAATTTCATTAATGTTAACAAACAAAAAAAAACTCACTAAAGAAAAATTCACACAAAACACAATGAAACTTGGGTTGCCTCCCAATAAACGCTAAGTTTAACGTCTTCAGCCGAACCAAGTTCTTTCATAATAAAGAAAGACTCAAACACCATCCGATGTGATGATGATCTTGGATTGCTCGAACTCATTCTCCAAATAATGCTTCAACCGTTGTCCATTTACTTTAAACGTTCCTCTAGTTTCATGATGAACTTTGACTGCACCATGAGGAAACACACGAGCCACTATGAACGACCCTGACCATCTTTTCTTTGGTTTATTCGAAAATAACTTTGATCTCCAATTGAACAATAGAACACGATGACCTGGTGCAAAATGTTTCCCAAGAGCCTTTCTATCATGTCATTCTTTTGTCTCTTTCTTGCAAATTTTGGCATTCTTGTATACATCTTTATGGAACTCCTCCATCTTATCTTTATGAGCATCCACTACACACTTGTAAATGACATCAATCCTTGGTTTACTTTGAGATTTCATGCCATGAAAGATGTTGAACTTAACTTCTTCCTCATTTACTTTTAATGTCAGCTCACCATGCTTGACATTGATCAAAGCTCCATTAGTGGCTAAAAATAGTCTATCAAGAATGAAAGGAATCTCATGGTCTTCTTCCATATCCAACACTACAAAATCTGCTGGAAATATGAACTTATCAACCTTAACCAGTACATCTTCCACAATTCCTCTTGGATGCTTTATGGATCTATCAACCAATTGAAGTAACACGGTTGTTGCTTTAGCTTCACCAAGTCCCAATTTCCTGAAAACAGAAAAGGGCATTAGATTAATACTTGCACCAAGATAACATAAAGTTTTTTCAATATGAAACTCCTCAATGGTAGAAGGTATAGTGAAACTCCCCGGATCCTTCAATTTTGGAGGCAATTTGTTTTGCAAAATTGCGTTGCATTCTTCTGTAAGCATCATAGTCTCATTTTCTTCCAATTTCCTTTTGTTACACAATATTTCCTTCATGAACTTTGCATAGCTCAGCATTTGCTCAAGTGCATCTATAAAAGGAATATTAATATGTAACTTTTTGAAAACATCAAGAAATTTGGAAAATTGCTTATCTAGCTTGTTCTTCCAGAGACGTTGAGGGAATGGAATTGGTGGCACGTATGGTGGAGGCAATATAGCTTTCTTTGGAGGAGTTAGTTCTTTCGGTGGTGGCCTTGAAGGACTTATTTCCTCAGGGGTGTGGCTGGTGCTTATCATTTGCTCTTCATCATTTTTTTCCTCTGTTTTTGCTTGATTAAAGGATGAAGATTCATGTTGTTCCCTATTTTGCTCTTTCATATTGTCTTTTGGTTCTTCAAGCTTCTTCCCACTACGAAGTTTAATGGCATTCACGTGTTTTCTTGTTCTCTTGGGTTAGTTTCGGTATTGCTAGGCAATGATCCTTGCTGTTTTTCTGTCATCATACTTGCAAGTTGACCCACTTGCACTTCAAGATTCCTAATGGAAGCTGCTTGATTTTGGAACATTGTTTCAGTCTTTGTCATGAACTTGGAAGTGTTTATGGTCAGTTGAGCAAAGGCCTCTTCTAGGTTGACATTTTTCTCTTGAGGTTGGAATTTGGGTGGTGGCCTTGCAGAATTTTGATTTCCCCTCCAAGAGAAATTGAGATGATTCCGCCATCCTTGATTATAGTTGTTGGAATAAGGATTGTTCTGCTGGTTGTAGTTTCCAACATACAAAACTTGTTCAGAAGATGATGGAGCAAATGGATTTCCAACTTGACAATCGGTGCTAGGATGATTGCCGCCACATAACTCATAAGCCAATTGTGGGATATGAATAGAGTTTGTTGTCATGGCTCCAAGTTGCTTGGTTAAGATAGTGAGTTGGGCAGTAAGTGTAGAAATGTTATCCACTTCATGGACTCCTAAAGCTTTCTTTGATATCAAACGCTCAGTAGGCCATTGATAAGCATTGGTACCCATTTCCTCTAATAAATCATAAACATCATCAGTTGTCTTACCCATAAGAGCACTCCAGCTGCTGCATCTACCAATGTTCTTGTTGAAGCTCCCAATCCATTATAAAATGTTTGAACTTGAAGCCACTTGGGTAAGCCATGGTGTGAACATCTTATCATCATTTCTTTATACTTTTCCCAAGCTTCATATAATGACTCCCCATCAAATTGGGTGAAGATGCGAATATCATTCCTTAGCTTGGTTGTTTTTGCTAGAGGGAAAAACTTTGCCAAAAACTTTTGTGCCAAATTATCCCAAATAGTAATGGTACCCAGCGGAAGTGAACTCAACCAGCTCTTAGCTTTCTCCCTTAGAGAAAACGGAAATAACCTCAGCTTCACTACATCATCCGATACACCATTATGTCTGAAAGTATCATAAATTTCCAAGAATTTCGCTATATGGACATTCGGATCCTCATGTGCTAACCTGCTAAACTAAACCGAAGTCTGAATCATTTGGATGATGGCTGGCTTAATTTCAAAGTTGTTAGCTTGAATAGCCGGCCTTCTAATGCTAGTCAAGACTCCATTAACCGTTGGAATAGCATAATCTCTTAGAGCTTGTTGATTTTCTGCCCCATCATTATTCCCAATATTTGGTTCCATGATACAAGTTTGCGGTTGCGTTGATGCTTCTCTCTTCTCTTTTCTATTCCTTCTGCAAGTTCTTTCTATCTCAATATCGAAAGGTAATAGAATACTACTTTCGACTTTTCTCATGCACTAGAAAGAGAAACCTGTAAAAACAAACAAAAATAAACTTTAGATTAAACCCGATATTAATCCAAATCGATATTATAAGAATTTAACACTCTCTGGCAACAACGCCAAAAGCTTGTTGCATGTAAAACTAACGAAGGCAAGTGCACATGTCGCAAGCAAGTAATAAAGTGATAAATGGATGTCAATCCCACGAAGAATGCTAATCCTATAACTATCGAAAGTGATTAATTTATGAATTTATCTAAAGAAATCGAAATATTTTTTATTGAGAAAATTAAAATAGACTAAATTACTATTATGCAAATCAATTAAAAGATTCAACTAATGAAAAGTTCTAGGGCTAATGATTTATCGTATTTGGTCGCATCCAATTCTTCAATTGACGTTGTTTTAATTTAAGATATGTGTTGCTAGTTAATTATCCTAATTTATTCGATTGTCTCTCTGGAGATCTCTCGAGTCTACTTCGTATCTAAAACTTCACTATATCTGTATGTGAAATTAATTAAATGGAAGTGCATTACAATTGGTGATAATTTCTAATTAAACTATGCAAACCATATTAGTATATTTCTATCTAATATGTAATTTACGGTATTTATCACACGGTCTATATATGATGTTTATTTCTCAATTCTTATCAATCCACAATTCATTCAAATATTGGTCAAATATTTAAAAGCATTAATTACTATGATAAATATTCAACACCCATTCTCAAATCAATTGAACAACACAATATTAGAAATGGATGCTTCAAATAGATTAAATCATTGTCCTAGAAAATGGGTTTAGTTACACATAATATAGAATTCAAATCCCACAATCAAGAAGTCAACGATTGATAATATAATTTCAATTAATTACAATATTATCAAATTCAAGACTAAATTAAAAGAGGAGAGAAAGAAAAACTAGACGAGGAGAGCTTGAATCCACAAAGTTGATGAAAATCCTCCAATCTTTTGATGAAATTCCCCCCTCTTTTGTTGATTTTTTTCCTTCTCTCTCTAACAATCCTCTCCCTTTCTCTCTAAAACCTAAACACCAAACCAAAAAATCTCTCAAAAGTCCTCTTTTTCTCATTTTTTAGGACTTTAAAAATCGAAAATCTCCCAAAAGTCCTCTTTTTCTCATTTTGTAGGACTTTAAAAATCGGCAGAACTTGGGGGGGGGGGGGGGGGAGAAAGGAAGAGCTGCACGGTTGCGCGCTTTGGTCGCGCGGCCACACACCCAATTCTGACCACCAATTCAATTTGGATGGAAAATATCAAATTGATCCCTTTATGTATATGTAATTAGATATTAAGCCATAGCGTGAGATTATCTTGCACTTCAGTCCTGCTTTTGTTGCAGTTTGGTCCACTTGGGCAGAACGCGCAACCGCTTAAGGCACGACCACCTTCTGCCAAGAAGGTTGGAAAATCCGGAAAATAACGATTAGACCCTATAATTTTGATTATTTTGACTTTTATCTCTTATTGTGATATTTCTACATTTTAATCCGTACATCTCTTGCACTTTTATCTCCAAACATCTTCCTTTTCATGTAAATTTATCCTTTTCGAATCAAATTCGTCTTGGATAGTCAAATCTATCATTTTTGTAAAAAATAACCAAAATACATCAAATCTAAATGAAACTTGAGGATTAAACAAACAATTCAAGTCTACGAATAAAATGATTAGCGCGTGTTTTACACACTTATCAATCGACCTCGACAAATCTACCTCCACCAAAATTCTTGCTTAAAAGCCAAATTTCTTTTCACAAGTAGCTTGATCAACATGTAATAAAATGCCTAGACCATGAGCCATCATCAGCAAAATCCTTGCATGCTAGTATTCAAGGCTAAGGCCATATGTTGTTACCTATATTTGAGCACGGGACATAATTTTTGGTTCAAATAGATTAAAGTTAGGTTGCCATTCAAGTTCGTGAAATGATTATATAAAAATCCCTTTGCAAAAGGAGCTATGCGCCCAGGTCTTTTAGGTTGCCAAATTTTGCTGAGATAGTTTTGAAGTTCTTTTAGTTTCATCGGCTTTGATCCGAGTCGAAGGACTATATGCCCAATGAGATTCGTAAAAACCTCAGACTTATATGAAAAATGTCAATACATTTACCATCGTGCCAGTTCAACTTTGTTGATAAATATTTCTACTACTTATAAATAACCATATTAAAACACAAAAATTACCAAAAATAAAAATATTTATAAAATGAAATATTTAGTAATTTTATAATAATAAAATTTTTTAAATATTTCAATTTAAAGTTATTAACTTCAAACTAATTACATGTAAAAAAATAAAATTATTATCTACATAAATAATTTATTATTATTTTAGTTTGAATATACAATTATTATTATCAATATTAATGACTTAAAAATTATGATATCTAGATTTATTTTTAGAAATTGTTTTAAAATAATTTTAAAAATTATGATAATTTACGTTTATTTTAAAAAATAAATCTAAATTATCATAGTTTTTTAAGTCATTAATATTGGTAATAATAATTGTATATTCAAAATTAAAATAATAATAAATCATTTATATAGATAATATTTTTTTACATTTAATTAGTTTGAAATTAATAACTTTAAATTTGAAATATTTTAAAATTTTAATTATTGTAAAATTATTTTTAAATTATTAAATATTTCATTTTATTAAATATTTTTAAACATGGCTATTTATAAATGATCTAAATATTAATCAACAAAGTTGAAGCGGTACAGTGGTAAATATATAGACATTTTTTATATAGGTTTAAGGTATTTTTCAAATATTAAGGGGGAATGGGTTATTGGATCAAACAGTCGGGGGAATGGGTGTTGCAGTCTCTTCTGTCACACTGGCCATGGTTTCAGAGGTGAAGGAGAGAGAACATGTGAGAAGAAAAAAAGGAGAGAGCCTCCTACCTATTGTTTTGTCACTGAGTAATGCATTAATATTGCTTATCCTGGCCCTCATATTTGTGTTGCTAAAATGCCGAAAAAGAAGGGCGAAAATACCAAATGATTTTGACATGTTACCACAAGCAACTTGGAGAAGAATTTCATTTTGTGCACTTGTGCGAGCAATAGATGGGTTCACTGAGCAAAACCTACTTGGTGTAAGGGGTTTTGGTTCAGTTTATAAAGGATTTTCACCAACAATTTGAGGAAGGATTTAAGAGTTTTGATGCTGAATGTGAAGTTATGTGTCACATTCGTCATCGAAACCTTGTAAGAATCATCACCAGTGAGAAGCATTGGTGCTAGAGTATATTCCTAATGGGAGTTTAGAGAAGCTTTTGTATTCTGATGGCTATGTTTTAGATTTTTTGCACAGGCTGAATATCATGATAGATGTTGCTTCCACCTTGGAGTATCCCACTTTGGTTATTCAATCCTTGTAGTTCATTGTGACTTAAAGCCAAGCAACGCATTGCTAGATAAAGATATGGTGGCACGTTTGAGTGACTTTGGAATGTCAAAAACTTTTAAGTGAAGAACAGTCTATGAGACATACACAGACCGTGGCTTCAATTTGTTACACGGCATCAGGTAATTCCAAATCATAACTTTTTATTTCTCTTCATTTATATAATGTTAATAGTGAAACTTACTTCAGTACGGAAGAGAAGGAAAAGTGTCCAGAAAAGCTGATGTTTAGAGCTATGGAATCATGTTAATAAAAACATTTAGAAGGAAGAAGCCAACAGACGAAGTTTTTTCCGGAGAAATGGGTTTAAAGCATTTGGTTAGTGACTCGTTACATGGTTCAATGATGAAAGTTATGGATAACAATTTGTTTAGAAGAGAAGATGAACATTTCTATTTAAAGGAGAAATGTGTGTCATCTGTCTTGGGTTTGTCCATGGAGTGTACAAGAGAGTCACCTGAGGAGAGGATCGACATTCGAGAAGTAGTGACCAGACTAGTGAGAATCCAAGCTAAATTACTTGCAGATACCAAAACAGATGGATGTGTTTTTGTACAAGCTTATTTTATTTGCAGGAATTTTTCATGGAAATATTGATCATTTATGCTAGTTATGGCTGCGCATTAGGAATAAACAAATTGAGTTGGAGTCAATACTTCCTTTTATGATCCAACAATATTCAATTCAATTCCACCAAGATCAATTTAAAATTCAAAATTGGGCCTACCCGAGCTCCAACATTTTTCAAATTCAGAAAAGTTTTGATTATTTTGTTTCACATAGGTCCGAATTTGTCCACTTCAAAAATCTCAAACCCAACACTTTAAACGAAAAAGCTCAATTATTTTAGGCGTTTCTAATTCTATAAACTCTAATATATATCCTATATGAAAGTGAAACGAATGACCATGCTTAATACCCAAAAGTTTAAATAATATCAACTTGAAGTTTTTCAATAATACTACAATCAAGTCAACAAAAAAAATCAAAATTTTATTTTTCATACAAATTTATTATGTATATTAAATAAAATTATTATTGTTTTGTTTAGAATTTTTTTTGTATCAATTGTACAACATTGTTGCGGGAAAATTTACTAAATTTACATGTCGAATCGTGATTGTTTGATCGCTTAAGTAGGCCTTGTTTTGCTCTAGATGGGTTTCAATATTGTTGGGCTTTTGAATCCAAATTAAATTTTCTCACCCCTTTATGAGTTATAAGGAATAAAGTTAATCACGTTAATACCGTGCCTTATGGTCCACTTAGAAGATATGAGCCTCAAAAGATCCATTATATGATTAGGCTAATACATAAAGAATACAAAAGCCTAAAAGGTTTTTTTTTTTTAAAACCCAAAATGTTATTTTAATTAACTTAAGGTTAAAAATAAGTATTTTATTTCAAATAAGATTAGCTGGACCACAGTAAGTGAGAGGTGGCATCATCTATAGGCGCCAAAGATTAAGTAGAAGCTATTGAGACTCAAAAAAGGATGCGGAAGCTCAATTTAGATGCTTAGGCTCAACTATTGAGAGTGATATAAGGCCTATTCTAGCGATCAACCGATCATATGATTTGACACATGAATTGGATAGATTTCCCTTGCGAACAATAGGAAAAATAAATATTAGACTTCTAAAAATAAAGTAAATAAATAATATTATTACTTTTATTTTTTATTAAACTTTAGGAATTGAACAATTATTTTTCTTGGTTAACTACTATTTTATATGGTTGATAGCCATTACACTAATAAATTGGGATCTTAATAGGCAATTAATAAATTTAAAATGTTAAAAAATTTACATTCAATATTGCCACCCCTTTAAATCCCTCTTAGAACGCCAATTTCTTTATTTACAATTTTAAATTTAATTAAATTATGTAAAAACATATATCCAATCAAACTCACATATTTTAGTTTATGTTAAACACTCTTTACATCCTATTATATGTATAACTCATTTGTACTTCTACTAACTTTTAACTTTATACTATACTTTTTTTTTAACTATAAACAAATAAATAAATATTTTATTCTTCAAGAAATTTGTAGAGTTTTAACTCAATAAAAAGTAGTCATAAAGAGAGAATTAACATGAATAATAAATTTTCAATCACAATTTTGAATTGAGTGGGAAGTTATCTTGCTACAAATTAATTAAACATATTTAAAAAAATTCAATTAATCATTTTTAAACATTTTAATTCAGCAATATCAAAGTTTGCAAAACTAGTCTAATTAGGTTTTGTAAGGTGAATTCCACTTTGTATTATTACTTTTTCAGTGTCTTGAATTCCTCCATATACAAACATTGACTCATCAATGAAAATATTATTTTTTTAGTGGCTCTGGTGCTCTTAAAATTACCACCTAAAATCCTCATTTATTATAAACAGATTATTATCCCTTTTTTAATAGTAGTTAACGAAGAAAAAAAATATTTTTAAACTCAAAACTGAAAATAAATATAATACTAATTATAAGTATTTATTATTATTTTTTATTATAATATAATTTAAATTAAATGTATTTATATCTGGCCAAAATATGAAAATAAAACTAAAATAATATTGATAAATGTTATATTATCAATGTGCTATAAAATAATATATTTATTTATTTTCTTAATGTATTTTAGATAATTATATTTTATTTTACTAAATTTAAAAAGTCTAATAGTTATTTTTGCTAAATATCTGTTATTGTTTAAAAGTATAGTCATCATGTTATAATATAAATTACAACTTTAATGTATATTTTTGAAATCATTGAGACAAATTAGCCTAATAAACCAATTACTTTAAGGACTTATAAATCTTTTTTTTCTTTATATTTATCAAAATTTTCGTGATATTAGAATAAGTTATAAGTTAAAGATTTATTGTTAAACTTTTAGAGGGAGTTGTTCATCACTTGAATGATTTGTCACTGTGAAAAACGGTGTAGAGAGTGAGGGATAAGAAACAATAGGATACAATTTAATTAATATATGAAAAAAAATACTAATATATGTTCTACGTGAAAGATGTTATTGGAACAATAATTGTGAGGTCTATTTAGACTGCTATTAGAAAATTAAAAAAAATTATTTTATAATTTAAGATTAAAATAAGGTTTGGTAAAAAATTTTAATACATGTTTGATAAACTTTCCCAAAACGAGAAATTGTATTAAATCAAAAGAAACCAAATTAGAAATCAAGGGGAGACTAGAGTAAATACCGATCGAATCCATTCACGTCTATTACTAAAAACTTATATTTTCAAAATATAGCTTTTTTTTGACAAAAACGATTAAGTAAGGATTTCAAGGTCTATCTGTCTCTCTCGATTTTTCTTTCTCTGAATTAAAATTTTCCAACAATTTCTCTCTTATAATTACCATTGAACAAATAATTAATAATAGTATTTTAAAACTTTTTAAAAATTAATCCTTATAATTTCTTTTCTCTGGGAAACAATGTATGACAAGATCACAAAAGAGTTTATTAAATAACCAAACTATAAATCAAGGGAGGACGAAAAAGTACTCATCCTTGAAATAGACAAAGAATGCAGACAAGTGAATAAATATTTTGATAGCACTTAGAAAACAAGGACTCAACAATATTTTTAGCAGAGGAATTTATTCATATCCTTTATTGAAAACTCCCTGATCTCAAGATGTGGCATATCCGAAGTAAGACATACACAAGGTATTTATTTTTCATAATCTAGCCCTTTTTGACACAAACGGTTTCGCATAAGAAAGAAATTCAGGATCTTGTTCAAATTTAGCCATTTCTTCCTTAGCCAATACAATGAATGCTTCAACTCCTATACCATCGCTGGTGGGCAATAAGCATACAGCCTTAACATTCAAGGAAACAAGGGATACCAATATGGGCTTTCCCCACCCAAAATCAGCTTCGTAAAATGGCATTCTAGAAATATCAGAAAAATGAATCACAGCACTGTTTTCAAGTCCTTTAACTAGACCATCAACATGCATGTTATTCTTATACTGATCAACCACATTCTTGACAACTTTGTGAACTTCTGCGGCTAAATAATTGTAGTCAATTTCTTCATTAATCGGCAATTTCGCAATTGCTGCCGTCACCAGACACCCAAGACTCTGCGGTGGTAATGGCGGATTCACTTTATTTCGCAGATTGATAGCAATTACTGTTGCCATTTGTTTAGAAGTAAATTCATGAGTTCCTCTATCTGCATTCTTTATCAGCACACCTGAAATAAATGCGGTTATAGCCTCAAAACGTGTTAGATGATTTAAATATGGGCCACTACCAATTTTTTCTCTTAGAGTAGCTATCTTTCCACCATCAAAAATAAAATGTTTTCCTACAAGTTCAGTTGGACTATAGTCCCAAGGATTTTGTTCGTAAAGACTTATAACTGATGCATGGGCATCGTATGGAGTATAGATGGAGGAACAATCAACAGCCACGTCCTTAATATCATTGGCACCATGTGCAATTTCTGCCCAGCTTTTGACAAAGTAAGCTGCAGTTGTTCCATCGACTAAGAATATGATTATAGCAAATAGTGATTGCAAGCCCACCGCAGCTAAAGTAGTTAATCTGCACGACTAGGTTGGCTTTACTATAAGTAGTTGAAATTTCTTGCGTATTACCCTTTAATGGCAATAGCTGCTTAAACAGCTTGTTGTCTCTTTTTTGAACAAGCTTAGACATCTCGTCACCAACTACTTGTGTCTCGATGAAGATTGCACCATGATCATTACAGTCAAAGACGCCATCTTTAACTTGTCCTGCAAAAGGGTAGTAATAGGTTAATGTTTTGGACAAAGACGTTTTGAGATGGCTCGAAATTTTCATGGCATCTTTGCTTTGTGCTGAGTAAAAGTGGATTACGGGAGCGGGCATGAAATCACCAAAACCGACATCACTAGGAAGGAAAGGCTTGTGGTTTCTTAGCTGGGCTGGGGTTGGAGAAGAGGGCTTGATAATTTCAATGGACAGGATTTTGATTTCCATTTCTATTTTCTTGTTAGAAGAAAAGTGATTTGATGATTGGCTCGAGTTGAGTTACATCTTTATATATTGGAATTTAAGCATTAGGATATGGTGGATTTAAGATTATAAAAATCAAACCACAATAGTTTGGATTTCTTTTAAGTTCCTATAATTTGACTATTCGTATCATAAAACTTAAATATTTAAAGAAACACAATAAAGACTATTAAAATATAAATATCTTAAATTAGTTGTTTTTTTTGGTCAAAAACGGACAGCTAATTAAAAATGTTACTATTTTATCCGGTGGCAAAGCCACGTAGGGGCAGGGACCGAATATTTTTTGAAATTTCAGTTTAAAAGTATCGATTTTATCCTTCTACAGTATATAGATTTTGTTTTGGCCCCCACAATATTTAGAACATTACATTTTCGCCCCCCTTGAACAACAATCCTAGCTCCGCCACTAATTTTATCTACACAACATTCCGATGATCACAAAGTAGAAATGTTTTGTTTATACATAGATTAGACTAAGATTTTGAAAATACATAACTTAAGTCCTTAAAGTTTTAAAATTATATAACTTAAATCTTTATTCTCTTTTTATTTAATTTAAGTCTTCGACCATCTTTAACTGCCATTGTTAACAATCATTGACAGTCATTAACTATTGTCTAATGTTATCTGTTTGAATTATCATAAATATTGTTCAACTCTTTGTTAAATATTCTACTAATGATACTATCACCGTCGTCAAATATCAAACATACAACTCCAAATTTACAACGTATGATTTTTCAAACGATGATGATAATGGTATTATCACATTTAATAAAATTTTAAATGATATCCATAGTAATCCAAACTAATAATATTAAATGACAGTCAATGGTAGTTAATGGTTGTCGGTGATGGCAGTTAAAAGTGGTAAAGTATTTGAATGAAATAAGAAGAAAATAAGGACTTAAATTATATAGTTTTAAAATTTTAAGGATTTAAGTTATGTATTTTTAAAAGTTTTGGTTTTTGAGTTCTTTTCCACAAATAATAGGGACTAAAATAATAAAAACTTTTTTATAATTTATCTTTTAACAAGATACGTACAATTTGTTTATTATATATTTATATAATGAAAGATTTGTCCTTGAGCAATATGATTATTAAATCTTTATGACAATGACATAGAGAAGTAATTTCACAATATTGGGCTTAGTGTTAGTGAGTATTAGATAAATTTAGTTATTTATCTTAATAATGTTTATCAAATTTAATTTTCTTAAAAAATATTAAAAAATTAAGTAAATTATATGAAATATAACTGCTTTTACTTTAACATTTCTAAATACACCTTTGTCCAAAATAGATTTGGCAAGTATCTCTCTCCCATTTAAGATGCAAGTTTTCATATTACCAACACATTTTGTCTCTTCAACTAAAAATGAATCATTAAACTATTCAATTGATTAATATCACTTTAAATAATTAATGACTTACATTACAAATTTATATTCTTTCAAGAGTTTACATAATCACTATTATAAGATATTTTAAACATCTACCTGCCTTACTTTGGTGCAAGGGGACATTCTAAAGAAACTTCAATTAAATCACTTATGCGATAGAGGAAAAGAGGATTCTTGGGTTTTATTTCTACTAAAAAAGTATTTATTGTTTGGTTCATTTCACAAAATCCTTCAATTGGTATACACAAGAGATAGGCCAACTCTGCAACCTTTTGCTCAAATTCTCGTAGAGTCAAAATCTCATTAGTACGATTCAAGGGAATGGCCCCCAAATCTCTTATTTCTATATAAAAGACACGATTGGCATAAATTCTCTTTTCTATTTTAATGGACTGAGGTAATGTAATTTTTATTTTTAAATTGAATAAGATTAATTAATATGTGTGATATTTGTCACACTTGAGGTGTCAACACTGACAACTTGTCACTCTTGGCTTACATAATTTTCAAGAATAATTTAAGCCCACATAATGTTGTTTAATTTAGACCAATGAAATTTACATACTCCTTCCTATAAAGAATGCATGTCCAATTGCATTCTTTATAGGAAGGAGTATGTAAATTTGATTTAATGCCTTAACTGTGGAGAATATAGATGGAAGAAAAGAAAAATAAATCCAAAAAACTTTCAAAGGAGTTTCAGCCAAGGTTTTATGGTACTTTCCATCCTAGATAAAACGCATGTTCCAATCACCAAAAATAGCTGAGCAAATGATTTGGTAGTTAAATAAGAGAATAAAAGATGAAAAACTTTGCCATCTGGCAAATTCTCTGGCATGACAGTTAGTTGATCACAAATGGCCTGAATTTGCACAACAACCTAGGAATCTTAAACTTGCTCTCTCAATTGATGGGGTAAATCTACATATCGCTATTTATAGTTGTTGGCCAATTACAATGGTGACATATAATCTTCCTCCATGGTTATGTATGAAAAGAAAATTCATGATGCTATCACTATTAATTTTTGTAAACAACTTAGTAATTATTTAGATGTCTATCTAGCACCCTCAATTGAGGATCTTCAAACTTTATGGCATGTTGGTGTAAAAGTCTATGATGCATGGAAAAAGAAACTTTTAATTTACGAGTTATTTTGTTATAGACAATTAGTGACATTTCAACATGTAATAACCTATTTGGGAGCACTGTTAAGGGGTATTTTGCTTGTCCTAAATGCAGGAAAAACACTAGTTCATGTTAGCTTAAACATTGTTGAAAAAATGAATTTTTGGGTCATCTTCAGTTTTTACCGGATAACCACCCGTTTAGAAAGTTAAAAACTATTTTTAATGGTGAACAAGAGTGGGAAAAACCTCTTAAAACTTTGAAGGGGAAAGAAAATTTAAAAATGGTAAAAAAATTGAAAACAACCTTGGGAAAAAGAAGGACAAAAAACAAAAGCATTTTGATAGGGTCAAGGAAAAGTTATTTAAGTAAAAATCAATTTATTTTTACCTAGAATATAGGCAACATTTACTAGTGTGTCACTAATTGGATATTATACATATAGAGTAGAATGTGTGTGATGGCATTTACGGCACAATTCTTTATCAACCAGGCAAAACAAAGGATTTATTAGCCATTGACAGCTATAGTAATTAGCTTTTCTATCATACTATTGTTTCAATTTGGAAACAAAAAAATATACAAATTATGCCAAAAGAAGAGGTTTGGAAGAAATTTGAATTAATTTTATTAGATTTTATCATGAACAGTATTTAATAAATTCCTGATGGTCAAGTTATATATTGAGATCTCATCTCAAGTTGTATATTGGGATCTCATCTAAGAATATTTTGATAAGAGAAATTAGCTGACAAAACAATTTTTATTCTCAGGCTTTATTCCCCACAGTTGGTAATTTAAGAAGCCTTTCAGTGGCTGAACTTAGGTCATTATTACTTGTTGTCTTCTACGCCCAACTTCAGCTTTCTTTCCTCCTTGACAAATTGCAAGCATTTAAGCTATATAAGCCTTGCACACAATCCACTCAATGTCATCCTTCCACGATCCTCAGAGAATCTTTCTGTTGATACCAAAATCACTTGATATAAACTAATAATTTTATTTGTACGGGGGAAAGAAGACCCTTCTCTTGTCTCTTTCCTTTCCTTATATACTTATTTCCTTAAGATTTTTGGAATAATAATCTGAGTTCAATTCTAATTATATATACTTAAAAAATTTGGTTTATCTTTGATTTTATGAAACAAAACTTCTTCAAAAGGATTTTGTATTGAGCCTAACTTTAATAAGAAAATTTGATTAAAGTCTTTTTTAATTTATACTTTTACTCTTTATCTTTTGAATATTTCTTCTTTAATACAGATTCGGTAGCTATGTTGCTAGGATAATATATATGCAAAAAATTGACTTGATTTTTTATGTCGGGAAAGCGGTCCAATACTTTCTATTTCCCTGGAAAAGATTATTGATGATTACTGCAAAATAAGTAGCAGTAGTCTTGAAGAAATTGACTTTGGTAGGCATGGGAAACAATCAACTGACTGGATCAATTCCAATAACATTTGGGCAGTTGCAATTTCAAGAAGTTGATGTTGTTAGGCTTTCTAGATCTCTTCCAACTACATCGAGTAATCTTGTTTCCTCAAGAGATCTCTTGTTATGCTTTAATGGATTAATTTCCGTTATACCCTAGTTCTATGGAGCCTTTAAGGACAAGAACTTGTGCGATCAACGGGTGGGTTCACTAAGCACAACCTACTTGGCCTAGGAAGTTTTGGTTCAGTTTATAGAGAGAGACTTCAAAGGACCTGGATCTTTTTCTAGTATGGGATATGCTTGGCTTTCAAGGATCTACTGACATGTGACATCGTTGAAAATAAACAGTTCAAATTACATTTTAATTAATTTTACATATTTATTATTATAATTTATTACTAAAGGTAAAAATTATTATTTATTATAATTTCTTATTAACCCACCCAAGAGTTGTCATCCATCCTTCCCCAGTGTCAGCTGTTGCCTTAAATTGCTGCCAATGTGCAATATCATTATGAAAATCTTGAATGAGAAATTTAACACGCTTCCAAATTTCGAGAACCTGAGAAGCCGAGAAGCCAACGACTCAAAGAGTCAGGTGAAGTAATCTTCTTTACTTGAAGAGGATATGATCTAATATCTGAATACCCAAAGACCCAAAGAGTCAAGTGAAGGAATTTGTGAAACAATTCCCAAGTCTTGTGGAGCACTCTCATGCCCCAAATATCTAAATCTTTCTTTCAACATGCTAGAAGGAGAAATTCAAAACTTTACGCCTAAATTATTTGTGAGAAATCTTACATTGTATGGCTTCCCAAGTGCAAGTCTCACTATGCAAATCTAGCTCTCACCATATAAGGAGAACAATTGATCTCCAACGAATTGTTTTGCCATTTGAGTATTGCATCAACAATACTTGTTTCGATCCTCGTACTTTTCTTGATAATGCCAAAAGAGAAAGTCAAAAATTTCAAACTTGTTAAGAAAAATCAAGCAAATAAACAAATAGAAAACAACAATCATCACAAGCAACACCAAATTTTTGTGGAAAACCTTTAAAATTTTCAAAGGTCACCAAAGATGGAGGCAAATTTTCACTAAAAATGAAGACGAAAAACTATACACAATTTGCCTTAAACTCCAAATATATACTTTTCATTTGAGTGGGGTTTGAACTAAACTCGGCTCGAATCAAACCCATATAATATATTTACACACACACGCACATATATATATATACACACATATAACATAATAAATGGCTTCGACCCCCCAACTACGTTAGCATACCTCAATATACTGTACCAGTTATCAAATATGAGTTACAAATTCTTCCACTCTAATATATCATCACAAGAAATTTGGAAAGGAATTTCTTACTATGAACTTGTGCGAGCTACAGTTGTGTTCACTGAGCACAACCTACTTGGCGTAGGGAGTTTTGGTTCAGTTTATAGAGGGAACTTCAAAATGGGTTGGAAGTTGCAATAAAGGTGTTTCACCTGCATTTTGAAGAAGCATTTAAGAGTTTTAATGTTGAATGTGAAGTTATTATGAGCAGCATTCATCATACACGGATCTTCGCTTCAATTGGTTACATGGCACCAGGTTATTTCATCTAATTTTTTTTGTTTATTTTAATTTTAACTTTATTGTTTTTAAAATATTTTATTAGTATATAAAGAGTATTTTGTATGCATTTTGATGTAGAAAACAAAAAAGAAAAAAAGAGAAAACTATATATCTATATATTTAAACAAAAGTTATATTAGCAATTGTAATATCGAAAACTTGACGTTTATCTTCCAGTGGTCGTGTTCATTGAAGAAATTGGCTGCAAGCATTGAGTTGAATCTTGGAACCATAGAGAACCGTCACTACCCACACGAGGGAAGGACTCTTTGATTTTAAGACAACGCTTTTTTAGCGTACCTCATTATGCTCAGGCCAGAATTTCTTTACCCTTTTTTTTACTTTAATTTATTATTTATTTAATTTAATTACTTTTTTATAATTTATATTTATAATTGTGATTGTAATATTTATATGTTTAATAGAATATTAATAAATATACCCGACAGTATTTAAGAATTTTAATGCTGAATGTGAAATTATTATGAGCAGCGTTCATCATACACAAATCCTCTCTTCAGTTGGTTACATGGCACCAGGTTATTCCATATAATTTTTTTTTGTTTATTTTAACTTTAATTTTATTGTTTTTAATTGTTTTATTAAATATAAAATGCTTTACATAATAATGAATTAATATCATTCACATCTTGAGGAGGATATTCTTCAAATTATAATGGGGAAGCGTCAATTTGAGGGTACGGCTTTTTTTGAAAAGCTTGTGCTCAATGATAGACTTATACATTATTCAACTTATACAAAGAAACATGAGGGTTTGCTTAGCGATTTTATGTTGAAACTCTTGGAATTATGCTTCTTTCATTACTATTCGAGATGATATCACTTTGGATTTTGTCAAAGGGCTACCACTCTTCTAGGGCAAGAATAGTCTTTTGATGGTTGTAGATAGACTAAGTAAGTATTGCTTATTTTATTTGTAGATAGACTTAGTTTATTTTATTGCTTTATCACATCCATTCTGGGAAAAAATTGTAGCCGAAAAATTATGGAGAATGTCATCAAACTCTATGGCATGCTAAAATCAATCATTAGTGACCGTGATCTCATCTTCATTAGTAAATTCTGCAAAGAGTTCTTCACTATGTCCGAAACCAAGCTGAAAATGAGCTCAGCTTACCACATGCAGACTAATGGACAAACTGGAGTTATGAACTATTGTGTTGAGCAATATCTACGTTACTTCATTCATCAGTGGCTGCAAAAATGGTATAATAATCCATATTGGACAGAATTCTGGTACAATACCACTTATCATAGCTCAACGAAAATGACACCCTTCCAAGCTTTGTATGGTTGGCTTCCTCCCTCAATTCCACTTTACTTTGATTGGTTATCTTGAGTTAACAAAGTTGATCAAAAAACCTCTTGAATCGAGATTAATTACTTCAGCACTTGAAGAAAAAATCTGGAAATAACAGCTAATAAAATGAAGCAAATGACAGACAAAAAATTAAAGATATGAAGTTTCAAATAGGTGATATGGTACTACTTAAGCTACGTCCTTATCGTCAACAAACAACCTTCAAATAAGCCCATCAAAAACTTGCCAACAAATTCTATGGTCCTTATCAAATTGCAAAGAAGATTGAAAAAATCGCTTACCAACTTTAATTGTTAGTAGAAGCAAAGGTCCACCTTATTTTCCATGTTTCTCTCTTGAAGAATTAAGTGGGAGATCATTCACAAGAGAATTTAGAGTTGTCACCAATTACTGATGAAGGTGTAGTTAAAGTAGAACCAAAGAAAATTTTGGATACGCGTTGGATAAAGGCAAGAAGTTTGTTGAAGAACGCTTGGTGAAGTGGAAGCTTTTACCTATTGAAGATGCTATATGGGAAGATATAAAGCTGTTATAGAATGAGTTTCGTACCATAGACTTTGAGGACAAGGATCCACTTCACAGGGGGAGTATTGATAGGCCCAGAAGATCAAAAAGAATTCTTAGAAAGAATCCCAAGTTTTTAGCTTGAGAATGAGCTTGACTAGGTCCAAGCTTTTTGATTTATTTTTGCATTCGTTTTCTGCATTTTTTTTTAATTTTTACACATTCAAATTCGTTACAACTCATTTTCTTAAGTTTATGCCAATTAGTTTCCTGAGGTTTAAGCTTATTTGTTAAAACTTAACTCTTTATATTGGTTGGTGAACAATGAATAAGATCAACAAAAATACTTTACTATAATTACTCTTGTCTTTCTAATCGGGACCTATCAGTCAGGTTTCATTACTATAAATTCATTTGGTTTTGTAATAAATTTGTAGACTAGTTTGGGTTCCTTATGGTTGTCTATCTCTTGGCTCCACTTCGACTGGCGACATTTTTCAATAGAATGACCAAAATGTTTACATCCATTACATTGAATTGGTAAGTTTTCATAGTGAATTTCCACGTCAAAACTACAGTCTGGAAGTTCAACCGTAACAAAAGCAGGTATCAACTTTGACAAACCTACCTCCACCAAAAATCTTGTGTAAAAGCCAAATTTTTTTGTCGCAGGTAGCTTGATCAACATGTAATAGAATGCCTAGACCACAAGCCACCATCGGCAAAATCCTTAGATGCCAATATTCAAGGTTAAGGTCGTATATTGTAACCCATATTTAAGCATGGGATCGAATTTTTCGTTCAAATGGATTGAAGTTAGGTTACCATTGATATAGGTGAAAAACACCTTGGGGCAAAAGAACCACTTCCCCAAACATTTTTCTCATATCACTTTCGTCCGTGAATTGAATATCAAAAAATCCCTTTACAAAAGGAGCCATGCTCCAAGATTTGTCAGGTTGCCAGATTTTGTTGAGATAGTGTTGAAGTTCTTTTATTTTCATTGGCTTTGATCCGGGTCGAAGGACTATATGCCCAATGAGATTCGTAATACATAACTTAACCTGCTCTTTGTGCAAATTTGGTTCGATTTTGACCACCGTGAGCTCTCCCTTGTGCAGAGGCATTGGAACTCTTTAGTATAAAGAGTTAAGTCACTGGGCTTAAAGAGAAGGGAAGCGAAAATAGGGTTGTTTGGTTGTGGTAGTATTTTGTTTTTGGGAAAAATGCCCAATTCCCCTTTATAGTTTAGCCCAATACCCTCATTCCTACTTAAGATTTAAAAACTACCCTATCACCCCCTTGTCCCCTATAACTTTCATGATTTCTTGGTTGTACTCTTCAATTATATAAATATTTTAAACAAAAACCAAACCAATAGTTTAAATAGTAACCAATGTTTCACAATTGCAAAATTATATACTTTTAATGGGAAACAAACCTTAGACTTATATAGAAAATTTCAATACATTCACCATCACACAACTTTAACTTTGTTGAGAAATATTTCTATCATTTATAAATAACCATATCAAAATACAAGAATTATCAAAAATAAAAATATTTATAAAATAAAATATTTAATAATTTAAAAATAATTTTATAATAATTAAAATTTTAAAATATTTCAATTTAAAGTTATTAACTTCAAACTAATTACATATAAAAAATAAAAATATTATCTACATAAATAATTTGTTATTATTTTAGTTTGAATATACAATTATTATTATCAATATTAATGACTTAAAAAAATTATGATAATTTAGATTTAGTTTTAGCAATTCTTTTAAAATAATTTTTTAAGTCATTAATATTGATAATAATAATTGTATATTCAAAATTAAAATAATAATAAATTATTTATATAGATAATATTTTTAAATTTTATATGTAATTAGTTTGAAGTTAATAATTAAATTTAAAATATTTTAAAATTTTTATTATTATAAAATAATTTTAAATTATTAAATATTTATTTTTAAATTATTTTTAAACATAGTTATTTATAAATAATCAAAATATTATTCAACAAAATTAAAGTGATGCAGTGGTAAATATATAAACATCTTTTATAGAAGTTCAAGGTTCGATTCCCATTAAAAGTATATAATCAAGGGAGGACGAAAAAGAACTCACCCTTGAAATAGACAAAGAATGCAGACAAGTGAATAAAAATTTTGAGAGCACTTAGAAAACAATGACTCAACAAAATTTTTAACAGAGGAATTTATTTATATCCTTAATTGAAAACTCCCTGATCTCAAGACGTGACATATCCGAAATAAGACTATCACAAGGTACTTATTTTTCACAATCTAGCCCTTTTTGACACAAACGGTTTCGCATAAGAAAGAAATTCAGGATCTTGTTCAAATTTAGCCATTTCTTCCTTAGTCAATACAATGAATGCTTTGCATAAGAAAGAAATTCAGGATCTTGTTCAAATTTAGCCATTTCTTCCTTAGTCAATACAATGAATGCTTCAACTCCTACACCATCGCTGGTGGGCAATAAGCATACAGCCTTAACATTCAGGGAAACAAGGGATACCAATATGGGCTTTCCCCACCCAAAATCAGCTTCGTAAAATGGCATTCTAGAAATATCAGAAAAATGAATCACAGCACTGTTTTCAAGTCCTTTAACTAGACCATCAACATGCATGTTATTCTTATACTGATCAACCACATTCTTGACAACTTTGTGAACTTCTGCGGCTAAATAATTGTAGTCAATTTCTTCATTAATCGGCAATTTCGCAATTGCTGCCGTCACCAGACACCCAAGACTCTGCGGTGGTAATGGCGGATTCACTTTATTTCGCAGATTGATAGCAATTACTGTTGCCATTTGTTTAGAAGTAAATTCATGAGTTCCTCTATCTGCATTCTTTATCAGCACACCTGAAATAAATGCGGTTATAGCTTCAAAACGTGTTAGATGATTTAAATATGGCCCGCTACCAATTTTTTCTCTTAGAGCAACTATCTTTCCACCATCAAACATAAAATGTTTTCCTACAAGTTCAATTGGACTATAGTCCCAACGATTTTGTTCGTGAAACTTCTAAGTGATGCATAGGCATCGTATGGAGTATAGATGGAGGAACAATCAACAACCACGTCCTTTATATCATTGGCGCCATGTGCGATTTCTGCCCAGCATTTGACAAAGTAAGCTGTAGTTGTTCCATCGACAAGAATATGATTATAGCAAATAGTGATTGCAATCCCACCACAACTAAAGTAATTAATCTGCACGACTAGGTTGGCTTTACTATAAGTAGTTGAAATTTCTTGCGTATCACCCTTTAATGGCAATAGCTGCTTAAATAGATTGTTGTCTTTTTTTGAACAAGCTTACACATCCCGTCACCAACTACTTGTGTCTCGATGAAGATTGCACCATGGTCATTACAGTCAAAGACTCCATCTTTAACTTGTCCTGCAAAAGGGTAGTAATAGGTTAATGTTTTGGACAAAGACATTTTGAGATGGCTCGAAATTTTCATGGCATCATTGCTTTGTGCTGAGTAAAAGTGGATTATGGGAGCGGGTATGAAATCACCATAACCGATATCACTAGGAACGATAGGCTTGTGGTTTCTTAGGTGGGCTGGGGTTGGAGAAGATGGCTTGATAATTTCAACAGACATGATTTTGATTTCCATTTCTATTTTCTTGTTAGAAGAAAAGTGAATTTGAGTTCAGTTACATCTTTATATATTGGAATTTAAGCATTAGAATATGGTGGATTTAAGATTATAAAAATCAAACCACAATATTTTGGATTTCTGCTAAGTTCCTGTAATTTGACTATTTAAAGAAACACAATAAAGACTATAAAAATATAAATATCTTAAATTAGTTGTTCTTTTGGGTCAAAAACTGACAGCTAATTAAAAAAGTTGTTATTTTATCCAGTGGCGAAGCCACGCAGGGGCAGGGATCGAAAAATTTTTGAAATTTCGGTTTAAAATTATCGATTTTATCCTTCTACAATATATAGATTTTGTTTTGTCCCCAACAATATTTAGAACATTACATGTTCGCCCCCCTTGAACAACAATCCTAGCTCCGCCACTGATTTTATCTACACAACATTATGATGATCACAGAGTATAAATGTTTTGATTATACATAGATTAGACTAAGATTTTGAAAATACATAACTTAAGTCCTTAAAGTTTTAAAATTATATAACTTAAATCTTTATTTTCTTCTTATTTAATTTAAGTCTTCGACCATCTTTAACTGTCATTGTTAACAATCACTGACAGTCATTAACTATTGTCTAATGTTATCCGTTTGGATTATCATAAATATCGTTCAACTCTTTGTTGAATATTCTACGTAATGATACTATCATCGTCGTCGAATATCAAACATACAACTCCAAATTTACAACGTATGGTTTTTCAAACGATGATGATAATGGTATTATTACGTTTAATAAAATTTTAAATGATATCCATAGTGATCCAAACTAATGATATTAAATGACAGTCAATGGTAGTTAATGGTTGTCAGTGATGGCAGTTAAAGGTGGTAAAGTATTTGAATGAAATAAGAAGAAAATAAGGACTTAAATTATATAATTTTAAAATTTTAAGGATTTAAGTTATGTATTTTTAAAATTTTTGGTTTTGAGTTCCTCTCCACAAATAATAGGGACTAAAATAATAAAATCTTTTTTAGAATTTATCTTTTAACAAGATACGTACAATTTGTTTATTATATATTTGTATAATGAAAGATTTGTCCTTGAGCAATATGATTATTAAACCTTTATGACAATGACATAGGGAATTAATTTCACAATATTGGGCTTAGTGTTAGTGAGTATTAGATAAATTTAGTTATTTATTTTAATAATGTTTATCAAATTTAATTTTCTTAAAAAATATTAAAAAATTAAGTAAATTATATGAAATATAACTGCTTTTACTTTAACATTTCTAAATACACCTTTGTCCAAAATAGATCTGGCAAGTATCTCTCTCCCATTTAAGATGCAAGTTTTCATATTACCAATACATTTTGTCTCTTCAACTAAAAATGAATCATTAAACTATTCAATTGATTAATATCACTTTAAATAATTAATGACTTACATTACAAATTTATATTCTTTCAAGAGTTTACATAATCACTATTATAAGATATTTTAAACATCTACCTGCCTTACTTTGGTGCAAGGGGACATTCTAAAGAAACTTCAATTAAATCACTTATGCGATAGAGGAAAAGAGGATTCTTGGGTTTTATTTCTACTAAAAAAGTATTTATTGTTTGGTTCATTTCACAAAATCCTTCAATTGGTATACACAAGAGATAGGCCAACTCTGCAACCTTTTGCTCAAATTCTCGTAGAGTCAAAATCTCATTAGTACGATTCAAGGGAATGGCCCCCAAATCTCTTATTTCTATATAAAAGACACGATTGGCATAAATTCTCTGTTCTATTTTAATGGACTGAGGTAATGTAATTTTTATTTTTAAATTGAATAAGATTAATTAATATGTGTGATATTTGTCACACTTGAGGTGTCAGCACTGACAACTTGTCACTCTTGGCTTACATAATTTTCAAGAATAATTTAAGCCCACATAATGTTGTTTAATTTAGACCAATGAAATTGGTATTATTATATTCAATAATTGTTAATCGAATAATGTAGTATATCTCGGACCAAGATATACCACATAAACTAATTATCTATTCCAAAAAAATATTAATTAATTACTAATTTTTCAAATATAATACTTCCATCGACGATCTCTACAAATCTCTCAATCATACGAAGAGTGAAGATGAACACATCTTTGTGATAAACTTCACATTGAAGTTACCTTAGTAAGCAGATGTATTTTTATCTGGAAAGATTGTACTGATAGTTCATGAAGTATGAGAAATATATGTTTTTACAACAGAAAAAGGTTTCCTGTTTCTTTGTTCTCTACTATGTTTTTTTCACATTGGTTGATATATACAATTGATGCTTCTTGTTAGGCCTCATGTCTTTCAGTCTCATATTTTTTTGGATTTCTCACCTTATTAAACCTTTATTTTCTTCCTTGAGCTACATAGGTTGGGCCTAAGGAAGAAAAGAGCTTTTTTAACAATTGGATCTAAAACCCAGTCAGTAGAAGTAGAGCAAACCCCAAATTACCAACTTATCTATCAGAATCTCATCAAAATAGAATTTCGAATCAAAAGAAAAAAAAAGAAAAGTATATAAGCAAAAGGAAAGCAAAGATAAAGGTTTCTTCCCTTTTCAAATGTACAAACAAATTTATTAGTTGATATTAGGTGATGAAATTTAGTATCAATAGTTGGCACCATCTATGTAAAAGAGACTAAAAGCTAAGCTATTATAGTAAGAAAATTTCGTGAAAATTCAAAAGTTATGTATTTATTTTTATTTGTATTACAAGCAGAATTTAAAATATTTAATCTTAAATTTAATAATTACTAACTTCTAGCTTTCAACTCTTGTTCCATAGAGGGTCCAACCCTTAATAAAAAATTCATTGCCTCAACATGGAGGGCCATCTTCCTTAACAGTGCAGGCTATAATCGGGAATTCGTCGGTCCGACATTTACAAATATATTTAATTCAAATTACAATATAATCGTAAATATTATATTATAAATATGTTACAAAAGAAATTAATATTTATTCATACTTTATTTTATTTAATTTATAATATGTATTATAAATATATTGTAAAATATTATAAAACAAAATACTTATAATGAATATTATATTTATTTTCAGTTAAGATTTTAAGAATATTATTTTTCACATAAAACAATTATCGAAAAGGATTTAATAGGTAGAGAAACTTTAGTGAATATTTTTAAATTATTAAGATTAATCAATATAATACACTACTAGAAAAATGAGCATTACTAATACTAGGCTTCCAATACTTTTGAGAAAGTGTCAAAACTAATGCACAGAAGACGACTTTTTTGGCGAACGATAGATCTATTAGAAATCATTGACATTGAACAATGAATATCAAGATTCTGTGAGACTATAGTATGACCAACTAAAACGACGTTGTTTTGGGTACTATTTGACAGCTAAATGACCCAAAACACACTTTCCCCCCTTCAATTTGGTTTCCCACTTAACTCTAAAATTTTTTCCCTAAACACTCTTCACACTTAAGCATCAAATCCACCAAAACAACCTTGTGCTTGTTCTTCGAATAACCTAAACTGATTTCAAATCAACCCATTTCCAGCTCATATCAACCTCATTTACACTTAGCATTCAGTGAAATTTACCTATATTATCTTCATATAATTGAGCCAACATTGAATATGAACGCTAGCTTCTAAAATCAAAACATCTGCCTAGGTCAGTCATCAAATGTTGAAATCCTCAAGTTATATTTCTTCTCTTAAGTTTTTATTTCATGTACATTGGTTTTAATAGTTTTATTTTATTTTCAATTTCTAGGGTTTGGGTTTGCAATATTGATTATATTTTCATAGTTCGCTTGACTTTATTCTCAATATTTGGTACTTTTTTATTCTTAAGACTAATTTTAGAGTCAATTTTCAAGATGCATGTTGTTTTACAAATGGATCTACATGAAATCGGTAGGTCACATGTGCTGATTTGGAAGCTAATTTATAGATATGCGTGAAATCAATGAGTTATTATAGTGCACATGTTGATTTTTTTTCCTTGTGTTGCGATCTTCATTGTTGAAGTACATGTGCTAATTTCTTTGTTCTTTATGCTGCAATTTTTTATTGTTAGAGTATATGTGCTAATTTTTGTGTTCTTTATGTTGCGATTTTCCACTGTTGGGTGCATGTATTGATCGTTTTTTAATTTATTGTATTGTGATTTTTTAGTGTTGGAGTGTATATACTAATTTGAGACCTAATTTGGAATTTTGTTGATAATTTTTTTATTTTTTTCAATTGTTTATTTATTAATTTAGGAGCATAAAAATTACCTTTTTGTTGCTGTCAGGTATATTCTTTAACCTATTTATATTCACTTTGTATGTGTTCAATATTACTTTGTATTGGATATTGTTGTTGTGGTTATTTTTAATTGTGATTGGGGAACACATTGGAGTGATATGAAGTGGTTGTGGTTGGATATATATTGAAGTGATGTTTGCTTCGTATTGGTTTTCATGTGATTTTTTTCTTTTAAACCTATAAAAAAATTTAATAAATAAAATTAGAACCAATTAAAATTCACTGGCATAATATAATGTACTAGCAGGTATAGCACAAGGAAAAAAACTAGAATTTTAGTGATAGATAATTAAATTTGAGACTTCATATTGCAATGCTTAATTTTAAAAAATCGCAGGTTAATTAGACACTCATGCAATATGTGTTAGCTTAAGCTCATAACCCATTATTTTGATGATAACAAACATTAATAATTTTAACTAACTACACTCTTCTTGTAGTATTTATTGTTAAATTTGGAAAATTTGGAAAGCAAATGTGAAGATTGAAAGAACTCCAAAATGAAGGTATTCAAGAAAAGAATAATAGAACCCTTTGAGCAAATTGAAGGATGAAGTCACAAGCTTGGTATTTTATTTTGTATTATTTTTGTATGCTTATGTTGGTAAGTATATATGATATCTGTGTCAAGCTCAAGAGTTTTTGAAAAAGAAATGTTTCGAACTTTGAAAATTAGACCAAAATGCAAGTTTTTTAAATTGAAAATTAATCCAAATTGCAAGATTTTGCAACCTGAAAAATAGACTAAAATGAAAAAATTTTCAAACTTGTAAATAAAGCTTCTGAACAGTGCATTTTATGTGAACAGTGCACATAAACAATGTCGATCGACCGACTCTTCCAATTTGGACAACCGAGTTGAGGCAGAATGCCTTCGAAATCAATTTAAGCCATTTAGTCTACTGACAAGGCTAACTTGGTCAACTGACCTTCTGAAAAATTAAATTTTGTAGTCCCTAATGGCTAGTATGGCTAATTTTCAAATGTATTCTAAATTTAAGCCTTCGTATTCAATTTAGAACTTCTTGGAACACATATTTGAGAAATATAAAGTCCTTACAATTCCAAAAAAAAACTCCTAGAACATGTTAGGACATATTTATTTAGAAAAGGTTTTATATTAACATACACTGTTTAGACTAGGCGTGGAGAGTTTGACCCTATTATAGATAATATAAACTCCTAAACTTATTCTATTAGTCATCACTTTAGATCTAATGAGTATAGTAATGTTGTGGACATGGTTCAAGATGCTTACGAGCAATGTTATAAATATCCTAAGTATTTTAGGAAAAATTTTGAAGATGTTGAAAAGCTATTATTCTGGGGTTCTAAGCATTCTAAGTTATTTGGTTTAATGAAAATTTTTAATGTGAAAGGGAACTTTAGGTGGTCTGATGTTGGAAGTTCTTGTAGATATTTTACCACAAAATAACACTATGCTTAAATTAATTTACAAGGTCAAAAAAACAATGAAAATGTTAAGCTTAGAATATGAAAAAAATAGATGCATGTCCAAATAATTGCATTTTTTATAGGAAGGAGTATGTAAATTTGATTTAATGCCCGAACTGTGGAAAATGTAGATGGAAGAAAGGAAAAAATAAATCCACAAAACTTTTAAAGGAGTTTCAGCCAAGGTTCTATGGCACTTTTCTCTTATTCCTAGATTAAAACACATGTTCTAATCATCCAAAACAGTTGAGCAAATGATTTGGCAATTAAATAAGAGAATAAAAGATGAAAAACTTTGCCATCTAGTAGATTCTCTAGCATGGCAATTAGTTGATAACAAATAGCCTGAATTTACCAACAACCTAAGAATCTTAGACTTGCTCTCTCAACTGATGGGGTAAATCCACATAGCACTATTTATAGTTGTTGGCCAGTTACAATGGTGACATAAAATCGTCGTCATGGTTGTGTATTAAAAGAAAATTCATGATGCAATCACTATTAATTTCTGGACCTAAACAACCTAGTAATGATTTAAATGTCTATGTAGTACCTTCAATTGAAGACCTTCAAACTTTATGGCATGTATGGAAACTTTTAATTTACAGGTTATTTTGTTATAGACAATTAGTAACATTCCAACAAATAATAACTGATCTGGGAGTATTGTTAAGGGGTATTTTGCTTGTCCTAAATATAGGAAAACACTGGTTCATGTTGGCTTAAACATAGTAGGAAAAATGCATTTTTGGATCATCATCAGTTTCTATTGGATAATCACCCATTTAGAAAGTAAAAACTATTTTTAATGGTGAACAAGAGTGGGGAAAACCTCCTAAAACTTTAAAGGGGAAAGAAATTTTAAAAATGGTAAAAAATTGAAAAAAACTTTGGGAAAAAGAAGTACAAAAAACAAAAGCCTTTTGATAGAGAGAAGAAAAGTTATTTAAGAAAAAATCAATTTATTTTTACTTAGAATATCGGTAACATTTACTAGTGCGGCACAAATTAGATATTATGCATATAGAGTATAATGTACGTGACAACATTTAGGCACAATCCTCCATCAACCAGGCAAAACAAAGGATGTTATTAATACTAGGAAAGACCTTGAAGAAATGAGAATTAGGGAAAAATTAGTATCCGATGAGAAGCAAAAAAATTACCTACCACTAGCCCCTTACACATTGAACAAAATTGAAAAGAAACTTTGTTGTCAAAACTTGTTGGATATTAAAGTTCCTGATGGTTATTGTTCTAACTTTAGAAATGTTGTGTCAATTATAGATTGTCATCTTCAAGGCCTTAAACCCCATGATTGTCACACTTCGATGCGACAATTGTTATTGTTAACAATTCGTAATTGCTTATCAAAACTTGTTAGAAATGCCATAATTAATTTATGCTTCTTCTTTAATTGATTGTATAATAAAGTGATAGATGTTGAGAGTTTAGACAAATTACAAAAAGAACTGGAGATCACTTATGCTTGTTCGAACAATTTTTCCTTCCAAACGGTTTCTATATAATGGTACATTTGACAATCCATCTTATTGAAGAAGTAAGATTTTGTGGGGTAGTATATCTTAGATGATCATATCCATTTGAACGATGCATCTAGGTGTTTAAACGATATGTTTATAACTGCAATCGTACCGAGGGATGCATTGTCGAGAGTCATATTATTGAGAAATCACTTAATTTTTGTGCACAATACCTTTCAAGTGATGACATAATTGCACATTCTATTTTAGCAATTGAAAAACCTGCTGTAGAAATAAATACGGTTGATCCTCAAATGCTAGAGCAAGCACATCTTTGCATTTTGGAAAATACATCTGAAATTCAACTTCATGTATTATAGGTTCTCATTTAACCATATTTTTTTTTCAGTTTATTCTAATATGTCATCAACAAGTACACACAAAATAATTGCCTAAATGACCATTTATATAGGGAACACATGAAAGTTTTGAAAGTTACATGTCTAAAATGATCAAAAAGTCATATATGATTGCAAAATTAACATAACAATAGTTTTAGTGATTGGTTAAAGAAAAAAATAAGTTAACTTCGATGATATGAAAAATAATACCTAATTGTTTTATGCTATTACATTTGATTTCTATTGTTAGATGCTAATTTATGTTTTCATATATGAATTTTAGGTTAATCATGATGTTGAAAGTGGAATACATTTTGATGAAATGGTAAGGTGGTTGGCAAATAAACCTCGATCTTTGGTAACTAAATATGCATCCTACTTTATAAATGACTTCAGTTTTGCAACAAAAGAGCGAGACAACAATCGTGTAACTCAAAATAGTGGAGTTACAATTATTGCAATAGCCATGCAAGTTTAAAGTTCAAAGGATAAAGATCATACTCCAATGACATGGCATTTTATAGGATCATTGATGAGATATGACAACTAGACTATCTTTTGTTTAATAAAGTTGTTTTTAAGTGTGATTGGGTTGACAATAGGCATGTTAAAGTTGATGATTTAGGTTTTATAGTTGTTGACTTGATTCAAATTGGTCATAAATTTGATTGTTTTGATTTAGCATTGTATGCAAAACAAGTTTTTTATGTCAAAGACCAACTGGATAGTAGTAAGTCAGTGGTGTGTTAAGTGGCTGAAAGAGTGCATAAATTTGGGGGTAATAATGAGTGTGATGACATGATTTTGCATACATCTTTATCTAATAAATTGCCTGAGTGTGAGTTAAGTATGGATGATGACGATGAAATTTATGTAAAGTCAGATTGTGATGGTATTTGTAAACATTTGGGTCTAAAATAAATGATGATTCCAGTAAGTGTTTACTATTATTTGTATTATTTTGTTTGTATGTGCATGTGAATTTGAATTTTTTGTTGTTGAAGTTAATTTTCTTATATTATTTAATCATATTTTAAGATATTTCATATCAAATTTAATTATTTAATTATAATAATGTCACAAATTCATTTAATAGAATTCTAAACCAACCAACAAAGATTATTTATGTATCATATGAAATATTTTTTCCTTCAACATAATAAATATTTAAACCCAGAATATACTCCTAACAATACCCAAAATACAAAATACAAAATACCATACTGTAGACATTATTTATGCAATATTAATGTGCTGAAAAATAAAATACAAGAACTAATCACTCAACATATAAAATCACTTGTGTTGGGATATCACCGAAGAATTATGTAAACCCAGAAAAATGACATAGACAGTAAGTTCAAACATGAGGTAACTGATTTGATTTAAAAACCCAAAAGGCAAAAAAGGAGAAAAGAACTTACCAGATGAAGATCTCGCTTGTCAAAGTGAAGGAACTTGTTGTGGACAACAGTATGACAAGTTGTGCTAAAAATGAAAGTTGTAAATATTGGGAATTGTACCTGTTGATGCTGAATTTATATCCAACAACGAATCCTTTGTCATGCCATGGATGGACCTGCAAAAAAAAACTCACAACCAGAGGAAAGCTGGTTTCCTGATGAAAATCCTCCGATGCTTAAGTCAGAGATGATTCTTTAGAAAGGAAATTAATGAGACACAAATTTGAAAGAGTTTGGGTAAGACTAGGGAGATTCAATATACATGTCTTGATTTCTCACCTTTTATATGTTCAGTTTAATTCCACTCACGTCAAACTCGGATAAGGAGTCAAACTAGTGAGATTTTCATGGAAAATATGTTTAGGGCAGCCTTTCTGCAAGATTCTCAGAAATTCTTCTGGAAATTCTTCTAAGGTAAGACTTTGTCTCTTCCTCCCAAGCTCATAACTTGTGCCGACTAAAGACTAAGGCCTCCTTTGAGATATTCAAGTGTTGGTTGACTGCGATGAGAGTTTTCTACAGAAATTGTTCTCGTTACCTGGATAACAGATAACTATGAGGAGAACTTCAATGGACGTGTCCTGGGCAGTTGTCCCTGTGATCTCTCTCAAAGTTTGTCAATGGCGGTTATTTTTATAAAAATTTTAGGTAAAAACCTTCCTCCTGCCTCAATTAGAAATCTAGAACTAGATTGATCTAACCATCTAGTGTCGATAGAATTTTGACTCGAGATATTGCATGGGTTGCCCCAAGGAGAACTATATCATAACTTGGCCTCTTCAATTCAGGTAAAATGACCCTACTTCTCTCTGATTTGGGCTTTACTGACCTCAGGATATTCCTTCTCAAACAGTACCATTTAAGAGAGCCATCATTTCCTAAACTATAAAAAAGCTCAAAATGAGTCCAAGGGGCACCTTTTCTGATGAAACTAAAAATTTTAGTTGCCAGTGAAATCTTATTTCAGTAAAAGTTAGGGATTTGATGTGTGGAGAAAAACACTTCAATGAATATTTAGTCATTTTCACCTTCTAATTAATTATATTAACCCCTGAGGTGGAACAACATTGAATGTCAAGAAGTGAACCATCGTATTCTAAAGCCATGAAGTCGGATCGGGAAGATAGTTAACATATTAAGAACTTGCAAGGATAACAACTGGAAAATGAAGGTAGTTATAAAAATATCGTGGATAACTACCACTATCCTATTTCCTTTAAAACTCTCAGATCATGAGTAACCAATATTTTTGAATTACAAGAGTGAACACTGCCAAAATTTTGCATTTACCAACTCTTTTTCAAAAATCTTTTAAGACTTAAGTATAAGAGGGTTTTCTGCTAAAAGACCGACTTTATGTTGATTTTACGATGTAGGACAAAGACTGTTGTTCGATCTCAAACCTTACTAATTTTAGTATCAAGAATATGTACCCTTCTAATTTCTATTTTTTAAATTTAATACAATATTGAATTAAATATTAGAAAAATGTTCATGTTAAATTTTGCGAAAATCTGATATAAAACAACAATTCCTCTATTTTGTTGCAAATAGACCTATAACAAGAAATACAATCTGAGGAAAGCCAATTTCTTGGTAAAATCCTTTCGACACTTAAAGTCAAATATAGTTTTTAGAAAGTGATTTAGTAAGACAGAAATTTGATAGAGTTTTGCTAAGAGTTTCAATCCAAAAGCATACTTGTCTCCATGGCTTTTTCTTTTTTAGATATTAGAAGGATTTTGTGCAATCATTGCAATCTCCTTGCTATTCTGTTCAGGTTGGTTCATTTTTGGTAATTTTTCTAGGATGAGATTTTGCCTTTTCACCCGATATCACAACTCTACAATTTAAATAAGATCTTCTCCTAGGATATCCGAATGGTAGATAGCTATAGTAAGAATTTTAAATGAAGTGGGGTTGCTGGCAGTTATCCATATGATCTACCCGCTGCACTCTCGCGGTTTATCTTTATTAAAGCTAGTGGTGGAACCTTATCTCCCACGATATATCTAGGTAGTGGATAGACATGGGGGTAGTTTTAAGGAAAATAAGTCCTTGGTCATTATCTCCATTATTTTTCCGTCCATTTCTTCGCTAATAGTTATTTTGTATTTACCTGAGGTGAGATTTTTTCTCGACCTGAGCTTGACATTCGAATTTGGAATAAGCTAACCATCTAATGTCGAGGAAGGTTCGCCTCAACGTTTCATATGAGTTGCTTGAAAGTGATCCACATTGACGTCCAATCCCTTCAACTCAGCAAGATTCCGTTAATCCAAAATGTAATTTTAAAAGATCATATGATTATAGCTAGATTTAAAGATTTTCTTAGAAAGTGTCCCTAACATGGTTTTTAGGATTGGTTCCAAATTCAACTTTTTTATAATAATGTAGTTCATGCAAAGACTGCTGAACAAGTCTTGGGAGTTTCAAAGATTAGTTTTTATAAAAAAATGCATGAGCAATCTATCAATTTCACAATCTTTAGCATCTCTCTCACAAGGTGCCATGACAGTTTTGTCATATTACACAAAAATCAAAGGTCTTTGAAAAGAATTTGAGACATACGAAATACTTCCCACTTGCAATCAGATAAAAGCACAGCATGATGACAGAGAAGAAGATCGATTGATGTAATTTCTCATGGATCTCAATGACACCAATAAGGTCATTCGCGCTAATATCCTCATAATGTTACCACCGCTCAATATATGTCAAGCCTATTCTCTCATCACTTAAGAAGAAATGCAGTAACACATGACATCGGAATCAACCGAGAACTTTTTTATTGTTGTTATAGTACATGGCCGAATAAACAACTCTTCAAACAATTCCAAAGATAAATTCTATGATCAATATAATAAAGCAGGTCATACAATAGAGAAATGTCGAACTCTACCATTTCATTATAAGTGTTCTGACAAAAAAGGTACTAAGGATCGGTGCAAATATAAAATTGTTACATGAGTTCTTAACAAGACAAAAAGTTAAAGCAATCGACAGAATCAACCATAAGAATGACAATAACATGGTTCATGGGGAAACACAACTTCTTTTCTGCTAATGCAACGAATTCTTCACAATCTTCACATGAGGGATATCCACGAGACATTAGAACTCCTGCTTATATCTCCAATTTGACGAATTCTTCATATATCATACCGTAAACATGCTATAATAATTACAACTCCTCCAAATCATTACAAAGTCTTTCCACAGAACAACTTCAGCAACTTGCTCATGTCATATCTATGATAAATCAAAATCATATTTTCGGTAATAACAATGCTTATGCCAATGTCGTAGGTCTATCTACTTTTTCCAATGCTTTAGTCAATTTTTAATTAACAAAACCTTGGATTTTGGATAACAGAGCTACCGATGACATCATTTCTGAGCCTACAGCTCTCACTCAACCAAAACACTCATTAATATCTATTGTTAATTTACTTACCGGGTCCTCAGCACCAATCACTTCAACAGGCAGTGTATCATTCAAATCAAATATAACCTTAGACAATGTTTTATGAGTCAACATAATATTTTACAATGTCTATAAGTAGACTCACCACTGCTTTAAACTGTTATTTTCCTTTCGTTTCCAAATTTTTATGTCATGTAAAACTTGGCTGCGAGGAAGATGATTGACTCGGGTAAACAGCGCAATGGTCTCTATTACATATCTCTGTTGCAAAGGACACCTATCTGTTATCAAGTCTCTCGCACTCGCAATCTATGGCATGCGCGTCTTGGACTCAACGCCATCTCGTCTTAAATTGGTTTCTTCATTATTATCTTCCTGTCATATCTCTTATCATAATAATTGTGCTGCTTGTCCCTGGCTAAACAAACGAGTCTTCCACGTCCTTTAAGATCAATATCAACCCATGCTCTATTTTATTTGTTGCATTGTGATATTTTGGGTTCACATAAAGTTCCCACACATTCAGGGATACTATTTTTTTTTTCTTATTATTGTGAATGATTTTACAAGATGTACATGGACTTTTCTTATGCAATATAAGTCTTAAATAAAGGGGGTTTTATAAAGATTTTAGAGGGTTCTAATAAAATAATTATTTAATAAATGCAATTTGGGTTGATTTATTTAAACATTTTAACTCAGTAATATCAAAGTTTGCTAAACTAGTCTAATTATATTTCGGAAGGTGAATCCCACTTTACATTATTGTTTTGAATTTCTCCATAAACAAATAGTGACTAATCAATAAAAATATTATTTTTTTAGTTGTTGTGCTTTTAAAGTATCCATTAAAATCCTTATTTATTATAAAAGAATAATTATTCCTTTTTTAATAGTAATTGACTAAGGGTTTGTTTGTTTTTTTAACTCAAGTTTGAATAATTTTATTCAGATGTATAAAAGTTATTTATTTTTTAACTTATATCTAAAAAATTGTTAAAAATATTTTAATGTAATTAAGTTAAAAAATTTAACTGAAATCTGAATACTTAAATGTTTGAATGAATTAAATGTTTTATTTGACAATAACACCTTTAATTTATCACTTAACATATAACTCAACATATTAGTTTTCATGTTTTGAGAATATATATGTCAACATATCAATTTTAGATTTTTTATTTTTATAAAAATAAATAATTTAATATTTATATTCATATATTTAAGATAAAAAAAAATATCAATTAGATTTAGATTTCAGTCATTTCAGTCACATTCAGACTTTAGACAAAAAAAACAAACACCACCTAAGAAAAAAATACTTTTAATCTCTTAAATAAAAATAAATATAATACTATTTATGTTATAATCTATTGATAATAAAACACTGATATATATACTATAACAATGATTATAATATTATTCATTTTATAATATATTTATAATGTAATATTAAATACATATTGTTTATTGAATAAAATAATGAATAATAATATTAATTTGTTAATAAAATAAAAATTCATAAATTTATTTGTTTTACATGTTTATAATATATTATTTTTTTATTTTATTATAATTAAATATATTCATTTCTAGCCAAAATATAAAAATAAAACTAAAATATATATTGATAAAAATTATATTATCAATGCGCTATAGAATAATATTTTTATTTATTTTGTCAATGTAGTTTAGATAAATATATTTTATTTTAACAAATTTTAAAAATCTAATAGTTATTTTTGCTAAATAAATGTTATTGTATAAAAGTGTAGTCATCATTTTATAATATAAATTATGACTTCAATTGGTATTTTTGAAATCATTGGGACAAATCAGCCTAACAAACCAACTACTTTAAAGACTTATGAATCTTGTTTTCTTCTATATATTTATCGAATTCTTTGTGATATTAGAATAAGTTAAAAATTTGATGTCAAAATTTTGGAGGGAGTTGTGATATGAATCAGTCACTTGAATGATTTTTCACAGTGAAAAACTGCGTGGAGAGTGAGGGATAACAGATATTAGAATACAATTTAATTAATAGATGAAAAATACTAACACATGTTCTATGTGAAAGATGTTATTAGAACAATAATTTTGATGTTTATCTAGAACGGCTATTAGAAAATTAAAAACAATTTATTTTATAATTTAAGATTAAAATAAGGTTTGGTAAAAAAATTTAGTTCTTGTTTTATAAACTTTCCCAAAACGATATATTGTATTAAAGGAAAATAAATCAAAATACAAATCAAGGGGAGACTAAAGTATATTTACAGAGAAGGAAATCAAGCAGCTGATTTTTTAGCAAACAAAGGCCTTAGTTGTATTTCCTACACTTGGTTCAGTACTCCGCCGCAGAACATTCGCAAAAGCCTTGTCCTCAACTACTGAGGTGTGCCTAATTTTCGGTTCTCTTAACCTTCTTCTTGTTGTTGGATTTATAGTTCCTGCTGGATTTTGCTATGACTGTTGATGTTTCTTCACAACATAACAAACAGCAGCTTAAGCTTGTTGATGCTGCTGTGCTGCATTTCTTGCTGCTGCTGGGGGTTGTGTCCTGCTAGCTGCTGCTTGCTACAAGAGCTTGTTTGGTTCCCAGAACTGCAAAATTGCTGTCGTCATGCTGTTGGTACTAATTTCCGATGCTGTTGCTGTCCATTCTTACTGCTACATGCTGCTGCCTGCTGTGCTTTTTTGGTGTTTCCATTCTGTTTTGCTTCCGTCTTTGCTGTTGAGCTGCTGTTTTGGCTGTTTTACAGCAAGAAAACAGCAGATTATCTTTTACAGATATAAATTGCTGCTTTCTAGCAATTTAATAGGAGCTTATTTCAAGACTTTTTGTCCTTTGAACACTTAAACATTCAGATTTCTCTTGTATTCTCCTATCTTCATTTATATTTTGATATGATATGATATATTTTAATTAAAAAAAAGTGGGGAGACTAAAGTAAAGACTTCTTTTTTTTTTCATAATATAGCATTTTTTGACAGAGCCGATTAAGTATAAGCAAGGATTTCAATAAGGGATACCAATATGACCACAAACATGCATGTTCTTTTATACTGATCCACCACATTCTTGATAGCTTTGTGTTGCTAAATAGTTATAGTCAATTTTTGCAATTGCCGTCGTCGTTAGACACCAAAGATTTTACAGTGGTAATGGCGGATTCACTATACTTCGCAGATTGATAGCAATTACTGCTGCTATTTGTTTAGAAGTAAATTCATGTGTTCCCCTATTTGCACTCTTTATCAGCACACCTGAAATAAGTGAGGCTATAGCCTCAAAACGTGCTAGATGGTTTAAATGTGGCCCGCTACCAATTTTTTCTCTTAAAGCAACTATCTTTCCACCATCAAACATAAAATGTTTTCCTGCAAGTTCAGTTGGAATATAATCACAATGATTTTGTTCGTAAAGACTTCTAATTGATGCATAGGCATCGTTTGATTATTCCTCCATCTATCCTCCGTATGATGCCTCATGCAATGCATATGCATCGTATGGAGGATAGATGGAGGAAAAATCAACAACCACATCCTTTAATATTATTGCCGCCAAGTACAATTTCTGCCCAGCTTTTGACAAAGTAACCTGCAGTTGCTTCATCGAGAATAACATGATTAATGCAAATAGAGATTACAATCCCAACGCAACTAAAGCAATCGATCTGCACGATTAGGTTGGCTTTATTATAAGTAGTTATAATTTCTTGCATATCACTCTTTAGTGGCACTAGCTGCTTAAACAGGTTGTTGTCTCTTTTCTGAAGAGGCTTAGACATCTCGTCAATAACTACTTTAGTTTCGATGAAGATCGCACCATGATCATTACAGTCAAAGACTCGATCTTTAACTTGTCCTGCAAAAGTGAATTACGGGAGCGGGCATGTAATTGTTAAAACCCACAAGTAGAAAAGAAAGACTTGTGGGCTCTTATCTAGGTTGCCGTTGGAGAAGATGGCTGAATAATTTCAATAGAAATGATTTTGATTTCCATTTCTATTTCCTATTAAAAGAAAAGTGGATTTGATGATTGGCTCGAGTTCAGCTACATCTTTATATATTGGAATTTAAGCATTAGGATAAAATGGATTTAAGATTATAATATTTAAACCACAATAATTTCGACTGCTGTTTGGATTTCTTTTAAGTTCCCATAATTTGACTATTCGATTCCTAAAACATTTAAGGAAACATAATAAAAACAATTAAAATATAAATATCTTACATTAGTTGTTTGTTTGGTCAAAAACTGACAGCTAATTAAAAAAAAAAATCACTATTTTATTTACACAACATTCCAATGATCACATTCTAGAAAAATTTTTGTTTATGCATGGATTAGATTAAGATTTTATGTTTTAGAATGGTTTATTATTATTGAATTCCTTGCTATTTGACAAAAGAATATTAAAAACTAGAAATTTTGAAAATACATAACCTATGTCCTTAAAGTTTTGAAATTATATAACATAATTCTTTATTTTCTTCTTATTTAATTTAAGTCCTTGACCACCTTTAACTCTTGCGGCCAACAACCATTGATGGCCATTACCTACCATCTAATATTATCCGTTTGGATCACCATGGATATCATTTAGCTCTTTGTTGAACATTACACGTAACGATACTATCACTGTCATCATTTGAGTAACTATTTACCATAAATTAGAAGTTAAATTTTAAGATAACAAAACTTCAACTCTAAATTTATAGCGAATGATTATTCAAACAAGTTGTAGATTGTGATGTGAAAGGTAAAAGTAGGCTTATTCTGTCCAAATCAATATAATATCCTAAGCTCAGTACTTAGACCCAAAAGATCCATTATATGATTAGACTAATGCATTAGGAATACAAAAATAAAAATGTCCTTTCTTTTTAAAACACAAATCCTGGTTAATTAAAGTAAATATTTTATTATAAATGAAATTAATTAGTATAAGTATTTTATTACAAGTACAGGCTCCGAACATCTCTTTTAAATAGAATTAAATTCTACAAACTAAAAACCTAGATAGGATTTGTCTTAGAAAGGCAACTTTTAATAACATAGAATTACATGGGCTTGTCATATTCTGCTACAACTCTACATCACACACTAAATAAACTCATAATTCCAAGTTCAAAAGAGGAAGAGATTTATTAGTTTAAATTCCTTAGAGGGCACGTCTTTGGAGAAGCATCTTCTTCTTCACAACGACACCTGCAATCTTTACTCATTTTTTAACTATTTTCTATCTAAATTGGCTCCAAAGTCCTCCTTAACGTTCTAGTATCTTTACTGCATCCATTATTGGCCTCAACGTTATTATTTTACTCCAAAATGACCTTTTCTGTAGCCTTGGATTTCTTAGATCATAAACAATTATAATGAACACTACCACAAATCTAATTCTAGGGTATTGATCCTATTCTTTGATTGCGATCTACCATTAAATTATCGTGTTCCTTTGCATTGATACTACAACTAACTTTCTCTCATTCACATATAGTTAACACATAATTTGTTCTTTATGCTTTATTAAGTTTTACAAGTACAGAAGCATTAGCAAATATGCGTAGATCAATCCAAGCTAGTCTCTTAAGGTCATAACATCTCTCTGGCCACTAGTGAGACCCAATGAATATAGTAGACCTTACTTTTTACAACTTAGAAAAGAATGAAAAAGCATTTGGTCCCAAAGCCCAGTAGAGCTGAAGCCATTAAGAGTGATACAAAGCCTATTCCAGCAATCAACAAATCATGATTTGACACATGGATTAGATAGATTTCCCTCGTGAACAATATGAAAAATAAATATTAGACTTCTAAAATGAATAAATAATGTTATTATTTTCATTTTTTATTAAACCTTAAGAATTGAATAGTTGTTTTTCTTGACTACTTTTTATAAGGTTAATAGCCATTACACTAATGAATTGGTATCTTAATAGGAGTTTATAAATAAGGTTAGCAATAATGTCATTCTAATAAAGTAATTATTCAATAAATGCGATTTTGGTTGATTTATTCAAACATTTTAACTCAACAGTATCAAACTTTGCAAAACTAGTCTAATTATATTTTGCAAGGTGAATCCCTCTTTGTATTATTGGTTTTTTAGTGTCTTAAATTCCTCATAAACAAATATTGACCCATCAATGAAAATATTATTTTTTTAGTGGTTAAAAATACCCACTAAAATTCTTATTTATAAAAAAAGATGATTGCCCCCTTTTTACTAGTAGTTAACTAATGATTGTGACAACACTAACCAAAATGCAAAGGTCGTATCAAGTAGTAAAATGATAAATGCAATTATAGTCCCAAGAGGATTGAAATTTAAAACCACTAATAAGTACTATAGCCTTGGAAGTCCAATTTTATTTAAGCAATTCAAGTTGACTAATTATAAAATTTAATAAAAGTAAACTCGATAACTAACTAAAAGAGAAATAGAAATCGAATTAAAGAGTGTCGAAGAATGAATTGATTAATTTGAGAATAAGAGATCTAGGACCTTGATTTCACTTATCTCATCCTATGTTTCTCCAAATTGGCTATTAATAAAAATGACAAGATTTAAGGTACTAGACTCAAATGAGAGCTTAAATGATTCTCTTGAAGGTCTTCTTCTAAAGTCTTCACTTGAATTAATCTACTTCTCTCTGTAGAATTCTTCCTTATTCTTTACCTTCTCTCACTCAAAACTCAAATTTTCTTTCATGGCTCAAGGTGGCTAGCTTTCATAAAGTATAAAATTCTAAAATATACACAAATCAGGCCATTAATTAATGATTTCACGGCCTTAAATCATCCAAAAACATTCAGGAGGCACAGAGGTGCTCAAAATTGCGTGGGGTGCAGTGGAAGCTCGATGGATGTGGCGGCTGCGTACCACATTCTCGACCAATTTGGCCTTACTTTCCATGAGCCATAATCATCAGCCATTATAGCCAAAAGTCTATTTGTTTTTTCTAAAATAACTGATATTGTATAAAAGTATAGTCATCATTTTATAATTTATATTACGACTTTGATGAGTATTTTGGAAATCATTGAGACAAATCAGCCTAATAAACTAATTACTTTAAGGACTTATGAATCCATTTTTCTTCTATATATCTATCAAATTCTTTGTGATATCCCAAACTTTTAGAGGGAGTTATTCACCACTTGAATGTTTTGTCAATGTGAAAAAACGGTGTGTGGAGAGTGAGGGATAAGAAACAATAGGATACAATTTAATTAATATATGAAAAAAATACTAACATATGTACTATCTTAAAGATGTTATTAGAACAATAAATTGTGAGGTCTATTTAGAATTACCATTAGACCATTAAAAACAATTTATTTTATAATTTAAGATTAAATGAAGGTTTGGTAAAAAAATTTAGTACATGTTTGGTAAACTTCCCCAAAACTAGAAATTGTATTGAAGGAAAAGAAAGAAACCAAACTACATTCAAGGGGAGACTAAAGTAAATACCTAATTCATTCACCTCGATTATTAAAAACTTCTATTTTCATAATGTAGCCTTTTTTGACAGAACCGATTAAGGATTTCAAGGTTTATCAGTCTCTCTCGGTTTTTGTTCTTCTGAATTAAATTTTTCCAACAATTTCTTTCTTATCGGTCTACCATATCAATAATTACCATTGAACAAATAGTCAACAACAGTTTGGTAAGACCTGATAAAAATTAATCCTTATAATTTCTTTTCTCTGAGAAAGAATGTATGACAAGATCACAAAGGAATTTATTAAAGAGAAATAACCAAACTACGAATCAAGGGAGGACGTAAAAGAACTCACCCTTGAAATAGACACACAACATGGACAAGTGAATAACAATTTTGAGAGCACTTAGAAAACAAGGACTTAATAAAAAATTTCAGCAGAGGTATTTATTCATATCCTTTATTGAAAATGTCCTGATCTCAAGATGTGGCATATCCCAATTAAGACTATCACAATGTACTTATTTTTCATAATCTAGCCCTTTGTGACATAAATGGTTTCGCATAAGAAAGAAAATCAGGATCTTGTTCAAAGTTAGTCATTTCTTCCTTAGTCAATGTAATGAATACTTCAACTCCTACACCATCGCTGGTGGGCAATAGGCATACAGCCTTAACATTCAAGGAAATAAGGGATACCAACGTGGGCTTTCCCCACCCAAAATCAGCCTTAACATCTTTGCTCTGTGCTGAGTAAAAGTGAGTGCGGGAATGTAATCATTAAGAACAACATTATAAGGAAAGACTTATGGGCTCTTAGGTCGGCCGTGGTTGGAGAAGATGGTTTGATAATTTCAACAGAAATTATTTTGAGTTCCCTTTCTATTTTTCTGTTAGAAGATTTGATGATTGGCTCGAGTTCAGTTACATCTTTATATATTGGAATGTTAGCATTCGGAAATAGTGGATTTAAGATTATAAAATCAAACCACAATAATTTCAACTAATGTTTGGATTTCTTTTAAGTCCGTATAATTTGACTATTCGTATCCTAAGACTTAAATATTTAAGGAAACACAATAAAAACAATTAAAATGTAAATATCTTATATTACATGTTTGTTTGGTCAAAAATTGATAGCTAATTAAAAACTAAGGTTACTATTTTATTTACACAACATTCCAATGATCACGGACTAGAAACTTTTTTGTTTACACATGGATTAGATTAAAAATTTACGTTTTCGAATGGGTTATTATTCTTGAAGTTTTTGTTACTTGAAAAAAGAAAATAAAAAATTAGAAATTTTGAAAATATATCACCTAAGTTCTTAAAGTTTTAAAATTATATAACTTAAATCCTTTTTTTTTATTTACTTTAAGTCCTTGACCACCTTTAACCACCACCACCAATAACCATTGACCGCCATTGATCACCGTCTAATGTTATCCATTTAGATAATTGTGGATATCATTCAACTCATTGTTGAACGTTCTATGTAACGATATTATCACCACCGTTGTTTAAATAATTATTTACAATAAATTTGAAGTTGAATTTTCGTACACTAAAAATTTAACTCTAAATTTACGGCGAATGGTTACTTAAATGAAGGCGATGATAGTACTATTACCTTTAACAAAGATTTAAATAAGTTTTACAATGATCCAAACTGATGACATTAAATGGTAGTCAATGGTAATCCATGGTTCTGGCAGCAATTAAGGATGGTAAAGGATTTGAATAAAATGAGAAGAAAATAAGGAGAACTTAAATTATATAAACTTTAAGGACTTAATTAAACTACGTAATTTTAAAATTTTTGGTTTTTAAGTTTCTTTCCATAAATAATAATTACTCATAATAAAATTTTTTTAGAATTTATCTTTTAACAAGATACATACAATGTGTTTATTATATATTTGTGTAATGAAAGATTTGTCCTTTGTCCAAAATAGATCTGGCTAGTATCTCCCTCCCATTTAATGTTCAAGTTTTCATATTACCAATATGTTTTGTCTCTTCAACTAAAAATGAATCCTTAAACTATTCAATTGATTAATATCACTTTAAATAATTAATTACTTACATTACAAATTTGGACTCTTTCAAGAGTTTACATAATCACTATTATAATACATTTTAAACATCTACTTGCCTTACTTTGGTCCAAGCGGACATTCTGAAGAAACTTCAATTAAATAACTCATGCTATAGAAAAAAAAATACTTGGGTTTTCTTTATGCTAAGAAAGTATTTATTCTTTAATTCATTTTTCAAAATCTTTCAATTAGTATATTCAAGAAATAGGCCAATCTCCAACCTTTTGCTCAATTTCTTATAGTCAAATTCTCACTGTTATACCCAAAATTCTTGACTAATGGGTCTAAACCCAAAACTAATAACTAATAATTTATACCTATAATGTGTAGCTTTGTAGGAGACCTTTTTCTTAAGGAGACAGTCAATTATTTAGGGAGATTAGTGAAATAAATTTGGAGAGGAGAGGGAGATGACGACTGCAAAATAAATTCCTAGGAGATCTCATTACCTAAAGATGAGTGAGTACTCCAAAAGAGGGGAGAGGCTTCCTTGATTATGAAGTTTAATTTCGCTTTCTACTAAGGTCTTGTAGACACTTATTAGAAAGAAAGAGGCTCTATAAAATTGAAAACCTATGAACTCCCACTGAGTATTTACACTTAGATGTGCGTAAATACTCAAAAAGAGAAAGCGATTTCCTTAAATGTGAAACCCATCACTATCTCGCTCCTAAGGCCAAAAGCTCAAGCAAAGAGAGAGAGAAACGACCATACCCTTTTCCTAGCAGCGCAAAGACTTAAAGGAGGGAGATAGCAATTAAAGTCAAATATTAAATACACGTGGCGAAGTTATAAGAAGTCATGAGTATGTCATGTGGCATCTACACCTTGACACTTGTCAAAAGAAATTACAAAACCCATATCAAATCAATAAATGAGTATAAAAGAAAAACTTTTACTTTGAAGGGAAAAGAAGAAAAAACCAAGAACATTAGGGAAAACTCTATCTCTCTAAAAAACTTCTCTCTCTAACTTTATTTTTCAATAACTGACTTGATCATTGAAAGGTTTATGCTGGAAAAAAATCCAGCGTCCCTTAACCACATTTTGTTTTATAGGAAAGGAAGGGATCGTTTACTGCTCGAAGTTGGACATATAAACAGGGTATCCACATCATCAAGTTGAGCAAAAATTGTATAATAGTTTGGCGCCGTCTGTGGGGAGTGTAACAAGGATCAAATCCAAAAGTCTTAGCACTACTTAAAGAGCGAAAGATGGATACTGACGACTATAACAACTTTAACCTTGAAATTGATGATGAAAGTTTTGCCAATGAAGAGGAAATTCATTTTAGGCAGCAAAGGCAACCAATGGCAAATTTGGAGATTGAGATTCCTACACCGATGCCTAATAACCCCCCTCACCCAGATCCAGAGTTCTGCAATTAACCATGTTGTTCTCGTTATTATGGTGGTAGAGGGTAGAGAAATAGAATCTTCAATCTTGAATGCTAAGTGAATAGGCTCACTACAAATATAAATAGAATGTCTAATCAAATGAACAAGGGTAGGTTGTATAGAGGAGAACGTTCTGATGCCTCGGATGTTAATGTAGTGAATTCAAGTTCTAACTCTTCGAGGAGCAGGTCGAGGGAGGACCTTGAATAAGGAGACTTTAGGCACACACTAGATGAACAATGAACAAGGAGCAAGAGGGTAAAAGAGCAATTGCAAGGAGAGGCTCATACTAATGTAAACCCCATTGGGCCTGCATACACTTTAATGCAACAAAGGATGTTGAGACTTGAACAGATGGTGAGAGAGATAGTCCTCAAGATACAATTACAGCAGAAACTGAACCACCCTTTATTGATGACATCATATGTGCGCGGTACCTCGAACAGTTCCATCTAGCTCAAATTGAACCGTATGATGCGTAGAAAGATCCCATTGAGCACATTGAGTGTTATCATTCTTTGATGGAAGTACAAGGAGCATCTGATGGAATCCTTTGTAAAGCATTTCCTTTCACTCTTCATGGTACAGCAAAGAGATGGTATAGGCATCTACGTCTTCATTCCATCTCTCTGTTCTATGAACTCGATTGCGAATTTATTCTTCACTTTAGCAGTATAAGGCAAAGAGGATGACCGGTTACATACTATTTGTTAACAAAAGAAGAGGGAATCTCTAAGGATTTCATAAAACACTACAATGTTGAAACAACTCAAGTAGATGGGTTGAATGATAGAGTAGCTCTCCTAGGAATGATAGACGATTTCTTACAAAGCAAAATTTGTCGGTCTCTTACTAAAAAACCTCACTTACTTATTTTGAGTTACTTGCAAGGGTAGAGAAATATTCAAATGCTGAAAAGCGAAACCAAAAGCAAGGAAGAAGGAAAGAAGGAAAGATGGTCATTGTCTTGATTGTCCTAACCAAAATAAAAGAGATTTTTGAATAAGGGAGCTAGTGGAAGAGAATAGAGCTCAACCACAACATACAACTCACCTTATTCAGTACACAGAATTGAATGCATCGTATGACCAGATCTTCACTTAAATAAAGAACCGTTCAGTGTTGAGACAACCACCGCCTATCAAATGACACCCTTTGAAAAGAAATCCAAAAAAGTATTTTCATTTTCATAAGGATTTCAGTTATGAGACTTCATATTGTTTCGACTTAAGGGATCAAATTGAAGATCTAGCAAGACGGGGTCATCTCTAAGAGTTTGTGAAAAATCACCCTCTCCAAAGATTTGATCACAAAAAGGATCAATCTGAATCTTTTAGAAAGACAAAAGGGAAAAAAGAGAATATACAAGCAAGGAGAACATGTCTGATGTAAATGTCATACATGGGGAGTCAAGAGTAGGAGATACGAATAATGCAAAAACAAGCCTCTAACGTGAAGCTAGGCACGAGCCATTAGGTGTTGGTGTCAATATCACCGATCATGTTTCATCTAAGGATCTAATGAGGGATATACACATCACTTTTTCTAAAGATCATGCTAGAGATCTTCATCATCCTTATGCTAACTCCCTAGTTGTCACATTGCCTATGGCAAACAAGCTTTTACATAAAATCCCCTTATTGACAATGAAAGTGCAACTGAAATATTATTCTTGCTAGCCTTTGAAAAGATAGATTTGGATTGATCAAAACTTCGACCCTATATTGTTCCTTTAAAGGGATTTACAAGTGGAGTCATCATACTTAAAGAAATGATAGAATTACCTACCACGTTTGGGAGAAGTCTAACTAAAGTGTCTCGAATGGTAGACTGTGTTTTGGTAGACCATCATAGCTCTTACAATGTAATTCTTGGGCATCTTACCCTCTACCTATTACATGCCACCACTCAAATATATAATCTTACCATGAAATTCCCGACTAATGAAGGGGTAGGGGTTGTGAAAGGTGATAAAAGATAAGCTCATGAATGTTATGAGAAGGCCTTCAAGAAAGGAAAAGAGACTATGTAGATAACAAGTCTAGATCTAAGAATAACTAAGGAAGACAAGCGTGCCTCTCCAGCTAATGAGTTGATAGAAGTACCCCTTAAAGAAGATAATGAGAAGATGATCAAAATTGGCTCTCAACTTTCAAGTCAATTAAAGGAAAAGCTTATCTCATTTCTTAATGATTATGCTGATATTTTTTCTTGGAGCTATAAAGATATGCCTGGGATTGACTCCAAAATTATAACCCATCGACTAAATATAGACCCTAAGATTAAAACAGCTAGACAAAAAAGGAAAAGTTTGAATGCTAAAAAGTGTATTGCTGTAAAGAAAGAGGTAGATAAGCTAATGAAAGCCGGCTTCATCAAAGAGACTAAGTACCCAAAATGGCTTGCAAATGTAGTTTTTGTAAAAAAAGCCAACGAAAAATAAAGGATGTGTGTGGACTTCACAGATCTCAACCGAGCATGTTTTAAGGATAGTTTTCCTATTCCTTGAATTATCAACTTGTAGACTTTACAGCTAGTCACAAGCTACTAAGTTTTATGGATGTTTACTCAGGATATAATCAAATTAAGACGTATGAGCCTGATCAAGAAAAGACTGTTTTTATAACCGATCGAGGCTTCTATTGTTACACAGTCATGCCCTTTGATTTAAAGAATACAGGGGTAATCTATCAACGATTACTGAACAAGATGTTTGCTTAACAAATTGGTCACTCAATGGAAGTGTATGTTGATGATATGCTCACCAAAAGCCTAAAGGCAGATGATTATATAGAAGTCCTAAGAAATTTTTTTGAAGTACTTAGACAATACAAAATGAAGCTTAACCTTGCTAAATATGTTTTTGGTGTCTCCTTAGGAAAATTTCTTGGTTTTATAGTTAGCCAGAGAGGAATTAAAGCTAACCTAGAAAAGATTGAAGCTTTAATCAACATGAGATCACCTAAAAATGTGAAAGAGATACAAAGGCTCATTGGTCGAGTAGTAGCCTTAAATCACTTTCTCTCGTGCCGCAGAAAGTGTCTTCCATTCTTTAAAGCCTTGAAAAAGGGGAAAGACATGAAATGGATGGATGAATGTGAAGTGGGTTTTCAATAACTTAAGTCCCACTTAGGAACAACTTCACTTTTTTCCAAGCCAATTGAAGGAGAAGAACTTTACCGTTACCTTGTAATCTCCCCTTATATTGTAAGCTTAGTAATTGTTTGACAAGAACAAGAAGTCTAAAAACTAGTTTATTATACCAGTCATGCGATGATAGATTATGAAATGAGATATCCCAATCTAAAAAACTTGCCCTTGCCTTAGTTATGTCAGTTAGAAAGCTGAGACCTTACCTTCAAGCTCTATTGTAGTGGTGTTAACAGATCCACCTTTAAGACAAGCATTGTCAAAACCAGCTTTATCTGAGAGATTAACGAAATGGGCCATTGAGATAAGTGAATTTGATATTCACTTTAGGCCTCGCACGTCAACTAAGGTTCAAGGTTTTGCCAACTTTGTTGCTGAATTAACTAGTGAAGATACCACCCCTATTGAGCCTAATTTAAGATAATGGAAACTTTTTGTTTATGGGTCTTCTACCAAACAAAGAGGTGGAGCAAGGTTGATTGTTGTTACCTTGAAAACTAAGAGATTAGTTGTACTTTGTACTTTGGTTTTCTTGTTACCAACAATGAAGCTGAGTATGAAGCCCTCCTCACTGGATTAAGGCTATGCAAAGCTTTAGAAGCTGAGAGTCTCTTGATACATAGTGATTCCCAATTTGTTGTTAACCAAGTAAATTGCAATCATGTAGCTCAAGACCTAAATATGATAGCATACCTCACTCGAGTTGTCAAAATTTTGAAAAATTTCAAAAGGTACGAAATCAAGTAGATACTCTGGGGGAATAATGTACAAGCAGATGTACTTGCTCGATTGGCCTCTACCTCGGAGGAAACTTTACTAAGATCAATTCCAATTGCTTTCATTCCAAAACCAAGTATACGAAAATCTAACGATGTTATGGTCTCCACAATTGATTGAACTCTAACATGGATAGATCTAATTAAGGAGTATATACAAACAGGGGTTCTTCCTCAAGATAGGAAAAAAGCACAAAAAATGCAATATCAAGTAGCGAGATACTCGATAATTGATGGTCAACTTTATAAAAAGGGTTTTCTTACACCTTTCCTCAAATACCTATCCTTACTTTATAAAAGGGGTTTTATTCAACTTATCAGAGGTAATCACCAAGTTAGAATGATGATCAGCTATTTTGTTATTGGCATCATAAAGCTCATTTTGAAGATGTGAGATTCTACTTTCAGCCTCTCGTAGTCGTTGCTCTAGCTCACTAAGGAAGAAGAGATACTATAAAATAGAAAAAGTTAGAAAGTTCAGAACAATTAAAATCTTAGATAATATAAAAAGTGGGGAAAAAACAAACCTTAAGGATCAAACTAGCTCCAAGTTTTAGACTATCTTCAGGAGTTAAAGCTTGGAAATTAATCCATACGCCTATTCTAAGAGGATCTTCCAAAGATATTTGGGAAGCTAGGAGAGAAATGTTCGGTGGAATGACCAATGAAGGAGATGGATGAAGTGACTAAGAAGTATTAGACTCAAGAATAGTCATATGGGGTAGTGGAGACCCTATACTCTCCCTTTGAACCCTTTAAGGAGAATGGTTAGAAGGTTCATCTAATCGCTCTTCAATAAGTCTAGGTCTCTTCATCTCCGACCTCTTCTTCACCTTCGGATTTTTTTGTTGTCATCTTTCTTGCCTTGGATTGAGGAAAAGGAAGAAAATGTAGAAAATATTGTCTAAGCACTACTGTAACTAAGGTAAAGGGTTTTAAAAGTTCTTTCAAGTCTGTTAAATTTGATGCCAAAGCACTACTCTATTTTGCTCCTCAGGAAGAAAAGTTTCTTCCATGCATGATTGGTTTTCTTTTGTCCTCTAAAAATTGCTCTACCACGAATTGAAGACAAGAAATACCATCCTACATTCTTGGCAATAGGTTGAATATAGAAAAGATCTTTAATTTTAGCAATAGAAGGCTATGAAAATCTTAACTTCTTCCATAAAACCCATAACCTCTAAGCATTAGGAACAAGTTGAGTTGGGGCCAAATTAAAAGCACTTAAGACTCTACGAATGTAAAGAGGGAAAGGTAATAAAACCCAAACACATAAGATAATTGTCATCATCCCTATCATTCCCTCTGAAGGATTACTTTTCTCCACCCACCTTTGGCTTCTTCAACTCCTATCTTAAAGGGGATAATATATCTAAAGTAATTAATATATATCTCAATTAGTGATTGACCATAAGTTAAAGTATCAATAGTATACACTGGGTTAGAAGGCGTCTTTATTTGATAAGGAACACTAGTCCCCTCATCTACACCCTCCTCATCGCTCTTGGAATTATCCTCTACTTCCTCTTTATCCCCTTCTTCATCATCCTTATTTTTATTATCCTTATATCTACTTGTCTCTACAATTTTACGTATACTACTACCTTCTCCCATCTCTAATATATTACTTGTGTCCTCTCCCTTATTTTACATACTACTAATCTCATCCTTAGGAATAACACCTTGCCTTTATGTTGTGTGGAAGAATTTAGGTTAGCCATCTACCTACATTAAAATTTACCATGAGAATCTAGGAGAAAGAGCCATCTACCTATGATTAGATGAAAAAATATAAAAAGAATAATAATAAACAAAATAGGGGATTAAAGAAAAATACCTCAATGAAAGATACTTCCACTTCTGATGAATTAGAGAATTTGAGAGATTTTATTCAAATTAAACTCTCTCTCTAATTCATCATGTGACTAGGTGGGGGCTCATTTAAAATTTGCCTTCTCTTAATTTCCTGCATACAACAACGTTGGATGGGATAAGGAGAGGGGACTATTTGAAATTTAGCCATCTCCTCCCTCTTGATTGCATGCGTCAGTTTAAAGTGGAGAGAAAGAAAGGGCTATTTGAAATATAGTCATCTCCCCCTCTTAATTGCATGCGTTAGTTTGAAATAGAGGGATAGGGGGTTATTTGAAATTTAGCCATCTCCCCTCTTAATTGCATACGTCAATTTGAGGTGGGAGAGGGAGAGGGGGTTATTTGAAATTTAGCCCTCTCCCCTCTTAATTGCATGCGTGATTTTAAAGTGGGAAAGGGGACCACTTGAAACTTAGCCCTCTCCCTTTTTTTTGTTGTACGAACCAAATAGGAGAGGAATGTTTAAAATTTGACCCTCTCCCTCTAAAAAACATAAAATAAATTTTGTTATCTTTTTTTTCTTTCTTTTAAAACATATAGGTTATATTTATTACTTAAACAAAAAAATTTTATTACCCCTCCTCCTTTTTTTCTACTAAATGAGAAAGGGAATTTTTTTTAAAAAAAATTATTATCCTCTCCTCTTTTCTTTTTCATAAATAAGAAAGGAGATTGCTACAACTTAAAGGTTGTAGTTCCCAAGTGTAGGTTGTCTCAAGTAATAAAGTTCGGAAGTCCGAGTGTCGATCCACAGAAAATACGTTATATAAAATCCACAAGTCCAATATTTAAATTTTATAGGTCCCAATATGATAGAAGTAGAATGAATTTATTAAATTATTGAATGTAAATTTGATAAGATTGTCAATTAGGGCATTAGGGATTCATTTTGTTGATAATTATAGAAATCATTCTTTAATCATTTGTTACTCAATTAAGAATCACTTAGGAGATTATCTTAATCGGAAGATAAATACATTAAATACATGGCAATACCTTTTTGTAGAAAAGGTAGTAAAATAGAAGAATAATCATTCAATTTATTTGTGAAAACCACAACGTACCTTGTTCTTGATTTGTAGAAAATGTGCAAGCATTCAGTGTACCTTTTGTTAACAATGAATCAAGCTTCCAAACAAATCAAAACACTTTTGAGAAATAGAATTCACTTAATTGAAAAGATTTTGCATTGAAACACAACTTAGAATGATTGAAGAAGAATACTATAAAATCAATAAAACTTCACCCTTAACTCTAATTACGAATTTAGAAAGACATTAAATGAAACCAAAATTATACAAAGGGAGAATAAAAAAACTAAGAAGAAGGATATCCTAAATAACTTCTACCACTTCCTTTATATAGGCAAAACAAGATATATTTCACATGTGTGAACACAAGTTGCAAACTTTCAACTTAATTATGCTCTTGGTGATTGCAGCACATTTTGGACCGTAGAATACATTGAATTTGTTGATTCTGTCTTCTTCAAATTGTAGACGCCTTCATTAGGTTTCCAATAGTCCAAAGGTCGACCAAATTGATAATGTAAAACAAGAGTTATGTTGAAAATGAGAAATGGTGTTCAGTTTGGATTTCTCCACCGGTCTTCTAGAATGACGGCTATTTTTGACAGGCAACCACTTCGCATATGGACATTTGTAAAACATATAAAATATACATCTATCTGTAAGCATTCCAAAAACTCCAACCGTATGACTTTTGGATACATATGTAGGGAGATACAGCCCAAATACAAAACCATGATGGGCTAGCCCCAAGCTGTGGTTGAGTTCTATTAAAGCCCGAGTTTGACCCAATAGATGCATGAACTGGTCTGATCTCTACTCTACACTTTTGTGAAAGAATGAGTCCACATATTTACGGTCCAAGAATCGTATCAAATGATGTTTTGTAGGAAAAGATATGCTCATTATACGAAACCTGCGCAAAACCAATAATTAAGTCCAATTCTTGTTTTGAAATTCAGTATAAAGGAAAATGCTTAATTTTAGGGAAATTAATAATATTCTTAAGTGTAAAATATAATATTTCTCTTGATAATCCCACACTTTTAAACATTTATCAGAGATATTTTGTTTCAAAAAAAAAATGAAAGAGTAAGTCTTCTTGTAGTATGAATAAATAAACAGATTTAGGGGGCCACTGTTATACCCAAAATTCTTGACTAATGGACCTAAACTCAAAACTAATAACTATAACTTATACCTATGACGTATAGGTTTATGGAAGACCTTTATTTCTAAGGAGACAGTCAATTTTTTAGAGAGATTAGTAAAATGGCTTTGGAGAAGAGAGGGAGACGACGATTGTAAAATAAACCCCTAAAAGATCTCATTACCTAAAGATAAGTGAGTACTCCAAAAGAAGAGAGAGGCTTTCTTAATTGTGAAGTTTAATTTCGCTTCCTATGGAGGTGTTGTAGATACTCTTAGAAAAGGAGAGGCTCCATTAAATTGGAAACCTATGGACTCTAACAGAGTATTTGCTTTTAGATGTGCGTATATACTCAAAAAGAGGAAGCAGTTTCCTTAAGTGTGAAGCTCATTGCTATCTCCTAAGGCCAAAAGCTCAAGCAGAGAGAGAGAGAAAGGACCATACCCCTCTCTTAGTAGCGCAAAGGCTTAAAGAAAGGAGATAGCAATAAAGAAGGGAGATAGCAATTGAAGTCGGATACTAAATACACGTGGTGAAATTATAAGAAGTCATGAGTATGCCTTGTGGCATCTACACTTCGATACTTATCAAAAGAAATTACAGAACCCATATCAAATCAATGAATGAGTATAAAAGATCAAATTTTTACTTTGAAGGAAAAAAGAGAAAAAAAACCAAGAAGATTAGGAAAAATTATATCTCTCTAAAAAGCTTCTCTCTCTTAACTCTATTTTTCAATAACTAACTTGATCGTCGAAGGGTTTATGCCAGAAAATAATCCAGCGTCCTATAAAACAAAATGGATCATCTACTGCTCGGAGTTGGACATGTAGACAGGGTATCTACATCATCAAGTTGAGAAAATATTGCATCAACACTCATCAATACGATTCAAGGAAATAATAAAACGTTGGCATAAAGATTCTCTTTAACTTCTATTTTGATGGACTAAGGTAATGAAATTTTTACTCTTAAATAGAATAAGACTAATTAATGCGTGATATTTATCACACTTCAAGTTAAAACACTGACAGCCTATCACTCTCATTTTGCATAATTTTCAAGAATAATTTAAGCCTACATAATGTTGTTTAATGTAGACCCATAAAAATTGGTTCATTAATTGCTAATAGAGTAATTTAGTATATATCGGACGAAGATATACTACATTAACTAATTACATGTTCCCAAAAAAATGTTAATTAATCTTGAAAAATCTCTCAATCATAATTGAATTAAACACAAATTTTTTTTATGAATGACCGATTTATGTATATTTTTATAAAATGTGTACCGAGTCATATATGGTTGGCCAAAAACAATTTATTCATCTTAAAACCATTCATTAGCTTGTGTTTATCGTTAAAAAGATGAAAGCCATCTAGTGTTGGACCAAATTATTGCCAATAAATAATACTAAAGTGATTATATGAGAAATGCTAGGGTAAACCCGACCAAACCAAACCGAATCAATTTCATTTGATTTTTGGGTTTTCGTAATTCAGCTTGATTTCTAGGTCATATTTTGAGAGCTGGAGAATTCAGTTCAATTCTAGGTGCAAATGAACGAGTCATCAACCAAAATGAAAATTGAACCATATATGAAAAAATTTTAAAAATAAATTAATTTTTTTGTACTTAATAAAAAGATTGTATGATAATGAATTAAATTTGCGCTATATATAAAATAATGAGGTATTATCACATTCTTCCCCTGAGATTTGGCATAATATTATCTAGAAAATATCTTTACAAAAACGATTGCCGATCACCCCTGATTTATTTTGCCGTTTAAACACTTTTATAGCGTCAAGGGTAAAATTAAAATATTTAATAGAATTTTAAATTCATTCCGGGTATAACATCTTGATCACTAAATTTTTAAAAAAATTAGAACATAATTTGTTTAATTTTAATAAATTAGTCCATATTGTATTATTATTATGACAAAGTTAAATGGTATTAAAAGTAAGAATAAAAATGAAAATTGATCATGAGGGTTTTATTTTTTACAAATTAATATACCATATTAAAATTTTAGAAAACACAGACAATTTTTAAAATAAAAAATTAAGACCATATTAAAATTCTAGAAAATACGGATAATTCTAATAATATAAAATTTTAATTTAACAACTATAACAATCTATTAAATTGTAAAAACTTAATAAAAAATTATTAAAGCATCCTCCAATCAAACTATAATACTAAAGAATAAAGTATAAAAAAATTATAAATATTAGTAAATTTCAAAAGAAAAGAGTTAATTAATAAGAAAAATAAATTATATAATTTAATTTTCAAGTAAACTAATGTAATAAACTACAACATATGAATAACAATAATATGCACATTTATACGTACAATATTCTCAAAAAGTAATTGACTTAATTAATTTTTCTTAAAATTTAATATATCTCATATAATGCAAACATACAATTGTTTTAAATTTAAATTAATTAAAATTATTTTTCACTATTTAAAAGCATTAATCCATGACTTAGGCCAAAAAGTAGACATATAATTAAAAATAAGGTTAAGAATTAAGACATGACTTAGATCCATTGTATTTTGTATGTTTTTTTTTTGTTGTATTTTAGAGTATAAAATGACATTATCTTGACAACAAAATTTACAAAAAATGATAAAACAGATATTTTATACATACATCTATGGATATTTTAGAATATACGCATTCATACAATATTTTAAATAAATATAAAATTAACATATAACTTACAATTCTTGTTCGTATAATTTATACATATTTATTGATTACTTATTAAATTAATAAGTTTTTATGTAGAGTCGAAATAATACTAGTATCATTGGATCCATTGAAAATGGGAAGATTAGACAATTGATTTTAGAGTTTGAAAGTTTATCTATTACAAACCTTAAAGGTTTCTATTTTAACATTTTATTTCGTTATAATTTGTGATCATTGACTTAAATTAATTAATAGTCCTATACTGTTATATTATAATTTGTAATTTTAGATTTTCATAGATTGTTGATAAGTGCATAAAATACGCGCTAATCATTTACTTTTATACTTGAATTGTTTGTTTAATCCTCAAGTTTCATTAACTTTTGATGTTTTTTTATTATTATATTATACAAAACATGAGAGAATTGGCCATCCAAAGTAAATTTGGTTTGAAAAGGAAGATGTTTGGGGAATAAAGTTCAAGAGATTTAAGGACCAAAATGCAACAAAATGAGAACCAAAATGCAGAAATATCAAAACAAAGAACTAATTTCATACTAATCAATAATAAAGGGGTTTAATTGATACTTATCATGTGATTTGCCATATTTGGCAGAATCAATGGCGGGATCGCACTATGCATTCTCCCTTTAGGCAAAAAGAGTGGCACAACCGCGCCATTAGAGGCATGGTCGAGCCATGCCTTATGCCTTCGTCGTGCTCTCGCGCCAAATACTATACCATAGCACCACCTGAATTCAAGTATGACGATTTTTGCTTGATTTTGGACCCTTGATCAAGTTTTGATGGTTAGATTTAGTGTTTTTTTTTAGGTTTTTATGTTTTTAGAAAGAGAGAAGAGGGGACCCACGTGAGAGGAAGAGTTTAGCTTTTGGAGAAAGAGATAAAGAAGAGGGGAAAGAAGATTTCTAGAGAGAGAAAGGGAAAAATCAATAAGGAGAAGGGGATTTCATCAAAAGATTGGAGGATTCTCATCAACTTTGTGGATTCAAGCTCTCCTCATCTAGTTTTTCTTTCTCTTCTTTTTAATTTAGTTTTGAATTTAACAATATTCTGATTATTGAAATTATGTTGTCAATTGTTGAATTCTTGATTATTGGATTTGAACTCTATTTTATGTGTGTCTAGACTTGTTTTCTAGGCTAAGATTTAATCTATTTGGATCATCAAATTTCTAATATTGTGTTGTTCATTTGATTTGAGATTTAGTGTTGAGTATCTATCATGATAATTAGTGCTTTTGAATATTTGGTCAATATTTGAATGAATTGTGAATTGATAAGAATTGAGAAGTAAATATCATATTTAGACCGTGCGATAGATGCCATAAATTGCATGTTAGATATAGATATACTAATATGATTTACGTAGTTTAATTAGAAATTATCACTAATTGTAACGCACTTCCATTTAATTAAATTCACATAGAGAAATAGTTAAATTTTATGTGCGAAATAGGTTTGATTGATCTTAAAAGAGACTATCGAATAAATTAAGATAATTAACTAGCAATACGGATTTTAAATTAGAACAACATGAATTGAAGAATCGGATGCGTCACAATACGATAAAATCATTAGCCCTGGATCTTTCTATTAGTTGAATCATTTAATTAATTTGCTCAGTAGTTAATTTTAGTTTATTTTAATTTTCTCAATCAAACTATTTCGATTTCTTTAGATAAATTCATGAATTAATAACTTTCAGTAATTATAGGATCAATATTTCTCGTGGGATCGACATCTTCTTATTACTTTATTATTTGTTTGCGACACTTGTATTTACGTTCGTAAATCACCCAACAATTGTATGAGTTTTGATTAATTGTGTCCCTCCCATTTCTTTTAATGATATAATACGATATTTTTTATTTTTAATATTTTTGATGAATTATACTTTAACTTTTTTATTTTTATATAAATTTAAGAAATTGATTTGGTAAAAAAAATTAGCGGACATTAAATTAAACTCATTAAACTCATAATAGATATTTAAATTCACTAAAAGTATAAATAAACAGAAGTTTATTTCAGTTACTTGAAGTTGGCCTGTATCGAATCACTCGGACTGGTTTGAGTCGATTCCAATTGATTTCCGTTATCGATTCGGTTTCAATATATTATTTTAAATGGTTCGATTCAATTTTTTAAAGTTATTGAAACCCAAATCGACCCAGAAAATACTCAGGCCATGCTCAAGGGATTATGATATAATTCACAAGAGAATGTCCACAATCTTCTTGGCCAACATTGTGATGTTGACATTTGATTTCCAGTTAAGGGACACCGGGGCATGGCTTGAGAGACACAGAATTTATAAGTTTCAAGGCCATAGCTTGAGATTATTTTAGCAGCTGCAATTATAACCAACGCCGGCAAGTCATCAACTGCTATAAGAAGGAGAATATACCAAAAGTAGAACTTGCATAAAAGTAAAATACCAAAAGTAGCATGGGTCGTCATCAGTTTAATGAAGAACTTTTTACCATTTACATCAAGACCACTTGTCTTTCACGAACAATTTTTTTTCATTCTAAACAGATTACATATAAGAGTAAGAACTTGCATAAAAGTAAAATGAGAAGTAAAAATTAAGAGATAGGATGCTTACGGCAAGTATGAAAGAGTATCTACAATATGTGCTCAGATCCTCATCCTTCAGTGTAAATATAGCAGTCGTGATTACAATTAATTTTTCAATCTCAAACACAGTCTTAATTTTACATTCAATAAGAAACATACTTAAAAATGATAATATTTACTGCTCTTATCACCTAACTGCTATGTTGATAAAGTATTTGATAAACACTCATTTTAATTTCACAGCCAATTTCTAACACCCGTTCATACGACCATGCTTCTTAACAGCTAACTAGTGATTCTTTATTAATTAAAACTACATACACCAATATTAAAAAAAATGTAAAAAAATGAAAAATGATCGTAGTGAAAGATTGGTACCTTCCATACGGTGTCTATGAAAGAGTTGTAGTCAATGAAGACTGATAAGTGCAGAAAACGCGCACTAATTATGTATTCTTAAACTTAAATTATTTGTTTAATCCTCAAATTTCATTTGCATTTGATGTATTTTGGTTATTTTCTATAGACAATTATAGATTTGGCTATCCAAGACGAATTTAATTCGAAAAGGATAAATTTGGCATGAAAAGGAAGATTTTTAGGGACCAAAGTGCAAGAGATGTACGGATCAAAATGAAGAAATATCACAATGAGAGGCAAGGGGTAAATAATCAAAATCATGGGGATCCAGTCGATATCTTTTGGATTTCCCAACTTTGTTGGTTGAAAGAGGTGCGCGGTCGCGCAGCAAAGTGGACCAAATTGCAACAAAATCAGGACTCAAATGCAAGACAATCTCAAACTATGGCTCAATATCTGATTAAGCTTAAGGAAAGGGATCCAACCAATATTTGTCAGCCAAATTGAATTCTTTGGCAGAATTGGGTGTACGGTCGCACGCTTTGCGCCACGCTTCCTTCCCCTCCCCCACTCTCAATTTGGACAATTTTTAAAGCCTATGAGAAGAAGAAAAACGGACTTTTTGTAGACTTTTGGTTTTGGGGTTTAGTTTTTAGAGAGAGAGAGGGAGAGGATTGTTAGAGAGCAAAGGAGAAAAATCAACAAAAGAGAGGGGATTTCATCAAGAGATTGGGGGATTCTCATCAACCTTGTGAATTCAAGCTCCCTTCATCTACTTTTTCTTTCTCTCCTCTTTTAATTTAGTCTTGAATTTGACAATATTGTGATTAATTGAAATTATGTTATCAATTGTTGAATTCTTGATTGTGGGATTTAAGTTATATATTATGTGTAGCTAAATCCATTTTCTAGAGCAATGATTTTGATCGCGACTATGCTAACCGCGAGTGCACGGGTCGTGTCAAGTAATAAAGTGATAAGAAAAGATATCGTCCCACGAGTATTGATATTCAAATTAACTACTAAGTACTATAGTTTGAAAGGCCAATTTTATCTAAGTAAACTAAATCGATTAATTGTAATAGGAAATAAACTAAAACACAAATATTAATAAATGTGGAATAGAAATGGAGTTTAAGAATTTTATAAAAGATGAAATATGCAAAGATGAATTACGTAGGGTCTTGATTTTACTTCTCAATCACTTGTTTCTTCTAATTGGCCATTATTAATGCGTTTTGGTCTAATTCCCTAATCACAAGATTTAAGTCAACCTTAACACCTCTCCCGAGCGCAAGTTAAGGTTTTATGCACAATGATTCAAGTTGATATCCCTATCTAACCCGAATAATTATACGTTCATTAAGCATTATTTGTTATTTAACGGTTAGAACCCAATTCACTTCCTGGTTTATTAAAATCTTAATCATTTTTTTGATTATCTTGATGTTGATTATCTCTCGGTCTCACAACTATCTAGATTATGTTTACTTAGTCCGACAAATAAATTAATCTTTCCTAAGACTTAATTCATCCATCTCCAATTTAACCAATTCATTAATTAATTAACAAATCAGAACATTAAACAAGATAAACACAAGTGAATCAAACCATAACAACATTAATAACATGCCAATTAATTAAAATATAGTTTAGACAAGATCCATCAAGACCCTGGGTTAAGAAAACTAGCCAACCATCACAGATAACAACATAACAATCAATATGTATTCCATAATCATAAGTTCAACAATTAAAGTTCAAATGAAATACAAAATGAGAGTTTAAGAGTTTAAGAAAACTAGACTAGAGATCCAAGCTTCAATGATCCTCCTTTAAGTCCTCTTCCAAGGGCTCCAACTTGAATCACTTCACTTCTCTCTCTAGGATCTTCACTTGTTCTTCATCTTTTTCACTAAAAAACCTCTCAATTTCTATTCTAGGTTGCCTCCTTCTAGTGGCTATCATCCTAAAAGTATATAAACCTAAAAGATACTCAAATCAGGCCATTGGGTGATGATCTCATAGCACAAAATCATCCAAACACTTTCAGGGGGTGCTGGAGCGCCCAAAATCAGCGCTGGGGCGCCATGGGACAGAATTGGTAGCGTGGCCGCGCACCTCCGTGGCGCTACTGTGCCATCCTCGCGGCCAAAATAAGATTGGAACGTGGGCATAGCGCTGGCACGCCATGCCATGGTGTGGTCGCGCCATCCCCTCCAGCTTTGATTTCCTTACAATTTGGTCCCTTCAGCTTTACGTTTTAGTCCCTGTTTCCTTTGCAAACTTTCTGACGTTGCTTTCTCGAGCCGATTTCATCTTCAATGCCGTTTGCTATCTTTTTTATGCAAAACATTAAAATTCATCAAATATTAACTAAACTTGAGGATTTACAAAACAATTCAAGTTTCGAAATACCCTATAAATGTGTATTCTACGCACTTATCAGATTTAATCTATTTGAAGCATCCATTTCTAATATTGTGTTATTTAATTGATTTGAGATTGGGTGTTGAGTATTTATCATGGTAATTAATGCGTTTGAATATTTGACCAATATTTGAATGAATTGTGGATTGATAGGAATTGAGAAATGAACATCATATCTAGACCGTGTGATAAATACTGTAAATTGCATATTAGATAGAGATATACTAATATGGTTTGTGTAATTTAATTAGGAATTATCACCAATTGTAATGCACTTCCATTGAATTAATTTCACATAGAGATATAGTAAGATTTTAGGTGCGAACTAGACTCGATTGATCTCGAGAGAGACAATCGAATAAATTAGGATAATTAACTAACAACTCGTATTTTAAATTAGAACAACATCAATCAAAGAATTGGACGCAACTAAATACGATAAATCATTAGCCCTAGAACTTTCCATTAGTTGAATCTTGTAATTAATTTCCATAATAGTAAATTTTAGTTTATTTTTATTTCCTCAATAAAAAATTATTCGATTTTTTTAGATAAATTTGTACATTAATCACCTTCGGTAATTATATTAACATTCCTCATAAAATCAACATCCTCTTATCACTTTATTACTTACTTGCTCGTGCATTTGCGTTCGAAATCCATTTGCTCTATCATCTTCTGAACAAGTTTTGTATGTTGGAAAGTACAATCAGCAGAACAATCCTTATTCCAACACCTATAATCAAGGCTGGCGGAAACATCCTAATTTCTTTTGGAGGGGAAATCAAAATGCTGTAAGACCACTACCCGAATTCGAACCTCAAGAGAAAAAGGTCAACCTAGAAGAAGCCCTTGCTCAACTAACCATGAACACTTCCAAGTTCATGACAAAAACTGAAATGACCTTGCAAAATCAAGCGGCTTCCATTTGGAATCTCGAAGTGCAAGTGGGGCAACTTACAAGCATGATGACGAAAAGGCAACAAAAATACTATCAAGTAATACCGAAACTAACCCAAGAGAACATGTGAATGCCATTACACTTCAAAGTGGGAAAAACCTTGAAGAACCAAAAGACAAGATAAAAGAACAAAAAGGGGAACAACATGAATCTTCATCATCTAATCATGCAAAAACAAAGGAAGAAAATAATGAAGAGCAAACTATAAGCACCAGCCACACCTTTGAGGAAATAAGTTTTTCAAGGCCACCATCGGAAGAACCAACTCCTCCAAAGAAAGCTATATCGCCTTCACCATACGTGCCACCAATTTCATTCACTCAATGTCTCTGGAAGAACAAGCTAGACAAGCAATTTTCCAAATTTCTTTATGCTTTCAAAAAGTTACATATTAATATTCCTTTTGTAGATGTACTTGAGCAAATGTCAAGCTATGCAAAGTTCATGAAGGAAATATTGTCTAACAAAAGGAAATTGGAAGAAAATGAGACTGTGATGCTTACGGAAGAATGCAGCGCAATTTTGCAAAACAAATTGCCTCCAAAATTGAAGGATCCAGGGAGTTTCACTATACCTTGTACCATTAGGGAGTTTCATATTGAAAAAGCTTTATGTGATTTAGGTACAAGTATCAATATAATGCCCTTTTCTGTTTTCAAGAAATTGGGACTTGGTGAAGCTAAAGCAATAATTGTGTTACTTCAATTGGCGGATAGATCAATAAAGCATCCAAGAGGAATTGTGGAAGATGTACTGGTTAAGGTTGACAAGTTCATATTTCCAGCAGATTTTATAGTGTTGGATATGGAAGAAGACCATGAGATTCCTCTCATTCTTGGTAGGCCATTTTTAGCCACTAGTGGAGCTTTGATCGATGTCAAGCATGGTGAGTTGACACTAAAAGTAAATAAGGAAGAAGTTAAGTTCAACATCTTTCATGGCATGAAATATCAAAGTAAACCAAGTACTTGCAATAGGATTGATGTCATTTACAAGTGTGTAGTGGATGCTCATAAAGATAAGATGGAGGAGTTCCATAAATATGTAAGAATGCCAAAATTTGCAAGAAAGAGACAAAAGAATGGCATGATAGAAAGGCTCTTGGGAAACATTTTGCACCAAGTCATCATGTTCTACTGTTCAATTAGAGATCAAAGTTGTTTCTGGGTTAACCAAAGAAAAGATGGTCAGGCCCGTTCACAGTGGTTCATGTGTTTCCTCATGGTGCAGTCGAAGTTCAGCATGAAATCAAAGGAAAGTTTAAAGTAAATGGACAACGGCTGAAGCATTATCTGGAGAATGAGTTCGAGCAATCCAAGATCATCATGACATTGGATAATGTTTGAGTCTTTCTTTGTTGCGAAAGCACTTGGTTTGGCTGAAGATGTTAAACTTGGCGCTTATTGGGAGGCAACCCAAGTTTCATTGTGTTTTGTGTAAATTTTTCTTTAGTTGAGTGATGTTTTGCTTGTTAACATTAATAAATTTTTTTGTGTGTATTTTTGTAGGTGGATAACTTTAGAAAGCTCATAATCAACATTGGAAGATGGAGGAGAAGTTTCGGAGCACAAATGGAAGTCGAGGAGCTTTTCATTGATTTTGAGTTAAAACTGCAGAATTTGACATTCTGCATATGGTGTACTAAACCTGTCATAACTTTGTGTACATACCTCGGAATTGCAATCCGTTTATGACATTAGAAACTAGACATCTGTAGCTTCAATTTTATATATCACATAGTAGTATTGGGTGTGCGACTGCGCAACCTGGGCGCACGGCAGCGCCATGCTCACAGAAATTCTGAACTTGTGGCAGAAGCGGGTGTGCGACCATGCCATCTGGGAGCGTGGCCGCGCCCTCCTTTTTGTCCACAGCGTGCTTGCACAGCCCCCCCTCCTTTATTTATTTGGCTTAATTGTTTCCTCCCCCCCCCCCCCCCCCCCCCCCCCCCCCCCCCCCCCCCCCCCCCTCAACACTCCCAAAACATAAACCAAAACCCTCTAGACTACTTATCCATTCAATTGTATCCAATTTCTTCACAAACCACAAAAATTAAACCTTCATCTTGTCATCCATCAACCAATTTCAAGTAAGTAGTTAATATTATGCAACTTAACATTTTGTTTTACATTTATATTTGGAAATTAGAAAAATGCTAAGTTGGTGAATGAAATTATGTTTGTGGGTTGAAATTATGGAAGTAGATGTTGGATTTTTGATATTTGAGAAGTGTTTGTGACCTTTTGCGATGAAATTTTTGGTGGAAATGAGATGTTTTGTTGTTTGGTTGGATAGTTTTTAAATTTGCAAACAAAGTGTTCGACGAATTGATTGAGTGAGGTTTAGTGTCGAATTCTTGAGTTTGATCATTTAGGATCATTGGGAGAGTGTTTTAAGAGTGAAGGGAAGCTAATACAATGGTTGGAGTGCAAGAAAACATGATAGTACAAATAGACATTCTAAGTGTTCGATGAATTGCCCAAAAGAGATTTTTCAAGTGAAAATGACATCGAGAAAGGGTATTACTTTTTCAAGCTTCCTTCGTTTCCACAATTCTTGCCTCCGCAAATGGATGGAAGTGACAATGCACAACGAGAGGCAAGATTTTCACACCTTGCCTCCTAGGTATGATCTCTTTGCTTTACTCTTTGATAATTTTATGCTTAAACATTGAGGACAATGTTTAGATTAAGTGTGGGGGAGGGAATGTTATTGTGGAAGTATTTTGTATAATGTATTGACAATGAATTGATCATGCCACCAATTACACAAATTTCTTTTTTCAATTTAAATGTTAATTGTCATATTTTAGGAGTATTTATGACATGTTTGTTAGTTTTGAAATTTGTTTGTTTTCTTTCAAGCATTTTCTTTCCATGACATTTTTTAATGTTTTTTTTCTCTCTTTTTTGAGATTGAGCTTATGTTTATTGAGCATGCTTTTGCTTGACTTGAATGACAAGCTAATGATATAATTGTGATAATGAATGCTTAAATTGTGAAAAATGATGAATGTTGTTGTAATCCTTGGGTTTAACTTGTGGCAAATTTATTTTACTTGATAGTTGCTCAAGAAATTTTAGCACTTAGTCACAAATGCTTGGGTGTATGAATATTTAGAGAAGGTTTATATATGCTTTGTAAGGATATTAAGTCCTAATAAACTCTAGAACTTAATTTATTGTCACTTGAGGTGAAATCCTAGAGGAGACTTTATTAAGGAAATGAATTAGGCATTCTTTGGTATGTTTGAGCCTTTCAAGCCAACCTAGAATTAATCAATCCTTAGTTTACCCCCTTTGAGCCAAAAATTTATTTTTTTGTTTAATCACTCACACAATAGCTAGCATGAAATAAAAATACCTTCCTTTTGAGTAGCACCCTAAATTTCCAACCATGCTAAAGCTTTGGAAACAAGGGAGGTTGAAGGAGTGTAGAAATAAGTCGAACTCTTATCGAGTAACCGGGTCTCATGCCTAGACAAGCATAGAGAACTCGCGTCAAAAGATAATAGAAAGGCTAATTATGAGTGAAAGTATGAAAAATAAGCCAAACTCTTACCGAGTAACCGGGTCTCATGCTTAGCTAAGTATAAAGAACTCGCATGAAAAGGTAGAGTGAGGTTTAAAAAAAAAAGAAAAAAAAAGAGAAAAAAAATGATGAACCTTTGCAATTAAATAAGTTTGGGGGTACACATATTCTTTGTATAAATTTAAGTTCAAATCTTCATTTAAGGGGTGAATGAAGAAGAAAGTGTTGAAATTGGATGATGATCAAAGGATGGAAGAAAGATCTCTAGGATAGTTGAGATAGTTAGGGTGCTTGAACATTACTTAAAGATCCATTTTCCCCACCTTAACTTTGGCCTATCATTATAAGCTTAATGAAGTCCTAAAGATCCTTGATATGGTTTTCTTCTATATTAGTGGAGAGTGGCATGAAAATTAAGCTTATGGAGTTCCCTAAAATTCTAAAATGAGTTTAAATTGTGCATAAATTTATCCGAATTGAATGAAAACCCAACGTTTGTGGCATTTCACACAAACACGAGGAACTTTTGAGTAAAATGACATTTGTTTTTCAAGTTAAATTTTGGGACAAAATGAAAGCATTTTGAAGTTTTCTTTAATTTGAGTATGTAACTTAACCTTTAAGGCTTTATTTTGTTATAATAAAAGTATGTTCAAATATTTCATTTGATCTCAAATGTGGTTAATTTTGATTAAAGTCTCTTACTTCTCTTCTCTTTGGTTTGACTTACTTAAGGACAAGCAAACATTTAAATTTGGGGGTATTTGATAAGTGCGGAAGACACACGCTTATCACGTTTTTAAACTTAAATTGTTTGTTTAATCCTCAAGTTTCATTTGGATTTAATGCATTTTGGTTATTTTCTACAAAAAATGATAGATTTGGCTATCCAAGGTGAATTTGATTCGAAAAGGATAAATTTGGCATGAAAAGGAATATGTTTAGGGACCAAAGTGTAAGGGATGTATGGATCAAAATGAAGAAATATCACAATAAGAGGCAAAGGACAAACTAATAAAAATCATGTGGGTCCAATCAATATTTTTCGGATTTCCCAACTTTGTTGGCTGAAGGAGGTGGGCGGTCGCGCAGCAAGACTAAATAGCAACAAAATCAGGACTGGAATGCAAGACAATCTTAAACGTGGCACCATTTCTGATTAAGCATAAGTAATGGGATCCAACCGATACTTGTCAGCCAAATTGAATTCTTTGGCAGAATTGAGCGCGCGACCGCACGACGCTTCCTTCCCCCCAATTTGGACGATTTTTAAAGCCCTATGAGAAGAAGAAAAAGAGACTTTTTGTAGACTTTTGGTTTTGGGGTTTAGTTTTTAAAGAGAGAAGGAGAGGATTGCTAGAGAGAGAAGGAGAAAAATCAACAAAAGAGAGGGAGATTTCATCAAGAGATTGGGGGATTTTCATCAACCTTGTGAATTCAAGCTCTTCTTATTTACTTTTTCTCTCTCTCCTATTTTAATTTAGTATTGAATTTGACAATATTGTGATTAAATAAAATTATGTTATTAATTGTTGAATTCTTGATTGTGGGATTTAAGTTCTATATTATGTGTAGCTAAACCCATTTTCTAGGGCAATGATTTAATCTATTTGAAACATCTATTTCTAATATTGTGTTGTTCAATTGATTTGAGATTGGGTGTTGAGTATTTATCATGATAATTGATGCTTTTGAATATTTGACCAATATTTGAATAAATTATGGATTGATAGGAATTGAAAAATGAACATCATATCTAGACCGTGTGATAAATACCGTAAATTATATATTTGATAAAGATATACTAGTATGGTTTGCGTAGTTTAATTAGAAATTATCACCAATTGTAATGCACTTCAATTTAATTAATTTTACATAGAGATATAGTAAAATTTTATATGCGAAGTAGATTCGATTAATTCGAGAGAGACAATCGAATAAATTAGAATAATTAACTAGCGACACGTATTTTAAATTAGAACAACATCAATTAAAGAATTGGATGCGACCAAATACGATAAATCATTAGCCCTATAATTTTCTATTAGTTAAATCTTGTAATTAATTTGTATAATAGTAAATTTTAGTTTATTTTTATTTCCTGAATCAAAAATTATTTTGATTTTTTTAGATAAATTTATACATTAATCACCTTCGGTAATTATAGGATTAACATTCCTCGTAAGATCGACATCTTCTTATCACTTTATTATTTACTTATAATACGTGTACTTGCGTTCGTTAATTTTACACGCAATAAAGACTGCTCTAATTGTGGACTCAACTATATCGGCTAAGACCTTGGGCGCAACAACTAGCCCATTGGACTGCATAGGATAATCCAATGTTTCCTCTGAAAATTCTTTAATCTGTACAAGTCAATTTGCCAAAGAAACAAATTAATCAAAATAATTTTCAGTCTCATTAGAATTCTAAAACTGATTCTCTGCATTCTGTATGATCTGTTTCTTTTTTTCTCAGGAATTAGTTCTCAGCTTTGTAAACTTTACCTCATATATAGATAGATAAAATACCACTATTTAATAAGCATAACACATAGAATAACAAATAAACGTGAAAATGTAGCAGCAACAGCATATAGACAACGTTCTAAAATTTAGAAAGCCAGAAGAAAATCCAAATCGACAATGACATCCAAGAAAATTAATGTGTCCCACCAAACCAAACATATATTTCTTGGAATAATCTGCAAATAACAATGCTCAAATCAGACGGATAGTTACGGGTTTTTCTATCCCGGAAAAGAAAATCCTTAATCGAGGATTTATAATAATCATGGGTTTATGCAGGGGTTGTCCAGGTGGCTCATTGTTAGAGCTACATGAAGATTGATGCTGAGGGCTCTCAGGGATAGGTGTGGCTCCAGGAAGCAATCATGGACGGCTGCTATGAAAGTTCCTGCTTATGCTATTTTTTGCGCATATTGACACCTGCTGTTGAAGCTTATACATGGCATGGCGAGAAGAGATGCTTGGTGAGTAGTCCAGCTTCGGATCGGCCATAAATAGGGAGGTAAACTCGATGGTTTTTAGCATTCCAAGAAGCCAGAAAACAGAGCAAAAACCAGGCAGAGTTCTCTTCTTCGTTTGAATATTCCTAGCAAATTTCATTTTGGTCGTCCTATTTGCAATATTTTAAAATAGGACGTGCAAGGATTTAGATCTTATTGTTAATTCAGCAACGATGACCAAGTTTCGCGAAAGGTAATCAATGATCCCATAAATTAATATTATTGAATTATCACTTAACCTAAAAATTAGTATTAATTAATTATCATGCCCTTTTATATTCAGGAAAGAGTTTATTCAATAAGATTAGCCACATGAATCCAAATAATTTTTTAATTTTTAATACTTATGTAGATTCTAATATAACACTGTGAGTTCTAATATGCTCTAATGTCATATTAAATTGTTACTTGACCTAAAAATTTAAATTTTTTATTTAAGTGATAATTTAATAAATATTAGTGTTTATATTAAATTAAATCATATTAATTATACATGTTGGTATGATGCTGCACTTGGTATCAATACTTTGGGAGCTTTGTATATTATAAACTTCGCAAAGAAATCCATTAATCTGAAGGTCCTTGCTCATGTTTCCACTGGTACGTATATAATGTAATCCCTACCTGCATACAAATACTTCACATCATTAATTAATTGCTACAAATACAAACATTTAGTAATTATTGTGGACAAACTGATGTCATATTTAATGTAACACCATTATATTGTTACCACATGTTTCATATAATTAATTTTTTTTTCCATGAATTTTTTCATTACTCTGGTGAAAATATAATATACATAAAATGATGTACCACATAATATTAGTTCGTGTAATTGAAATTGTATTTATAAAAGTACTCTTATTGTGTTATTAAGAGCTAGCTTATGTTTTTTCAACTGATGTATCGGGGGAAAGGCAAGGACTCATCTTGGAAAACTCATATCAAATGGTGCAGGAGACACTTAAGTGGAATCTAATTTAAACATTGATGTGGAGAACTTGGTGGAGCAAGAAATGCTTAAACTCAAAGATGAAGGAGCTTAAGAAAAAAGAATTACAGTTGCCATGAAAGATTTGGGCATCAAAAGGTCCTTTTAATATTACAAAGATATATGTAATATTTTTGGCTAAAACTACAACATAGTGACTATAATATACATTAAAATAAATAGACGATTGAATCTCACGCAACCAAATTCAACAAACTCTGTGATAAGAATTCTTTGGGGAAAAGATGTATGGATAGCAACCACATATGTATTCACCAAGGCAATTGGAGAAATGCTCATAGATACAACAATCAAAAGAAAATCTATCGATGGTACTATATGCCCTACCATCAAAAGTAGCGCTTACAAGGAACTTTTTTCCGTTTGGCTTGAAGGCTTGAGGTAAGTTTACTTTCCAGGTTGGTATTAAATAGTGACGTTGGTATATATTGCAATATTAGTACTTGTAAGTTAATTAATGAATTAACTTTGACAAAAATTGGCAAGATTGATACTATTTTCGTGATCTTTATAGTCTTCATTTGATTCTTGTCATGTAAGTATAAAATAAAGATTATGAAGATCATGAAAGTTATGCTCAATATCCATGGCGATCCTTCGCAAGATTAATTAGTTGATTTACTTTATAAGATCAAGATCTTTAAAAAATAATATGTTATAATTTAGCCAACTAATTTTATGAAAAGTGGATCATGCAATTATATCATTTTGATTTATTGTCACTTTAGTCTTTCGTTTTGCTCTATAAATAGGGGTTCCTAAAATTTTTTGTTACATAAGTGAATACAATTTTTCAACAATAATTTTATAATTCCTTGGAGGCTTATTGCGGAATTTACAAAGAGATCAAATAGTTTATGGGGGAAATTTTTATATCTATATATCAACTGGGCATCATTTACAATTATTTCTTGAGGTCATTAATAAAGCTTTTGAGGAGATTTTGCTCTACAGATACAGTCCTTAATGCTAAACCTAGTAAGCTTTTCTACTATTGTTCTTTCTACTTTCTTTTCTTTTGTTTCTTACTGTTGTATATTCTTTTAATTGTGTATGTTCTCATATTTAAAACATCGTAGGTTGATCCTATGAAAGATTAAAGTGTAAAAAGTATTGACTAAGTAGGATTAATCATAAGACCCATTGTTTTAAAGTTCAAATTAATTAATGGTGAAAAGTTCTCATGAAGAGTACAATAATAATAATGAGAAACTAAAATTTTAATCTATGTTAATTTTTTTTCTGTTATTATCTGTAATTTAAACTTTGTTTCCACAGAACCACGGATATCTTTTTGGCTCTGCACGCTTAAGAAAAATTACCTTAATGGCTCAGAGATGCTAAACTTATTCTGGATGTTGTGGGGTTAAGTACTTCTATTGAAAAAAAAGAAATCAACCCTAGCTAACGACAACCCCACACACATGCATGTATATTCTTTCTAGGAAAGCAAAAATTAAATTTGAACGATATTTGTAGATACCTATCGATACGGTAGTGAATTTGATGATAGTGGCCATGGTGTCTCATGCAGAGCATTCTTCTGCTACCAATATTTATCAAGTTGGATCATCTTTAAGTTAGCTATCAATTTAACCTCTTTGGTCTTACCCTGAAACAATTTTTTTGGCATTACTAGATAATTTAAGGAGGAGGGTTGTAGGAGTGCTTAATTACTTGATGCAAATAGTAGAACTTTACGAATCATACCTTTTATTCAACGCAATGCTTCTTTCTCTTTTGTCGCCCAATTTGACATTTTAATTAAATCTTCAAAAAAAAGTGTAAAAAAAGAAAGTTTATGATGCATAACACAAATGTTAGGACGATTCAACAAATCAGATTAGGCGGATTTGACCAATTCTATTTCTGATAAATAAAATGGTGGATTGAAATTTTTTCAAGTCAAACCCAATCGTAATATGATATAATCCAATGCTCCTAACTAGATTTTAGATTTTTCAATCCAAACCAATTTACTAATCTATCAAATCTACTAAAAAGTATATTGGATCGGACCAAATTAAGCAAATTGATAGAATTGAATTAGATTATGAATATACTTGATAGATATTTTAATGTTTTTTCTTTAACATTACCAAATGAACTCTCAATTAATTTTTGTGAATGATTTGCTAGCTAGTCAATATAATTAACTTAGCTTATTATTGAGTAAAACTTTGATGACAAAAACACAGACTAATTAAGAATCACAGCAAGAGGCAATGGCACAGACACAAATGTATTCTACTTTAATCCCATCCCTATTAGTTGGAAAAATTACTTAATGAATATTCATAGTCCTAGTATAGTTAAACATTCTCTAAAGTGACCTATTAGATGAATTTCAAAAACTTTGTAGTCAAATCTCAAAATAATGCCAATTTATCAAATTATATACAATACTATATATATTTTAATAATTTTATATGTTAAAAATTGTTATTCTTGTTCCAAGAAGATATTTAATTGATAAATATCATGAGTATTATAAGCCTATTTAGATTTACTTTTACATAACCTTACTATATATGGTAAAATAATTTATCAATCTGATGATGCATTTATTAGGTTTTCAACACGAGCTATTAAATATATATATTCCTTATATAAAGATAATTTTTTATTCCTCTTGTGGTTTAACCTAATACTTCAATACTTCTTATTGTTTTTATAAATTTTGAATCCCCTTGGTTAATTGATAAGTTTAAGTATAATAACATATAAATCCTTAAAATTTAGTACATTAACTAACATAGTCTAATAGTTTTAAGAATACTTATAAAAATTTTAATTTATTAAAAATAACAATTATACCTTATGTAATAGGATTTGAGAAGTCTCCATATATATATTAAAATATATCAAATTTATATATATTTAACAAGACTTATCTAATTTATATTTCGTCTATCTATCTATATATATTATTTTAAAAAATACGCTATGTTCTTCTATAATTTTATATTAAAGGTTTTTGTCTTGTTTTAATAAGATATGTAATTGAAAACTATGAGTAGCATAAGTCTACGAGATTTAAAAGTTATAGTAATACAATGTTTGTATCAATAAATAAATTTCAAATAGAGAAGTAGTATCTAATGCTGCCAACTTAATAATCCCTACCCTACAAGAATATTTAGATCTGAAACTAATTTAAATTTGAGTAAAGAAATAAAAAATTATATGTAAACCCTATCTTAATCTATAAAAAATATTTTATCGCACATTTTTTTTTACTAAAACTGCATTTTTATTTAAATCTTTACTTCCAAAAAGTAAAGGAACCAGACCACGAGTACAGCGAAAAATGAATATCTAGAGGGCCAAATTTAGGGATTAATTAATATTTTAAAAACAATTAACAAATTAAGTGGTAAATAAATAGCTTTGCGAAGTGTAAAAACCAAACTATATATAAACCTTAAATATGAATCCAAAATATAAATATCTTGCATTTTGTTTGCTGAATCTGTATTTTTATTCAAATTTTTTCTTAAAAATATAAGAATTAGAATCTTTAAAATTTAAAAATGAAATAAAATTATAAAATATAAAATAGGATTATTTAGTTAGATAGAATTATGAAATAGGATTATTTTGGAACTTAAAACAGTTAACGAAAATATAAATTTATTATTATAAAAATATTCATGAAATATAAATTTTTTAGAACTTGTGGCAATTAGTAAAATTATAACATTATAATTGACTTAATAACAAGAAGATGTGGTTTAATACACTATGGGGAGGATCAGGGGCACTTTTTTTTCTTATATATATCTTCATATCAATTATTAACTCTTAGATTAAAGGTATGAGAATGGCTGAGATTGAATCTAACAAATATAAAAGTTTCTACAAACATATTTAATAGGGTTTTTTGAATTTGTTTTTCTTTTCTCTTTCCTACCTCTAACTTATCAAATCTCTCTTTTACTTTATCTCTTCTTTACTACATCTTTCTCTCTCCTCAAATATTTTTTTTAATTTTAATTATTCTTTATAAGTTGAAAAACTTAAAAATTACTATTTTGTAAATATATATTAAAAAGTTTGAAATTTACATATTATTGTTTTATGAAAAGACAATAGTAATTATAATAGTAATAGAATTATTCAAAAAAAAATCTTACTTTAATTAAATACTTGAAAATAAATTTATATTGTAAATTCAAAATTAAAAGCCAAAAGTTTTCGTTCTGAATGATTTCCAATTTTGCAATCAAACTTTTCATGCATTGTCATGCATTACATAATTTTTTTAACATTTCTAAATTATGATAATTTTTAAATTTTTTAGATAAATTAATTAACTAAAATAATTTTTATTTAAAATTTTAGATAAATTAATTGGAATAATTTTTATTTAAATTTAAAAATTTTCAGTTTACAATAGGCCAATGTGGGACCCATAGCAATAATGTATTATACGTATATTTGCCGAGCGGCATCTATGGAGTTTTAAAAAGAATATGTAATTATTAGTGTGTGAACTATAAAGTAATTCTTTAAGAATAAGAAAACATCTTATAATAATCAGTACATCTTATCCCTAAAGAATCTTCTTTACTACTCAAACACTAATAATTATATATTCTTTATAGTACAACATATTTACCACTTGGCGAATATTCTAATAATACATTATTGTTATGGGTTCCATGTGAGTCCAATTTGCTCATCCAACATCATTGCAGGAATCAAGACCTTAAAAAGCACATGAAGTAGATCACATGAAGCAGATGGAGAAAGAAGGCTTCAAACTTTTGGATGGCAAAGTTTGAACTTTTGCCTAACTTTTTCCTTTATCAGTCCTTGATTGTCCTCAAATTAACTATTTACAAGGAAAGAAAATTCAAACTTTTATTACACAAAAGCACACTCAATTTCACACAAGTTTATCGAAGTCTGCCTTACACAAGATTAAGGGGATCCTTGTATACTAGAAGGAATTTTACAATAGTAGCTATAACAGTATTACCATTACTATATTTTTATTATTATACTATTACAGGATGCTTTTTTATCCCTAAGGAATCTCTTTTACAACACATCATATTTGCCACATAGCAGATATATGTATAGTACATTATTAAAATAAGAAGATTTAATGAGAGAGAGCAAATATAATAAAAATGAGATAAAGTAGGAGAGAAATTTTATAAGTTAGAAGTAAGAAAGAAAAAAATAAAAGAGTTGAAAGATATAAAAGATCTTAGTTAATGAATATAAAATATTTATTATACTTTGTTTCATTCAATCAACATCATCCACATACCCTTAATCTAAGGGCTAATATTTATTACATCTTATTTCATTCAACCGCTGATCCTGTATATGTGTAGGCACACATAAAAAAAAATTATACACTGCAGAGAAATGGCCCAAGTTATTGCAAAGTAGAAAAAAAAGGTAACAATGGAATTGTAGAAGTAAATGTTTTTGCATTCTAGTCATATTATGTTTTTGCTTATAATAGATGTAAAAAAAAGATTAGTTAAAATGATTAATTTGACTGAAAAAACAGATATCCCTTAATGTTTAGGAAAATATGCACATACACCCTAATATTTGAGAAAAACAACATAATTTGGTTTAATAATTAGTTTACAAATAGTCTAAAATTTGGTAATAATAAGCGGTAAAAATACATTATTTTTTATAGTTTCATAGGTTAACCTTTTGGTTTTTAATTCTCTTTAATTTAACACTATTTGTACTAATATAATAATTTTCTTTATTACTTTCATTAATTAGGGCAAATAAGTAATATCAAATAATTTTATTCTTAATAATTATTATAACGTCATGAATGATATTGTTAAATTGACTAAATTATATTCTTATTTTCTGTTTCGGTAAAATTTAGAGATGAAATCAAAATATCCCACGATAAAATGTCTTGTTGTGTAATATATAATATTAGGTTAGATATTTATGAGCAGAGTATTTATGAGTGAAGTTTAAATAAAAGTTTGTTAATTATTTTATTTCCATTAATTAAGGTCCCTCTCCTACTTTTCTCTTTTTTATTATATCTTTAATTTCTCCTCTCATTATATTTTCTCGTTTTACTTATTAATTGCAAACAAAAAAGTTTAAAAATTTAAATACAAATTAATCTAATTATTTAATTTATCTAAAAACTTTAAAACTGTCATAATTCATGAATGTGTTAAAAAAATTATTTAATTCATGAGAATGCATGAAAAGCTTGAATGCATAATCTAAACTCCTTCACAACCTAAGCTTTTGACATTTAATTTTTTAATTTTAAAATGGTTTTCGAAGTTGTTGAAGTTTTAATAAAACAATTGTTAGATAAATAATTTGGAATACAGAAAATCCTAAGTATAGAAAGGGAGAAATGTAATGCTGTTTGTAGGTTTGGCAAGCCAGGTCACGTATGACACTAAAATCCTACTAGAAGGTAAGGTTGTAAGTCCAGCATCTGGCTCAAAGGTGTTCCCCTAGCTCTCTTTATATTTAGAATTTGTGTTTTTAATTATTTATTTACAATAGTTTTAATTATGCCTTCTTTAATTAGAAAATTGTTTATATCTAAATCCAAAGAATCTACTAGGACTATAAGTTCTAGAGAAATTATGAGTAAAATTAGTGATGTTAGTCGATATTTATCCAAAGACCGACTACATACTATTCCACCTAATGTTATTTATGATATAGAAAAATTTTACTTTAGGACTGCTTTTTCTGTCAAAGAACTTGAAGAAATTTTATCTTTACAAAAAGAATTTGAAGACATTAGGTTACTCAACTCCACTACACTTAATAAATATAAGGAACAAGGTTTTAATTATATTCATTTTGGACTTATTCAAATAGCAATTAAGCCCTTAGCAAGAAAAGGTCTAGATTCTCCAATCTTAGTTCTTCTTAGAGATAAAACACTACTTAAATTTCAAGATTCTCTTTTAGGTGTTGTTAAATCAAATCTTTGTAATGGAGCTATTTATTTTAATTGTGCACCAAATTTTCAAGTTAGTCTACATGATCCAACAATATTAGATACCCTTGTGCTTAATATTCATATTCCAGAAATTAAATTTCAACAACATAGACTAGGATATATGTTACTTTATTGAATTTATTTTAAGCAAATTACTACTCAGTTCAACCCTAGATGTTTGTTATAGGACAATCGGGGAGAAACATCTATTCTTAACAATCAAATAGAAGATCAGGATACCCCAATAGATTCTTTTACTCCAAAATTACTCAAATGGGATGAAATTAGTATTCCAGAAAATTGGAAAATAGACCAACCCAAATTCCTAGAAATGTAGCCCAAAAAGAAATTCCTCAAGTAATAGAAACTAATGATGGGAAAATCCTTCTTAAGTTCAATTCTTTCCGACAACCTAGACCATCAATCAGTTATTCCAATTCAAAATTTCAAGCCCCTAGATCATCCTTTTCCATTCCTAGTACTTCTAGAGTCCAAAAAACCAAGATAGAAGATTTAGATGCTCAAAGTTTTGTCCAATACTCTACTCCTGTAGCTAAACCTGTAAATAGGCCAGAATCCCCAACCTTTTCTGATTTTCAAACTATTAATATAATAATTAATGAAAATTGGAAAATAGATAAAGATTTCCTTAGACAAGATTTTGGTTCACTAGTAAACAAGGAAAAGAAAACATGGTTTTTAGCCAATTTTGACTTAGATCAACAAGCCATTATTAGGACAGCTTGGTATGATGAGATGAATAGGTTAAAAATAAATACTCCATTTTACACATGGTTTTGAGATATATTCATTTAATAATTGCATAGAATATCCTTTTGGGAAAACTAGTCTAGATGTCCATGCTAGTCATCTTAGAAAATGAGAAACTAAGAACCGTGGTATTATTCTATCCATACATCTACCTCTAGAATCCATCAATTTCAATGTTTTCGAAAATCATATTCCAGCATCACCATTCAAACTAGCTGATAATAGACCTAACAACGACCCTTCCAATTTAGGTGATATAAAAAATTATATGAACAAAATAATTACCAAAGTCAAATATTACATACTATCTCTAAACAATTAGCCACATCGAGGACAAATTAGACCAAGCTACCCCTAGCCCTAGCTTTCCTTCTAGTGTGACCCCACCTTTATTCAAACCCCAACCTTTACCTAAAAAAGATAAAGAAATTACTTATTTTCCCAAAATTGAACTTTTGGATCAAATTAATAAAAAATTATCATCTTTACCAAGTCCTTCTAATGTCAATACTATAGATGAAACTATAGAAAGTCAAACCCATAGTCAAGATGAAGATAGTGAGCCCTTAGAAATTAATAGGTTAAAAAGAAAAATTAGACAACCCAATAGTTGGAAAAATACCTCAACTAGGAATTATTATCCTAGACCTACTCCATCAGATATTCAATATGAAGAACGTTTTAATTATATTAGTACTCAATACACCGGAGAAGCTATCTATGAATGGAATATAGATGGAAGATCCGAATATGAAATTATGAATGTACTCCAAGAAATAGGAATGGCCACTATAGCTTATAAAGCCGTTAAAAATACCGATCACCAAGCTACTAGATTAATAGTAGTAGGATTTACAAGATCCCTTAGATATTGGTGGGACAATAGTCCTAGTACGCCTACCTAACAAAATATACTCAATCATGTAGAACAATTAATAATAGAAGATGATCAAGGATTTCAAGGGGTCAAAGAAACATAAAATGCCATAGAAGTTCTTATTCATACAATAGCCATGCATTTTATAGTTAATCCTCAAGAAGAACTTCAAAGTTCGAAATTAGTACTAACTAATCTTAGGTGTCCAACTTTAGGTGATTTTAGATGGTATAAAGACATTTTTACTACTAATATATTCCAGCATCAAGATTGCAATGCATCTTTTTGTAAAGAAAGATTTATTGCAGGATTACCTAAATTCTTTTCCAATAGAGTACTAAAAAAATTAGTAAAAATTACCGAAGAAAATTCAATTCCTTGGGACACTATTACTTATGGTCAACTCTTTGTATTTTTTCAAAATAAATAGTGAAAAATATTACTTTAAACAAACTGTAGGCAAATTCTATGCCCAATATGGATATGACAATCTCATAGCCCCATCTCGTAGAAAAACCCACAAGTCCAAAACTATTACTTATCATACAGAGCATAGGAAAAAGGCCCAATTTATTGAATCTTACTATAAAAAGAATAAAAAACGTAGTAAGCCTAAATCTAGTAAAAAGCCCATAGTTTGTTGGACCTGTAAAAAATCAGGCAATACTTCTAATAATTGTAGAACAAAAAATAATATTAATGAAATATTCAAGGATGATGAAAACCTTAAACAAAAATTTAGTCAACTTTTCCTTAGTGAAGTATCTAGTAATCAATCGGATTTTTCTTCTGAAGCTATTCAAGAAATTGATAATTCTAGTGACACAAATAACGTTCAAGATTGTAGCTGTAGTGAAGGAATATACAATTGCCGATCTATTAACATGATAGCAAATAGGAAATAAGATAAACAACTTCTCTTAGATATTATAGATCAAATAGAAGAGCCTGAAGCCAAATGAGAATATTTGCTTAAACTTAGAGACATCCTTACTCAAGAACAACACCTTAGTGCTCCAAAATCCTATAGTCTTAATAATTTTTTTGATAAATATCCTACTCAAAGTCTCTTCAAACAAGTAACTACAAGAGAATTACAACAAGAAGTTAAAATGCTGAAAAGACAACTCAAAGATTTAGAGCGAAAAGTTCAAGAACAACAATTATGGCAACTACAAACTAATATTAGGATAGACTTATTAGAAAATTCTTCTCAAAGACAAAACGGAATAGTACAACCAAATAATCCTATATAATTATATTCCACTAATGACCCTGACAACACATTTATTCAACTTGTTAGTAAAATTAATTTTTAAAAATGGTATATTCACATATCACTCCACATAGGAAATAGTTTTCATTTAGAAACCACTGCATTAGTTGATTCAGGCACATATCAAAATTGTATTTGAGAAGGAAATATTCCAACTCAATTTTATGAGAAAAGTAGTGAAAAGTTACATGGTGCAAACAGTTCTAATCTCAACCTTAGATATAAATTATCAAATGCAAAAATTTGTAACGATAATTATTGTTTTAAAAATATGTTTACTTTAGTAAAAAATCTTAGCCAAAATATTATTTTAGGCACACCATTTCTGACACAAATATATCCTTTTATCATTGATAATAAAGGAATCCATACCCAAGTGTTAGGTTGACAAATTATTTTTAAATTTTTGTCTCCCATTAGTCAAAAGGAAATTAATTCACTCCAAGAAAATTCAATTACCCGACAACTTAACATTATATCCAACAAAAAGAATCATATCCAAGCCTTACAGAAAGAAATTCAGTATGACAAAATAAAGAAATAACTATAGAATCTTACTGTTAAATCATGGATACAAAAATTTCAAACACATTTAGAAAAAGAAATATACTAGGACCTACCCAATGCTTTTTGGGAAAGAAAAAAGCATGTAGTCTAATTACCGTATGAAAAACATTTCAATGAAAAACAAATTCCTATAAAAACTCGTCCTATTCCAATGAATCATGACCTTCTAGAGCATTGTAAGAAAGAAATCAATGATTTACTCAACAAAAAACTAATTAGGAAATCCAAGTCCCCTTGAAGTTGTCCAGCTTTTTATGTCAATAAGAGTTCCGAAATAGAAAGAGGAGTCCCAAGATTAGTTATTAATTACAAACCCTTAAACAAAGTTCTCCAATGGATTAGATATCCAATCCCTAATAAAAAAGATTTACTCAAAAGATTATATAATAGTGTAATATTTTCAAAATTTGATATGAAAAGCTGATTTTGGCAAGTACAAATAGATGAAAAAGATAGATATAAAACAGCCTTTACAGTACCATTTGGTCACTACAAATAGAACGTAATGCCATTTGGTTTAAAAAATGCTCTTTCAAAATTTCAAAATATTATGAATGATATTTTCAACCCTTATACTAATTTTTCTATTGTATACATAGATGATGTCCTTATTTTCTCAAATTCAATAGAACAACATTTTAAACATTTAAACATATTCCTCTATATAGTCAAAAATAATGGACTAATAGTGTCAGCTACTAAAATGAAACTATTCCAAACTAAAATTAGATTTTTAGGCCATGAGATCATAAGGGTACTATTCAACCAATTAATAGGTCAATAGAATTTGCTTCAAAGTTTCCCAATGAGATTAGAGAGAAAACTCAATTACAAAGGTTTTTAGGATTATTAAATTATATAGTAGATTTTTTCTCAAATCTTAGACAAATATGTGAGCCATTATACCAAAGATTAAGGAAAAATCCTCCCAACTGGACTGAGGAACATACTAATGTAATCAAGATTCTTAAACAAAAAATTAGGGTTTTACCTTGTTTATTTATTCCAAATCCTACTGCAAAATTGATAGTTGAAACAGATGCTTCGGACATAGGCTATGGTGGAATACTCAAACAAAAAACTTATGGATCATACAAGGAATTCATAGTTTGATTTCATTCAAGTGTTTGGACTGGTGCTTAAAAGAATTACTCCATAATTAAAAAGAAATTTTATCAATTGCTTTATGCATCATGAAATTTCAAGATGATTTATTCAATAAAAGTTTTTTTATTATGAATTGATGGCAAATCCGCAAAAGATATCAAAAATTTGGTTTCTAAGCAAATTTTTGCAAGATGGCGAGTAATTTTGTCTAACTTTGATTTTCAAATTTCTTATATAAAGGGAGAACACAATTCTTTACCGGAGTATCTTACAAGAGAGTTCTTATAAGAGAAAGCAGACAGTAAAATTCAAACACTAAGAGAAATCCCAAAATGTCAAGCAAAAATATGAAACCTTCAGATTATGCAATGACTACTCAAATCTCAATTCCTGGCTATGGAAATATTTCAGTTGCTTCAAACACATGTATGATTTCTTCAACTCAAGAATATCCTCTTTTCTCTTATACTCAAGCAATTAAATATGGATCACCCACCTAACCTGGGTCTTTTACCCAGAAAAATATTGTGTCGTTGATGCAATCTCCTACTAAAAAATCCCAATACAAAACCAAATCTCAAGCACAACATTTCAAATTACTCCTTATGATAAACCTATCCAATTAAAAGTCCTTACAAGCTTACCAATAGATTATTCCATCCTAATTTTCAATTTATTACAAACAATCCACTAAAAAATAGAAGATTTTATGAATTAATCTTGATAGATACAAAATCTGTTGAGATTAATCACCACCATAATCCAAAAGATTTTAACCAAATAGCTTATTGCATGTGCGAAATTAAAAAGATCCTTTCACCTAGACAATTCCCCTTAACATCCAGATACTCCATCGTATCTTTTTCAGTACATTTCAAGCCAGAAAGATAAAATTATATTGATTACCAAAAGGCATGGTTTAATATGTTATTTCTTAGAACATTTGACCATTCCTGGTTTATTTAATTTGATAATACTTGTCCAAATATTGTGCCTTCATGGTTTCAAGAGTGGTGGTTCTTTTTCGGCCCAGAACCATCAATTTACCCACAACAGGTTATTCAAGAATCCTTCCCCTGGTATAAGAAAAACATTCCAAAGACTAATCAACTACTTTTTGCTTAAATAAATTTCCATATTAAATTTTCAATACCGTGGTTTCTTTCATGGAATTTTACAGTCAAAATTTTTTATCCAGATTGTAATTTGTGTCTTCTAAGGGAGTTCAAAATTAAATGGTGGGATAAATATGACTTAAATAAAATTACTCCATCAACAATTACTCAATGGCTAAAGTCAGAAAAGGAGATTGTTAAAGCCGTCAAAGAAGTCTCATCCTCATCTCCAATGAAGACTTCTACCCATCCTATAGATAAGACTAGCCCCAGTACTCCTCAAAAGAATAAAAGACGACATTATGCAAAAATGTTTGATGAAATAATCAAGAAAACTGAAGAAGACAACAACAGTACACGAGAATCTTCAACAAGATCAACTCAACCACCAACAGATGACCCATATGGTGGACCCTTCTCCCAAGACAATATTTATCAGGTGGCAAACAACAAGCATCTTCAAGGACAATTATACAAGCATTTTCAAGGACAATTATTCAAAATAAGGCAACTTTCGGTGTTCTTAGTCAAATTTGTTGTATTCTATTATTACTTTCATAACTGTGCTCAATTATTGTAATGGTTACTCAAATGTATCTATAAATTGTATTATTGTTTCCTCACTTGGGGAGGCAAATCAATTTCTTGAAAATCATTAGAGTGAGAATCTTCTTTTGTAAACGCTTATCCTTGCCATTAATAAAATCCTTTATTTTCAAAAACATTGTTTTCAATTATTGTTTATAATTTTAAAATTAATGTACAATAATTTAGAACCAATTACAATAATCAAATTAGTCAGCCTAACTTATATTTGGTATCTAACTGAGGAATTCCAAACACTCCGACTAGAAGATGAGGACAAAATTCCTTGGTTAATAGAATAAAAAATTTCAATTTTAATTTTAATTTATTTAATTTAAAAATTTTATTAAATTTTAAATTCTAATTTTACTATTATTTTCCTGTTTCTCTTATTCAATTTTAATTTCTTTTTTTTTTGGGAGTTTTTGGTATCAGAGTCATTCCTATCTTTTGGAGTACATTAAAAAATTAAAACAATTAAAAATATATCTTAATTTATTATTTTAATAAAATTAAGGGATAAAAATGTTATTATCCCAAACAAAAAATTCCCATGGAGCCTATAATATATATATATATATGGGGTTAATGTTAGCACTCCCATCAGCGCTGTTTATTGACTTGTGTGTCAATGGACCACAATAATGAACGTGCCAACAAAACAAAAACTGATAAGTCACATCATAAAAAAGCCCATACGACATAAATCAATAAATCATCGCATTCTCTAAAAGATTACCCCACCATTATCTCTCTTGCAAATTTTAATTTTGGGAAGGGAAATCGACATATCCATATGAATTTAAATAAAGTACACATATTTTTAAAATACATAATTAAAACACATAAATTCTAAAAATATTAGGGGAACACTTTCGGGTCGGACGCTGGACTTACAATCTCACCTTCTCACAGAATCTTATTGTCATACGCGACTTGACTTATCAAACTTGTAAACAACTTTACACTACTCCCTCTCTATACTTAGTATTTTCTGTATTCCAAATTATTTATCTAACAATTTTCTGTTGGTGGTTAAGTTGATCCTGTTGAAAATTCTTGTGTATTGTTGTTGTCTTCTTTAATTTTCTTGATTATCTCATCAAACAGTTTTGCATAATATCATCTTTTATTCTTTTGCAGAGTACTGAGGCTAACCTTGTCTGTAGGATGGGTAGAAGTCTTCATTGGAGGCGAATCAGTTTTTTGAAAATCCTTAGAGGGAGAATCTTCCTTTGTAAACCCTTATCCTTGCTATCGATGTTTCTTTCAAAAACATTATTTTCAATTATTGTTTATAATTTCAAAATTAATGTACAATAATTTAGAACCAATTACAATAATCAAATTAGTCAGCCTAATTTACATTTATAATAATGTTGTTGTTGCATATATGTCTTTGTATAGAATAATAATATCTAGATGTCAAAATTTTTAATATATATTTACAAACTAATAAATTTTTTAAATTTTTAACTTATAATTAAAATTAGAAAAATTGACAGATACACCCTAATATTTGAGAAAAAATAACATAATTTGATTTAATAATTAGTTTACAAATAGTCTAAAATTTGGTAATAATAAGTGGTAAAAATACATTATTTGATAGTTTCATAGGTTAACCTTTTGGTTTTTAATTCTCTTTAATTTAACACTATTTGTACTAATATAATAATTTTCTTTAATACTTTCATTAATTAGGACAAATAAATAATATCAAATAATTTTATTCTTAATAATTATTATAACGTCATGAATGATATTGTTAAATTGACTAAATTATATTCTTATTTTTTGTTTCGGTAAAATTTAGAGATGAAATGAAAATATCCCACGATAAAATGTCGTGTAATATATAATATTGGATTAGATATTTTATGAGTAGAGTATTTATGAGTGAAGTTTAAATAAAAATTTGTTAATTATTTGGTTGTCACGAATAAATTTAAAAAAAAAACTGTAATTATTTTAATAGACAGGTTTCTAAAATTATATTACGGAAAATTATAAAATTTTAAAATAAAAAAATATTCTTTCAAATAATTTAACTTCTCAAAAAAATTAAAATTTTTTTCACTGTAAGTCAAAATTTGAATTTTTTCTCATAAAAGAAAAATAATTTATATAATTCTCACAAACTATTGTTAGTGCCAACAAAACTAACGCGTTTGACTAATTAAAAAGTTAAAGCAAATGAGTAGTAAAAGTATTTTGTAAGTTATGCAAAATGGGAGCCCAAGCTATTAACAATTAAATTGAGTGAGTGTATTGCACTCCAACAAAATTCTTTTAGCAACTTTTTTTTTCTTTTATTTATTTCATTAAAATAATGGAATATAAAATATTTTTACTTCTAATTAGTTTACGTACTATATCTACCCTGAGATATACTATATTACTCTATTAACAATTAATGAATATAATAATAGCAATTTTATGAGTCTAAATTAAACAACATTATGTGAGCTTAAATTATTCTTGAAAATTATGCAAAACGAGAGTGATAAGCTGTCAGTGTTGACACATCAAGTGTGACAAATATCACACATACTAATTGGTCTTATTCAATTTAAGTGTAAAACTTACATTACTTCAATCCATCAAAATAGATGTTAAGGAGAGTATTTATGCCAATCGTATTTTTATATAGAAATTAATTAGAGGCTTTGGGGCCATTCCCTGAATCGTTTTGACGAGAATTTGACTCTATGAGAAATTGAGCAAAACGTTGTAGAATTGGCCTATTTCTTGCATATACCAATTAAAGGACTTTAAAAAATGAACCGAAGAATAAATATTTTTTTAGCAGAAACAAAATCAAAGAATCCCACTTGGACTAAAATAAGGCAAGTAGATGTTTAAAATGTCTTATATAATAGTGATTATGTAAACTCTTGAAAGAATCCAAATTTGTAATGTAAGTAATTATATATTTAAAGTGATATTAATCAATTGAATAGTTTGAGGATTCATTTTAGTTGAAGAGACAAAATTTGTTGGTAATATGAAAACTTGAACCTTAAATGGGAGGGAGATATTGTTGGAGAAAAATATTTTTAAAATTATTATTTAATTTTATGAATTATATTTTATAAATTATTATTATTGTATAATGGTTATAATATTTAATTTACACCATTAATCCTATCAATTATTTAGTTTTAATATATGAGTTATAAAAAGATATGAAAGTCTTTTAATATTTTTTTTAAATCTTAAAATATTTTATTAGTATATAAAAAGTATTTGTATGCATTTTGATGGGCTACAAAAAAGAAAAAAGAGAAGAGAAAACTATATATCTATATATTTTAACAAAAGTTATTTTAGAAATCGTAACATCGAAAACTTGATATTTATCTTTTGGTGGTCGTGTTCATCGAAGAAATTGGCTACAAGTATTAAGTTGAATCTTGGAACCATAGAGAATCACCACTACTCATACGAGGAGATGACTCTTTGATTTTAGGAAAACGATTTTTAGCGTGCTTCACTATGGTCAGGCCATAATTTCCTTACCCTTTTTGTTTTAATTTATTGTTTATTTATTTTAATTACTTTTGTTATAATTTATACCTACAATTGTGATTGTAATATTCTACAATTGTGATTGTAATATTTATATGTTTAATAGAATATTAACAAATATACCTAACAGATACTTGATAGATCTATTTTGGAAAAAGGTTTATGTAGAAATGTTGAAGTAAAAGTAGTTATATTTGATATCATTTATTTAATTTTTGTAATATAGTTTCAGAAAATTAAATTTGATAAATATTATTAAAATAAATAACTAAATTTTGTGTAGTGCTCACTAACACAGCCCAATATTATGAAATTAATTCTCTATGTCACTGTCGTAAAAGATTAATAAGCATATTGCTCAAGGACAAATCTTTCATTATTCAAAAATATAATAAACAAATTGTATGTATTTTGTTAAAAGATAAATTCTAAAAAGGATTATATTATTTTAGTCTTTATTATTATTTGTGGAAAGGGATTTGAGGATTGATAATAACCCAATCTAAAAATTGCTGGTTTTTTATTTTCTGTTCTCAAATAACAAGGACTTCAATAATAAAAACCATGTGTAAAGAAAAGTTTCTAGTATGTGATCATTAGAATGTTGTGTAAATAAAATAATAACTTTATTTTTAATTAGCTGTCCGTTTTTAATCAAACAATGAACTAATGTCAGACATTTATATTTTAATTGCTTTTTATTGTGTTTCTTTAAATATTTAAGTTTTAGGATTCAAATAGTCAAATAATGGGAGCTTTTAAGAAATCCAAACATGAAATGATTGTGGTTTGATTATTATAATCTTAAATCCACTATATCCTAGTGCTAAAATTCCAATATATAAAGGTGTAACTGAACTTGAGCCAATCCTCAAATCCACTTTTCTTCTAATAGGAAAATAGAAATGGAAATCAAAATTATTTCTATAGAAATGATCAAGCCATCTTCTCCAACCCCAGCCCACTTAAGAACCCATAAGCCTTTCGTTCCTAGTAATGCTGGTTTTGGTGATTTCATGCCCGCTCCCCTAATTCAGTTTTACGCGGCACAAAGCAAAGATGCCATGAAAATTTCAAGCCATCTCAAAAAGTCTTTGTCCAAAATATTAACCTATTACTACCCTTTTGCAGGGCAAGTTAAAGATGGAGTCTTTGACTGCAATGATCATGGTGCAATCTTCATCGAAACTCAAGTAGTTGTTGACGAGATGTCTAAGCTTCTTCAAAAAAGAGACAACAATCTGTTTAAGCAGCTATTGCCATTCAAGGGTAATATGCAAGAAATTACAACTACTTATAGTAAAGCCAACCTAGTCGTGCAGATCAATTACTTTGGTTGCGGTGGGATTGCAATCACTATTTGCTTTAATCATATTCTTGTCGATGGAGCAACTGCAGCTTACTTTGTCAAAAGCTGGGCAGAAATTGCTCATGGCGCCAATGATATAAAGGATGTGGTTGTCGATTATTCTTCCATCTATACTCCATACGATTCCTATGAATCAACTAGAAGTCTTTACGAGCAAAATCGTTGGGATTATAGTCCAACTGAACTTGTAGGAAAACATTTTATGTTTGATGGTGGAAAGATCGCTGCTCTAAGAGAAAAAATTGGTAACGGGCCATATTTAAATCATCCAACACGTTTTGAGGCAATAACTGCACTTATTTCAGGTGTGCTGATAAAGAATGCAGATAGAGGAACACATGAATTTACTACTAAACAAATAGCAGCAATAATTGCTATCAATATGCGAAATATAGTGAATCCGCCATTACCACCGCAGAGTCTTGGGGCTCTAGTGACATCAGCAGTTGCAAAATTGCCGATTAATGAAGAAATTGACTATAATTATTTAGCTGCGGAAGTTCACAAAGCTGTCAAGAATGTAGTTGATCAGTATAAGAGGAACATGCATGTTGGCGATCTAATTAAAGGATTTGCAAATAGTATGGTGATTCATTTTTCTGATATTTCTCGAATGCCATTTTACGAAGCTGATTTTGGGTGGGGAAAGCCCTTATTGGTATCTCTTGTTTCGTTGAATGTTCAAGCTGTATGCCTATTGCCCACCAGCGATGGTGTAGGAGTTGAAGCATTCATTACATTGACTAAAGAAGAAATGGCTAAATTTGAACAAAATCATGAATTTCTTTCTTATGCGAAACCGTTTGTGTCAAAAAAGGCTAGATTATAAAAAATATGTACCTTGTGATGATGATCTCACTTGGGATATGCCACGTCTTGAGATCAGAAAGTTTTCAATAAAGGATATGAATAAATTCTTCTGCTAAAACTTTTGTTGAATCCTTATTTTCTAGATGCTCTGAAAATTGTTATTCATTTGTTTACGTTATGTATCTATTTCAAGGGTGCATCCCTTTATGTTCTCTCTTGATTTGCAGTTTGGTAAATAGATCCTTTGTGATCTTGTCATACTTTGTTTCCCAGAGAAAAGAAATTATAAGGATCAATTTTAAAAAAGTTATACCAAACTGTTGTTGACTATTTGTTCAATGGTAATTATAGTACAATAGACAGATAAGAAAGAAATTGTTGAAAAATTTTAATTCAGAAGAAAAAAAACTGAGAAACACAAATAGGCCTTGGAATCCTTGTTTATACTCAATCGGTTCTGTTAAAAAATGGCTTAAATTATGAAAATAGAAATATTTAGTAATATAAGTGAATGGATTAGGTATTTACTTTAGTCTCCCCTTGGTTTCACTACCAAAAAAAAAGTGTTTTTTGCGACTGAAAATTTCAACCACAAATATTACAAATTCAATCACAAAATCACTTTTTACGGTCAAATTCTGGTTATTTGCGACTAACTTGTATTGGCTACAATAAGTCGCGTCACAAAAAATATTTTGTTATTTGCTGCTGATTTTAGCAGCGGCAAAAAATATTTGCAGCCGATATATATCAGCCGCAAAAACTATTTGCGGCCATTTCGAGGCCTATTTATAACAGTCGTAATTAATTTTAAAAAAAATTCGAAATATTTTGTTACCAAATATTTAACCTTACTACCACCTTTTGTTACCAAATATTTAACTGCAAAAAATATTAACTATTTATAATATTTTTATGAACTTAAAAATTGATCTCATCAAACTAATTTAAATATTAAATGTGAACCACATATCAGGACCAATTTTGAATAATTTAATTGGTTAAATATTGCAAAACACTAGATAACATTAACAATCTGGAAAGTAAGAATAAAATTTTCATTTGGTATACAATAAAGTTTGTATAAAAGTTACAATGTATAAAAAATTTAATCCATTAATTATTGGCAGTCACCACTAGAAAATATTTAGAGAAAAATTTGAACTGAGTTTAGCATCTAAAATTGCCAAGTTAACCAAATTCAGTACAACCAACAAATCACCAACACAAAAATTACAAAAAATTCTGAAAACCCCTGAACTGCTTTACAATGTGAACTCTGGGGCACACAGCCTCCCTGTATAATTCTTTACTTCGATTAATAAAGTTTCTGGATCATCTGAAAATGAAACATAACACAACAAAATTGGAGGTAGAAAAGAAATCAACAAAACAAGTGACAAATAATGTCAACTTAGCAACCACATTCATTGAAACAAAATAAGATAATTTTCAAATTAAATTATTATAGGTAAACCCATCATTAAAGAATCTATCACCAACCATATCACACTAAAATTCAACTCTATTATGCCATTTCTCACTTTTCATTTTCATTTTCACCATGTGATATGTTCCTCAACATGAAGCACCCTTCACACCTGAGTTACACTGACATACCTCAATTTATATAACTAGTAAGTAGTTGGCTTAAGAGACAACCTAATTAGTTTCATCGTATTGAAATAATGTGCTTTCTTTTTCCTTCATTTGCAATTTGAAGATATAAAGAGAAACATAAGATGCTGAGTGAGCTTGGATTGAACAAAAATAAAGGCTTTAGAAACAGTGTATTATGATTTAATTTTAAAGGAAAGACTGTCATTGAAGAGTTAAAGTTGAACAGCCAAATGAAGTAACAGTATCCCACTTTCCTTTTTAATTTTCTAAGTTGTTGGTGAATCAGTAGTTCTACAATTTTCTATATGAATACTTAAAAATAGTTCATGAACTACACAAATTACTTACTTTATTTCAAAGAAAAATAAATTGAAAACAGAACAATTAAAGAATATTTAAGCAATTCAAATCAAGAAGATTTGCTGGTAAATTGAGGAATAACAAAGAAAAAAAAATTTTGAAAGCATACTTAGTACATGATCCATCTGATTGAGATGTGTCTCCATGAGCTTGACTAGAAGATGGTCTTCTACGCTTTTGACATGATTGTGCATGAGATTCAACCTTTGACTGTTGTTGAGGCATCAAATCCATAGAAACGCCTTTTGCTCTCTTTGGTACCATATTCAACTACAATTTAAAGAATCATTTGACTATCTACTAGAACAATTATACATATATTTACTTACAATAATATACAGGCAACTAATAATTAAAATAATAAGAAAATGAGTCACCAATATTTTTATTTGAAAATATAAACTAGAACAAACTCTCAATGATTACATCATAATGGAAGAAATAAAGAAAAAAAGCTTGTTAATCACACTCTTCCATCTCAACATCATTGTCAACAACAAGAATAATTAGAGTAAATTCTTTCATTATGTTATGCAAATAATCATATCATGTCATGTTATTCAATCATACCAAATCATAACATAACATATAGTTTTGTAAATACATGCAACATGTAACCTATCTTCTTTTAACTCCTTTCTATCAAGTAGGTGGGTCCTATCCTATTCAAGAATACATAAATTTATATGGAATTAGTAGCCACATATTTTATTTCACTTAGAAATTTTGGCAGCATTTCCCCTTAGTTTTCCAAGTACAAAATATAGATCACTGATGTTTGTGTTACTTCAAGTTATTTACCAGAAATAACACAAACACCACCTTTATCTATTGTGTACTCAGAGAACATTAGGAGTTGCCACTGAAATTTCGAAAGAGTGAAACTAAAACTTTAGCTACCAATTACCATATAAACTTACGCATTCTTGAACTGTCCAAATCGGACAATTCAAGAGTTATTAATAAACATACATTCCTCAAAGTCATTAGAGGATAACAGATTCTAACAGGGTCAAAATCACTAGAAGTACTAAAGGAATTCAAATTGTTAAATTAATAACAATATAATATAAATATCAATAAAAAGTAGAGAAGTAAATATATATTGTTAAAATTATTGAGATGCAACACACTTAGACGTTACAAGAAATTCTTTGATAAAAATAATAATTGAAATAAACTATTAGGGAGAATCTGGTGCTATTTCACAACTACAAGAAGGAGGAGAATAAAACCACCCATTCATTCAAATTTAATTAATTAATGATACGAAAGCAATACCATGAATTGTAGACAAATTATTAAGGCTAAAATCTGGGGATGGTCGTGTATGTTATTCTAGAGAATGATTTGTAACTTAACAAGCAAGCAGTCTCATCAATTTGTAATTACAAATTTATTTTATTAATTTTTGCAATTAATTATAATTTTTTGTTTGGATTTCACAACTCATATTGATGCTTAATTATGTACATTAACCTACAAATTAATGGTAGGTTCCTGAACCCATACGCACATCCAATAATTTCCAATTATTTGAAGTTTAAATTAAAAGAGAACTACTTTTGATTCATTATCTCTGGTTTTACTTTTACAGAGATAGAAGATGCAAATGCAGATGTAGGTTCAGGAATAACACGCACAAGCTTGAATATGGACTAAAAAACACACACACTAAAATTCAACACTAAAAACCCTAAAAGGATTAAATCAAATTCACATTAATTTTCACTAAATCATATAGCATTTCCAAAAATTCGAAAAAAGAAAACACTAAAACTGACATCGTACTTGGCGTCGACAAGCTGACGACGGCGTACTTGGTGTCAGCAAGCTAACGGCAACGTGCCTAGCGTTGGCAAGCTAAGAGTGAGCTGATGAGCAAATTTGATTTTGGGGATCGATTTGATTTTGGGGATCGATTTGATTTGGGGAAAAAAATGAATTTATTGTAAAAACGATTCGAATGTAAAAACAAAAAATAAAATTTTAATGTAAAATAATATTTTTATCTTCAATATTTTAATAATTAATATTTAATATATAATTTTATATAGTTAAACATTTTAGTCCTATTTGGAACTAACATGTAATAAACAAAATCATAATATTCAATTTTTAATAAAATAAAATTGACCACTATTTTTTGCGGCTGACATTTAAATTTGGTTGTAAATAATACACTTTTTTATGACGAAATTGTATTTAGCCGCAAAGTAGTTGCAAATAATACTTATTTGCAACGAATTAAAAATCGGCCGCAAATATCAGCCGCAAAAGACCATTTGTAGTGTTTGTAGTTTGGTTTCTTTTCCTTTAATAAAATATCTCGTTTTGGGAAAGTTTATCCAACATGTACTTGAAATTTTTACCAAACATTATTTAATCTTAAATTATAAAATAAATTGTTTTTAATTTTCTAATAGCAATTCTAAATAGACCTCACAATTATTGTTCTAATAACATCTTTCACATAGAACATGTGTTAGCATTGTTTCATCTACTAATTAAATTGTATCCAATTTTAAAAAATTACTAATTAAATTTATGAAAAGCATTGTTTGTAAATCATAAATTAAAACCTCTTATTTATTTATTTTTATTTTTTAAAATTTATTACAATTCTAACTTTACACAGACAACTTGAAAATTTTCAACTTAAAATATATACATTTCAAAATATTATTTTATTGTTATACGATCAAAAAACTAGTGTAATATAAGGAACCTTGAATTTATTGAAATAAACTAACACAAATTATCCGAAAGTACAACAATTACCTCATAGGAAACAAACAAATAGAACAACAATCTTGGGCACAGATTTAATCCTCGGACAGCAATAGAATCACCACAACACAATCAATTTTAACGTGAAAACCTCCCCAATGTGAGGAGTAAAAACTACAGGACCGTAGTCCACCCAAAAAATCTCCATTATAATCAAATAATGAGAATATACAAGTTCTCTCTAATTAGAACTAGAGGTACACATTACAATAATCTCAAGATTACATAATCTTGGAAAATATTCAAGTTCTACAAAAAAATTAGAGAGAGTTTAAGAAAAATATCACTAAAGTGGTGGCTTAATTCCAGCCACGAAATTTGGAGAAAGAGTGCTCCAAGTTTGATCTCCACCATTTAGAATTTAGTCCTCTCAGTTGTGAAGCTGCTGGTAAAATTTCAGCCCAATTGGACCACAAATCGACCACCGATCAACCACTTGATCAAAGCTATTTGGGATTCATTATTCTGCTGCTCTATTGTGAACAGTACCCTCTCTCTCCAAAAACTATGAACAGTAACTTTTTCTCTCCTTTACACACACACACACACACACACACACATATATATATATATATATATATATATATATTTCAACAAAAAATAAAATACTAAACCCTACTTGAAAAAGGACTAAAATGTCCTTGGACTAATTGGACTTAGTCACTATTGAAGATAAATTTGGGCCATCTCCATAAAGGAGGAAATCCAACCCAATAAATCTCCATTTTTTCTACTATGTGAAGGGACTTGCCAACCCGGCAATCGAACAACTTCAATCTTTTCTCTCGAGAGAGTCTTGGTTAACATATTAGAGGCATTGTGATCAATGTGAATCTTTTCAACCTCAAACATATTTTCATTAAAAGCATATCTCAACTAATGATATCTCATATCAATATATTTTGATTTTGCATGAAAAGAATAATTCTTACTCAAATGAATTGCACTTTGGTTATCACAAAATACCACATATCGTTGTTGCTTGAAATCAAGCTTCTGTAAGAACTTCTTCATCCACAATAACTCTTTGCATGCCTTAGTCGCTGAAATGAATTATGCCTCTATAGTAGAAAGTGCAACACATTTCTATAACCTTGATTGCCATGATACAGCTCCACCTGAAAGTGTCATCAAGTAACCCATAGTAGACTTTCGAGTATCAACATCTCTAGCTATATCTGAATCTGTATAGCCAACTAGCACAAGTTTTCCACTTCTAAAGGTGAGTTTGAAATTGAAAGTACCTCGAAGATATCTCATAATCCACTTCACTGCATTCCAATGCTATCTTCTTGGATTGGATAAAATAATACTAACAACACCAACTGCATGAGCTATATCCAGTCTTGTACATACCATCGCATACATCAAGCTTCCAACCGCTGAAGCATAAGGATCTCTTTCCATGTCTTCCTTCTCTTTGTCTGTTGTAGGGGACTGCTTGGTACCTAATGTCAGGACCCGACCCGACCCGACCCTTCCTGGAGTCCAAGACGAATCCTGTACAAACATGAACTTTTCTTAAACATTTTCAAAGTCTACACATAACACAATTTCATAATAATATTTATACGGCTTCAAGCCTCCATCATCCACACTCAGTGAGGCATCATGTCTCATCAAAATATATATAAAATAATATTTATATGCACATACATTTATACATGCTGTGATCAAAACGTTTTTATGCAGCTGCAAAGAGTGGTCTCAACCTCGATTATAAAACTTTATCCTGCATGACACTCTGCGTACCTGGAGGAGATAGGGAAAATAAGGAGAGGGGTGAGCTCACAACTCAGTGAGTGGATATATATTTTATTAAAAAAATTTACCCATTTCATAAATAATTCCTTTAAACTACCATGAACAAATCATGAACCATACATTAAAATCATAATAAAATATTTACACTTGCATGTGCAACTCAGAAATCATCCTTACAGAAATACACGTTAATCATCATTAGCCATTTATACTGTCAACCATATAGTTGAGAAAGATCATATCACCATACAACTCATAGCAAAACAATCATTTTTACACCCAACTAGTACCCAGGGGAAAAATCATGCTTGGCGGAAAACATCATCACTCAAGCGGGGGAAATACCATACTCAACCCAACGGCCTCATATCCTCGTCCGGGGAGTCAATATCATATGATATCCATCTTCAACTCGACGGCCTCGCATTCTCGTCCGAGGAGCTCATAACATTATCATGTACGTACATTCCCATGGGTCTCAAGGACCTTTCATCATTACTAGGGGATGGGTTCTTCAAACAATCACAAATCATGATTCCACATTTAATACTCATTTTCATTTAAACATTAAACTTTCACGCACAATATCATTTTTCACTTTTCACATCATAATTTAACACATCCATAAACAAATAAACCATAAAATAAATAATAATCAATTTCACGTAATCCAATAACAATACAACACAAATTAAATATCACGTCAAATCAATCTAATTTTACACGTCAAAATATAATTTATTTATAATCTAATTTATTTCCTATATAACATAATTAAATCATTTCTCAAACAAATTCCACAATAATATAATTTAATTCAATCATAATAAAATTAATATTTAATTTTATAAAAACATATAATAATTTAAAAATAATATCCATTTACAGTCAATAATTTAATTTCTGGAGGTTTCAGTATCTCCTGAATTTCCTACATCAACTCTGCTTCCTAAAACACAATAAATAACCGATTGTCGTCAATATTTATTCAAAATCTAATGATTATTACTAAAATTAACTACATAAATGAATATACTATTCACGCAAACTAATTTCTAGCTAAATAAAATTCTAAAACTGGATTATATATTAATTCTAAAATTAAACTAAAACAAACTAGAAATCTAACTGAACCTTAACCTTCCTCTTCCGCCTTCTTTTTTCTTTCTTCTTTGTTTCCCCTGCTCTCTCTTTTTCTTCTTCCTTTTCTCTTCTTTCTCTCCTTCCTTTTCTCTTCTTTCTCTCCTTTCTCTTCTTTTTCTTTTCTTTCTTTTCTCTTCTTCTCTCTCTTTCTTTCCAAAATAAAAACGCAACTCTTCCTTACCCTTATTATCTTAATAAAAAATTTTATATTATTATATTATTATTATATAAATATCTAACTCAATCTTTATCTCTTTCTCACTCTTTTTTTTTAATGGACACCTAGTATGCTAGGTGTCACACCTAACCTAAAGTGTGTAGCAAGAGGAGTGCTAATCACTTTAGCGTTGCTCATATTGAACCTTTTCAATGTAGTGCTCTTATGATATACACAACTTTTTGACTGCTCTATCTCTATGAATTCAGATGCCAAGGATTTGTTTTGCTGGCCCTAAATCCTTTATAGCAAAGGATTTGCTTAACTACTTCTTTGACCTGTCAATTCTAGAACCATTCCTACCAACAATCAACATGTCATTAATATAAAGCAACAATACAATAAAATCATCATTAGAGAATTTCTGTATAAAAACACAATGGTTAGAAGAAGTTTTTCGGTAGCCTTGCTCCCCCATAACTAATTCAAACTTCTTATACCACTGTCTTGGTGCCTCTTTCAAGCCATAAAGGTTTTTCTTCAGCTTGCACACATAATCTTCTTTTCCTTTTATTTTGAAACCCTTTAGTTGCTCCATCTAAATTTCTTTGTCTAAGTTTCCGTGTAGAAAAGCAGTCTTTACATCCATCTACTCAATCTCTAACTCAAGATTAGCTGTTCTGCCCAACACCACACGAATGGATGACATCTTAACAATTGGAGAAAAGATTTCATCAAAGTCAACACCTTTTCTTTGGCTAAATCCTTTGACAACCAATCTGGCTTTATATCGTGGCTATAAGGTATATTCTTCTTATTTCATTCTGTACACCCATTTTTTTTTTAGAGCTCGTTTACCCTTAGGTAACTTTACCAATTCAAATGTGTGATTTTCATATAATGACTTTATCTTGTCTTGCATGGCATCAATCCATTCATTTTTCTGTTCACTTTCTACTGCTTCTGCATAACATTTAAGCTCTCCTCTACCAGTCAATAACATATACTTACTCGCAGGATAACATGTGGAAAACTGTCGGATTTTGGTGGATCTTCTAAATGAAATATCTGGTGAAACCTCTGATGTGGGTAACGTATGGACATCATCATCAATCTCAACCTATGTATGAGTGTCAATATCACATGTACCATGTTGGCCATCCTGGACTTCATCTCTAGGCTGTACTGGAACATGTGTCAAAGGAACTGGATCCAAGTCTATCAGTGCATCACTATATTAAGGCATTTCTTCTTTTAACTTCTCAATATCCTATACAGTACAGTCTTCCATGAATATAGCATCCCGACTTCTTACAAGTTTCTTCTGCACTGGATCATAAAACCTGTAGCCAAACTCATCTTGACTATAGCCGAGAAATATACATTGTCTTGTCTTGACATCAAGTTTAGACCTCTCATCTTTGGGAATATGCACAAATGCTATACATCCAAAGACACATAAACGATCATAAGCAATATCTTTTTCTGACCAAACTCTATCTGGAACATTAAAGTCTAAAGGAACATAAGATTGACAACATCCTCATCATACATAATAAGGAAGTCATCTATAACAGTAGCAACTCTGTCATCATCACTGTTTTCATCATTTTTCTTTTCCTTTCCTTTATCCTTCTTGTTGTCTCGCTTGAGTTGTCGACAATACTTCTTTATATGCCCTTTAAGACCACAATGATAACATTCAACATTAGCAAACTTGTTGGTCTTGCTTTTACTTTTATCTTTATTCTTCGGACCTCTACTCTTACTCCTCCCTTTCTTTTCTGTGACTAAGATATCTGATTGTGAAGAACCTTGTGACTTTCTTCTATCCTCTTCATTCAAAACTTTGTTCTTAGCCAATACCATGGTAATGATACCATCTAGAGCTAAGTTTGATAATGATATTCTAAATGTCTCTCATGAGTCCGATAATGTGCCTAAAAGCTATAACCTTTGTACTTTGTATTCAAACTTGATGTTCATTCCAGCCAACTGATTAATGATTCCCTAAAATGCATTCAAGTGATCTATCATAGGTTTTCCATCCCAATATTTCAAGCTCATTATTTGTTTTATTAGAAAAATTTTATTATTCCTAGTTTTTCTGGCATACAACTCTTCAAGCTTATTACACAAAGAACTTGCATATTTCTCTCCGCTAATGTGATTCAAAACATTGTCATCTACTCATTGTCTAATATACCCACACACTTGACGATGAAGCAACTTTCATTGTGCATCTGTTTTATTCTGGGTCTTTTGTTTCTTAAACACGGGTAAGTAGTAATCATATACAAAATATCTTTCATCTTTCCCTTCCATAAATGATAATTTGCACCATTCAAATTAACCATTCTACTTGTATTAGCTTCCATCGTTCAATACAAGGCACAAGACAAATATAACCAATGCTTTGATACCACTTTATTGGGATAAACTAACACAAATGATCCGAAAGCACAATAATTACCTTATCCCCTCTCGCGTGAACCTAATAGGAGACAAACAAATAGAGCAACAATAGAATCACCACAACACAATCACATCACAATCAATTTTAACGTGGAAAACCTCCTCAATGTGAGGAGTAAAAACCATGGGACCGTAGTCCACCCAAAAAATCTTCATTATAATCAAATAATAGGAATACAAAAGTTTTCTCTATTTAGAACTAGAGGTACACATTAAAACAATCTCAAGATCATACAACCTTGGCAAATATTCAAGTTTTACAAGAAATTAGAAAGAGTTTAAAAAAAACATCACCAAATTGGTGGCTTAACTACCAATCATGAAACCTAGAGAAAGAGTGCTCGAAATTTGATCTCCACCGTTCAGAATTTAGTCTTCTGAGTTGTGAAGCTTCTGATAAAAGTTCAACCCAATCAGACCACAAATCAACCTGCAATCAACCACTTGATTAAAGCTATTCAGGATTCATTATTCTGCCGCTCTCTTATGAACAGTAACCCTATCTCCAAAAATTGTGAACAGTAACATTTTCTCTCCTTTACACATATATTTCAACAAAAAATAAAACACTAAATCTTGTTATATTGAGCAATTGTCATGTCATGTTGTGCTACTAACGAAAGTTCACTCTCTAAAAGTTGAAGCCTCGTGTCATTCTTCTTTGAGAAAAGCATGGCGAACGTATCCTAAGCTTTTTTGGGAGTTATGGCGTCCCGAATGTGCTTTAGCACACTTCTTTAACCGTAGTCCTTAAGACAAACATTGCCTTGCCCATTTTTATCTTCCACTTTCATAACGTACCATTTGCATCCTCCACCTCTAGTTGTGTAACTTCGCTTCCATTGACGACCTCCCACAAATCTTAACCTTGCAAGTAACACATCATACATGTAGACCAAGTATTTTAGTTTTAATTGTTGAGCCTTTTTTATTCCGCCAATGACTTGAAGATCACTCATGTTGGAAGAGCTCACCAAATAAGATACCCACCACTGTCTGGCTCTGACACCAAAATGTAGAAATCAAAGGTGCAAATGAAAATATAAAGCACTAAAAAAACTACAAACACACTCAGTGGAAAGTAAATAATATAATGGAAATATTTTTTATTGGATGCATCATTCGGTGCACTTATTTGCCTTATATAGGCATACAAGAGAATGTTGAGAAGGCCACGTTGCCTTAACAAATTCCTAAAGACTAGCTAGAAACCAAAAATAATCAAAGAATATCTAAAGTCTAACCACTAACTTTTGACTCTGTAACAAACTAAAGAGCCACTTATTAATCTAATTTCTTTTTAAAATAAAAACAAAACAAAACAATAAACTTAGTCAACATGTGCTGGTGTTGTATTGTAACATTCAGAGCAACAATGGTAGTTAGCGACAACCTAAATTATTGTGCATTTTAGATGGCAACTAAACCATCATTAGAGTCGAAATCAACAAAGATGGCAACAACAACAGAGATGAAATCAACAAAGATGTAATATAGAGAGTCTTTGAACCATAAAACCAATAAATAGGAAGGAGAAAATTGCAGCAGCACATAATACAAAATCCCCGCTGTTAAACAGCACATAATTAACAGTAGACATCATAACAAAGCAGTAGTAGCAGTAGATTTTCTCTAATTGCTCAGCAACAATCCCAAACAACACGGTTCCAGTATTAGAAAATAGTGCAACAACAAACATAACTAAAGTGTGGAAGGATAGCAAGCTACAACAGCCAGAGTAAGCAAGGCCATCATTATAAAAACCAAAAATTAGGAACTGCCTAAGCATTGAGCATTAAATCCCTGCGTATTTGCTGGGGTGGTAAGTTCCACTAAATAAGAAAGTCGCAATTAAGTCTGAAGTTTGCTACAGTGTCAGCTACCTTGTTTCCTTTACAATAGATATGTGAAATACGAAAATCCATTTGTTTAAGTACTAATAAACAATTGATCCAACTAGTGTATAAGGACCATGGAGGGTCATAATTTTGTGATCGGAAACAATTAGCCACTGCTCCTGAGTCACTCTCAATCCATAAATCATGCCAATCCCTTTTCCAAGCTTCCTCAATAGTGAGTATAACAGCTATAAACTTTGCAAAAGAAGAAGAATTATGTCCCAATGGCATAGAGAAGCCACCCAAAAATGAACCATGATGGTCTCTTAAAACTCCCTCACAAGCTACTAGTCCTGGATTATTTTTTGACCGTCCATTTGTATTAACTTTGATCCAGCCAACAATTAGAGGCTTCCAAAAAACTGAAAGCACAGAAAGTGCTTTTCCAAATTTTGGATTGTTAATGTCAAACATGAAGTTCAACAAAATCGGCACCGAATGGCACTGAAATGTTGAATTCAAGAAAGGACTGCACAGACCTCTAAAATTATTTCACATTAGTTGTTGTCTCTCCGTAACTAACGGATTGATTCTATTAAGTTTGTGTACATATATGTGTTTGTAAACTTTGTTATTGAATTAAGAAATACAAATTAATTTCTTCTTCCAAAATTCAACATGGTATCAAAGCCTTCATTCTAATTTTTCTTTTCTTCCGGCAAAATCGACTCACCTCTCCAGAGAATGACAGTTGGCCGTGCGTACAGTACACCGCCACCTTGAGGGCTCCTTCTTTCTGCACCACCACTCCCATCACCTTCAGAAAACACCGACAAAGCCATTCGCACAGTCAGATTCGTCACACGCTCTGCCAATCGTTGGGATCGAAAGGATTTTTTTGTCGACCTTGTAACTTCCAATCTGCTCACTGCCGCCGCGTTTCCCGTCACCACCGGCACCATTCTGCTTAGAATTCATCTGCCATTATTTTTGCAGTCTTCGTTCTTTATGCACTACTGCTCAGTTCTCCGACGAAGACACAAATTGAACCACCACCATTCATCTTCGTGGGAGAAATCGTCGACACTTAAACTAATACTGTCAGTACCATTCAACTCCTACATCTCTGATCATTCTCTCCGTACAATTTGTTTTCTCCTCAATTGTCCTCTGGAAAGTTACTATTTTTCTTCTCTCACCGCTTATTGTGAAGAAAATTATTAATTCGTGTTTCACTTCTATTTTATTCCCTTTATTATCGTTTAATTTGAGTGACATGGATAAATCAAATGTTTCTCAGCGTATTGTAGTTCAATTAGACGGACATAATTATCCTTTATGTGCCCAAGCTATGTCAAGTTTTCTTAAAGGAAGGCGTCTTTGGAAATATATTGTTAGTCTTATTATCCAACTTATCAAGAAGCCAGATGAAACTGATAAAAAATATGCAGATCGATTGAAAGATTGGGACAATAAAAATCACTAAATTTTTACATGGTTTCGTAATACATCTATTCCATCTATTCATCTTCACTTTGGAAAATTTCCAACAGCAAAAGAGCATGGGATTTTCTTGCTCATCTATATAATGTTACAGATCTATCACATCAATATCAGATTATGTGCAAACTTCATCAAATGCATCAAGAACCTGGCCAATCTATTTCTGATTTTCATTCTCAAATGCAGTTTTTATGAGATCAATTATCTATTTCAGAACCATAATGGACAAATTCTGAAGATGCAACTAAATTTGAAGCCTACAGAGACCAGCATAGACTAATATTTTTTCTCATGGCTCTGCATGACACCTTTGAGCCTACTCAGGCATCTCTACTTCATCAACAACCATTGCCTACTCTTGACAAAGCTATGGACAAGCTTATTTAAGAAGAAACTAGTCTCAATCATTTTCAAAAACCTCGAATGGATACCGTACTTACTACACCATCTACTCCACAAAAATTATCATGTCCTTATTGCAAGGAAATTGGACATATATTACTAGACTATCCAAAAAGGAAATGTCGTATATGTTGCAAGAAAAGGCCTAAATATTTTGCTCAAGATTGTCCACAACAAAGGAGACCAACTCAAAGTTCCTCAATCTGACCATCTCTCTCTGTTGTTGCTGACAACTGTTCCATCACAAGTAAATCTGATCAATCTTCTGCCTCCACATCATTCACAGCCCAAGATGTCGAATTTCTTTTACAACAACTTTTGCAAAAATCTGGTAACTCTTCCATTTCTGCTTCATCTATTACTTCAGGTACATCCTTTTGGCATTTTGATTCTGCATGCTGTAATCACATGATTACAGATTCAACTATGTTTTCATAAAAAATCACTACTTCTAATTTTCCAATTATTTAAACTGCCAATGGGTCTTCCACGAATGTTAGTCACTTAAGACATGTCTCTTTACCCAATCTTTCCTTACCAGATACATATCTTATACCTAAGCTAACCTAAAATCTCTTATCTATTGGACAACTTTGTGATCTTGGTCTTAATGTTTTCTTTACCCCTTTTAGTTGTTATGTGTAGGATCCAAAGACTAGTCAGACGCTTAGGATATGCCGTAAAGTTGGGTGTCTATTTGAACTCATCCAATTTCATCTTCCTACCACCTACATATCCAACCATCAGTCTATTGCCTCTACCACCTCAATTCCCTCTTTAAATCTTTGGCACTCTCGATTAGGACATGCATCACTTAATTGTCTTCGTCCACTAGTTTCTAGTGGTGTCTTGGGTCGTGTATCACAAAATAATTTTGATTGTGTTTCTTGTCATTTAGCAAAACATACCGCCTTACCATTCAATAATAGTACTTCTACTTCTCAAGCTCCATTTGATTTAATTCATTATGATATTTGGGGACCATCGCCTAATTCTACAATGGGAGGCTCTAAATATTTGGTTATCTTTGTTGATGATTATTCTCGTTATACTTGGTTATACCTCATGAAACATATATCTGAACTCCCTCAAATTTATCACAGTTTTGCTACAATGATAAAAACACAATTTTCTTGTCCCATCAAAATTTTTTGTACTGATAATACTATGGAATATAGGATTCTGATTTTCTACAACTTCTTCAAGACAATGGTGCAATTTGTCATCGTTCTTGTCTTGACACTTCTCAACAAAACGGTAGAGCAGAACGAAAACATAGAAATATTTTAGAAATTGTTCGAAGCCTTCTTATCTCTGCTTTTTGTCCTAAACGCTTTTGGGGGGAGGCTGTTCTTATAGCAGTTCATATCATTAATCGAATAATTTCACCGATTGTAGACAACAAATCCCCTTATGAGCAACTTTCTGGAAACTCACCCAATTACAAACTTCTTAAAGTATTTGGATGTACTTGTTTTGTTCTTCTTCAACCTCAAGAACGCACCAAATTAGAACTTCGGGCACAGCTTTGTTGTTTTCTGGGATACGGGATAGAACATAAAGGGTATAGGTGCTGGGATCCTGTATCTAAACACCTTCGCATCCCTCGACATGTTACTTTCTAGGACATAAAATGTTTTCCTCCTTATCCTCCTTTCAATTAGACTATCCTACCACTCCATTCTTTACTAATAACTTATTTGAGTTGTTTCTTGATGAATCTAATACAGGTAATTCTACTGAGCAACAAATAGACATGCCCAGAGTACTACTGCCTAGTCCTGAGCAATCGACTTTGTCTCTTAGATCCGACTTATACCACTCTTTACATCTTGAGCCCTCCTCTTCTGAGGCAACACTTTCGGTTCGTTGATCAACTAGAGTAAGAGAATTACCTATTAAACTTAGAGATTATCATTGTTTTTCAACTACAGTTACTTCATATGAGCCTCAATTCTACTTCGAGGCTTGTTCTAACCCTGGTAGGCAGCAAGCAATGGCAGAAGAATTACATGCTCTTAAAAACTCCAACACTTGGGACCTAATTGATCTACCACAAAGCAAAACTGCAATTGGCTGTAAATGGGTTTACAAAATCAAGACCAAGGCTAATGGCTCTGTTGAAATATGTAAGGCAAGACTTGTTGCTAAAGGCTTTACACAAGAATATGGGATCGACTACGAAGAAACCTTTGCACTAGTTGCTCGCATGACTTTCGTACGATACCTATTAGCCATAGCTGTCGCATGTCGATGGACTCTATTTCAAATGGATGTCAAAAATGCTTTTCTTAATGATGATCTCACTAAAGGAGTTTACATGAAGCCTCCACTTGGTTATTCACATCCTCCTCACAATATGCAAACTTCGTCATGCTTTGTATAGTCTGAAACAAGCTCCACGTGCTTGGTTCTCTAATTTTAGTACTACAATTCAACAATATGGTTTTCAATCCAGTTCTCATGATTAAGCTCTCTTTCTTCGATGCACGGAACATGGCAGCATTCTATTGTTATTATATGTAGATAGTATGATTATTACTGGCGATGATCTTAACAATATCTCTGACCTTAAGGCCACTCTCCAAAAACATTTTGAAATGAAAGATCTTGGTCATCTTACTTATTTTCTTGGACTTAAGGTGTTTTCTAATTCTGACGGATACTATCTATCTCAAGCTAAATATGCATCGGACCTTCTAGCTACAGCTGGTTTAACTAATAGTAAAACTACGTCTACTCCTCTCGAATTAAATGTCAAACTTACACCACATGATGGGACTCTCCTCTCTGATGCTACCCTCTATAGACAATTGGTTGGTAGTCTAATATACCTCATTGTCACTAGACCAGATATCTCACATGTTGTTCATATTGTCAATCAGTATATGTCTGCACCTCGTTCCACTCATTATGCTGCGATTATACACATTCTTCGTTACATTAAATGTATTATTTTTCATGGATTGCACTTCTTCACACGTTCTACTCTTCAACTTCGTGCTTATTCTGATGCCGATTGGGCTAGAGATCCCACTAATTGACATTCCACTACCGAACTATGTGTATTTTTGGGAGATTCACTCATTTCTTGGAAATGTAAGAAACAATCTATTGTTGCATGCTCTAGTACAGAGGCTGAATATCGTGCTCTTACTGGCACTACTCAAGAAGTTATTTGGCTACACTGGTTAATACAAGATATGGGTGTTCCTTCTGTCTACCCTACATCTTTCTTTTGTGACAATCGTAGTGCAATTCAAATTGCTCATAATGATATTTTATTCGTTAGCATATCATACAAGCGGACATCACACTTCATTCGATATCTTCGCTGATCAACCTGCTGATATTTTCACCAAATACCATCCTCCTGGCCGTTTCCATGATTTGGTATCCAAACTCAAGCTTGTTTCCACTGAGCCATCTTCAGTTTGCGAGGGTGATGTTAATGTCAAACATGAAGTTCAACAAAATCAGAACTGAATGGTACTGAAATGTTGAATTCAAGAAATGACTACACATACCTCTGAAATTATTTCACATTAGCTATTGTTTCTCCGTAACTAACAAATTGATTCTATTAAGTTTGTGTATATATATGTGTTTGTAAACTTTGTTATTGAATTAAGAAATACAAAATAATTTCTTCTTCCAAAATTCAACACTGATCAATACCCAATCGTGAGAAAATCAATTGATCATTGAAATGAGCCACATGTACAAGGCAACGACGACAAAGAATAATCATAAGATGCTTGCAGTAAGCTATTGCAATAGCAACACTAGAATGAGTATTTTGAAACCTCAGAAGATTCCTGTTTTTCCAAATTGTGTAAATCACACAGCAACAAGCAACCAGCCACATGTTTTGGAGTTGAGAAGGAAAACGTTTGCTTTCCAAAACCATCCAAAATTGGAGCCAGTCACTATTTATGAGAAGTGTAGTATGAGAAATAGTAGTCAACCATTGCCACAAAGATTGAGCATTTGAGCAGTTACAAAATAAATGATCAATAGTTTCTATACTATTTAAGTTGGAACATAATAGACAGACTATAGCTATAGGAATACCACATTTTCGAAGCTTATCATTTGTAGGAAGTTTACGGTAGAAGAGCCTCCAAAGAAGAGTTAAAAACTTAGACGGAATAAACTTTTGCCAAATAAGATAAATCAATCTATCTGGGGCCGAAGTTGACAGAAGCACGGTTGATACAATTTCATTACAAATTTGTGGATAGCCCTCCAGTAGAGAATTTGGAATTTTCCACTTAAAGTCTTTAATTAATGATGTCCGTGACTTTAGTAACCAAGGATGATGAGATTGAAGGGGGTATAAAGATTTGTAGTTTGTTTATAATTGGTTCTGATAACCAATTATCCAGCCAAAAAAAAACTGAATTCCCATTTCCAATAATCCATTTAGTACCTTCTTTGAGTCCAGATGAGACTTCTTTAATCCCCATCCAAATCAAAGATAGAGAGTAGTGAACGGAGTGAGAATTGATGTCAAAGTGAAACCTATTCTTGAAAAATGAACTCCACTGGATGAAGATGAGAGAATTTTCCAAGAAAGACAAAGGAGATCAGAATCGTTTAGAGTTTTAAAATCTCTTAGACCTAAACCTCCTTCACCACGTAGAAGACAGAACTTTCACCGAGGGACCGTGATAAGTTTACGAGTGTGAGAATTACCTAACCAGATGAAATTCTAACACCAAGTATTAAGCATCTTGATTAATAAAGCAGGCCACTTGTAGATAGAAAAGCTATGAAGAAGACAGAACTTTCACCAAGGGACCGTGATAAGTTTACGAGTGTGACAATTACCTAACCAGATGAAATTCTAACACCAAGTATTAAGCATCTTGATTACTAAAGCAGGCCACTTGTAGATAGAAAAGCTATGAAGAAGAGTATATTGAATAACTGTCTGAACAAGCTGAGTACATCTTGCTAAAGATAAGAGTTTCCCTTGCTAGCCTTCTAATCTAGCTCGTACTTTATCAACCAAAGCTTAGAGATAAATTCGTCTAGGCTTGCCGCAAAAAATTGGAACACCCAAATAGATGAAAGAAAGGAAGCCTTCTTGAAAATTTAAGATATCCTTTACCATGGAAGACCTGTGAGAAGCTGACTTGCCCAAGAAAAATTTACTTTTTTCTGTGCTAATTAGCTGACCCGAAGCAGAACCATACTCCTCTAAAACACTTTTAAATTCCTCAACGATCTAGAATCACTTCTACAAATCATCAGCATAAAGGACATGAGCCCTGCAACCACGTGGAGAAGAAATTGGTTTAATATAGCCAATGGAGACTAAATATGAAATTTCTCTACTGAGTACATCTTCTACTATGCAAAAAAGAAGTAGAGAGAGTGAATCTCCTTGTTTGACGCCCCTATCGCAAGAGAAAAAGCCTTTAGGAGTATCATTAACTAAACTTGAGAGCTGTGCAGATTTTAAGATAGTGTTGATCCATTGGATAAAGGAGTAGCGTATTTATATACGCCCGTGATTTTCCAAATCTAAAAAGAATTAGACTCTTTTTGGCTTGCTACTCCACATACCATAAGGAAAAGCTAAACTATCTTATTCAGGGTGGGATTTCAAAATTTCATATGCCATGTATTATCAGAATAAGAATTGTTGAATCTCACTCTTTTTCATTTTTACTTTTATGTCATGTTGTTACATATTATTATGATGGAATTGTTGAATCTCACAGGTGGAGGAAATGAAACGAAGATATTGCATATGTCTAGGGCTTGTTTTTTAGTGTGAAAAGAAGCTGCTGGCATAAGAGGCCTGCAGCGATTTAAGCATATACGCATACATCTAAAAATTTGATCCCCTACAAGCCGTGCAACACAGTCTACCATCCAAAGTTTAATTTATTGACTACTACGTGATTCGGGTTTTACCTCATTAAAAGTTGAAGCGATATGTGAAAAACCTAAAATGTGCTATCACGAGACCAACAATAATATAGCTTGTTTACGTTTCCTTTAAGAGTGTCATATATTCTGAAGTTAATTTGTTCTTAATTTGACAGTCATTTTATAAACTTTAGGGGCGTAAAACATGTTTGATATATACATGTGTGAGATAATATCAAAGTGAGGGAAACTTCAAAGATATATTGATCGAATTATTACTTCATTTTTCTCTATTTAAAATCAACGCAGGCCAAAGTATTGCAAATTTGTTCGAAAATTTGTTAATTGAATTATATTCATATTCATCATAAACTAATCATCAGCCTTTGTTAATGATTATATTTTGTTGCATGTCTTTAAGCAGGATTTCATACAGCTTTTCACTACTTCCTCTTTACCTAACAAATTAACATAAAACAAAAAAATTAAAGAAGCAAATTACGTGAATAATTCAAGAGAGTAAGAATTGTGATTTATATGATTACCAGCAGGGTTTCCTTGGTGCTAAGATTGGCACACAAGGAAGATATTTTAACTTTGATCAAAATATATAAAATTTGGATCTAACGCCATTCTAACCCTATTTCTTTCTTTCTTGTTTCTACAACATTTGGGTTGGGTTTATAAAACTCTGACCTGGACCTGAAAAAATTTATTTGAAATTGGGCTTGGACTCGGGCCTGACCATTATGTTATCTGGGTTGGGTTTTAGATTCAGATTTTAAAGTTCGGAATCAATTTTAAAAATTTTGTGAGTTCGGGTCAGGTTTTATAAGCTCAGTCTGATTCCCATTAAATTTATTAATTGTTTGGGCCAAAGTTTATATTTTTTGGCCTGATCCTACCTAAAGTTTCAAAACTTATTATTTGAGTACCCGGGTCTTGCCCAACTCATACTTAACCTGAATCTTTTTGCCCACCCGAAATATAATTTAAAGTAAAGCTTAACCCACCCGAAATATATAAGGAAAATTTCTGAAATAGCTTTAATTTTTTTTAGTTTATGTAAATAGTTTTTTATAAATTTTTTTATCAACCTAACTTAACATGTATTTTTCGGACTAAATTATTCTCAATAGCTAACTTCAATATATTTTTTATAGGAGTTATCTTTTTTTACTTTTCTTATTACTCTATATTTTGACAAACTCAAACTCTCATAAATCTTTTTCTTCTCAAACTTATATCTTTTATTAACGGTGGTGGTAGACGATAAAGACAGCAAAATCTTAGTCATCGTATTAAGTAATTTACTTTATCATATAGGTATGTGTTTTATGTGTGGATTAAAAATATTCAATTTTTATTTATTATTAAACAATTATTATTATTGTACTCATAATAATATTATCATTATTAATTATTATTACTAATTATTGTTAATCAATTTTTATTATTATCTCTCATATTATTAATTATTAATTATTATTAGAATTATTTTATTATTATTAATTACTTATTATTACCATTATTATTATTATTATTTATTATTGATCAATTATTATTATTACATCTTATATTATTATTATCATTATTAATTATTATTATTACTATTATTTATTATTATTAATTATTAATCAATTATTATTACATCTCATAACATTATTATCATTATTAATTATTATTATTAATTATTAATCAATTATTATTACATCTCATAACATTATTATCATTATTAATTAATTATTATTACCATTATTATTATTGATTATTTATTATTATTAATTATTAATTTTAATTATTGTTGAATAATTAAAAAATTATTAATTTATTATAATAATAACTAATTTGATACAAAGGGAGTTTGCACGTTTTTTGAGAGCAAATGGGACCCAAAAATTGGTCCTTTCTCGGGTAGCAATAACCCATTTTCGAGTGCGATATTTCTCGAAAGCTGCTGCAATTTCAGGCCTATTTTTCGGATATAATATTGGATTTTTTCAGCAAAATATTCCACAAAACCTTCATTTTCCAACCAAATTTTCTTCACATTTCAACTAAATATATTCACATTATTAATATTCAGCAAAAATCATGCTAAAAATACATCCTTCATTCATTTTATGTTAAAAATATTCAAATAAAACTATAAAAAACTTACCAATCGAAAAACATTTCCGTTCACTGTTATCAAGTTAGAATAAACTTCTTTTTGTACAATTTATTTCGCCATCATCGTCTCCGTCGCTACTGCCGTCATCGTCACCGTTGAAGAACGGGTGAAGGTTTTAAGAGTGACGGTTTGGTTTGGTGAAAAAGAGTAAAGTAAAAAGTGACTTTTGTAAAAAAAAAACTTAAGTGGGATATAGAAGATATTTTTATCCGAAAATATATTTTAGGCTAATTTGATAAAAAAATTTACAAAAGACTATTTATGTAAACTCAAAAAAATATAAGGCTATTTAAAAAAAACTCAATATATAATCTTACTCTATAACTTAGGCTTTATACGAGCTGCACTTAACTTGAACTTTTTTGCCCAACCCACATACAATAACAATCAATCATCAATTCATATCCTTCAAAATAAAAAATTTACAAACAACTCAGATGTACCATCCGAAAATTTGATGGACTTTATTGATTTTAAGACAATCATCAAAAAACTAATTACACATGAAATTTTTTTGAGATATATACTATATTCGTGGACATCTTTGAGCAGCATTATTCCATACTTCGTTTGGGTGTATGAAAACATTTAAAAGAAGAAAAAAAAATCGTCTTATTTGATATTAATAAGTTTTCAAAGGTAAAATGTTTTCAATGAAGGATGCCAAAATTTCGAAAACATAAATAATAAACACCCATATTAAAATGTCACTCGGAACTACTTGTATTTAAATTGTTTATCGCTAATAGGAATTTTAATACAAAACTGAGGTAAATCCTACCTATAATATTATGTTGAATTATTACTTGACCTAATAATTTAAGTTTAAAAGTAAAAATTTAAATATTTATATTTAGCTCTTTTTTATCAACCTATACAAATTTAATTAATATAAAAAGATGTAACAATATGATATAGTTTCCACTATTCTATATAATTATTATGTTTATTTATGCAATTTGTGCACTTAGTGTTACGCTCAGCAAAATCCATGTAGTTGCAATTGATCATTCTTAGAATTATTGTAATTCTCTAAACGTGTTCTTTAGGTGCTCAAGATAGCAATGTTTCCTGTTATTTAGACAAATAAGTCCCATAAATCAATCTTTTTTGTCCTTTTGTTTTATACTCTCCGACTTCAATATCTTATCAACTCACATGCCACCAATTCGATGCTTAATTATTTCCATATCTGCAGTAGGCAAGATCAGTACTACGCGGCCGGCTTGATTGATTCTAAATCAGCTTACGGAAAATTCAATTGCAATTTGCAAACAAAGTTGTAACAGACAAAGATTTATACATAGACTTTATTCATTTCATTGACTATTATCAGAGGTCTTATCATAGAGATTTAATCAGTGCTGGGATTAAATCTTGATACAAGCATCTGAGCAGGATTTGACGCAGCTTTTCACTCTCCCGTTACCTAATAAAGGGAAACAACCAAATCAATTATGAATTTGAATCTGAAAATGATCAAAAAGAAGAAAAAAGAATTCAGATTTACTTACCAAATTTGTTTTTTGTGCTGAGGTTGGTACACAAGGAGGAAACACAACCGAGCTTGCAGAAGTATTGGGGATAATTGACAGTAGCGTAAGAAGCAGAAGTCGGAGGCGGGCATTGTCTTTCGCACTCTCGAATACATGCGCCTCTCTCCTTGGGAAAAGCTGACACATCACAACTTGAAATACAATCTTCGGCGCATGTGGCTGAAGACCGCCCAAGAAGAAGCCCCAACACCAGAGAAGCCATAAAAAATAGGCGAACTCTGCTAATTTTCTCCATTTTTTCTTTTCCTTTCTATGCAATATTTCAAAGGAAAATGAATTTACGGTAAGGTTCTGTGAAAGGGTTTATATAGGGCTTCAATCAATGGTAGGTTTCTTCTGTAAGCTTTGACAACCAAGATTTTTTTCCATAATTGAAAATTGATGATTATTTGAAGGTTATTGTTGAAGAAAAAATATGGATTTGGATTATCTCCTATAGGTTCTTTTTTCTTAATTTTCAAAGCTTTAGTTACGTGTGACACACTAAGCTCACCCCATAATTACTATTATGGAAAATAATTAAAATAAAATTATATAAAAAATAACTATAAATAGTTTTTTTTTATTTTATTATATTATTATTAAGGTAATAAATTTGTAATGGTTAAATTAATTAAATAGTAATTAATGACAGTGAATTATAAAGTATATAAAAAACAAAGTTTAGAAAATGTTAATGTAATTACCCAATTACGATTTTCCACAATAACACTCATATATTATATACTTTCTAAAGCTTCAAATTCTTCGCATAATTATAAATTTCAACATAACCGAAAATTGATACTTCTAAAAGAATTATAGATATTACAGAGATTAATGAATAACTGAATTAAATAGAAATTAACATTCCTAGCCCTCATCACTTGACCGCGGGGAACTGAATATGATCCTCAATGTTGACAGTAGGATCGCCCTTACTTCTGCCTCCGTGATCGGCTACCGAAGGTGCAGATTCCTTTCCTGAAAATCTCTCAGTAAATTTAGCAGCAGCAAAAGAACTCTTGTTCAGTGGTTTTAAGAAACCACTAGTGTCCACCAAATTGTAAGCTTTAGCCTCGCCAGCCTTCACCTGATCGGATTTTGGCTTGATGAAAGGAACTTCCATCAATTCGACATCCTTTTTTCTCCTCACGATCGTCTGGTTTCTTCATTATTTTCTAAAACATCTTTCTCGTACGCTTTCAGAGTCAACGTTTTTCTGTCAACAACTACGTCCTTAATTTGCACGGCACCAAAGTTTAGATTCTGTTTTGGCCTTCGAATGTCCTGTTCTCTGAGCATAACACGATTCTGACCCACAATAGGTTTTTCCCTCATAGTCGCAGCATCCGGCTTAGTGTGTTGTTTCTTCATTGTATCCGCTTGCTTCTTCTGCTGCTTCATCCTCTTCTTCTAGGAATCTGGCAACGCACTAGTAGTGCTATTGGCCAGGGACTCGGCGATGATTTCTTCATCAGCCAAGACGTTAAAGCAATTCGCTATTGCCGGAGCCATATATAATATATTGAAGATGTCTTTCTTTTCACACAAAAGTAGGAGACTGAGAGACTTGTGTTTGAGATTTGCAACCCACAGTTAGGATACAAACACACAGAACAGGAGCAGCGTATTTATACTCGTGCTTTTCCAAATTTAAAATGGATATCACTCTTTGGCTTGCTACTCCACATAAGGAGAACCTGAACCATCCGATAGTGAATGGGATTTCTAAAAATTTTATCAGATATTATTTTAGTATTAATTATAAAAAAGATATATGACCTATTTTGGAGATTTTGACAAAATAAACTATTTAATATTGTTAAAATTTTTAAAATAGAGTATTTAACTTTTACAATGTAAAAAATTATATCGTAAATATTTTTACAAATAAATTAGAAATTGTACATTGTCCATTTCAATTATTTGTGACAATAAATTTTATATTGTAAAAATTATCATAATTAATATTTAAAAAATAAAAATTTAGAGATTTTGATAATATTATTATACATAATTTTTAAAATAGACTATTTTAATTAAAAAATATAAAATTTTTATATATAATTAATATTATAGAAAAATTGACATCAAATTTATGAAGAAAAAATAATTAATTGATAGTTCTTTTAATAGTTTAAGACAATACGACAGAAATAAAATATTTATTTTTTATTATAAATAATTAGTTAAATGTATTTTTATCTTTTTTTAATTTAAATATATTTTTATATTATTAAAAATTTAAGTGAATATGTATTTTTCAAAAATTTAGAGGACCTAAGAATAATAATTAATAAGAATATTATTATAAAATTATATTTTTCTGTACAAAACTTTTGAAGTAAATTCTGAAACTATTAGAACTTATATAACTAATTAGTCAAACCTTAAAAACCTTGATATCTATTACCCTTTCAAAATTTCATCTGAATAAGAATTGTTGAATCTCACCCCTTTTTATTATTATTATCAAGAGATGCTTAATGTAATAATAAGAATAGGAAGACACGATGAAAAGAAAAAAATAAAGGAGGCCGAGGAAGAAGAAAAAATAAAGAATTATTTTTTATTAATTAATTTAAAAATAAGAAAAGATAAAAAAAATTATATATAGGAATAATATGATATTTTTATAAATTTTAGAGTAAAATCAAAGATTATAAGGGGTATTAACATATACCTCCCTTGAGGTTTGAGACTTTAACACTTAGATGGAAGGTTTGAGTAAAGGCACACTTACCTCCCCTAGACCTTTAGTTGACCATCCATTTATATTTAAATGACTAAAATACTCTTAATTACTTTAAAGTTAAAATTTAAGAAATTTAATTTTAATTTATATAATGTTTGAAGATTAAAATTTAATTAACAATAATTTAAATTTTTATTTATTTAATATTTATTTAAAGTTAAAAATTTAATTTTGAATAAATATTAAATATGATACATAATTAAAAACTGAAATTATCAAATTAGAAAAGCGGTCATTTTGCACAATAAAGTTTAAAATTTGAATAAATATGGTATATGAATAAAAATTAAATTATCATTAGCTAAATTCTTAATTTAAATAAATATAAATTAAAATTTTCAAATTATATTGTCATTAATTAAATTCTTAATTTTAACAAATAATAAATAAATATAAAGTAAAATCGTAAAATTAAAATATTATTAATTAAAATTTTAGTTAATTAAATTTTAGTCTTCAAATATTATATAAATTAAAATTAAATTTCTTAAATTTTAATTTTAAAGTAATTAAGGGATATTTTAATCATTTAAATATAAATGGATGGTCAATTAAAGGTCCAGGAGAGGTAAGTGTGCATTTTCTCAAACCTTCCATCTAAGTGTTAAAATTTTAAACCTTAGGAGAGGTATGTGTTAAAACCCCAAGATTATAATACTATGAGAGCTAAATTGAAACTTATCTAACGAATAAAAGTGAATGAAAGTTTGGTTAAAGGAACTAAGTGACATGGACCGAAAGGTTAAGGGCAAAAATAATAATTTTTAAACATTTGAAAACTTTTCTATCCAATATATAAAATACAACAACCTATGTGACATTTTCTCAAACATTAGGAACTAAAATGAAATTATCTCTTATCATTATTATATGCGGATGCTTAATGTAACAATATTTAATCTCGTGAGACGCTTAATTGATGCACACCTTCCAGGGCCCTGCTTGCACAAGACAAAGTGAAGAATAATTGATTTCTACAAGAATCCTTACAAACTAAACATCTTAACATTGCAAGTGTAAATACATTAATATTTTCTATTATCTGTCAATATGGGCTTGATTAATTTCATTATCATCCCATATATATTATTAAAAGAATTACTGTAATAAGCTATGACACATGTTCAGCAGCAAACTCTGAGATCTTGTTTACAACGCACTAGTAAAAATTTAAGCTGTAGCAATTGGACTTGTTTCCAGTGCTTTCATTGCTTCAAATCTTGGTTCCTTGGCCTGGAATTTGAGTGCAGCATAGAGTTTCATGTAGTCTTCGAAAACAAATTTTGGGTAAACCTGTTTCTTCTCCTCTGCTTCTTTTTCCAGCAATGCTGGTGCTGGGAAAATAACAGCATCACTTCCAGGATTGTAGAACGAAGCTATCGACATCCTGCCGTCGCCGTTAGTCTGAGCAATCACTCTATGCTCCACACTCTTGTATTTTCCATTCGTGATAACCTGTAAATGAATTGTAATTTGTTACATCTCGGAGTATAACTTGAAACTAAAAAATAAAAGGTGATGTGATGGTGATCAGGTGATGTAATGTACCTCAAGTTGGTCACCGAGGTTGATAACAATGGAGTGGCGCATTGGGGGAACATCAATCCATTGGCCGTCTTTGAGAAGCTGGAGGCCGCTTACCCTGTCGTCCTGGAAGAGCAAGATGATGCCGCCGGCGTCGGTGTGAGCCCGGAGGCCTTTGATCAAATCAGGCTTGGGGCATGGTGGGTAGTTGCTAACTTTGGTGCCAAAATTTGGTCCTTTCGAACCGTAAAATACATTTTTCAGATATCCTTTCTCTAATCCGAGATTCTCGCACAACAAATCCAGGAGTTCCTCTGCTAATTCCTCCAACTTCAACGCAAACTCCTTCATCACCTTCCTGTATTCATCACCGAGATCTGGGATTTCGTTGATGTTTGACTGAGGAAGATGGCGTACGAAGAAAGTGCTTTCCCAGTCCATGTCATTGATCTCAGTTTGAACGCCTTCCAGGGCCCTGCTTGCAACGAGTTCCTTAAACCTTTGCTCCATGCATTTTCTGTAATGCTCTTTTGTCAATCTCTCAACTGTGTCCATCAGCTCAGGTGAAATCCCGTGATTCACCAACTGCACAAACAGATATACACAACAAAATCAGAACATGTAAAATGGAAATTAAAAAATTTACAAGAAATTAAGGAATAAGAAGTTAATTATTCTGATATACCTCAAAGAAACCCCAGTTTTCACAGGCATCTTTGATTTTCTCCAAGATGGCTGATCTCTCAGAACCATTGATGTTCTCCAAGCTGATAACTGGGAAGTTCTCCATTTCTCTCTGTTTCTGAAAACTTTATTGCTCTCTCAGAAATATTAACCAAGCTGGTGTATGTGTGTGTGAGTTTGCTTGCTTGTTGATGCGGAAAGAGTGGAGGTTGGCAAGGTATTTATAGGGAGTTCAAGGCATTAATGAGGACACAAATAATTGCAAATCGTGGTAGGAAGTGGGGTTAGAGAATTTAACTCCAATAATATTTGTTGAAATCAGTAAATAATAAATAGAAGTTATGAAAATAATTCAGACATTTCGGCCAAATTTTTTATAAAACTTGACGGGTCGCCTTGCACTATCCATCTTCAAAGTTCCAGTAGACACTGTACACATGGTGGAATTGGACCCACTTTGATGGCTATTTCTTAATTTTCAAGACAAATTTGACTAAACAAATGGCTACCACTTTCCTTGCAAGCTCCGCTCTCTAGATCTGTTTGGCTGTTCTAAAAAATGATGTTATTACTGGAAGTTGCTTAGCAGTTGCACCCCAGCCGCACATTTTTCATTTTTCATTTTTCATTTTTAAGTCATACCATGTCAGCTATGCTGTGATAAACCAGGACCGTCAATTTGTTCCAATTTTGGTTCAGGAAAGAATTTCTAAATTTAGAAAACAGTAGGGTCAAAATTAATTGCTTGAACTTTGAAAGTGACCGTTCATGAGATATCTGTAAGAAGCTGCTTTTGAAATTTATTTTTAGGCTTGGAATTTAATTTTTAAATCACACGTGACATTAAGTAATGATTATTTTGATGCAGATAATTGTTGAATGATTTATATTGGCAATTAATTATCGTCAAATTATCACATGCTTGGGATTTAAAACGTTTATTTTGTTAAAAAAAAAGAGTCTCGGTTCAGCACGGCTTCTTGGGTCTTGGAACTTGCCTCAAGTCCACAGTGATTTCTGAAAATTTCTCTTATTTAAGATTTGACTAGTAATGTACGGTCATAAATCCTTTCGTAGATGACAACCATCTTGTCCACTTCTTGTAAAAAATTCAGTCAATGCTGTAAACTAAATTCGGTCCACTCGTCACAAGGTACTCTTGAAAATTATGCCCTCGTAGTGATCACAGCGTATATATCTTTGAAGTCCTGTTTGAAATGCTGGACAGACTTAAATGATAACGGTCAAAATTGAATACTATATAGTCCAACTGGATTCAACACTAAAAAAAAACTTTTAATTTTAACGTATTTAATTCAAAAAATTAAATTTAAATTTTGATTTTATTCTACAATTACAAGTTTTAGAAGTGACTGCCATTTATTAACAGTGAATTTAAGTTAACAGTTAACTCTAATAATCGAATTTAATGGATCGAAAAATAACTTATAAAAAATTTAAAAATAAGGTAAAAATTGTTAATATATAAAAAAGATATAACAAAAATTATTGTAAAAGATGTTATAATCTTTTTATCTGTCAATAGTTAAATCTTAACGGCTATACTTAAAGATTCGGGGGCGGAATGATAATTTTCAATAAATCTACCAGTAGAGTAGAGTTATCTTCGTTATTGACAAGATTTGGCAGCTTTATTTCACGGCGGGGCCGCTAATGAATAATAATTTCTTGCGTGTTTATTTGTTTAACCGGTTTACATAGAATTTTCAGTACCGCCCACCTTTGAAATCGAAATTTGATTTTTATAGATAATCTGAAAATTTTAATAGTTATTGGCTGCTATTTTCTGAAAAAAAAAACCGCATGATAAATATATAAAAAGTGGAATAAAAATCCTAAGCTCTAATTTTTTTAAAAATAGTATATATTATAAATTTATTAGTATTTAAATTAAATATTTACTGATATTTACAATCAGAATCTACTGAAATTTAATTGAGAAGATATTTTATATTAATTGTAATACATTCAATACTTAAAAAACAGAAGAAAATCTAATATTCCTATTGTTTTGACCAATATTCTATCACTCCTCTATATTTTTTTTAATATCTTATTATCTCGTTAAATTTCGATTTTACTCTTTAATAATTTAAATATTTTAATTTTTATTATTTATAATTTTGTAATTCAAACATGAATTAATTAAATTGAAGGATAAAATAAAAAATTAAAAAATAAAAAAATATTAAAAAAATATAAGAATGTGATAAAACATTAGTTAAAAAAGTAATAGCATTGGATATTTTCCCTTAAGAAACTATCCAAATATTTTTAGGAAACATTTCGTAATATGTGGGATATTATTTCTGATGGCTTATCTGCTCAAAATTTTCTTTGCTTGACTTACACGTTTATCATGGAAATTTTGGTCTAAGAAAGAATTTCTTGAACTTTGAAAGTGACCATTCATGAGATCTCTGAAAGCAGCTGCTTTTGAAATTTATTTTTAGGCTTGGAATTTAATTTTTAAATCACACGTGACATTACGTAATGATTATTTTGATGCAGATAATTGTTGAATGATTTATATTAGCAATTAATTATCGTCAAGTTATCACATGCTTGGGAATAAAAATGTTTGTTTTGTTAAAATAAAGAAAAGAGTCTCGGTTCAGCACGGCTTCCTAGGTCTTGAGACTTGCCTCAAGTCCAAAGCGATTTCTAAATATTTCTCTTATTTAAGATTTGACTAGTAATTATTATATTTTTGTGTAAGATATTTTAAAATACAAGTATTCTATATTAACTAATTATAAAATTCTTAAAGTGTTTATACATGAAAATAATTATATAGTGAATTAACAAACAAGTATAAGAGTCTTTCTCATGTACAAGACAAGTCGGCCCAAATCCAATTTTGGTAGTTGTATGGCAGTTGAAAGATGAAACGTTAGCCGTTGGGCATGAAAATAAGGTAGTTATGCGGTTAAGTGGCTGTCCTATTCGGACAAGAAGATAAGGCCAAGAAAATTCGTTCAAAGGCTAATGTTGTTCAAGATGACAAGAAGATAAGGCCAAGGAAATTCGTTCCAAGGCTAATGTTGTTCAAGATGCTGCATCTCCTACCAAGAAGCAAAAATTGAAACAATAAAAAAATCATGAACAACAAGAAACCAACATTCAAGAAAAAAGAAAGCTGCTTTGTGTATGGTAAGCCTGGTCATTATGCTATTGAATGTAGGTTCAAGAAGGGCGAAGGGCGATAAACAGTCTTCTAAGGCCAACGTAGTTGAAGGAGAAGATGTGATCGCTGTAGTTATAGTTTGTCAAGCAAATATGGTTGCAAGTAAGAAACAAGATTGGATTATTGATTTTAGTAATACCAAGCACATATGTGGGAATCGAAACTCATTTTTTGAGTACACTCAATTGAGTGAGGGAGAAGAACAAGTTTTCCTTGGAGATTCTCACGTTGCTCCGGTTATGGGAAAAGGAAAAGTTCTTCTCAAGTTAACTTCTGGAAAGATTCTTTTCTTAAGTAATATGCTTCATGTTTCAAATATAAGATACAATTTAGTATCTGTGTTTGTTCTTGGAAAAGCAAATGTTAAAATCTCTTTTGAGGGAGACAAAATTGTAATGTCCAAGAATGGGGTGTTCAGTGGAAAAGGGTATTGTTCCAATGATTTGCTCAAGCTTAATGTACTTGACCCAATTATTAATAAAAATGCTTCTACTTTTTCTTATATTGTTGCCTCTTTTGATTTATGGCGTGGTAGATTAGGCCATGTGAATTTTTTTTATTTAAAGAAAATAAAAAGAGATGGTCTAATAAATATTGATATTTCAAACATCAATAAATGTGATACTTGTGTAGAATCAAAATTCATCAAAAAAACTAATAAATCAATTATGAATAGAGAAACTGAATTACTCAATTTAATTCATATTGATCTTGGTGATCTAAAACAAATAATAACTAGAGGAGGCAAAAAATTTTATATAACCTTTATTGATGATTTCTGTTCATGAAATTTTGTATATAATGTGCAAGTGTACACAATCACACAAGTAATATAATGATAAGTGAGTTATCGTCTCCACAGGGATTGTTTAAGTAATAAATTGTCAAAAATCAACTCTAAACAATTCGGAAATAACCAATGAGTCAATTGAGATCTAATGGAAATTAAATCAACTTACGAATAAAAATAAAATAGAATAAAGAACTCAAATTATAACTACCCAATTTACAGTAAATGATATGAGAACAATGAGCTAGAGTTGTGAATTCCCCTAAAATGCAAGGTTGGTAAAAATGCTGCAGAGAAATGCTATAGCAATCTGGGCTTTATTAACTGAGAATTCTATATATGTTCATAGTCTTTTTCCAAAGTGTTTATGATTTTAATTCCCTTGTTAAACTAACATATTCCTATGCCAATTTAATTTCAAGAATGCAGTGATAAACTCCAACTCCCTTTAGTTATACAAGGTAATAATATATTCCTATATTATCACAAATCAATTTCAAATAGAGAAATGAACTTGCATCAATCAAGTTTTAGTCCATTAAAATTAACCCTTCCAGTATTAATTTTAATTCAGCAACTCACTAATGATGGCCAAACATAAGCAAGCATTAATCAATATTTTCACAAGATTGAACAAAACTTAACTACTTTAACATTCCTTGCAGTAAAATGTTCCAATTTACATTAAAGGGTTCATCAACAACTCTAGCTACCAAGAAATTAGTTCATATTCAAAAGCTTAAAAATATTCATATACAACTTAACCATTGATCCACAAGAGTTTAAGAGAAAAGAGGATAGAAATACTAAAGAGGAAAGTAAGAAAAATCAAGCCCAAGGTTGATGTCTCAAGTTGGTCCTTCTTCTCCTTCTTCCTTTCCTTCAAAACAGTAGCCCTTTTCTTCCTCTTAAAACTTTCCTCTCTCAAAACTTTGCTAAAAATTGTGGATATCCTCTTCTTGACGGCTGGCTCTCTTTATCTTGAGTTAGGACAGTGCCCTAAAAGGAAAATTTCCTTTTTTTCTCCCTCCACATCATGCTATTTTGTCCAGCTCATTAAGTGATTCAATTGCTTTCCACGTCATCCAATTCATTCCAACAGCTGATTTCTTTTGCTGCGACAATAATGCTGCAGCATTCTGGGAAGTTCCTTTTTTTCAAACCATGTTTCAACGTTTCAGCATTAACATGAATAAAATGAAATGAAGTAAAATAAACTTGGACTCCTACATAACATAAAAGTAAAATTAATCAAATTGAGTATTTACAAACACAAATGACTCTAATTAAATGACTTTTCAAACTCAAAAGCATATTAAATAACTCTATAAATATAGAGTTATCAATTTCTCAAGATACACAAAATTGTATTTATTGAGAAATAAGGATGAAGCATTTGAAAAATTCTTAATTTATAAGAATGAAGTTGAAAATCAACTTGGAAGAAAAATTAAAAGATTGAGATATGACAGAGTTAGTGAATATAAGGCTAATAGGTTTAATGAATTTTGTGAAAATCATGGCATAATACATGAAATTACACCTCTTTACTCTCCAGAGTTAAATGGAGTAGCAGAAAGAAAAAATAGAACTTTGAAAGAGATGATGAATTCTCTATTAATAAGTTCTAGAGCACCGTGGAATTTGCAGGGGGACGCAATCTTAACTACTTGCCACCTACAAAATAGGATGCCTTATAAGCAAACAGGAAAAACACCTTATGAGTTATGGCAATGTTATAAACCTAATCTAACATATCTCAAAATGTGGGGGTGTTTAGCAAAGGTTCTTATTCCAGATCCTAAGAGGAGTAGAATAGGACCTAAAACTATTGATTGCATGTTTATAGGGTATGTACAAAATAGTGCTGCATACAGATTCTTGATTCTTGAAGATAAAGAAAAGATATTTGATGCAAACACTATTATAGAATCTAAAGCTGCATAATTTTTTGAGAATATTTTTTCTAAGAAAAAAGTTGTCGATTCTCAAGATAATAATTATATAATCCAAAACGATTTTCAAGAAGATTCTCCTAAGAGTTCAAATATTGAATTAAGAAAAAATAAGAGAATGAGAAAAGCTACTAGTTTTGGTAGTGATTTCTATGTCTTTATGGTTGAAAACGACCCTCAAACATATGAAGAAGCTATGACTTTTCTTGATGTTCCATTTTGGAAAGAAGCGGTAAACAATAAGTTAGACTCAATCATGAGTAATCATGTCTGGAAAATTGTTGATTTACCTTATGGTACAAAATCAATTGGTTGTGAATGAATTTTCAAGAGGAAATTAAAAGCTGATGGGTCCATTGATAAGTATAAGACAAGATTAGTTGCCAAGGGTTTTACTCAAAAGAAAGACATAGATTATTTTGATACTTATGCTCCTGTAACTAGAATAGCATCCATTCGAGTTTTGATTGCATTAGCATCGGTATATAATTTATTTATACATCAGATAGATGTTAAAATTGCATTATTGAATGGTGATTTGGAAGAAAAAATATACATGACACAAGCAGAAGGTTGTATCTTTCTAAGTTCTGAGCATAAGGTTTGTAAACTTGTGAAATCCCTATATGGATTAAAACAAGCACCAAAACAGTGGCATGAAAATTTTGATCAAATTCTAGTATCAAATGAATATCTGATTAATGATTCAGATAAATGTGTTTACTTTAAATCATTTGATACTAATAATTTTGTGATAATTTGTTTGTATGTTGATGACATGCTTATTTTTAGTCCAAGCATGGAAGTGATAAATAGGACTAAAAGCTTTCTTGCTTCTAACTTTGATATGAAAGATATAGGAGAAGCAAGTGTTATTCTTAGAATCAAAGTGATAAAGAAAAGTAATGGTCTTATGTTATCACAAGAACACTATGTAGAGAAATTTTTGAAAAAGTTTGGATACTTTGAGTGTAAGTCAGTGTCAAGTCCTTACGATACAAGTATCCAACTAAAGAAAAATTGTAAGCATAGTGTTAGTCAAACAAGATATGCCCAAATAATTGGTAGTCTTATGTACTTAATGAATATTACAAGACTAGATATTGCATATGCAGTTGGGAGACTAAGCAGATATACTCAAAATTCTAATAAGGATCATTGGGCTGCTTTAGATAGACTTGCAAGGTACTTAAAAGGTACATTAAATTTTGAGCTTTCGTTCGCTAGAAATCCACCAGTGTTAGAAGGTTTTAGTGATACAAATTGGATATGTAAATCTAATGAAATTAAATCCATTAATGGATATATTTTTACATTTGGTGGAAGAGCAGTTTCTTGGAAATCTTCCAAGCAAACTTGCAGAGCTCGTTCCACCATACAGTCCAAGCTAATTACCTTAAAAAATACATGTACAAAAGCTGAGTGGTTAAGAAACTTCTTAGCTGATCTTCCCATTGGTGATCATCCTCATATATCAATCTCAATACATTATGATTGTTAAGCAGCTATAGTTAAGGCTAAAGTAAGATATACAATGGGAAAAGTAGACATATACGTTTAAGACATAGTATTATTAAGCAGCTACTAGAATCTGGTGTTGTAAACTTAGATTTTGTAAGGTCAGAGTTGAATTTGGTGGATTCTCTGACTAAACCACTAAATAGGGGGTTAGTGGAACGAACGTCGAATGGGATGAGACTTCTGCCTAGAACATAAGATAAAAGTGATAGGACCCTCACCTATGTGACTGGAGATCCCATAAAGTAGGTTCATAAGGGTAATAACAAATCACTAGTTATCTTTAGTTACTATCGTCTGTAAATAAATTGAGTCCCCCCTATGACTAGATAGTAAATACTATAGTGAAAAAGGATGAATTCTTTGACTCTTAATGAACTCCATAGCCCAATTTAGTATGGTGGCATGTTTTAACTGTAGGACATGCTTAATGGAGGGTTCACCTAAGTGAGCGTGAAATTGAGTCGATTTCTATAAGAGTAAAGCACACATCTCTAAAACACTCATGATTACCAAAAACACGTAGGGCTATGAAAGAACCAAACCACAGAACAACAAAAGAAATGAGATTAAACTTAATGTGAGCAATTAGTTTATTGATTCACAACAAAAAAGCTACGGTTCATAGAAACTAGTTATGTTTCGCCTAGTTCTTGTGAGACACAATTAATCTGCTCAATCACTAGTTCATAGTCTGATAAGCACCAGTTCATTTGCATTAAGTTTGTTATCAAATGGTGATGAATAAAAGTCTAACATTTGGTATTTTGAAATATGTGGGGGATTGTTGTATTTTTGTGTGAGATATTTCAAACTATAAGTATCTCCAAAATATTTAACAACCAGTTTTTAACAACATATATGACGACATCTTTATCGTCGTTAAAAGTTTTAATGATAAAATTTGGTACTTTTAGCGGTGAGTTTCGTTGTCGTTAAAAATTATTTTTTAAGTATTTTTTTATATAATTAATTTTTGTATTATATTTATTACCACGACTCCATTTCAGATTACTGTAAAAGATGTAAAATTAACTTTAAGAAGGCAAAAGTTATTTTAGGTGTTTAAAAATTATTTAGAATCACTTTTCACAAAATCATTCATGGTATAATCTAATTTAAAATATAATTTATACGTAAATATAGTTCTAAATATACTCATTTAGAATTAAAAAAATAAAAAATTAACCTTATAAATAATTATTAATTTTAACTTCACAAGAGAAAATAAATTGTTAAAATAAAATTTTTTTTCTTTTCAGTACTTTTTTATTTTTACTTTTATTTTATTATTTCTTAAAAAAATTCTTATATTTTAAATTTACTCCCTTTTTGATAATTTGTTATTTACATCATTATAAACAAGCATTTCTTACCAACTTTTATTCAATAATAGTTTATTATATTTGATTTCAATTTTTAAATTGTAAACACTGGTCATTTATAATTTTTTCAATATTTTAAAAGTTAGAATATTATATTTCTTTTTCTTCTACCACATTATAAATTATCAAGTCAGGTATTTGCTGTGACTCAAGCCAAGATAAAGAAATCATTTTTTATTTTAATAAAACAATTTAGTTAATATATTAATTTAAACTATTACTCCTCGGATATTGTTTTAGACAAAAATATTGGATTTGTAAAATAAAAAGATATATATCTTATCCTTATAAGAATATATGTAAATTTAGATATCATGCCATTCTAAGTATTGTTAATCTATTCCTTTTGTTGCACTCTCCTATTCTATTCACAAAATCCTCAATTCTTATCTGTCAAAATAAAAACTTTGCAAACAAAAATGTACTATCCGAAAATTAATCTAACTTTATTGATTTTTAAGACGGTCAATATTAAAAACTAAATATGAAATTTTTTCTGATCATATATTATATTGGTGCAGCTCTTTGAGTAATATTCAAGACTTTTTGTGAATGAGAATATATAAAAGAGAAAACAAAAATTCATCTTATTTGATATTAATAATTTTCTAAAAATAGAGTGTTTTCAACGAAGGAGTCCAATATTTCCAAAAAGATAAATAGTAAACATTCATATTGAAAGAAAAAATTCCCTTTACCTCCTAAAGGTTTGACATAATTACTTACTTCCCCCCTGAAGTTCCAGAAAAGCCATTTACCCCTTCACCGTGACTGCATTCTATGTTAAGAACAACCTTATCAAGTGAAATTATATGGATGCCCTTTATGTTAAGAATAACTTTATGAGTGTGGGACCATTGTATAGACTTTGAAAATTGCCATTGTCAAATCCAACATTTAATATAATAAGTTAAAAAAAAATTCATGTTTGTGTTTTATGATTTAAAAAAATGAAAATTTGCAATTGGCAGTACCTCTCCAACAACAGCTTCCAAATAGTAAAAAAATGGACATTACATATAAAAAAACAGTAACTGTAAGGATATCTAACACTTCATACTTACCCTACACATTCTTCTCTCATCTTCAAACATTTTTGCAGTATAATTTTCAACACCAAAAATCTCAAAGCAATGAGCAATATGGGCTTGATTAATTTCATTATCATCCCATATATATTATTAAAAGAATTACTGTAATAAGCTATGACACATGTTCAGCAGCAAACTCTGAGATCTTGTTTACAACGCACTAGTAAAAATTTAAGCTGTAGCAATTGGACTTGTTTCCAGTGCTTTCATTGCTACAAATCTTGGTTCCTTGGCCTGGAATTTGAGTGCAGCATAGAGTTTCATGTAGTCTTCGAAAACAAATTTTGGGTAAACCTGTTTCTTCTCCTCTGCTTCTTTTTCCAGCAATGCTGGTGCTGGGAAAATAACAGCATCACTTCCAGGATTGTAGAACGAAGCTATCGACATCCTGCCGTCGCCGTTAGTCTGAGCAATCACTCTGTGCTCCACACTCTTGTATTTTCCATTCGTGATAACCTATAAATGAATTGTAATTTGTTACATCTCGGAGTATAACTTGAAACTAAAAGAAATAAAAGGTGATGTGATGGTGATCAGGTGATGTAATGTACCTCAAGTTGGTCACCGAGGTTGACAACAATGGTGTGGCGCATTGGGGGAACATCAATCCATTGGCCGTCTTTGAGAAGCTGGAGGCCGCTGACCCTGTCGTCCTGGAAGAGCAAGATGATGCCGCCGGCGTCGGTGTGAGCCCGGAGACCTTTGATCATATCAGGCTTGGGGCATGGTGGGTAGTTGCTAACTTTGGTGCCAAAATTTGGTCCTTTCGAACCGTAAAACACCTTTTTCAGATATCCTTTCTCTAATCTGAGATTCTCGCACAACAAATCCAGGAGTTCCTCTGCTAATTTCTCCAACTTCAAAGCAAACTCCTTCATCACCTTCCTGTATTCATCATCGAGATCTGGGATTTCGTTGATGTTTGACTGAGGAAGATGGCGTACGAAGAAAGTGCTTTCCCAGTCCATGTCATTGATCTCAGTTTGATCACCTTCCAGGGCCCTGCTTGCAACGAGCTCCTTAAACCTTTGCTCCATGCATTTTCTGTAATGCTCTTTTGTCAATCTCTCAACTGTGTCCATCAGCTCAGGTGAAATCCCGTGATTCACCAACTGCGCAAACAGATATACACAACAAAATCAGAACATGTAAAACGGAAATTAACAAATTTACAAGAAAATTAAGGAATAAGAATTTGATTATTCTGATATACCTCAAAGAAACCCCAGTTTTCACAGGCATCTTTGATTTTCTCCAAGATGGCTGATCTCTCAGAACCATTGACGTTCTCCATGCTGATAACTGGGAAGTTCTCCATTTCTCTCTGTTTCTGAAAACTTTATTGCTCTCTCAGATATATTAAGCAAGCTGGTGGATGAGTGTGTGAGTTTTTTTGCTTGTCGATGCAGAAAGAGTGGAGGTTGGCAAGGTATTTATAGGGAGTTCAAGGCATTAATGAGGACACAAGTAATTGCAAAACGTGGTAGGAAGTAGGGGTTAGAGAATTTAACTCCAATAATATTTGTTGAAATCAGTAAATAATAAATAGAAGTTATGAAAATAATTCAGACATTTTGGCCAAATTTTTGATAAAAATTGACGGGATCGCCTTGCCTTGATGCACTATCGATCTTCGAAGTTCCACTAGACACTGTACACATGGTGGAATTGGACCCACTTTGATGGCTATTTCTTAATTTTCAAGACAAATTTGTCTAAACAAATGGCTGCCACTTTCCTTGCAAGCTCCGCTCTCTAAGATCTGTTTGGCTGTTCTAAAAAATGATGTTATTACTGGAAGTTGCTTAGCAGTTGCACCCCAGCCGCACATTTTTCATTTTTCATTTTTAAGTCATACCATGTCAGCTATGCTGTGATAAACCAAGACCGTCAATTTGTTCCAATCCTGTCCTATTCCTAATTTTACAATAAAAGAAATGTCACACGGTGTATGATTAATCTATTGTTGAATGTTACCTGTTTGACGTTTTATGTTGTTGATGTGATGATATTCTGTTGTAGGTGTTTTTAATCTAATTCTAACCTTTTTTAATTGGTGGCGAAGGATTTTTCCTGAAGGGAAAATTAAAAAAACAAAAAATTTACAGCCTTTGCCTATTTGGGAAAACTAACAGTATTCTGAACACGTGAATGAAATAAATTAATGGGTTAAAACAGATAAATATTCAACTTATCCACGTCGGCTTCTGGAATAATAACATTACAGTCTCTAAGCTTTTATACTTTTTCACAAGTATGTACAGTTTTCATTTATATCAAAATAAGTCCTTAAACTATGAGAAAATAACTAAAATACTCTTAAGTGTTAAGTGAGACAAGTCATTCTTATATAATAATAGTCAATATTTAATATTACAAGAATAATTCCTTAATTTTCCTAAAATATTTTGATAATATACTATTTATATCTAACATTTGAAAATATACTCAACATGACCTCGCGTCGATAGTTTTTTTTCATTAGTCTTAATAGTTGAAAAGTTATTTTAGACATTTTACAATAGGGTGATGCCAACGACGTCATGGCAATAGAACATACTTTTTGGTGATGGCATCATATCCATGGAACATTTTTTGTAGCGTTTGATAAAATCATTTAGCACTCTTTGGTGGCTATAGCAACATTTGATGGTTGTGCCACTACATGCAGCAGTCGATGGTTGCGGCACCATGCCTAGCAGCTTATATTGGTTGTGTGGTTGCCATATCAAGGGACACACGATGGTAACGCCAATGACCTCTAGAGGTGATGTCACTTATCTCACTATAGACCGTACCACTAGTTTGTCGCCTTTATTGTCATCACCGCCAATGCCACCATATTATAGATCTAGAGTTTTGCTTAATTTTAAATTTTATTTAATTTTAAAGATAAATAATACTTTACCTAGTCAACTTTAGTTAATTGTTAAAGTTGACAAAAAAACTAACAACGTGAGATCGTATTGAATATATTTCAAAATTTTTAAGTGTAAATCGAATAAACTTAAAATATTGTAGTGCCAAATGATGTTCGGTTGCAGCTAACAACATTCCATTTTACCTCTCCTTTTATTTTTTTATTTAAATAATATGTTCATATCATATTAACCCAAATTTTCGTTTCTTAAATAGTGAAAGTCAAACCTATATGGGAGAATGCCCGACTCCCTCCTGTTGTTTGAGCTAATATCCCGATACCCTTCTATTGTTTCAATAATATCCCGAATCTCCTATCTGTTAACTGATGGAGTTAAACATAATAACACACGAATCCCTAAAAGTTTATCTATTAACTTACATAGTTTTAATATTATTAAAAATACCCACAAAAATTATAATTTATTAAAAAATAATAATTATACCCTTATATAATAATAATTAAAAAAATATTTTCAACTCCTAATTGATAATAAATATTAAAATAATATTATATTTTATTTTATAATATACTAATAATTAATTCATAAATTATTTTTTAAATATAAATTGAATGGTTAATTTTATAATTTTTAAAATAAATAAAACAATAATATTTTATAATACAATATTAAAAATTCATAAATAAATATTAATTTATAAATAAAATATATTGTAATACAATACTTATAATTATATATAATCATAACTATTGTACTATAATATAATTATAAAATTTTATAATATATTAACAATTCAATATTATATTGGTATTATAAAATAAATCATATATTTAATATTTTATTTATTTTGTAGCTAACTACTATTAATTTCTTTAGCTAATTACTATTAAGTAAAGATATAATCATTATTTTTTAATAAATTGAGCATTTTATGGATATTTTTAACTACTGATTGAAAATAAATATTAAAATAATAATATATTTTCTTTTATAACACATTGATACCTAAATATTTATTAATATATTATAATTAAAATTTTAAAAATTAATTAGTTAATGGGTCAAATTTTAGGGGCTCGTATGTCATTAATTTTTTTTTCATAATTTGAAACAATAACGAGTATCAAAATTAAAAAAAAATTAATATTTTAAACTAAAGGAATGAATTTTACAATTAAAAAATATTTTAAGTTAAAATATTTTATGAAAATGTAAAATATGTAGTGATATGATATAACATTATCATGTCAATTTATATAGATAGATTTATATATGTAATTTATTAATATGATTTTTTTTAAATATATTATTCTTCATATGTGTTAGTCAATATAAATAATATTTTTATATTAAATATTAAATAAAATATTATAAATTATTCTTTGAATAAAAATTTATCTAAATTTTGAATTGTTTTATAAATGATCAATTTTATTATTATTTTATTTTTTTTAAAAATTATAAAATTTTATCTTTTTATTTATGAATATCATGTTAAAAAGAAATTTACAGTTTAAATAAATTTATATTTAAAAGATAATTTATAAATTAGTTATTAATATGTTATAAAATAAAATATGTTATTATCAATTAGGAGTTGAAAATATTTTTTTAATTATTATTATATAAGGGTATAATTATTATTTTTTAATAAATTAAAATTTTTGTAGATATTTTTAATAATAGTAAGACTATGTAAGTTAATAGATAAATTTTTAGGGACCCACGTGTTATTATGTTTAACTCCGTCAGTTAATAGAGGGAGAATTCAGGATATTATTAAAATAATATGAAGATATTGGGATATTAGCTCAAACAACAAGAGGGAATCGGGCATTCTCCCAACCCATATTTGTTGTTTCCTGTTTTCGGACTTAATATTTAAGGATTTAGTAGGAGTTAGATTTGTATAGTTATAACTATTAATATTTTTTATGTTAAAAATGGTTATCATAGTTTAACAATAAGTTTACATAAATATAAGTACAATGGTTTAACTTGTTTTTCTTTTTTATAATATTATAATAAGTAATTACGTAATCAAGAGTTTACAGGTATATATTTATAAAAATGGTGATCATAGTTTAATATAATAATGAGTTTACTAGTTATCTTGCAGATCAATATTGACCAAATAATATGCTACAATCAAACGCAATCCATTATATAATAATATTAAATTGGTAAAGCAAAGAAACATGTCAACGACACAATCTTTACGCATGTTCTTCGGAGGCTTGGAATTTTATATAATCAAAAGAATTCAAGCGTCGACATTGCGAAAGAAAATTGGAAAACATGTTAAGAGCAGTATTGAGCTACTATTTCGTAAATCAAACAAAATTAGGTGAAATTAATTCATCTTTATTATTAGAAATTTAATTAAAACATATCAACATTTGGCAGATTTCATACATCGAACAAGATTAGGTGAAAATAATTTATCTTTATTATTATAAATTTAAAATATATACTTCATCACATGAACAACATTTGGCAGAATTATTTCTTGGAAATATCAGTATCGCCTACCTTCGAAATGGAAATTTGAAATGAAAAATTTAATAGTTAAAAATGGAATAAAAGTCCCAATGTTGTCTGCTCTAAATTGTCTTTGCTTGACTTGCACGTTTACCATGGAAAACAGTAGGGTCAAAATTAATTGCTTGAACTTTGAAAGTGACCATTCATGAGACATCTGTAAGAAGCTGCTTTTGAAATTTATTTTTAGGCTTGGAATTTAATTTTTAAATCACACGTGACATTAAGTAATGATTATTTTGATGCAGATAATTGTTGAATGATTTATATTAGCAATTAATTATGGTCAAATTATCACATGCTTGGGAATAAAAACGTTTAATTTGTTCAAAGAAAAAAAAGAGTCTCAACTCCACAGTGATTTCTGAATATTTCTCTTATTTAAGATTTGACTAGTAATGTACGGTCATAAATCCTTTCGTAAATGACAACCATCTTGTCGACTTCTTGGAAAAAATTCAGTCAATGCTGTAAATTAAATTCGGTCCACTCATCACAAGTACTCTTGAAAATTATGCCCTCATATGGATCGCAGCGTATATATCTTTGAAATGCTGGACAGACTTAAATGATAACGGTCAAAATTAAATACTATATAGTCCAACTGAATTCAACACTCTAAAAAAAAAAATACACTTTTAATTAAATCTAAATTTTGATTTTATTCTACAATGACAAGTTTTGGAGGTGACTGCTATTTGTTATCGTCAAAATCTCTAGCAACTAGCTTTAACAACCTGAATGACGACATCTTTATCGTCGTTAAAAGCTTTAACGATAAAATTTGATAATTTTAGCAATGACTTTCGTTGTGGTTAAAAATTATTTTTTTAACATTTTTTTATATAATTAATTTTTATATTACATTTATTATCACATCTCCATTTGAGATTATTGTTGAAAGATGTGAAATTAACTTTAAGAAGGTCAAAGTTATTTTCAGTGTTTAGTAAAATTTATTTTATAGTCATTTTTCATAAAATCATTCACCTTATAACCTAATTTAAAAACCAATTTATATGTAAATATAATACTAAATATACTTATTTAGAATTAGAAAATAAAAAAGTAACCTTATAAATAATTATTAATTTTAACTTCACAAGAGAAATAAAATTGTTAAAATCAAAATTTTTTCTTTTAAGTATGTTTTTTATTTTACTTTTATTTTATAATTTCTTAAACAAATTTTGTCATATTTTAAATTTAGTCTCTTTTTGATATTTTGTTATTCACATCATTGTAAACAAGCATTTCTTACCAACTTTTATTCAATAATAATTTATTATATTTGATTTCAATTTTTAAATTGTAAACACTAGTCATTTATAATTTTTTCAATATTTTAAAAGTTAGTATATTATATTTATTTTTCTTCTGCCACATTATAAATTATCAAGTCATGTATTTGCTGTGACCCAAGCAAAGATAAAGAAATCATTTTTTTATTTTAATAAAATAATTTAGTTAATAAATTGATTTAAATTATTACTCCTAGGACATTGTTTTAGACAAAAGCATTAGATTTGTAAAATAAAAAAATATATATCTTATCCTTAATAAGAATATATGTAAATTTAGATCTCACGCCATTTTGAGTATTGTTAATCTATTCCTTTTGTTGCGCTCTCCTATTCTATTAACAAAATCCTCAATTCTTATTTGTCAAAATAAAAACTTCGCAAACAAAAATGTATTATTTGAAAATTAACCTGACTTTATTGATGTTTAAGACGGTCAATATCAAAAACTAAACATGAAATTTTTTCTGATCATATATTATATTGGTGCACCTCTTTGTGTAATATTCAAGACTTTTTGTGTATGAGAACATATAAAAGAGAAAACAAAAATTCATCTTATTTGATATTAATAATTTTATAAAAGTAGAGTGTTTTCAATGAAGGAGTCCAATATTTCCAAAAGATAAATAGTAAACATTCATATTGAAATACCACTAGACCCAATTGCATCTAAGTTATTTCTCATTTACAATTGCTCGAATATAAATCCCTGAGGTGAACCTACTGATTTAATATTTAATATTATGTTCAATTGTCAGTTTTCCAACGACTTAAGTTTGAAGGTAAATATTTAAATTTTTTATATTTTAGCTATTTATTAACCCATACAAACTCGATAAATACAATATGAATTAATAACATTATATGATTACCATTTATTCAATATAATTATGTGAAAATATACTTATTAGTACATTTAACTTGTGTCACCTAGCATGCTAGGTGTCATTTAAAAAAAGTTAATATAATAATAATAAAAAGGATAATGATGAAGTTAGATTTATAATATAATAATATAATAATGTAAAGAGTGGGGGTTACGATTTTGTTTTTGTTTTCATTTTGGAAAGAGAGAGAAGAAGAAAGAAAGAGAAGAGAAAAGAGAGAAAGGAGAGAAAAGAAAAGAAAGAGAAGAGAAAAAAGAGAAAGAAGGAGAGGAAGCATGGAAGAAAAAGAAGAAAGAAAAGAAAGAAGAAGAGATTTAAGGAATTCGACTAAATGTTTGGTTTGTGTAAGCTTTAATTTCAGGAATCATATTATAGTGTTCAGTTTTAGAATTTTATTTAGTTAGAAAATTAGTTTGTGTGAAGAGTATATCAATTTATGTCATTAATTTTATAAATAAATATTATATTTTGAATAAAGTTTGTTGGTAATCGGTTAATTACTGTGTTTTAGGAAACAATATTGTAGTAGGAAATCCAAGGGATCTTGAAACTTCCTAAAATTAAATTTTGATATTGAGTGGATATTATTTTTAAATTATTACATGTTTTCATAAAATTAAATATTAATTTTATTATAATTGAATTAAATTATATTATTGTGAAATTTATTTGTGTAAGAATTTAATTGTGTTATATAGGAAATAAATTAAATTATGAATGAATTATATTTTGACTTGTGAAATTGGATTGATATGACGTAAAATTCAATTTATGTTGTGATATTTTTGGATTACATGAAATTGATTATTATTTGTTTTATGGCTTATTTGTTTATGAATATGTTGAATTGGGATGTGAGAAGTGAAAATTGATATTATGCGCGAAAACTTTAATGTTTATGAGAAAATGAGTATTAAATGTGGAATTATGATTTGTGATTGTTTAAGGCACCCTATATGTACCTATCCCCCAGATATGATAATAAGTCCTTGGGGTCCACGTAAATTGTATGTACATTATATGAATGAGCTCCCTAGATGAGGATACGAGGCCGTTGGGTTGAGCATGGGTATGATATGATATTGGCTCCCCGAACGAGAATACGAGGCTATCGGGTTGAGTATAATATTTTTCTCACTTGAGCGATGATGTTTTCTATCAACTATGATTTTTCACTAGGTACTAGTTGGGTGCAAAGATGATTAATTTGCTATGAGTATCATATGATGATTAACATATGATGATCTTTTTCAATTATATGATTAACAATATGAATGACTAACGATGATTAATGTATATTTCTGTAAGAATGATTTCTATCTGAAGTCTAAACATGATTAAAATCTGAATCTCATTCATATATTCTTTTTTTTAACCTTAAACATATGAATATAATTGTTAAGTTATTTGTTTCTATAAAAATAAAAAATTTGAAATTGGTATAGTAACACATATCCTCTAAAAAATATGAAATTGATATTTTAATTAGTTATTGATATATATAAATATTAAATAATAAATTAATAAATATTATTAATAAATAAAATATTTAATCTGATCATTAATCACTACGAAAAAACTGGGATATCTTGACAAATAAATAGCGACACTTAATTTTTGTATCAAATTTACTTGATAATTATGTGACATATTTTATTTTTTTCATAAAAAAATGTGTCATTCAATTGTGATAGAAATTTGTCAATCATATTTTCATATTAATTTAAATAATTATACTTCTATAAAAAATATTATATTTTATCGAAGTTTAAAGAAAATAATTATGTTGTGCTAAATATTATTAATAAGACATGATCATCATTTTTGACAAATTAGAATTTTATTAAAAATTTAAAAAATATTGAAATTTATTATCTCATTTAATCAAACATTAATAGATATATATATATATATATTATGAGCTTAAATGCTTTTTTTTAACAAAATAATAAAGATTTGTCATCGACTAAATGTTCGATCTTGCCCATGAATATAATAAAGTGAGAATAAATAAGTAGCTTATTGTAGATATTACAAATGAACAAGTCCGTCCACAAAAATTAAGCCCACGTGACTTTCAGACAAAGAAAATAAAGATTGTACAATAAAATAATTATATTCAACTTCATCTATTGTAGAGCGATGTTACTATTGTTCTATATACTAGCCAGCCTATTAGAAAGTAGCTTAAACCCCACCCATAAGCCTATATAGGTTGCGCAAGGCCATGTATAGTAGACCCAAATAGTTCATAATCTTGGTAATGAATGAATGACACTTAAGTTTTGTGTCAAATTTACTTGATAATTATGTGACACATTTTATTTTTTTCATAATTTGTGACACAAACTTGACACATAAAAAAATGTCATTTATTTGCGATATATATTTATCAGTCACGTTTTTATATTAATTGAAATAATTATACTTCTATAAACAATATTATATTTTATCAAATTTTAAAGACTAATTATTTTGTGCTAAATAAATATTGTTAATATGACATGATCATTATTTTTGATAAATTAGATTTTTATTAAAAAAAATTTAAATATTGAAATAGATTACCATGTTTAATCGAACATTAATTATGAGCTTAAATGCTTTTTTTTAATCAAAATAATAAACATTTGTCATCAACTAAACGTCCTGCTTTGATCTTGCCCGTGAGTATAATAAAATGAGAATAAATAAGTAGTTTATTGTAGATATGGCAAATGAGCATGCCCATCCACAAAAATTAAGCCCATGTGACTTTCAGAGAAAACCAACAAAGCTCACACAGTAAAATAAATAAATCCAACTTATCTAGTACAAATCAATGTTACTATTATTTTATATACAAATCAATGTTACTATCAAACTGAGTCACAAGACTTCATTCATTCATTCTCTGAGCAATTCGCTATTGTTAGAGCCATATATGATATATTGAAGATGATGTATTGAAGATGCCTTTCTTTGACACAAAAGTAAAGTAGGAGACAGAGAGACTTATGCTTGAGATTTGCAGCCCACAGTTAAGATAGAGAGACACGGGACAGGACTATATTCGTGCTTTTCGAGATCTGAAAAGAATTTGACTCTTTAGCTTACTACTCCACATAAGCAAAACCTGAACTATCCCCCTGAACTATTCTCGATTTCAAAATTTCATCCGAATAAGAATTGTTGCATCTCACCTTTTTTCTCGATTTCTATTCTCATTAAATTATCATATTATTATTATTATTTTTATTAGTATTATTATTATTATTATTATCATTATTATCGGCGGATGCTTAATGTAACAATATTTAATCTCGTGAGATGCTTCATTGATGCACGTGTCCATTGCGAGGCAATAGAAACTCTAAGAAAATATTTTGCAAACGAGAAGATTTTATATGATTTTGTTAAATATGATGACAAGCAAGACAAAGTAAAGATTCCTTGATTTCTACAAGAATCCTTACAAACTAAACATCTTAACAATTTATTGTAAGTGTAAATACATTTAATATTTTCTATTATCTGTCAATATATATGGGCTTGATTAATTTCATTATCATCCCATATATATTACTAAAATAATTAGTATAATAAGCTATGACACTTGTTCAGCAGCGAACTCTGAGATCTTGTTTACAACGCACTAGTAAAAATTTAAGCTGTAGCAATTGGACTTGTTTCCAGTGCTTTCATTGCTTCAAATCTTGGTTCCTTGGCCTGGAATTTGAGTGCAGCATAGAGTTTCATGTAGTCTTCGAAAACAAATTTTGGGTAAACCTGTTTCTTCTCCTCTGCTTCTTTTTCCAGCAATGCTGGTGCTGGGAAAATAACAGCATCACTTCCAGGATTGTAGAACGAAGCTATCGACATCCTGCCGTCGCCGTTAGTCTGAGCAATCACTCTGTGCTCCACACTCTTGTATTTTCCATTCGTGATAACCTATAAATGAATTGTAATTTGTTACATCTCGGAGTATAACTTGAAACTAAAAGAAATAAAAGGTGATGTGATGGTGATCAGGTGATGTAATGTACCTCAAGTTGGTCACCGAGGTTGACAACAATGGTGTGGCGCATTGGGGGAACATCAATCCATTGGCCGTCTTTGAGAAGCTGGAGGCCGCTGACCCTGTCGTCCTGGAAGAGCAAGATGATGCCGCCGGCGTCGGTGTGAGCCCGGAGACCTTTGATCAAATCAGGCTTGGGGCATGGTGGGTAGTTGCTAACTTTGGTGCCAAAATTTGGTCCTTTCGAACCGTAAAACACCTTTTTCAGATATCCTTTCTCTAATCCGAGATTCTCGCACAACAAATCCAGGAGTTCCTCTGCTAATTTCTCCAACTTCAACGCAAACTCCTTCATCAGCTTCCTGTATTCATCACCGAGATCTGGGATTTCGTTGATGTTTGACTGAGGAAGATGGCGTACGAAGAAAGTGCTTTCCCAGTCCATGTCATTGATCTCAGTTTGAACGCCTTCCAGGGCCCTGCTTGCAACGAGCTCCTTAAACCTTTGCTCCATGCATTTTCTGTAATGCTCTTTTGTCAATCTCTCAACTGTGTCCATCAGCTCAGGTGAAATCCCGTGTTTCACCAACTGCGCAAACAGATATGCACAACAAAATCAGAACATGTAAAAAGGAAATTAACAAATTTACAAGAAATTAAGGAATAAGAACTTAATTATTCTGATATACCTCGAAGAAACCCCAGTTTTCACAGGCATCTTTGATTTTCTCCAAGATGGCTGATCTCTCAGAACCATTGATGTTCTCCAAGCTGATAACTGGGAAGTTCTCCATTTCTCTCTGTTTCTGAAAACTTTATTGCTCTCTCAGAAATATTAACCAAGCTGGTGGATGTGTGTGTGAGTTTGTTTGCTTGTCGATGTAGAAAGAGTGGAGGTTGGCAAGGTATTTATAGGGAGTTGAAGGCATTAATGAGGACACAAATAATTGCAAAACGTGGTAGGAAGTAGGGGTTAGAGAATTTGATATTTGTTCAAATCAGTAAATAATAAATAGAAGTTATGAAAATAATTCAGACATTTTGGCCAAAATTTTGATAAAAATTGACGGGTCGCCTTGCCTTGATGCACTATCCATCTTCAAAGTTCCAGTAGACACTGTACACATGGTGGAATTGGACCCACTTTGATGCCTCTTTCTTAATTTTCAAGACAAATGGCTACCACTTTCCTTGCAAGCTCCGCTCTCTAAGATCTGTTTGGCTGTTCTAAAAATTGATGTTATTACTGGAAGTTGCTTAGCAGTTGCACCCCAGCCGCACATTTTTCATTTTTCATTTTTAAGTCATACCATGTCAACTATGCTTAGCAGTTGCACCCCAGGACCGTCAATTTGTTCCAATCCTGTCCTATTCCTAATTTTACAATAAAAGAAATTAAATATAAATTGGGTCCCGAGGTCTTGTTCTATTTTTGAATTAATCAAATGTCACCTATCTCGCTATAGACCGTACCAGTAGTTTGTCGCTTTTATCGTCATCACCGCCAATGTCACCATATTGTAGATCTAAAATTTTGCTTAATTTTAATTTTAAATTTAAAGTTTTATTTTAATTTTAAAGACAAATAATACTTTACCCAGTCAACATTATTTAATTGTTAAAATTGACAAAAAAACTAACAACGTGAGATCATATTGAATAGATTTCAAAATTTTAAGTGTAAATCGAATAAATTTAAAATATTGCAGCTAACAACATTTCTTTTTTTAATTAAATAATATGTTCATATCATATTAACCACAAATTTCTTTTCTTAAATAGTGAAAGTCAAACCCATGTTTGTTGTTTTCTGTTTTCGGATTTAATATTCAAGAGTTGACAGGTATATATTTATAAAAATGGTGATCATAGTTTAATATAATAATGAGTTTACTAGTTATGTTGCAGATCAATATTGACCAATTAATGTGCTACACGTGATCAACATTTGGCAGATTTCAAACATCGAACAAGATCAGGTGAAAATAATTTATCTTTATTATTATAAGTCCCAATGTTGTCTGCTCTAAATTTTCTTTGCTTGACTTGCACGTTTACCATGGAAATTTTGGTTCAGGAAAGAATTTCTAAATTTAGAAAACAGTTGGGTCAAAATTAATTGCTTGAACTTTGAAAGTGACCATTCATGAGATATCTGTAAGAAGCTGCTTTTGAAATTTATTTTTAGGCTTGGAATTTAATTTTTAAATCACATGTGACATTAAGTAATGATTATTGTGACGCAGATAATTGTTGAATGATTTATATTAGCAATTAAGTAATGATATCGTCAAATTATCACTTGCTTGGGAATTGTTGAAAATTATGCCCTCATATGGGTCACAGCGTATATATCTTTGAAATGCTGGACAGACTTAAATGATAACGGTCAAAATTAAATACTATATAGCCCAACTGAATTCAACACTCTGAAAAAAAAAAAAAACACTTTTAATTAAATCTAAATTTTGATTTTATTCTACAATTACAAGTTTTGGAGGTGACTGCTATTTGTTGTCATTAAAAATTATTATTTTAATATTTTTTTATATAATTAAATTTTATATTACATTTATTGATGTAAAAACTTTGTTGCACTCTCCTATTCTATTAACAAAATCCTCAATTCTTATCTGTCAAAATAAAAACTTTGCAAACAAAAATGTATTATCTAAAAATTAACTTGACTTTATTGATGTTTAAGAAATATCAAAAACTAAACATGAAATTTTTTCTGATCATATATTATATTGGTGCGCCTCTTTGAGTAATATTCAAGACTTTTTGTGTATGAAAACATATAAAAGAGAAAACAAAAATTCATCTTATTTGATATTAATAATTTTCTAAAAGTAGAGTGTTTTCAATGAAGGAGTCCAATAATTCTAGAATGATAAATAATAAACATTCTTATTGAAATACAACTAGACCCAATTGCATCTAAGTTATTTCTCATTTAGAATTGCTCGAATATAAATCCATGACGTGAACCATTTGATTTAATATTTAATATTATGTTGAATTGTCAGTTTTTCAACAACTTAAATTTGAAGGTAAATATTTAAATTTTTTATATTTTAACTATTTATTAATCCATATAAACTCGATAAATACAACATGATTTAATAACATTTTATGATTACCGTTTATTCAATATAATTATGTGAAAATATATTTATTAGTACATTTAACTTGTGATAGCTAGCATGCTAAGTGTCATTTAAAAAAAATAAAAAATTAATATAATAATAATAAAAAGGATACGATGAAGTTAGGTCTATAATATAATAATATAATAATATAATAATGTGAAGAGTGGGGGTTACGTTTTTGTTTTTGTTTTCGTTTTGGAAAGAGAGAGAAGAAAAAAGAAATAGATGAGAAAAGAGAGAAAGGAGAGAAAAGAAAAGAAAGAGAAGAGAAAAAAGAGAAAGAAGAAGAGGAAGCGTGGAAGAAGAAGAAGAAAGAAAAGAAAGAAGAAGAGATTTAAGGAATAATTTGCCTAAATGTTTGGTTTGTGTAAGTTTTAATTTCAAGAATCATATTATAGTATTTAGTTTTAGAATTTTATTTAGTTAGAAAATTAGTTTGTGTGAAGAGTATATTAATTTATGTCATTAATTTTAGAAATAAATATTAGATTTTGAATAAATTTTAATGGTAATCTGTTAATTACTGTATTTTAGGAAACAATGTTGCAGTAGGAAATTCAAGGGATCTTGAAACTTCTAGAAATTAAATTATTGACATTGAGTGGATATTATTTTTAAATTATTACATGTTTTCATAAAATTAAATATTAATTTATTATAATTGAATTAAATTATATTATTGTGAAATTTATTTGTGTAAGAATTTAATTGTGTTATATAAGAAATAAATTAAATTATGAATGAATTATATTTTAACTTGTGAAATTAGATTGATATGACGTGAAATTCAATTTATGTTGTGATCTTCTTGGATTATGTGAAATTGATTATTATTTGTTTTATGGCTGATTTATTTATGAATATGTTGAATTGTGATGTGAGAAGTAAAAATTGATATTATGCGTGAAAACTTCAATGTTTATGAGAAAATGAGTATTAAATGTGGAATTATATTTTGTGATTGTTTAAGACACCGTATATGTACCCATCCCTCAGATATGATAATAAGTCCTTGGGGCCCATGGAAATGTACGTACATGATATGAATGAGCTCCCGGATCAGGATATAAGACCGTTGGGTTGAGCATGGGTATGATATGATATTGGCTGCCCGAATGAGGATACGAGACTATTGGGTTGAGTATGGTATTTCCCTCGCTTGAGCGATGATATTTTTTGTCAACCATGATTTTCCTCTAGGTACTAGTTGGGTGCAAGGATGATTGATTTGCTATGAGTATCGTATGATGATTAACATATGATGATCTTTTTCAATTATATGATTGATAATATGAATAACTAACAATGATTAATATATATTTCTGTAAGAATGATTTCTATGTTGCGCATGCAAATGTGAACATTTTATGATGATTATATTTATGATATGATTTATGATTTGATTATGAATGTTTTAAAAAATAATATTTGTGAAATAGAATAAACTTAATTTTGTGCAGAATAAAGTTTTATAGTTGAGGTTGAAACCACTCTACGAAGCTACTTAAAAATATTTTGGACACATCATGTATAAATGTGTGTGCATATAAATATTATTTATATATGTTTTTTATGAGGTATGACGCCTCATTGTGTGGATGATGGAGGTCTGAGGCCGTACATATATTATTATGAAATTTCATAATGTATGGATTATGAAAATGTTATTAGAAAAAGTGCATGTTTATATAGGATTCGTCTCGAACTCTATGAGGGGTCCGGTCAAGTCCTAACATAACTAGTAATTTTTTTTATCTAAAGTCTAAACATGACTGAAATCTAAATCTCATTTATATATTCATTTTTTTTAGCTTAAACATATGAATATAATTATTAAGTTATTTGTTTCTATAAAAATAAAAAATTTAAAATTGGTATACTAACACATATCCTCTAAAAAATATGAAACTGATAATTTAATTAGTTATTGATATATATATAAATATTAAATAATAAATTAAAAATTATTATTAATAAATAAAATATTTAATCTGGTCATTCACTATAAAAAAACTAAGATATCTTGACAAATAAATAGTGACACTTAATTTTTGTATCAAATTTACTTGATAATTATGTGAAATATTTTATTTTTTTCATAAAAAAATGTGTCATTCATTTGTGATAGAAATTTATCAATCATATTTTCATATTAATTTAAATAATTATACTTCTATAAAAAATATTATATTTTATCGAAGTTTAAAGAAAATAATTTATGTTGTGCTAAATATTATTAATAAGACATGATCATCATTTTTGATAAATTAGATTTTTATTAAAAATTTAAAAAATATTGAAATTGATTATCTCATTTAATCAAACATTAATATATATATATATATATTATGAGCGTAAATGCTTTTTTTTGACAAAATAGTAAAGATTTGTCATCTACTAAATGTTCGATCTTGCCCATAAATATAATAAAATGAGAATAAATAACTAGTTTATTGTAGATATGGCAAATGAGCATGTCCATCCACAAAAATTAAGCCCATGTGACTTTAAGAGAAAACCAATAAAGCTCACACAGTAAAATAAATAAATCCAACTTATTTAGTATAAACCAATGTTACTATTGTTCTATATACCAGTCTGGCCCGTTAAAAGATAGTTTCAACATTACCAATAAGTCTATATAAGTTGTGCAAAGCCAAGAATAATAGACTCCAACAGTTCATAAACTTACTAATAAATAATAATTATATATCCTATTTGTGAGCTAAACAATAAGCCCAAAAGTAGACAACACAACTCTACTCGTAAGTTATTTTTATTTCACCGAATTAGCTATTCACTTCTTCGATACCCCTAGGATTGAAGCTTGCAATGCATATTCTAATCATTTTTTTATTTGACATGTAAAATTACAAAATACAACCACATGCACTGTAAAATCTTGCATCTATTTAGATGTCAAATGAGACCAATATTAATTATAATAAAATACTAATAGATATTTACATATAAGAGATCATAGTATATCAAATGTTTGTTTCAAAATAAACCAAAACCAAAACCAAAACAATCCCGTAAAAAGTTTGAAAATAGCTATATAATGTAAAAAATATCTAAAGAAAAATCTTTTGTGAAAAATGAATTATTAATGGATGTAAATCTAGATCCTTTTGATATGTTTTAGTCCATCCGCAAATATAAACTTGAAGATCATACCATAGTCAAGCTTTGGCTGTAGCCTAATTAGACTCCAAACCAAAGTCGAACGGCAAGGTGGGATCATAATCTATCACCTAGATTCGTGGGCAATTGATAAACTCTTTTGAACCAAGTTCTAGCCAATTTTCTTGTGAATAGATAATCACCAATAGAACATCCGCAACACCTTGTCCAATAATAGCAAAAATCTCCACCTGACTATACTGGGACCTAACCATTAGGGTTTGATTTAGAAAATATTATTCATCTTCCAATTGAAAACAGGTTAGGAATAGGGATATTAATTCTCTTTCCCCTTACCGCCCCGAATGCCTGCAAAAATTGGGAAATTTATTTATTAAATTATAATTATATCCATACCATTTAATAAATGATTAAATAAGGTGTATTGTTTTCATTTCAATCAATCAAGCCCTTTAGAAAAGTTTATAATTTTATTATTTAGTCAATTAAGTCCTTCTTGTAATATAATTATATATTCCTAAAATTCTAAATTCTTAATTATATATATACAAAATTCTAGATCTAAAGATAACCCTCGTTTATCTTACAATTTTTCTCAAAATATTGTTTTACAAAATTATCAAAAATTAAAATCTTTAAGATAGATTTAATATAATTTTTTCAATTAATTTTATCAATTCTATTTAAAATTATATTATAATCAGTTACCACACCTTTTTGTTTTCTATCTATATAAGTTAATAGAAAAATTATAATAAATTATTAATTAAATTTGATATTTTATTTTAACAAAATTATTACTAGTTATAATATTTTATATAAATTGTCTCAGTTAGGTTGATGATTATTGTTAATTATTTATTTGTATCAATTAATTTATGAAAAAATTAGACATTTATTTTATTATATTTTTTGATATGAAGTGATGAATTTTTATTAACATACTTTTTATTACTGAGAATTTTATATTTTTGTATAAATAATTTTATAATATATAATAATTTAGATCTAATACCTATAATTATCTTTGTATATTTAAATTATCGACATATTGTTGAATAATAATAATTATATGTAAAAATTAAATAAATTTGTAAAAATTTATTTTAAAAGAAAATAATTAATCATTTAAACAAAATGAATGTTTAAATTATTCCCACTACCTCCGTTCCATTCAATAGTCCAACTACCGCATTGAAAGCTCAAATCATCAACAGAAGTACCAACAACTAGAACCTTTTAAGTTGTCTTTGAGAAAGGTAATAGATGTCATTTTGATGATTTTTTATTTTTAAGTAGGACAAGTGATTTCGTCTCCATTTCTCTTGCTAGTTCTCTTTGTTCCTGCTCATTTATTATAGTATATATAAAGATGTGATTGAGTATATGTTATGCAATGATAAGAAGATTCCATTTTACAAAATACAGAATTATTTATGATTTATACATATGGCTAATAATTTATAAAGTACCTTACAATCAAGCTTGCCAAAAAAATTGTTATCAGCTAACAGATCTTCATGGCATCATAAGTGGCATTAACTCTTTCAATCTGGACCATCTGTCCAATCTTCCTGGCAATAGTCATTATGTTCAGCAAGTCCTTAATCCTAGCTTCCACTGGTTGTTTAGGATCTTGTTCTTTTGAGTTTGCTATACTCTTTTTCACAATAGTGGCGACAATCAGTGAGACAAAGCAACACATATATAGAATTCCCATGAAGGGAATTAATTTTCTTGCACTAATCTTCATATTCTAATATTCCAACCTAAACGATCAAACATACATGGGACAAAAAGCCTTTTGCCTTATGGGATGTGAAAATAGTGTATAAATAACAAAATCCACTACCTACTATTAGCATAGAAAAATAGATCAGAAATGAATGTTAATAATTTGTTTATTTGGTAATGAAGGGTTCGTCCTAAATGTTTGGTCTCACATTATTTACATCCCAATTAATATTTCAAATTTCAGAGACCAGAGTTTTTCAATGGCAAGAATGTTCTAACAAAGTAATCAATACATCCTATTTCTGGTTATTTTCCAGCTAGTAGTCAAGTATACAGCCAATAGTTTACGGTTAAACACATTAGCAATTATAAAGGCTTCAAATGGGAAGAAAAACAATACAAACTTCATAGCATATTAAAATGATAAGTAGAAAATACAACACCAAGTATCAGAGAGAAGATAAATTTAACTATAAAAAAAGCCTAGAAAACACATTAGCACAAAACAGCTACTAATGGAAAAGAATAATACATGTATTTCAAGATGTCGATTTTGAGTTTCTTTAGAAGATCCATTCACCTCTATCTTACCGTTACCATAAAGTTGATAGTTTAATGGTAAGCTTGCATTAGGAGAAGAAACATTCATTACTGTATTGTTCTCATACTTATACCTAACAAAGAGGATCATATAATCAATTTAACAAAAGAAATGCTTATCCTAACGAGAAAAACGATAAAACCTTAAAAAAAAAGTTGTATTTTCCACTTGCAAGGAGTGTGTTGATGCTCATGTGACTTCAAGTTCACAGCTTTCAATTATGGCCCAATCATTCACTGTTGTTGCTGTAAGCAAGAAACATTACCAAGAAGAATTACTTGGTAAGCTAATAGGCTGCTGAAATGAGTTTGGCATGCTCTTCCAAAATAGAGAATTCTTGGGAAACTAGTTGATCTAGATAAAATGCAGCCGTGCTTAATTGCACTGCAAATAGCGGTTGTTTTGGATTTGTTGGTAATGCCTAGTTGTTAGAGCAAAGCAAACTTGACTGTGATATAATATGTTGCTGCTGATGGCCATGATTGTTATGCATATCATAACAATGAATAATTCTATTAGTTTGTTGGTATACATTATGCTTTAAAAGACTGATAATTCCTATTGTTATCATTGCTTATCAACTGTAGCAATAAGGCACTATCATCAGACTTTTCAATTTTACAGTAAGGATCCATTTTCATATTTTCACATCAATGAATGCTAAGTTTATGAGATGAGCAAGATGAAAATTTATTCAAACATTTAATTATTTAAATTTAAATTTAAAATTTAAATTTAATTACATTAAGACATTTTTAACAAATTTTCAGATGTAAATTAAAAAAAATATAATTTTTGAACATCTGAATAAAATTATTTAGACATAAATGAAAAAAGATACTGATCCTTAGGTAGTATTTATTTTTTGACTAAATTTTGAATATGACTGAAGCTTGAATATAATTGAAAACTGAATCTAATTGATATATATACTTTGAGTAATAATCTTACTTGACACTTAGATTTGTGTCAACGTAACTACTATCATAAATGATGATACTTGAAATTTGTGTCAAGAGATGTGACAAAAGTTTGATACAAGAGTTATGTCAAGGAAAACTTTTCTTGACATTTGTTTGTGTCAACATAATTTCACAAGTACTGACATTTTAAAATATGTTTCAAGAGATGTTGCATGATTAAATCTTTTTGACAATTACTCTTGACTCGTTGTAAAGGTCAACAAATGAAATTGAACCATTCTTAGTTAATGCTTAAAAAATGCAGCATAGTTTTTTTGACCCCACTAAATGATCTATCGAGTCGCACGTCCATATATTTTATAGATACATTCTAGATCATGTTGTTGATGGATTGTAACTAAGCTATACAAAATCAATATTTTGAATTCAGTCCATTTATTGTCAACTATCGATACTCTTAGTCACATTCTCTTTTTAGTAATGAGTAAGCGTTAAAGCTAACTTTCTAGGTAAGGACAAGGACTATCTTGAATATAGGATGTGGGTATAGTAGTTTTAGAGCACATCTCTTTTCTAAACAAATCTTAACAATATGGGTTGCAAATTATGAGTCTTCGGTTAGTCAAGTCTAACAATGGAGAAATGACTTTTTGCAATGATGGGGTTTTTTACATCAATGTAGTTACAATATCCATCACTTTCTTTTGACATGCTGGATTGTGCATGCTTTGGCATTTACTGGGACCAAAAACGTAAATGTCAAAAGTCAGTGGGAAATAACCATGTAAATTAAACATGTAAATGCTCTACCCATTTTGGTGTTTGTTGTTAACTTTTAGAATAAATGGGCTTGTGGCCATGTAACTTGTTCTTTTATTTTTTTAGACTGATAAAGATTTTAAATCATTAGAGAGAATATATATTCAAATGAGTATTCATAAATGGTATGCTTTTTTTTATTAACTATTAATTTCAATCAATTCTCGTAGTCTATAGTTCCTTTGTCAAACAAGCTTGCGTTGTGGGTTTTTACAACACAATATCCTTTGTTATCATTGTTTTGTGTTGTTGTTACTTTATGCTATTGTCTATTGGTTTTGCACTAAAGAAAACTCTTAACTTGTTATTTTGCTGCTAATTGTTTGTTTTATGTAAAAACAAAATCGTAGCTTGTTGCTTCTGCAATTTATGTTACTTGCTTCTTTGTTGTTGCAGTGCTGTATTTTTACTGTTGCACGCTATTGTCTGCTATTTTTGCAGTAAAAAAGGTTGTAGCTTGTACTGTTGTTGCTATTTCTTGTTGTTGACTATTGCTTTATAGAAAAAGATTTTGCAGTTGATTGCTTCTGCAGTTCTATTGCTTATTTGCTATTGCTGTGTTATATTGCTCTTGTTGTATGTCGTCTAGTTGTAGCAAAGTGTGTTAGCAATCATATGAAAGAAAACATTATGTGGAAGGTATATATGCTTGTTCTACGATGGCATAAATACAGAAGTATCTCTAGGGAATTTTTGTGAAGCAGCAATAATGATTAGGTCCAGTTGGCAATATAGGGCAAGATCTCTATTGACAGGAGGCCACTAATTAGACTTGACTTCTTTTAGCCAGTGTGTGCTCTAACATGGGAGATGTGCTCTGCATTATCAATTCACTAACTAATTGTTCAATAATATATAGTTTTCATTTATTAAATTTTGGTCAGCCTGTTGTCACTTCTTTTTTTGTTTTTTCCCTTCCCCTTCTAAGAAAATATTGTAATCTTTAATTACAATAAAAATTTATTATAAATGATTATTTGTAAAGAAATAATTAGGTAGAATACTGAAAAAAAAAATCACTTTGTTCCATAAACACTTAAATTGCAAATTATTTTTTGTGTGATCATAAATTTGTATAACTTAAATATTTTCAATACAATGATTAATTTGAGACAGTTTTAATTAAAATTTATTATAAATGAATTTTGTCATTAAAAAATATTTTAACTTTAAAAAATATTCGGTAATTGCATGTTAATTAAAATTTAAAGTCATTTAAGAGCTCTATAACAATAGTAAAAAATAGTCTCATGAATTATAATCTTTTAATGTATTATTATTATTTTGTAAAAATAAAATAAAATTAGTTGATTGCAGACTATATATATGATTAATTGTTGCATCAAAGAATAAATTTTTTTATTAAACACATTGATGGTAAAATAGTAGCATCACGTATTATTCATTTAAATTATTAAATAAATTTTTTCATATAGTTAATAATAACAATTTCAACATAAATTTAAAATAATATATTTAGCCATATAAAAATATACATTTTACGACATTTATAATTTTAGTGCTAAAATTTGAGATGGATATTTTAGACATCAATCAGTGTTATTATTATATCGACCGAGAAAAAGACAATTAAGTTCCTAATAATTAATTAATTTCAATATTTTTAAAAATTCTTAATTTATCAAAAAATGACGATTATCCATCTTCAATATAGGAATGAGAATTTTTTCGAATCCACATCCCTCCACTCTATTTGAGAAAGGTTTGAGGTTTAAAAATTTAACCTATTTAAAAATGCTGAGGGCCTGGAATTTTTTGGTCCATCTCCCACCATATTCTTTTTTATTTAGACAAATAAGTACCTATAAATTAATTTTATTATCATTAACTTTATTGTCATTTTGTGCCACCAACTCCAAGTCAAATTATGCTCAGAAGCCGAAAATAAAAGGCTTAATCAATTCCATTATGCAAACGGCCAATATTAGTTCACGGAAAATTGCAAAAGATTCATCTATAGACTTCATTCATTCGATCGAGTCACAAGTCTTATCATAGAGATTTAATCAATGCCGCTATTTTCTCTTGGTGCAAGTCTCTGAGCAATTTGCTATTGTTACAGCCATATATGATATATTGAAGATGATGTATTGAAGATGCTTTCTTTGACACAAAAGTAAAGTAGGAGACAGAGAGACTTATGCTTGAGATTTGCAGCCCACAGTTAAGATAGAGAGACACGGGACAGGGCTAGCGCATACTTATATTCGTGCTTTTCGAGATCTGAAAAGGATTTGACTCTTTAGCTTGCTACTCCACATAAGCAAAACCTGAACTATCCCCCTGAACTATCCGGTAGTGAATGGGATTTCAAAATTTCATCCGAATAAGAATTGTTGCATCTCACCTTTTTTTCTCGATTTCTATTCTCATTAAATTATCATATTATTATTATTTTTTTTATTAGTATTATTATTATTATCATTATTATCGGCGGATGCTTAATGTAACAATATTTAATCTCGTGAGATGCTTCATTGATGCACGTGTCCATTCCGAGGCAATAGAAACTCTAAGAAAATATTTTGCAAACGAGAAGATTTTATATGATTTTATCAAATATGATGACAAGCAAGACAAAGTAAAGATTCCTTGATTTCCACAAGAATCCTTACAAACTAAACATCTTAACAATTTATTGCAAGTGTAAATACATTTAATATTTTCTATTATCTGTCAATATGGGCTTGATTAATTTCATTATCATCCCATATATATTACTAAAATAATTAGTATAATAAGCTATGACACTTGTTCAGCAGCGAACTCTGAGATCTTGTTTACAACGCACTAGTAAAAATTTAAGCTGTAGCAATTGGACTTGTTTCCAGTGCTTTCATTGCTTCAAATCTTGGTTCCTTGGCCTGGAATTTGAGTGCAGCATAGAGTTTCATGTAGTCTTCGAAAACAAATTTTGGGTAAACCTGTTTCTTCTCCTCTGCTTCTTTTTCCAGCAATGCTGGTGCTGGGAAAATAACAGCATCACTTCCAGGATTGTAGAACGAAGCTATCGACATCCTGCCGTCGCCGTTAGTCTGAGCAATCACTCTGTGCTCCACACTCTTGTATTTTCCATTCGTGATAACCTATAAATGAATTGTAATTTGTTACATCTCGGAGTATAACTTGAAACTAAAAGAAATAAAAGGTGATGTGATGGCGATCAGGTGATGTAATGTACCTCAAGTTGGTCACCGAGGTTGACAACAATGGTGTGGCGCATTGGGGGAACATCAATCCATTGGCCGTCTTTGAGAAGCTGGAGGCCGCTGACCCTGTCGTCCTGGAAGAGCAAGATGATGCCGCCGGCGTCGGTGTGAGCCCGGAGACCTTTGATCAAATCAGGCTTGGGGCATGGTGGGTAGTTGCTAACTTTGGTGCCAAAATTTGGTCCTTTCGAACCGTAAAACACCTTTTTCAGATATCCTTTCTCTAATCCGAGATTCTCGCACAACAAATCCAGGAGTTCCTCTGCTAATTTCTCCAACTTCAACGCAAACTCCTTCATCAGCTTCCTGTATTCATCGCCGAGATCTGGGATTTCGTTGATGTTTGACTGAGGAAGATGGCGTACGAAGAAAGTACTTTCCAAGTCCATGTCATTGATCTCAGTTTGAACACCTTCCAGGGCCCTGCTTGCAACGAGTTCCTTAAACCTTTGCTCCATGCATTTTCTGTAATGCTCTTTTGTCAATCTCTCAACTGTGTCCATCAGCTCAGGTGAAATCCCGTGATTCACCAACTGCGCAAACAGATATACACAACAAAATCAGAACATGTAAAACGGAAATTAACAAATTTACAAGAAATTAAGGAATAAGAACTTAATTATTCTGATATACCTCGAAGAAACCCCAGTTTTCACAGGCATCTTTGATTTTCTCCAAGATGGCTGATCTCTCAGAACCATTGATGTTCTCCAAGCTGATAACTGGGAAGTTCTCCATTTCTCTCTGTTTCTGAAAACTTTATTGCTCTCTCAGAAATATTAACCAAGCTGGTGGATGTGTGTGTGAGTTTGTTTGCTTGTCGATGTAGAAAGAGTGGAGGTTGGCAAGGTATTTATAGGGAGTTGAAGGCATTAATGAGGACACAAATAATTGCAAAACGTGGTAGGAAGTAGGGGTTAGAGAATTTGATATTTGTTCAAATCAGTAAATAATAAATAGAAGTTATGAAAATAATTCAGACATTTTGGCCAAAATTTTGATAAAAATTGACGGGTCGCCTTGCCTTGATGCACTATCCATCTTCAAAGTTCCAGTAGACACTGTACACATGGAGGAATTGGACCCACTTTGATGCCTCTTTCTTAATTTTCAAGACAAATTTTTCTGAACAAATGGCTACCACTTTCCTTGCAAGCTCCGCTCTCTAAGATCTGTTTGGCTGTTCTAAAAAATGATGTTATTACTGGAAGTTGCTTAGCAGTTGCACCCCAGCCGCACATTTTTCATTTTTCATTTTTAAGTCATACCATGTCAGCTATGCTTAGCAGTTGCACCCCAGGACCGTCAATTTGTTCCAATCCTGTCCTATTCCTAATTTTACAATAAAAGAAATTAAATATAAATTGGGTCCCAAGGTCTTGTTCTATTTTTGAATTAATCAAATGTCACCTATCTCGCTATAGACCGTACCAGTAGTTTGTCACTTTTATCGTCATCATCGCCATTGTCACCATATTATAGATCTAGAATTTTGCTTAATTTTAATTTTAAATTTAAAGTTTTATTTTAATTTTAAAGACAAATAATACTTTACCTCATCAACATTATTTAATTGTTAAAATTGACAAAAAAACTAACAACGTGAGATCATATTGAATAGATTTCAAAATTTTAAGTGTAAATCGAATAAATTTAAAATATTGCAGCTAACAACATTCCATTTTACCTCTCATTTTTTTAATTAAATAATATGTTCATATCATATTAACAACAAATTTCTTTTCTTAAATAGTGAAAGTCAAACCCATGTTTGTTGTTTTCTGTTTTCGGATTTAATATTTAAGTATTTAGTAGGAGTTAGATTTGTATAGTTATAACTATTAATATTTTTTATATAAAAAATGGTTATCGTAGTTTAACAATAAGTTTACATAAATATAAGTACAATGATTTAACTTGTTTTTCTTTTATTTTTTAATATTATAATAAGTAATTACGTAATCAAGAGTTGACAGGTATATATTTATAAAAATGGTAATCATAGTTTAATATAATAATGAGTTTACTAGTTATGTTGCAGATCAATATTGACCAATTAATGTGCTACACGTGGTCAACATTTGGCAGATTTCAAACATCGAACAAGATCAGGTGAAAATAATTTATCTTTATTATTATAAGTCCCAATGTTGTCTGCTCTAAATATTTCTCTTATTTAAGATTTGACTAGTAATGTACGGTCATAAATCCTTTCGTAAATGACAACCATCTTGTCGACTTCTTGGAAAAAATTCAGTCAATGCTGTAAATTAAATTCGGTCCACTCATCACAAGTACTCTTGAAAATTATGCCCTCATATGGATCACAGCGTATATATCTTTGAAATGCTGGACAGACTTAAATGGTAACGGTCATAATTAAATACTATACAGTCCAACTGAATTCAACACTCTAAAAAAAAAAAACACTTTTAATTAAATCTAAATTTTGATTTTATTCTACAATTATAAGTTTTGGAGGTGACTGCTATTTGTTATCGTCAAAATCTCTAGCAACTAGTTTTAACAACAACATGAACGATGACATCTTTATCGTCGTTAAAAACTTTAACGATAAAATTTGATATTTTTAGTGGTAATTTTCATTGTCGTTAAAAATTATTTTTTTAATATTTTTTTATATAATTAATTTTTATATTACATTTATTACCACGTCTCCATTTGAGATTATTGTTAAAAAATATGAAATTAACTTTAAGAACCAACAATTATTTTAGGAATTTAGTAAATTTTTTTTAGAATCACTTTTCGTAAAATCATTCATCGTATAACCTAATTTAAAAAACAATTTATATGTAAATATAATACTAAATATACTCATTTAGAATTAGAAAATAAAAAAATAACCTTATAAATAATTATTAATTTTAACTTCACAAGAGAAATAAAATTGTTAAAATCAAAAATTTTTCTTTTAAGTACGTTTTTTATTTTACTTTTATTTTATAATTTCTAAAACAAATTTTCTCATATTTTAAATTTACTCTCTTTTTGATAATTTGTTATGCACGTCATTATAAACAAACATTTGTTACCAACTTTTATTCACTAATAGTTTATTATATTTGATTTAAATTTTAAATTGTAAACACTTCTCATTTATAATTTATTTCAATATTTTAAAAATTAGTATATTATATTTCTTTTTCTTCTGCCACATTATAAAATATCAAGTTAGGTATTTGCTGTGACCCAAGCCAAGATAAACAAATCATTTTTTTATTTTAATAAAACAATGTATTTAATGTATTAATTTAAATTATTACTCCTCGGATATTGTTTTAGACAAAAATATTGGATTTTTAAAATAAAAAGATATATATCTTATCCTTAATAAGAATATATGTAAATTTAGATCTCATGTCATTCTAAGTATTGTTAATCTATTCCTTTTGCTGCACTCTCCTATTCTATTAACAAAATCTGAATTCTTATCTGTCAAAATAAAAACTTTGCAAACAAAAATGTACTATCCGAAAAGTAATCTGACTTTATTAATTTTTAAGACGGTCAATATCAAAAACTAAATACGAAATTTTTTCTGATCATATATTATATTGGTGCAGCTCTTTGAGTAATATTCAAGACTTTTTGTGAATGAGAACATATAAAAGAGAAAATAAAAATTTATCTTATTTGATATTAATAATTTTTTAAAAATAGAGTGTTTTCAATGAAGGAGTCCAATATTTAAAAAAAGATAAATAGTAAACATTCATATTGAAAGGGAAATTTTCCTTTACCCCCTTAAGGTTTTACATAATTACCCATTTTCCCTCTGAAGTTCCAGAAAAGCCATTTACCCTCTCACCATTACTGCCTTCTCTGTTAAGAACAACTTTATCAAGGGTAAAATTGTATTTTGAAATTTAAAAATTAAAAAAAACATGTGAGATGATGTAATATCTTATTTGCCTACAAACATGATTATTATTTTTGGTTTTTTATTAAAAAAAATTAAAAATAGTACAGGAGGCTAGTTGAAGCTTAAGGTGATTGTAGGCATTCTCAAGTGCTTCAATTTGACGCCATAAACTCGCGCCTAGATGAGTGATGCAGATAGATAACTTAGGATTTTTGGCTTCCATTGTACGTTATATCAAAACTCTATTTGCAATATATAAAGAGAACGAACCGTGAGCATAGTGTATACACAACTATCGCATGATCATCAATCCATGTAAGTCATCTTCTTCATCAGTTTAAGTTTGCTTCTCCATCACTTTAAGTGAGAAAAAAAAAATGACATTTTGATGGCTTGAATATTGAAAAGAAACTTAACACATGAAATGGTTTTGTTTTAGTGGAAAAAAATGGGTTAAGGAGAATGAAAAATGGTTTCTTGATTTTGATTCTGGAAAGAAGTGAGTTTTAGTTTTGTAATCTCATGAGAGTGTAAAAATGAGTTTCATATTGCATGGCTTGTGTGTGTACTATGTGCTTCCAAGAAATAATGAATACTTTATGGGGTTGGTAGGTTCGATAACTGTACTGTGCAAAATGGGTTTTGTATATCATTAGCTAGCTCTTATTTGTTTTTATCTCATGTTATAAATTATATTTCTTGATTTCAATTATGGAAAGAATTGAATTTTTTTTTAAACTCATGAGAGTATAAAAACGTGTTTCATATTGCATGGCTTGTATAAGTACTATGTGCACACATTATTGATTTGTCAATTTGTTCGATATAAAATGGAGTTGACGTAGTTGGGTTGGTATGTAAAAGTAGTGGTTGTCCAATTATGTTATGAGTTAATTATTGATATATTTGCTTATTTTGTTTCTATATGGACAGAGTGCAGAACCATGAAAATAAATTGAATCCATATGATAGCTTTGTTTTGCAACGAAGAAATTGATATTGGTTGGTATGATATCGATCGGATTAGCTAGTGAGTACAATAAATGATATACTGCAGGAAGTGTATCACAGAAACAAACATGTTGATGAGGAATTTGTTATCAAAGTTATTGTACCTTGGTCTAGTGAGAAAATAGTTTTGAAGACTGACCAAGAATATTTGGATGTGATCAGTAGTATGATGAATAAAGGGTTTGATTATGTGAAAGTGGAGATGCATGTAAAGCCATTATCATCAATAAGCCCAATTCGAAAAAAATCTTGTTAAGTTATACTCATACTTCCTGTCATGGTGCTGCTAATGGTTTAGAAGCACAAGAAGTATTTCAAACCTCCCTAAATTAGCCTCAGCATCAAACATGTATTGAACCATCATTCCCTGATCAATCTGACCAACCACCTAATGCTAACCCTAATCCCTTATATACTCCATCAACCACAGCATTGGAATGGACCTAAGATTTTGATGAACAAGTGTTTGCTGCTGCAAATAAGATGTATGACGCATTTAGTTCAGGGAATATGCAAGAAGAAGACTAAGATGTTGATGAAGTAGTAGTCAAAGATGTTGATGAAGCATCAGATGCAAAACCTACAGAACGTAATGGTAGCAAAGAGTCAAGAGATAATGAGGCATCAAATGGTTTTGATGATGCTAATAGTGTTGATACAATCAATTGGACAAATGATGAAAATGCAAATCCACCAGATTCAAGCAGTGATGATGATGAAATGAGATAAGGTAATGATCTTAGATATGTTGATATACCCAATGAAAATGATAATTTATCAGAGTACGATAGTGAAGATGAAGAATTTGCAGCTAGTGATGAAGAAGATATTGATTCACTAACCATGATACAAAGGGACTTGCGGGGTAGATTAGTGAGAAAGCCTCAGTTTGGTGGTATTGACCTACATGCTAGGAAAGTGTTTGAAACAGTCCTTGAGTTTTGAAGAGTAGTAAAAAACTATGCCATTCAAGAGGGTTTTGCCATGGATAGGATAAAAAACGAAAGTGTTAGGTTCACTGCGAAGTGTGTAAGACCGGGTTGTTCATGGAGAAGTCATGCATCTCTCTTGGTTGACAAAGTCTCATTTATGATCAAAAGTATCAATGAACCACACACTTGTGGAAGGCTATTCAAAAATCTTGAGGTCACTAGCTCTTGGGTGGCTAAAAAATTGTTTAACACTATTAAAAACAATCCTGGAATCTTTTTTCAAGTCTTGGCAGGCGAGTTACGCATTAGATTTGGTACAAGAACTACAAAGAAGAGGTTATACAAAGCTAAAAAAAGGGTTTTAAACATGTTTGCCACTGACTTTGAAAATTCATATGGAAGATTGCAAGATTATGCCAATATTTTGCTCATAAAGAATAGAGAATCAACAGTGAAGATTGAACATGAGCTTGCTGGTAGAGAGACGCGTTTTCGAAGACTATTTGTGAGTTATGATACTATGTGAGAGCAATTTATGCAAGGTTGTAGGAAGTTTGTTGGTGTTGATGGTTGTCATCTCAAGACGAGCTATGGTGGAGTGTACTTTCAGCCATTGCTTTGGATGCTAATAATGAGATTTTTCCATTAGCTTTCTATATTTGTGAAGGAGAAAATAAGGAAAGTTTAAGCTGGGTTTTAAGTTTTTTTAAGAAGCATATGGCCATACCTGAGGGCATGATGATTACCATTATGTCAAACAGACAAAATGGGCTTATTGCAGCTATCAATGACCAGATGCCATGGTCATCTATTAGACACCGTGCTCAGCATATTTTTGCTAATTTCTATAAGTTATATTCAGCTTAAACATTTAGACCATTATTTTGGATGGTAGTAAGGGCAGCAAACAAAATGGACTTCGATATTGCAATGAACAATGTAAAGAATATAGATCCAAATGCATACAAATGGTTGGTAGATAGTCAGCCAACAAATTGGTCTTGTCATGCATTTCACTTTTTCTTCAGGATAGATCATGTCACTAATAACATGATTGAATCTTGGAATTCTGTGTTATCTGAGTATAGAAAGAAACCAATCATTGAGTTGATGGAGTTCATCCAATTAAAGATGATGAAAAGGTTGATTAAAAGAAGAGAAAAGGCTCAGCAATGGGATATTGACTTGCCCCTAAGGGTTCATAAGAAGCTTGCAAAGATTGCCAAGGTTTCAAGGCATCTACTGGTTATTAAAGCTAGCACATATGAGTTTGAGGTCATTGATCATGTATTTGATACTGAGAGGCATTATGTTGTTGACATTAAGAAGCAAAGTTGTGGTTATGGTGCTTGGGAGGTGAGTGGCTTACCTTGTAAGCATGCCATGGCTTGCATAACACAAACCAATCAAGATCCAGCTGATTTTGTTGACATATGCCATAAAAGAAGCACATATTTGCTGACTTATGGACACGTGATACATCGACTACTAGACCAAGTTAACTGGCCAAGAACTGACTTGCCCAGAATGAAGCCTCCAGTTATGCATTCTAAGGTTGAAAGACCTCGAGTGAGTAGAATTCGAGAGCTAAATGAACCTCTTGCTTAAAAGAGAAAAAATACTCTTAGATGTGCCAACTGCAAAAACCTTGGGCATAATAAAAGAGGCTGCCCATTAACCAAACATGTAGTTTTCTTCTTATCTACTACTATATACATATGTATTCTTTCACAAGAATTAATACTCTTTTAATTCATTGAATTTTGTGTTCCAGGCATCTTCAACACCTACTCCAATATTATTAGCAACTAACTCGTAAACCCAAGCTAGGAGAAGGTAGAGACCTGGTCAAACCCTACAATATTCTTCCTTATCTATTCCAGCACCATCATTAGGTATTACGAACATCCATTTTTTTTCCTTGTACTATTTAATAGACTAATACTGCTAACTTATTAGTGTGGAACATTAGAGCATGTAATTGGAAGAAAGAAAAGAATGAAAAGACTTCTAAATCCTATGACAATGGGGCTGGAAATTGAATCTAATATATGCTCATAAAAGGTTTTTGTTTATTTCATACACAACAACTATTTGCTCAAGTAATATCTCTATTTTATGCTCAATTTTTAATTAACAGTATTTTTTAAATTTATCTTATCTTGCAAGACATGCCTGTTACAGTAGCTAGTAAAACGTTTTTTGATTAAATGCCATCAGATTTAGTTCAGTCAAGGTTTTCATTTTTTTGTTTATTTTTTAAATTTTTGACTTGGTTGTTATAATAGCCTTGTGTGCATGGCACTTGTGTCCAAACTCATAACTTATCACATTGCAAACTTAGGAATATATTGGAGACAATGCATGCACATGCATACTGGTGGAAAATCATACATATGTAACTTTTTGTAAGTTTTTTGATGTTGTAGACTACAGACCATATATGTTGTATCAGTATATGATTTTATATATTCCTCAATGCATACATTTTATTTCCTCTATGGTATAAATATTTTGTTGATGCTATTACACACGTCTATGCATTATTTGGCCATCTCTCCATTATCAACAACAATACACATAGACATAACAAAAGCATAAATAAATATAACCTCCAATAAATCACATTTATTTTACTCAATTCTCACTAACATTTTCTATTCAACTGAAATCATATTTACATTCTGCCCTGCTTTGTCTTTGGCTTTAATGTTTGGATTTGTGTTAGAAATTAGTTGTCATTCATTACTCATTGCTTTGAGATTTTTGGTGTTGAAAATTATGCTGCAAAAATGTTTGAAGATGAGAGAAGAATGTGTAGGGTATGTATGAAGTGTTAGATATCCTTACAGTTATTGTTTTTTTATATGTAATGTCCATTTTTTTTACTGTTTGGAAGCTGTTGTTGGGGAGGTTCTGCCAGTTGCAAATTTTCATTTTTGTAAATCATAAAACACAAACATGAATTTTTTATTTAACTTATTATATTAAAGGTTGGATTTGACAATTGCAATTTTCTAAGTCTATACAATGGTCCCACACTCATAAAGTTATTCTTAACATAAAGGGCATCCATATAATTTTACTTGATAAAGTTGTTCATAACAGAAAAGGCAGTAACGGTGAGGGGGTAAATGGCTTTTTTGGAACTTCAGGGGGGGAGTGGGTAATTATGTCAAACTTTAAGGGGGTAAAGGGAATTTTGCTATATTGAAATACCACTATACCTAATTGCATCTAAGTTGTTTCTCATTTACAGTTGCTCGAATATAAAACCATGAGGTGAACCTACTGATTTAATATTTAATATTATGTTGAATTGTCAATTTTCCAACAACTTAAGTTTGAAGGTAAATATTTAAATTTTTTATATTTTAACTATTTATTAACCATACAAACTAGATAAATACAATATGGTTTAATAACATTATATGATTGCTTTTTATTCAATATAATTATGTGAAAATATACTTATTAGTATATTTAACTAGTGTTTTTTTTATCTGAAGTCTAAACATGACTGAAATATGACTCTGATTCATATATTCATTTCTTTTTACTTAAACATATGAATATAATTGTTAAGTTATTTGTTTCTATAAAAGTAAAAAATTCAAAATTGGTATGCTGATACATATCCTTTAAAAAAACTGAAATTGATATTTTAATTAGTTATTGATATATATAAATATTAAATAATAAATTAATGATATTATTAATAAATAAAATATTTAATTTATTCAGACATTTGATTATTCAAATTTAAATTTAAAATTTAAAATTAATTATATTAAGACATTTTTAGCAAATTTTCAGCTATAAGTTAAAAACAAATAATTTTTAAACATCTGAATAAAATTATTTAGACATAAATGAAAAAAGAGATTGGCCTTTAGGTAGTACTTATTTTTTGAAAAAATTATGAATATGACTATAGCTTGTATATAATTAAAATCTAAATCTGATTGACATATATATATATATATATACACACACACACACACATACACACATATATATGTTACTTCAAATGTCTTAAGATAAATATTAAATTGTTTGTTTTTATGGTTATGTAAAATGTAAAAAAAAATATATACTTTAAGCTTTGTTCATCCCCTTACATTTTAAAAGAAAGAAAAAAATATTTTTCTTATAAAAAAAAAATCTCAAATTGGTATGTTAACATATATGTTATAAAAAATGTGAAACTAATATGTTAAATTATTGATATGTCAAGTAATAATCTTACATGACAATTAGATTTGTGTCAACGTAGCTACTATCACAAATGATAACACTTGAAATTTGTGTCAAGAGATGTAGAAAAAGTTTGACACAAGAGTTATGTCAAGGCAAACGTTTCTTGATATTTGTTTTATGTCAAGAGATGCTGCATGATTTAATCTTTTTTGACAATTACTCTTGACTCGTTGTAAAGGTCAACAAATGAAATTGAACCATTCTTAGTTAATGCTTAAAAAATGCAACATAGTTTTTTTGACCCCACTAAATGATCTACTTAGTCACATGTCTGGATCATTTATAGGTTCATTCTAGATCATGTTGTTGATGGATTGTGATTAAACTAGACATAATCAATATTTTGAATTCAAGCTATTTATTGTCAACTATCGATACTCTTAATCACATTCTCTTTTTACTAATGAGTAAACGATTAAATCTAACTTTGCACATAAGGACACGGGCCATCTTGAATATAGGATACGGTTATGGTAGTTTTAGAGCACATTTCTCTTCTAAACAAATCTTAACAATATGGATTGTAAATTATGAGTCTTCGGTTAGTCAAGTCTAACAACGGAGAAATGACTTTTTGCAATGATGAGGTCTTTTACATCAATGTAGTTACCATATCCATTACTTTCTTTTGACATGCTGCATTGTGCATGCTTTGGCATTTACTGGGACCAAAGATGTAAATGTCAAAAGTCAGTGGGAAATAATATGACATACAACCTAGGGTGTTAGTAATTAAAAATGTAAATGCTCTACCCATTTTGGTGTTTGTTGTTAACTTTTAGAATAAATGAGCTTATGACCACGTAACTTGTTCTTTTATTTTTTAGGTTGATAAAGATTTTAAATCATTAGAGAGAATATATATTCATATGAGTATTCATAAATGGTATGCATTTTTGTTTTGATTAACCATTAATTTCAATCAATTCTCGTAGTCTATAGTTCCTTTGTCAAACAAGCTTGTATTGTGGTTTTTTTTAACACAATGTCTTTTGTTATCGTTGTTTTGTGTTGTTATTCCTTTATGCTATTGTCTATTGGTTTTGCACCAAAGAAAACTCTTAATTTGTTATTTTTGCTGCTGATTGTTTGTTTTACATGAAAAGAAAATCGTAGCTTGTTGCTTCTGCAATTTATGTTGCTTGCTTCTTTGTTGTTACAATGCTGTATTTTTACTGTTGCATGCTATTGTCTGCTGTTTTTGCAGTAAAAAAAAGGTTGTAGCTTGTACTGTTGTTGCTATTTCTTGTTTTTGACTGTTGCTTTATAGAAATTTTTTTGGCAGTTGATTGCTTCTGCAGTTCTATTGCTTATTTGCCGTTGCTGTGTTATATTGCTCTTGTTGTATGTCATTTAGTTGTAGCAAAGTGTGTTAGCAATCATATGAAAGAAAATATTATGTGGAAAGTATATATGCTTGTTCTACGATGGCATAAATACAAAAGTATCTCTAGGGGATTTTTGTGGAGCAGCAATGATGATTAGGTCCAGTTGGCAATATAGGGCAAGATCTCTATTGACAGGAGGCCACTAATTAGACTTGACTTCTTTTAGCCAGTGTGTGCTCTAACATGGGAGATGTGCTTTGCACTATCCATTCACTAACTAATTGTTCAATATTATATAGTTTTCATTATATAAATTTTGGCCAGCCTGTTATCACTTCTTTTTTGTTTTTTCCCTTCCTCTTTTAAGAAAATATGTAATCTTTAATTAAAATAAATATTGATTATAAATGATTATTTGTAAGAAAATAATTAGTTAGAATACTAAAAAAAAATCACTTTGTTTCATAAACACTTAAATTACAAATTTTTTTTTCTGTGATCATAAATTTGTATAACTTAAATGTTTTCAATACAATGATTAATGTGAGACGGTTTTAATTAAAATTTATTATAAATAAATTGTCATTAAAAAGTATTTTAACTTTTTAAAAAAATATTCGATGATTGCATGTTAATTAAAATTTAAAGTCATTAAGGAGCTCTATAACAATAGTAAAAAATAGTCTCAAGAATTATAATCTTTTAATGTATTATTATTATTTTGTAAAAATAAAATAAAATTAGTTGACTGCAAACTATGTATATGATTAATTGTTGCATCAAAGAATAAAATTTTTAATTATTAAACACATTGATGGTAAAATAGTGGTGTCACATATTATTCATTTAAATTATTAAATAAATTTTTTTCATACAGTTAATAATAACAATTTCTACATAAATTTAAAATAATATATTTAGCCACATAAATATATACATTTTATGACATTTATAATTTTAGTGCTAAAATTTGAGATGGATATTTTGGATATGAATTAGTGTTATTATTATATCGATTGAGAAAAGGACATTTAAGTTACTAATAATTAATTAATTTTAATATTTTTAAAAATTCTTAATAAAATTTTAATTTATCAAAAAATGACAATTATTTACCTTCAATATAAGAATGAGAATTTTTTTCAATCCCACATCCATCCACACTATTTGAAAAAGGCTTGAGATTTAAAAATTTAATCTATTGAACAATTGAGAGGGCTCGGGAATTTTTTGGCCCACCTCATTTACCATCTAAAATAGTGTAGATGACACCGTATAAATATTGTAACTTGAATGTCGTATTGTAATTAATCCAAAATTTCAATACATATTGTATCATTTAATTAGAGCATATTGTCAAAATAGGGTCAAATGGGGGCAGGTTGAGGCTACATTAAGCAGGTTAAAAATCAGGGTGGGTTGATTCCAATGAGAAAGGGGTTGGTTTGAAAATAAATTAGCTCTAAACGGGTGATTTGGGGATGGCTCGCCCCATTCTCGTCCTTGTAATTATTTAACAAAATTAATTATTATATTTTAAAATTTTGATAAAATATAATATTTATAAGGGTATAGTTATTTCAATTAATATTATATATCATATATATACTAAAGGTATTATTTACAAATAAAATATTTAATTCATTCAAATATATAATTATTCAAATTTAAGTTAAAATTTTTAACTTAATTACATTTATAAAATTTTAACAAATTTTCAGATATTAGTTATAAAAATAAATAGCTCTTATAAACATTTGAATAAAAGTATTCAAATTTAAGTAAAAAAATAAACAGCTCTTTAGTATTCTACTTGCGAAATTCACTTGATGTGAGTGATCCTTAGAATTATTTTAATCCCCCGAACTATCTTGTAGTGAATGGGATTTCAAAATTTCATCCCGTATAAGAATTGTTGCATCTCACTTTTTTTTTCAATTTTTATTCTTATAAAATTATCATATTATTATTATTATTATTATTATTGTTATTAGTATTATTATTATTATCATTATTATCTGCGGATGCTTAATGTAACAATATTTAATCTCGTGAGATGCTTCATTGATGCACGTTTTCATTGCAAGGCATAGGAGAAAAAGTAAAGATTCATTGATGACGAGATTTTATTAAATATGATGACAAGCAAGACAAAGTAAAGATTCCTTGATTTCTACAAGAATCCTTACAAACTAAACATCTTAACAATTTATTGCAAGTGTAAATACATTTAATATTTTCTCTTATCTGTCAATATATATGGGCTTGATTAATTTCATTATCAGCCCATATATATTATTAAAATAATTACTGTAATAAGCTATGACACTTGTTCAGCAGCAAACTCTGAGATCTTGTTTACAACGCCCTAGTAAAAATTTAAGCTGTAGCAATTGGACTTGTTTCCAGTGCTTTCATTGCTTCAAATCTTGGTTCCTTGGCCTGGAATTTGAGTGCAGCATAGAGTTTCATGTAGTCTTCGAAAACAAATTTTGGGTAAACCTGTTTCTTCTCCTCTGCTTCTTTTTCCAGCAATGCTGGTGCTGGGAAAATAACAGCATCACTTCCAGGATTGTAGAACGAAGCTATCGACATCCTGCCGTCGCCGTTAGTCTGAGCAATCACTCTGTGCTCCACACTCTTGTATTTTCCATTCGTGATAACCTATAAATGAATTGTAATTTGTTACATCTCGGAGTATAACTTGAAACTAAAAGAAATAAAAGGTGATGTGATGGCGATCAGGTGATGTAATGTACCTCAAGTTGGTCACCGAGGTTGACAACAATGGTGTGGCGCATTGGGGGAACATCAATCCATTGGCCGTCTTTGAGAAGCTGGAGGCCGCTGACCCTGTCGTCCTGGAAGAGCAAGATGATGCCGCCGGCGTCGGTGTGAGCCCGGAGACCTTTGATCAAATCAGGCTTGGGGCATGGTGGGTAGTTGCTAACTTTGGTGCCAAAATTTGGTCCTTTCGAACCGTAAAACACCTTTTTCAGATATCCTTTCTCTAATCCGAGATTCTCGCACAACAAATCCAGGAGTTCCTCTGCTAATTTCTCCAACTTCAACGCAAACTCCTTCATCACCTTCCTGTATTCATCACCGAGATCTGGGATTTCGTTGATGTTTGACTGAGGAAGATGGCGTACGAAGAAAGTGCTTTCCCAGTCCATGTCATTGATCTCAGTTTGAACGCCTTCCAGGGCCCTGCTTGCAACGAGCTCCTTAAACCTTTGCTCCATGCATTTTCTGTAATGCTCTTTTGTCAATCTCTCAACTGTGTCCATCAGCTCAGGTGAAATCCCGTGATTCACCAACTGCGCAAACAGATATACACAACAAAATCAAAACATGTAAAACGGAAATTAACAAATTTACAAGAAATTAAGGAATAAGAACTTAATTATTCTGATATACCTCAAAGAAACCCCAGTTTTCACAGGCATCTTTGATTTTCTCCAAGATGGCTGATCTCTCAGAACCATTGATGTTCTCCAAGCTGATAACTGGGAAGTTCTCCATTTCTCTCTGTTTCTGAAAACTTTATTGCTCTCTCAGAAATATTAAGCAAGCTGGTGTATGTGTGTGAGTTTGCTTGCTTGTTGATGCGGAAAGAGTGGAGGTTGGCAAGGTATTTATAGGGAGTTCAAGGCATTAATGAGGACACAAATAATTGCAAAACGTGGTAGGAAGTGGGGTTAGAGAATTTAACTCCAATAATATTTGTTCAAATCAGTAAATAATAAATAGAAGTTATGAAAATAATTCAGACATTTTGGCCAAATTTTTCATAAAAATTGACGGGTCGCCTTGCCTTGATGCACTATCCATCTTCAAAGTTCCACCAGACACTTTACACATGGTGGAATTGGACCTACTTTGATGGCCATTTAATCATTTTCAAGACAAATTTGTCTAAACAAATGGCTACCACTTTCCTTGCAAGCTCCGCTCTCTAAGATCTGTTTGGCTGTTCTAAAGAATGATGTTCTATTGTTGAATGTTACCTGTTTGACTGTTTGACGTTTTATGTTATTAATGTTATGATATTCTGTTGTTGGTATTTTTAATCCAATTCTATCCTTTTTTAATTGGTGGCAGAGGACTTTTCCCGAAGGGAAAATTAAAAAAAAAAAAATGGTTATCGTAGTTTAACAAATTTTTAACCCAAATTTTCTTTTTTTAAATAGTGAAAGTCAAACCCATATTTTTTGTTTCCTGTTTTGGGACTTAATATTTAAGGATTTAGTAGGAGTTAGATTTATATAGTTATAATTATTAATATTTTTTATATAAAAAATGGTTATCGTAGTTTAACAATAGGTTTACATAAATATAACTACAATGATTTAACTTGTTTTTCTTTTATTTTTTAATATTATAATAAGTAATCACGTAATCAAGAGTTTACAGGTATATATTTATTAAAATGGTGATCATAGTTTAATATAATAATGAGTTTACTAGTTATCTTGTATATCAATGTTGACGAAATAATATGCTACAATCAAATGTAATCCATTATATAATAATAATAAATTGGCAAAGCAAAAAACATGTCAACGACACAATCTTTATGCAAGTTTGTAATTTATTTTATTATGTTCTTCGGAGGCTTAGAATTTTAAGAGCAGTATTGAGCTAATATTTCATAAATCAAACAAAATTAGGTGAAATTAATTCATCTTTATTATTAGAAATTTAATTAAAACATATCAATCGCATGATCAACATTTGGCAGATTTCAAACATCGAACAAGATCAGGTGAAAATAATTTATCTTTATTATTATAAGTCCCAATGTTGTCTGCTCTAAATTTTCTTTGCTTGACTTGCACGTTTACCATGGACATTAAGTAATGATTATTTTGATGCAGATAATTGTTGAATGATTTATATTAGCAATTAATTATCGTCAAATTATCAAATGCTTGGGAATAAAAACGTTTAATTTGTTCAAAAAAAAAAGAGTCTCGGTTCAGCACGGCTTCTTGGGTCCTGGGACTTGCCTCAACTCCACAGTGATTGCTGAAATTTTCTCTTATTTAAGGTTTGACTAGTAATGTACGGTCATAAATACTTTCGCAAACGACAACCATCTTGGCAACTTCTTTGAAGAATTGGCTTTTGTTCTGGTTTAGAAGATAAAATAAAAAATTCAGTCAATGGTGTACATTAAATTCCGTCCACTTATCACAACTCTTGGAAATTATGCCCTCTTTGATAGTAGTAATAATGATCACACTGTATATATCTTCGAAGTCTTGTTTGTAATGCCGGACAGACTTAAATGATAACGGTCAAAATTGAATATTATGAATGTGTTTAATTCAAAAAAATTAAATCTATTTGTTATTGCCAAAATCTTTAGCGACAACGTGGGTGATGAAGTGACAACGTGGGTGATGATATATTTATCGTGGTCAAAACTTTAATCAACAAAATTTGGCAATTTTAGTGGCAACTTTTATTGTCATTAAAATTTATTTCTTTTTATAGTACTTTTTTTAATGTAATTAATTTGTATATTATATTTATTACCACGACTTGATTTGAGATTACTGTAAAAGATGTAAAATTAACTTTAAGAAGGCAAAAGTTATTTTAGGTATTTAATAAAAAAAATTTAGAGTCACTTTTTACAAAATCATTCATCGTATAACCTAATTTAAAAAATAATTTATACGTAAATATAGTTCTAAATATGCTCATTTAGAATTAAAAAAATTAACCTTATAAATAATTATTAATTTTAACTTCGCAAGAGAAAAAAAATTGTTAAAATAAAAAAAAAATTTCTTTTCGGTACTTTTTTATTTTTACTTTCATTTTATAATTTCTTAAACAAATTTTCTCATATTTTAAATTTACTCTCTTTTTGATAATTTGTTCCGCAAATCATTATAAACAAGCATTTCTACCGACTTTTATTCAATAACAGTTTATTATATTTGATTTCAATTTTTAAATTGTAAACATTTGTCATTTATTTTAAAAATTAGTATATTATATTTCTTTTTCTTCTATCACATTATAAGTTATCAAGTCAGGTAATTGCTGTGACCCGAGCCAAGATAAAAAAATCATTTTTTTTATTTTAATAAAGTAATTTAGTTAATAGATTAATTTAAATTATTACTCCTAGGATATTGTTTTAGACAAAAACATTCAATTTGTAAAATAAAAAGATATATATCTTATCCTTAATAAGAATATATGTAAATTTCAATCTCACGCCATTTTGAGTATTGTTAATCTATTCCTTTTGTTGCACTCTCCTATTGTATTAACAAAATACTCAATTCTTATATGTCAAAATAAAATCTTTGCAAACAAATATGTATTATTTGAAAATTAACCTGACTTTATTGATGTTTAAGACGGTCAATATCAAAAACTAAACATGAAATTTTTTCTGATCATATATTATATTGGTGCACCTCTTTGAGTAATATTCAAGACTTTTTGTGTATGAGAACATATAAAAGAGAAAACAAAAATTCATCTTATTTGATATTAATAATTTTATAAAAGTAGAGTGTTTTCAATGAAGGAGTCCAATATTTCCAAAAGATAAATAGTAAACATTGATATTGAAATACCACTAGACCCAATTGCATCTAAGTTGTTTCTCATTTACAGTTGCTCGAATATAAAACCATGAGGTGAACCTACTGATTTAATATTTAATATTATGTTGAGTTGTTAGTTTTCCAACAACTTAAGTTTGAAGGTAAATGTTTAAATATTTTATATTTTTTATATTTTAACTATTTATTAACCCATACAAACTCGATAAATACAATATGATTTAATAACATTATATGATTGCCAATTATTCAATATAATTATGTGAAAATATACTTATTAGTATATTTAACTAGTGTTTTTTTTATCTGAAGTCTAAATATGATTGAAATATTAATCTGATTCTTATATTCATTATTTTTTTTACTTAAACATATGAATATAATTGTTAAGTTATTTCTTTCTATAAAAATAAAAAATTCGAAACTGGTATGCTGACACATACCCTCTAGAAAAACTGAAACTAATATTTTAAATAGTTATTGATATATATAAATATTAAATAATAAATTAATGATATTATTAATAAATAAAATATTTAATTTATTCAGACATTTGATTATTCAAATTTAAAATTTTAATTTTAATTTAATTACATTAAGACATTTTTAGCAAATTTTCAGATATAAGTTAAAAATAAATCATTTTTAAATATCTAAATAAAATTATTTAGACATAAATAAAAAAAGAGACTGACCTTTAGGTAGTATTTATTTTTTGACTAAATTCTGAATATGACTATAGCTTGAATATAATTAAAATATGAATATAATTGATATGTATATATATATGTGTGTGTGTGTGTGTGTGTGTGTGTGTGTATACATATATATTACTTCAAATATCTGAATATAAATATTAAATTGTTTGTTTTTATAGTTATGTAAAGGGTAAAAATAATATACTTTGAGCTTTGTTCATCCCCTTACATTTTAAAAGAAAGAAAAAAATTATTTTTTTTATAAAAATAAAAATATCTCAAATTGGTATGTTAACATATATGTTACAAAAAATGAGAAACTAATATGTTAAATTATTGATGTATATACATATATATTAATGATCAGATTAAATATTTTATTTATTAATAATATTTTTTAATTTATTATTTAATATTTATATATATCAATAACTAATTAAAATATCAATTTCATATTTTTTAGAGGATATGTGTTACTATACCAGTTTCAAATTTTTTATTTTTATAGAAACAACTAACTTAACAATTATATTCATATGTTTAAGGTTAAAAAAAAGAATATATGAATGAGATTCAGATTTTAATTTGTTTAGATTTCAGATAAAAAAAACACTAGTTATGTTAGGACTCGACCCGACCCCTCTTAGAGTTCGAGATGAATCTTGTATAAACATATATTTTTTCTAATAACATTTTCATAATCCATATATAACAAAATTTCATAATAATATATGTACGGCCTCAGACCTCCATCATCCACACAGTGAGGTGTCATACCTCATAAAAAACATATATAAATAATATTTATATGCACACACATTTATACATGATGTGTCCAAAATATTTTTAAGTAGTTTCGTAGAGTGGTTGATAAGTGCGTAAAACACGCACTAAATCATTTACTTTTAAACTTTAATTGTTTGTTTAATCCTCAAGTTTCTTTTGGATTTGATGTATTTTGGTTGTTTTGTACAGAAAATGATAAATTTAACTTTTGAAAGTTAATTGGGCTTGAAAATGATTAATTCGGTTTGAAAAGGAAGAGACCGGAGCATAAGAATAGGGTGGACTAAAATGCAATACAATCAGGACTAAAATGAAGAATTATCACAGTAAAAAAATAAATCTCAAATACATGAGAGGAAGGGGACCCAATCAATATTTGCCAGATTTTCTAGTTTCATTGGCAGATGCAGGTGCGCGATCGCGCGCCTTACTGCGCGACCGCGCACCACGTTCTGCCAAGGTGGATTAAATTGCAACAAAATCTGGACTGAAGTGCAATAAACCGTCCATCCATAGCTAAATTCTGATTAATTGTAAATACAGGGATCCAATTGCTATTTGCCATTTAAATTGCATTCCTGGACAGAATTGGGTGCTGGACTGCGTGGCACTTGGGGACCCCATAATTGGACGAATTTGAGGTTTAAAAAGGAAAGAAAGGGAAGGAATAAGGCAGTCAGACCTAGGGTGAAATTTTTAGACAAATTTGAAAAGAAAGAGAGAAAAAAGGAGGAGAGAGGATGGATTGGAAAGAAGAACTTGGAAAAGAAAAGCTCTCCTAATGTAATTTATCTCTTTTCCTTATTTCGATTTATTGTGTTAACTGAACAAATTTGTGAATTCCGAATTTATATTTTCAATTGTTGAATTTATTATTTATAAATTTGGATTTTATTCAATGTGTGGCTAAACCAATTTTTCTAGGGCAATGATTTAGTCTATTGAAGCATCCATTTATGAGATTGGACCCACTTTGATGGCTATTCCTTAATTTTCAAGACAAATTTTTCTGAACAAATGGCTACCACTTTCCTTGCAAGCTCCGCTCTCTAAGATTTGTTTGGCTGTTCTAAAAAATGATGTTATTACTTGAAGTTGCTTAGCAGTTGCAACCCAGCCGCACATTTTTCATTTTTCATTTTTAAGTCATACCATGTCAGCTATGCTTAGCAGTTGCACCCCAGGACCGTCAATTTGTTCCAAACCTGTCCTATTCCTAATTTTACAATAAAAGAAATTAAATATAAATTGGGTCCCGAGGTCTTGTTCTATTTTTGAATTAATCAAATGTCACCTATCTCGCTATAGACCGTATCAGTAGTTTGTCGCTTTTATCGTCATCACCGCCAATGTCACCGTATTATAGATCTAGAATTTTGCTTAATTTTAATTTTAAATTTAAAGTTTTATTTTAATTTTAAAGATAAATAATACTTTACCTAGTCAACATGATTTAATTGTTAAAATTGACAAAAAAACTAACAACGTGAGATCATATTGAATAGATTTCAAAATTTTAAGTGTAAATCGAATAAATTTAAAATATTGCAGCTAACAACATTTCATTTTACCTCTTCTTTTTTTAATTAAATAATATGTTCATATCATATTAACCACAAATTTCTTTTCTTAAATAGTGAAAGTCAAACCCATGTTTGTTGTTTTCTGTTTTCGGATTTAATATTCAAGAGTTGACAGGTATATATTTATAAAAATGGTGATCATAGTTTAATATAATAATGAGTTTACTAGTTATGTTGCAGATCAATATTGACCAATTAATGTGCTACACATGATCAACATTTGGCAGATTTCAAACATCGAACAAGATCAGGTGACCAATTAATTTGCTCTAAATTTCTGAATATTTCTCTTATTTAAGATTTGACTAGTAATGTACCGTCATAAATCCTTTCGTAAATGACAACCATCTTGTCGACTTCTTGGAAAAATTTCAGTCAACGCTGTAAATTAAATTCGGTCCACTCATCACAAGTACTCTTGAAAATTATGCCCTCATATCTTTGAAATGCTGGACAGACTTAAATGATAACGGTCAAAATTAAATACTATATAATCCAACTGAATTCAAAAAAATTTTTAAAAAAAAAACACTTTTAATTAAATCTAAATTTTGATTTTATTCTACAATTACAAGTTTTGGAGGTGACTGCTATTTGTTATCATCAAAATCTCTAGCAACTAGTTTTAACAACAACCTGAACGACGGCATCTTTATCGTTGTTAAAAGCTTTAATGATAAAATTTGATATTTTTAGCGGTGACTTTCGTTGTCGTTAAAAATTATTGTTTTAGCATTTTTTTACATAATTAATTTTTATATTACATTTATTACCACGTCTCCATTTGAGATTATTGTTAAAAGATGTGAAATTAACTTTAAAAAGCAACAATTATTTTAGGTATTTAGTAAAAAAAATTTAGAATCACTTTTCATAAAATCATTCATCGTATAACCTAATTTAAAAAATAATTTATATGTAAATATAATACTAAATATACTCATTTAGAATTAGAAAATAAAAAAGTAACCTTATAAATAATTATTAATTTTAACTTCACAAGAGAAATAAAATTGTTAAAATCAAATTTTTTCTTTTAAGTACGTTTTTTATTTTACTTTTATTTTATAATTTCTTAAACAAATTTTCTCATATTTTAAATTTACTCTCGTTTTGATAATTTGTTATGCACATCATTATAAACAAACATTTGTTACCAACTTTTATTCAATAATAGTTTATTATATTTGATTTAAATTTTAAATTGTAAACACTTCTCATTTATAATTTTTTTCAATATTTTAAAAATTAGTATATTATATTTCTTTTTCTTCTGCTACATTATAAAATATCAAGTTAGGTATTTGCTGTGACCCAAGCCAAGATAAACAAATCATTTTTTATTTTAATAAAACAATTTAGTTAATGTATTAATTTAAATTATTACTCCTCGGATATTGTTTTAGACAAAAATATTGGATTTTTAAAATAAAAAGATATATATCTTATCCTTAATAAGAATATATGTAAATTTAGATCTCATGTCATTCTAAGTATTGTTAATCTATTCCTTTTGCTGCACTCTCCTATTCTATTAACAAAATCTGAATTCTTATCTGTCAAAATAAAAACTTTGCAAACAAAAATGTACTATCCGAAAAGTAATCTGACTTTATTAATTTTTAAGACAGTCAATATCAAAAACTAAATACGAAATTTTTTCTGATCATATATTATATTGGTGCAGCTCTTTGAGTAATATTCAAGACTTTTTGTGAATGAGAATATATAAAAGAGAAAATAAAAATTTATCTTATTTGATATTAATAATTTTTTAAAAATAGAGTGTTTTCAATGAAGGAGTCCAATATTTAAAAAAAGATAAATAGTAAACATTCATATTGAAAGGGAAATTTTCCTTTACCCCCTTAAGGTTTTACATAATTACCCATTTTCCCTGTGAAGTTCCAGAAAAGCCATTTACCCCCCTCACCATTACTGCCTTCTCTGTTAAGAACAACTTTATCAAGGGTAAAATTGTATTTTGAAATTTAAAAATTAAAAAAAACATGTGAGATGATGTAATATCTTATTTGCCTACAAACATGATTATTATTTTTGCTTTTTTTATTCAAAAAAATTAAGAATAGTACAAGAGGCTAGTTGAAGCTTAAGGTGATCGTAGGCATTCTCAAGTGCTTCAATTTGGCGCCATAAACTCGCACCTAAATGAGTGATGCAGATAGATAACTTAGGAATTTTGGCTTCCATTCTACGCTATATCAAAACTCTATTTGCAACATATAAAGAGAATGAACCGTGAGCATAGTGTATACACAACTATCGCATGATCATCAATCCATGTAAGTCATCTTCTTCATTAGTTTAAGTTTGCTTCTCCATCGCTTTAAGTGAGAAAAAAATGACATTTTGATGGCTTGAATATTGAAAAGAAACTTAACACATGAAATAGTTTTGTCACCATACCCATGGTTTTGTTTTAGTGGAAAAAAATGGGTTTAGGAGAATGAAAAATGGTTTCTTAATTTTGATTCTGGAAAGAAGTGAGTTTTAGTTTTGTAATCTCATGAGAGTGTAAAAATGAGTTTCATATTGCATGGCTTGTGTGTGTACTATGTGCTTCCAAGAAATAATGAATACATTATGGGGTTGGTAGGTTCGATAACTGTACTATGCAAAATGGGTTTTGTATATCATTAGCTAGTTCTTATTTGTTTTTATCTCATGTTATAAATTATATTTCTTGATTTCAATTATGGAAAAAATTGAATTTTTTTTTTAAACTCATGAGAGTGTAAAAACGTGTTTCGTATTGCATGGCTTGTATAAGTACTGTGTGCACACATTATTGATTTATCAATTTGTGCGATATAAAATAGAGTTGACTTAGTTGGGTTGGTATGTAGAAGTAGTGGTTGTCCAATTATGTTATGAGTTAATTATTGATATATTTGCTTATTTTGTTTCTATATGGACAGAGTGCAAAACCATGAAAATAAATTGAATCCATATGATAGCTTTGTTTTGCAACGAAGAAATTGATGTTGGTTGGTATGATATCAATCGGATTAGTCTAGTGAGTACAATAAATGATATACTGCAGGAAGTGTATCACAGAAACAAACATGTTGATGAGGAATTTGTTATCAAAGTTATTGTACCTTGGTCTGGTGAGAAAATAGTTTTGAAGACTGACCAAGAATTTTTGGATGTGATCAGTAATATGATGAATAAAGGGTTTGATTAAGTGAAAGTGGAGATGCATGTAAAGCCATTATCATCAATAAGCCCAATTCGAAAAAATCTTGTTAAGTGATACTCATACTTGCTGTCATAGTGCTGCTAATGGTTTAGAAGCACCAGAAGTATTTCAAACCTCCCTAAATTAGCCTCAGCATCAAACATGTATTGAACCATCATTCCCTAATCAATCTGACCAACCACCTAATGCTAACCCCAATCCCTTATATACTCCATCAACCACAGCATGGGAATGGACCTAAGATTTTGATGAACAAGTATTTGCTGCCGCGAATAAGATGTATGATGCATTTAGTTCAAGGAATATGCAAGAAGAAGACTAAGACGTTGATGAAGTAGTAGTCAAAGATGCTGATGAAGCATCAGATACAAAACCTACAGAACATAACGGTAGCATAGAGTCAAGAGATAATGAGGCATCAAATGGTTTTGATGATGCTAATAGTGTTGATGCAATCAATTGGACAGATGATGAAAATGCAAATCCACCAGATTGAAGCAGTGATGATGATGAAATGAGAGGAGGTAATGATCTTAGATATGCTGATATACCCAATGAAAATAATAATTTATCATAGTACGATAGCGAAGATGAAGAATTTGCAACTAGTGATGAAGAAGATATTGATTCACTAACCATGATGCAAAGGGACTTGCGGGGTAGATTAGTGAGAAAGCCTCAATTTGGTGGTATCACAACCACAAAAAAGGATTATCTTGACGCAAAATATGTGTCAAGTAATAATCTTACTTGACAATTAGATTTGTGTCAACGTAGCTATTATCACAAATGATGACACTTGAAATTTGTGTCAAGAGAAGTGGTAAAAGTTTGACACAATAGTTATGCCAAGACAAATTTTTCTTGATATTTGTTTTGTGTCAACATAATTTCACAAGTACTGACATTTTAAAATATGTGTCAAGAAATGCTGTATGATTTAATCTTTTTTGACAATTACTCTTGACTCATTGTAAAGGTCAACAAATGAAATTGAACCATTCTTAGTTAATGCTAAAAAAATGCAACATAGTTTTTTTGACCCTACTAAATGATCTACCAAGTCACATGTCCAGATCATTTATAGATTCATTCTAGATCATGTTGTTGATGGATTGTGATTAAGCTAGACACAATTAATATTTTGAATTTGGTCTATCTATTGTCAACTATCGATACTCTTAATCACATTCTCTTTTTAGTAATGAAAAACGTTAAAGCTAACTTTACAGGTAAGGACAAAGACCATCTTGAATATAGGATATGGTTATGGTAGTTTTAGAGCACATTTCTCTTCTAAACAGATCTTAACAATGTGGGTTACAAATTATGAGTCTTCGATTAGTCAAGTCTAACAATGGAGAAATGACGTTTTGCAATGATGGGGCTTTTACATCAATGTAGTTGCCATATCCATCACTTTGTTTTGACATATTGCATTGTGCATGCTTTGGCATTTATTGGGACCAAAAAAGTAAATGTCAAAAGTTAGTGGGAAATAATACGACATACAACCTAGGGTGTTAGTAATTAAACATGTAAATGCTCTACCCTTTTCAGTGTTTGTTGTTAACTCGTAAAATAAATAGGCTTATGACCATGTAACTTGTTCTTTTATTTTTTAGGTTGACAAAGATTTTAAGTCATTAGAGAGAATATATACTCATATGAGTATTCAGAAATGGTATGCTTTTTTGTTTTGATTAATTATTAATTTCAATCAATTGTCGTAGTCTATAGTTCCTTTGGCAGACAAGCTTTCGTTGTGGTTTTTAGAATACAATGTCTTTTGTTATCGTTGTTTTGTGTTGTTGTTACTTTATGCTATTTTCTATTGTTTTTGCACCAAAGAAAACTCTTAACTTTTTATTTCTGCTGCTGATTGTTTGTTTTACATTAAAACAAATTGTAGCTTGTTGCTTCTACAGTTTATGTTGCTTGCTTCTTTGTTATTGTAGTGTTGTATTTTTATTATTGCGTGCAATTGTCTGTTGATTTTGTAGTAAAAAAAAGTTCTAACTTGTACTGTTGTTGCTATTTCTAGTTGCTGACTGTTGCTTTATAGAAATTTTTTTTGCAGCAAAGTGTGTTAGCAATCATATGAAAGAAAACATTATGTGGGACGTATATATGCTTGTTCTACCATGGCATAAATATAGAAGTATCTCTAGGGGATTTTTGTGAGGCAGCAATGATGATTAGGTGAGTTGGCAGTATAGAGCAAGATCTCTATTGACAGGAGTCCAGTAAATAGGCTTGAATTCTTTTAGCCAATGTGTGCTCTGACATAGGAGATGTGCTCTGCATTATCAATTCAAACTAATTGTTTAATAATAATTAGTTTTCATTTATTGAATTTTGGCTAACCTGTTGTCACATCTTTTTTGTTTTTTCCCTTCCTCTTCTAAGAAAATATTATAAACTTTAATTACAATAAAAATTTATTGTAAATGATTATTTGTAAGGAAGTAATTAGTTAGAATACTGAAAAAAAAAATCACTCTATTCCATAAACACTTAAATTACAAATTTTTTTTTGCATGATCATAAATTTGTATAACTTAAATGGTTTTAATACAATGATTAATGTGAGATAGTTTTAATTAAAATTTATTATAAATGAATTTTGTCATTAAAAAGTATTTTAAGTTTCAAAAGTATTCGGTAATTGCATGTTAATTAAAATTTAAAGTCATTAAAGAGCTCTATAACAATAGTAAAAAATAGTCTCATGAATTATAATCTTTTAATGTATTATTGTTATATTGTAAAATAAAATAAAATCAGTTGACTGGAGACCATATATATGATTAATTGTTGCATCACAGAATAAAATTTTTAATTATTAAACACATTGATGGTAAAATAGTAGCGTCAGGTATTATTTATTTAAATTATTAAATTAATTTTTTCATATAATTAATAATAACAATTTCTACATAAATTTAAAACAATATATTTAGCCACATAAAAATATATATTTTATGACATTTATAATTTTAGTGATAAAATTTGAGATGGATATTTTGGATATCAATCAGTGTTATTAATATTATTATATCGATCGCAAAAAAAACTTTTAAGTTCCTAATAATTAATTAATTTCAATATTTTTAAAAATTCTTAATAAAATTTTAATTTATCAAAAAATGAAGATTATCCACCTTCAATATAGGAATTAGAATTTTTTTCGAACCCACATTCGTCCACACTATTTGGGAAACGCTTGAGGTTTAAAAATTTAACCTATTGAAAAATTGAGAGGACTCGGGAATTTTTTTGGCCCACCTCATTTACCATAAAAAATAGTGTAGGTGACGCCGTAGAAATATTGTAACTTGAATATCGTATTCTAATTAACTCAAAATTTCAATACATATTGTATCATTTAACTAGAGCATATTGTCAAAATAGGGTCAAATAGAGGCAGGTTGGGACTGCATTAAGCGGGTTAAAAATCGGGGTGGATTGATTCCAATGAGAAAGGGGTTAGTTTGGAGATAAATTAGCCCTAAACGGGTGATTTGGGGATGGCTTGCCCTATTCTCCTCCTTGTAGTTATTTAACAAAAATAATTATTATATTTTTAGAATTTGATAAAATATAATATTTATAAGGGTATAGTTATTTCAATTAATGAGAAAATATAATTGGCAAATATATATCATATATAAATGACATATTTTTTTATGTGTCAAGTTTATAAAACAAATCTCAAATTATTTGTTTTTATAAAATTAAAAGAATCTCAAATTGGTATGTTGACATATATGATAAAATCTAAAACTGATATTTAAATTGTTGACATATATAAATGTTAAGTAATAAGCTAAGGGTATTATTTACAAATAAAATATTTAATTCATTCAAATATTTAGTTATTCAAATTTAAGTTAAAATTTTTAACTTAATTATATTTATAAAATTTTACCAAGCTTAATTACATTCCAATCCTGACACATGACAACTTTTAAAAAATAAGTTTATTAAAGAATAACTATAAATATTTTTGTTTTTTATTTTGTTATTAAGTTTATAAATTTGTAATGGTTAAATTAAATAGTAATGACAGTGAATTACAAAGTATGAAACCAATTCTAGAAAATGTTAATATGATTACCCAATTAATATTCCTCAACAACACCTATATATATATACTACGACCATTAGCAGCAGCAAAAGACCTCTCTCTCCTTAGTGGTTTTAAGAAACCACTAATGTTCGCCAACTACTTGTAAGTTGTAGCCTTGCCAGCCTTCAACTTATAAGATTTTGGCTTGATGAAAGGGACTTCCATCAATTAGAAATCCTTGTCAACAGTGACTTTTTCCTCTTCATGATCATTGGGTTTAGAGACTTTTTACTTTCTAAAACCTCTTTCTTTTAGAAATAAATATTAGATTTTGAATAAAGTTTGATGATAATCTGTTAATTACTGTGTTTTAGGAAACAATGCTGCAGTAGGAAATCCGAAGGATCTTGAAACTTCCAGAAATTAAATTATTGATATTGAGTGGATATTATTTTTAAATTATTATATGTTTTCATAAAATTAAATATTAATTTTATTATAATTGAATTAAATTATATTATTATGAAATTTATTTGTGTAAGAATTTAATTGTGTTATATAGGAAATAAATTAAATTATGAATAAATTATATTTTGACTTGTGAAATTGGATTGATATGACGTGAAATTCAATTTATGTTGTGATATTCTTGGATTACATGAAATTGATTATTATTTGTTTTATGGCTTATTTGTTTATGAATATGTTGAATTGTGATGTGAGAAGTGAAACTTGATATTATGCTCGAAAACTTCAATGTTTATGAGAAAATGAGTATTAAATGTGGAATTATGATTTGTGATTGTTTAAGGCACCCTACATGTACCTATCCCTCATATATGATAATAAGTCCTTGGGGCCCGTGTAAATGTATGTACATGATATGAATGAGCTCCTCGGATAAGGATATGAGGCCGTTGGGTTGAGCATGGGTATGATATGATATTGGCTCTCCGAACGAGAATACGAGCCTATCGAGTTGAGTATGGTATTTTCCTTGGTTGAGCGATGATGTTTTCTATCAACTATGATTTTCCTCTAGGTACTAGTTGGGTTCAAGGATGATTGATTTGCTATGAGTATCATATGATGATTAACATATGATGATCTTTTTCAATTATATGATTGACAATATGAATGACTAACAATGATTAATGTATATTTCTGTAAGAATGATTTCTAAGTTGCTCATACAAATGTGAACATTTTATGATGATTATATTTAAGATGTGATTTATGATTTGATTATGAATGTTTTAAAATAATATTTATGAAATAAAATAAACTTATTTTTGTGCAGGATAAAGTTTTATAGTTGAGGTTGAGACCACTCTACGAAGCTACTTAAAAATATTTTGGACACATCATGTATAAATGTGTGTGCATATAAATATTATTTATATATGTTTTTTATGAGGTATGACACCTCACTGTGTGGATGATGGAGGTCTGAGGCCGTACATATATTATTATGAAATTTTGTTATGTATGGATTATGAAAATGTTATTAGAAAAAATATATGTTTATACAAGATTCATCTCGAACTCTAGGAGGGGTCGGGTCGAGTCCTAACATAACTAGTGTTTTTTTTATCTGAAATCTAAACAGATTAAAATCTGAATCTCATTCATATATTCTTTTTTTTTTAACCTTAAACATATGAATACAACTGTTAAGTTAGTTGTTTCTATAAAAATAAAAAATTTGAAACTGGTATAGTAACACATATCCTCTAAAAAATATGAAATTGATATTTTAATTAGTTATTGATATATATAAATATTAAATAATAAATTAAAAAATATTATTAATAAATAAAATATTTAATCTGATCATTAATATATATGTATATATACATCAATAATTTAACATATTAGTTTCTCATTTTTTGTAACATATATGTTAACATACCAATTTGAGATATTTTTATTTTTATAAAAAAAATAATTTTTTTCTTTCTTTTAAAATGTAAGGGGATGAACAAAGCTCAAAGTATATTATTTTTACCCTTTACATAACTATAAAAACAAACAATTTAATATTTATATTCAGATATTTGAAGTAATATATATGTATACACACACACACACACACACACACACATATATATATACATATCAATTATATTCATATTTTAATTATATTCAAGCTATAGTCATATTCAGAATTTAGTCAAAAAATAAATACTACCTAAAGGTCAGTCTCTTTTTTTATTTATGTCTAAATAATTTTATTTAGATATTTAAAAATGATTTATTTTTAACTTATATCTGAAAATTTGCTAAAAATGTCTTAATGTAATTAAATTAAAATTAAAATTTTAAATTTGAATAATCAAATGTCTGAATAAATTAAATATTTTATTTATTAATAATATCATTAATTTATTATTTAATATTTATATATATCAATAACTATTTAAAATATTAGTTTCAGTTTTTCTAGAGGGTATGTGTCAGCATACCAGTTTCGAATTTTTTATTTTTATAGAAAGAAATAACTTAACAATTATATTCATATGTTTAAGTAAAAAAAATAATGAATATAAGAATCAGATTAATATTTCAATCATATTTAGACTTCAGATAAAAAAAACACTAGTTAAATATACTAATAAGTATATTTTCACATAATTATATTGAATAATTGGCAATCATATAATGTTATTAAATCATATTGTATTTATCGAGTTTGTATGGGTTAATAAATAGTTAAAATATAAAAAATATAAAATATTTAAACATTTACCTTCAAACTTAAGTTGTTGGAAAACTAACAACTCAACATAATATTAAATATTAAATCAGTAGGTTCACCTCATGGTTTTATATTCGAGCAACTGTAAATGAGAAACAACTTAGATGCAATTGGGTCTAGTGGTATTTCAATATCAATGTTTACTATTTATCTTTTGGAAATATTGGACTCCTTCATTGAAAACACTCTACTTTTATAAAATTATTAATATCAAATAAGATGAATTTTTGTTTTCTCTTTTATATGTTCTCATACACAAAAAGTCTTGAATATTACTCAAAGAGGTGCACCAATATAATATATGATCAGAAAAAATTTCATGTTTAGTTTTTGATATTGACCGTCTTAAACATCAATAAAGTCAGGTTAATTTTCAAATAATACATATTTGTTTGCAAAGATTTTATTTTGACATATAAGAATTGAGTATTTTGTTAATACAATAGGAGAGTGCAACAAAAGGAATAGATTAACAATACTCAAAATGGCGTGAGATTGAAATTTACATATATTCTTATTAAGGATAAGATATATATCTTTTTATTTTACAAATTGAATGTTTTTGTCTAAAACAATATCCTAGGAGTAATAATTTAAATTAATCTATTAACTAAATTACTTTATTAAAATAAAAAAAATGATTTTTTTATCTTGGCTCGGGTCACAGCAATTACCTGACTTGATAACTTATAATGTGATAGAAGAAAAAGAAATATAATATACTAATTTTTAAAATAAATGACAAATGTTTACAATTTAAAAATTGAAATCAAATATAATAAACTGTTATTGAATAAAAGTCGGTAGAAATGCTTGTTTATAATGATTTGCGGAACAAATTATCAAAAAGAGAGTAAATTTAAAATATGAGAAAATTTGTTTAAGAAATTATAAAATGAAAGTAAAAATAAAAAAGTACCGAAAAGAAATTTTTTTTTTATTTTAACAATTTTTTTTCTCTTGCGAAGTTAAAATTAATAATTATTTATAAGGTTAATTTTTTTAATTCTAAATGAGCATATTTAGAACTATATTTACGTATAAATTATTTTTTAAATTAGGTTATACGATGAATGATTTTGTAAAAAGTGACTCTAAATTTTTTTTATTAAATACCTAAAATAACTTTTGCCTTCTTAAAGTTAATTTTACATCTTTTACAGTAATCTCAAATCAAGTCGTGGTAATAAATATAATATACAAATTAATTACATTAAAAAAAGTACTATAAAAAGAAATAAATTTTAATGACAATAAAAGTTGCCACTAAAATTGCCAAATTTTGTTGATTAAAGTTTTGACCACGATAAATATATCATCACCCACGTTGTCACTTCATCACCCACGTTGTCGCTAAAGATTTTGGCAATAACAAATAGATTTAATTTTTTTGAATTAAACACATTCATAATATTCAATTTTGACCGTTATCATTTAAGTCTGTCCGGCATTACAAACAAGACTTCGAAGATATATACAGTGTGATCATTATTACTACTATCAAAGAGGGCATAATTTCCAAGAGTTGTGATAAGTGGACGGAATTTAATGTACACCATTGACTGAATTTTTTATTTTATCTTCTAAACCAGAACAAAAGCCAATTCTTCAAAGAAGTTGCCAAGATGGTTGTCGTTTGCGAAAGTATTTATGACCGTACATTACTAGTCAAACCTTAAATAAGAGAAAATTTCAGCAATCACTGTGGAGTTGAGGCAAGTCCCAGGACCCAAGAAGCCGTGCTGAACCGAGACTCTTTTTTTTTTGAACAAATTAAACGTTTTTATTCCCAAGCATTTGATAATTTGACGATAATTAATTGCTAATATAAATCATTCAACAATTATCTGCATCAAAATAATCATTACTTAATGTCCATGGTAAACGTGCAAGTCAAGCAAAGAAAATTTAGAGCAGACAACATTGGGACTTATAATAATAAAGATAAATTATTTTCACCTGATCTTGTTCGATGTTTGAAATCTGCCAAATGTTGATCATGCGATTGATATGTTTTAATTAAATTTCTAATAATAAAGATGAATTAATTTCACCTAATTTTGTTTGATTTATGAAATATTAGCTCAATACTGCTCTTAAAATTCTAAGCCTCCGAAGAACATAATAAAATAAATTACAAACTTGCATAAAGATTGTGTCGTTGACATGTTTTTTGCTTTGCCAATTTATTATTATTATATAATGGATTACATTTGATTGTAGCATATTATTTCGTCAACATTGATATACAAGATAACTAGTAAACTCATTATTATATTAAACTATGATCACCATTTTAATAAATATATACCTGTAAACTCTTGATTACGTGATTACTTATTATAATATTAAAAAATAAAAGAAAAACAAGTTAAATCATTGTAGTTATATTTATGTAAACCTATTGTTAAACTACGATAACCATTTTTTATATAAAAAATATTAATAATTATAACTATATAAATCTAACTCCTACTAAATCCTTAAATATTAAGTCCCAAAACAGGAAACAAAAAATATGGGTTTGACTTTCACTATTTAAAAAAAGAAAATTTGGGTTAAAAATTTGTTAAACTACGATAACCATTTTTTTTTTTTAATTTTCCCTTCGGGAAAAGTCCTCTGCCACCAATTAAAAAAGGATAGAATTGGATTAAAAATACCAACAACAGAATATCATAACATTAATAACATAAAACGTCAAACAGTCAAACAGGTAACATTCAACAATAGAACATCATTCTTTAGAACAGCCAAACAGATCTTAGAGAGCGGAGCTTGCAAGGAAAGTGGTAGCCATTTGTTTAGACAAATTTGTCTTGAAAATGATTAAATGGCCATCAAAGTAGGTCCAATTCCACCATGTGTAAAGTGTCTGGTGGAACTTTGAAGATGGATAGTGCATCAAGGCAAGGCGACCCGTCAATTTTTATGAAAAATTTGGCCAAAATGTCTGAATTATTTTCATAACTTCTATTTATTATTTACTGATTTGAACAAATATTATTGGAGTTAAATTCTCTAACCCCACTTCCTACCACGTTTTGCAATTATTTGTGTCCTCATTAATGCCTTGAACTCCCTATAAATACCTTGCCAACCTCCACTCTTTCCGCATCAACAAGCAAGCAAACTCACACACATACACCAGCTTGCTTAATATTTCTGAGAGAGCAATAAAGTTTTCAGAAACAGAGAGAAATGGAGAACTTCCCAGTTATCAGCTTGGAGAACATCAATGGTTCTGAGAGATCAGCCATCTTGGAGAAAATCAAAGATGCCTGTGAAAACTGGGGTTTCTTTGAGGTATATCAGAATAATTAAGTTCTTATTCCTTAATTTCTTGTAAATTTGTTAATTTCCGTTTTACATGTTTTGATTTTGTTGTGTATATCTGTTTGCGCAGTTGGTGAATCACGGGATTTCACCTGAGCTGATGGACACAGTTGAGAGATTGACAAAAGAGCATTACAGAAAATGCATGGAGCAAAGGTTTAAGGAGCTCGTTGCAAGCAGGGCCCTGGAAGGCGTTCAAACTGAGATCAATGACATGGACTGGGAAAGCACTTTCTTCGTACGCCATCTTCCTCAGTCAAACATCAACGAAATCCCAGATCTCGGTGATGAATACAGGAAGGTGATGAAGGAGTTTGCGTTGAAGTTGGAGAAATTAGCAGAGGAACTCCTGGATTTGTTGTGCGAGAATCTCGGATTAGAGAAAGGATATCTGAAAAAGGTGTTTTACGGTTCGAAAGGACCAAATTTTGGCACCAAAGTTAGCAACTACCCACCATGCCCCAAGCCTGATTTGATCAAAGGTCTCCGGGCTCACACCGACGCCGGCGGCATCATCTTGCTCTTCCAGGACGACAGGGTCAGCGGCCTCCAGCTTCTCAAAGACGGCCAATGGATTGATGTTCCCCCAATGCGCCACACCATTGTTGTCAACCTCGGTGACCAACTTGAGGTACATTACATCACCTGATCGCCATCACATCACCTTTTATTTCTTTTAGTTTCAAGTTATACTCCGAGATGTAACAAATTACAATTCATTTATAGGTTATCACGAATGGAAAATACAAGAGTGTGGAGCACAGAGTGATTGCTCAGACTAACGGCGACGGCAGGATGTCGATAGCTTCGTTCTACAATCCTGGAAGTGATGCTGTTATTTTCCCAGCACCAGCATTGCTGGAAAAAGAAGCAGAGGAGAAGAAACAGGTTTACCCAAAATTTGTTTTCGAAGACTACATGAAACTCTATGCTGCACTCAAATTCCAGGCCAAGGAACCAAGATTTGAAGCAATGAAAGCACTGGAAACAAGTCCAATTGCTACAGCTTAAATTTTTACTAGGGCGTTGTAAACAAGATCTCAGAGTTTGCTGCTGAACAAGTGTCATAGCTTATTACAGTAATTATTTTAATAATATATATGGGCTGATAATGAAATTAATCAAGCCCATATATATTGACAGATAAGAGAAAATATTAAATGTATTTACACTTGCAATAAATTGTTAAGATGTTTAGTTTGTAAGGATTCTTGTAGAAATCAAGGAATCTTTACTTTGTCTTGCTTGTCATCATATTTAATAAAATCATATAAAATTTTCTCGTTTGTAAAATATTTTCTTAGAGTTTCGATTGCCTGTAATAACAATAACAATAATAATAATAATAATAATAATAATAATATGATAATTTTATAAGAATAAAAATTGAAAAAAAAGGTGAGATGCAACAATTCTTATTCGGATGAAATTTTGAAATCCCATTCACTATTTTGACAATATGCTCTAGTTAAATGATACAATATGTATTGAAATTTTGGGCTAATTATAATATGACATTCAAGTTAGAGTATTTCTACGGTGTCATCTACATTATTTTAGATGGTAAACGAGATGGGCCAAAAAATTCCCGGGCCCTCTCAATTTTTAAATAGGTTAAAGTTTTAAACCTCAAGCTTTTCTCAAATAGAGTGGAGGGATGTGGGTTCAAAAAAAATTCTCATTCCTATATTGAAGATGGATGATCGTCATTTTTTGATAAATTAAAATTTTATTAAGAATTTTAAAAATATTGAAATTAATTAATTATTAGGAACTTAAATGTCTTTTTCTTGGTCGATATAATAATAACATTGATTGATGTCTAAAATATCCATCTCAAATTTTAGCACTAAAATTATAAATGTCATAAAATGTATATTTTTATGTGGCTAAATATATTATTTTAAATTTATGTTGAAATTGTTATTATTAACTATATGAAAAAATTTATTTAATAATTTAATGAATAATACGTGACGCCACTATTTTACCATCAATGTTTTTAATAAAAAAATTTATTCTTTCATGCAACAATTAATCATATATATAGTCCGCAATCAAATAATTTTATTTTATTTTTACAAAAAAATAATAATACATTAAAAGATTATAATTCATGAGACTATTTTCAGTATTCTACCTAATTATTTCCTTACAAATAATCATTTATAATAAATTTTTTATTGTAATTAAAGATTACAATATTTTCTTAGAAGAGGAAGGGAAAAAACAAAAAAAAAGTGACAACAGGCTGACCAAAATTCAATAAATGAAAACTATATGTTGTTGAACAATTAGTTAGTGAATTGATAATGCAGAGCACATCTTCCATTTTAGAGCACACACTGGCTAAAAGAAGTCAAGTCTAATTAGTGGCCTCCTGTCAATAGAGATCTTGCCCTATATTGCCAACTGGACCTAATCATCATTGCTGCTTCACAAAAATCTCCTAGAGATACTTCTATATTTATGCTATCGTAGAACAAGCATATATACGTTCCACATAATGTTTTCTTTCATATGATTGCTAACACACTTTGCTACAACTAAACGACATACAACAAGAGCAATATAACACAGCAACAACAAATAAGCAATATAACTGCAGAAGCAATCAACTGCAAAAAACTTTTCTATAAAGCAACAGTCAACAACAAGAAATAGCAACAACAGTATAAGCTACAACATTTTTTTACTGCAAAAACAGCAGACAATAGCATGCAATAGTAAAAATACAACATTGCAACAACAAAGAAGCAAGCAACATAAACTGCAAAAGCAACAAGCTACGATTTTCTTTTTATGTAAAACAAACAATCGGAAACAAAAATAACAAGTTAAGAGTTTTCTTTAGTGCAAAACCAATAGACAATAGCATAAAGTAACAACAACATAAAACAACGATAACAAAAGATATTGTGTGTAAAAAACGAAAAACGCAACCTTGTTTGACAAATGAACTATAGACTACGAGAATTGATTGAAATTAATAGTTAATAAAAAAAAGCATACCATTTATGAATACTCATTTGATTATATATTCTCTCTAATGATTTAAAATCTTTATCAGCCTAAAAATAAAAGAACAAGTTACATGGTCATAAGCCCATTTATTCTAAAAGTTAACAACAAACACCAAAATGGGTAGAGCATTTACATGTTTAATTACTAACACCCTAGGTTGTATGTCGTATTATTTCCCACTAACTTTTGACATTTACGTTTTTGGTCCTAGTAAATGCCAAAGCATGCACAATCCAGCATGTGAAAAGAAAGTGATGGATATTGTAACTACGTTGATGTAAAAAACCCCATCATTGCAAAAAGTCATTTCTCCATTGTTAGACTTGACTAACCGAAGACTCATAATTTGTAACCCACATTGTTAAGATCTGTTTAGAAAAGACATGTGCTCTAAAACTACTATAACCATATCCTATATTCAAGATGGTCCTTGTACTTACCTGCAAAGTTAGATTTAATCGTTTACTCATTAGTAAAAAGAGAAGGTGATTAAGAGTATCGACAGTTGACAATAAATAGCTTGAATTCAAAATATTGATTGTGTTTAGTTTAATCACAATCCATCAACAACATGATCTAGAATGAATCTATAAATGATCCAGACATGTGACTAAGTAGATCATTTAGTGGGGTCAAAAAAATTATGTTGCATTTTTTAAGCATTAACTAAGAATGGTTCAATTTCATTTGTTGACCTTTAAAACAAGTCAAGAGTAATTGTCAAAAAAGATTAAATCATGCAACATCTCTTGAAACATATTTTAAAATGTCAGTACTTGTGAAATTATGTTGACACAAAACAAATGTCAAGAAAAGTTTGCTTTGACATAACTCGTGTCAAACTTTTACCACATCTCTTCACACAAATTTCAAGTATCATTATTTGTGATAGTAGTTACATTGACACAAATCTAAGTGATAAGTAAGATTATTACTCAAAGTGTATATATATATTTTTACCCTTTACATAACTATAAAACCAAACAATTAAATATTTATATTCACACATTTGAAGTATATATATACATATATATATATATATATATCAATTAGATTCAGATTTTAATTATATTCAAGCTTTAGTCATATTCAAAATTTAGTCAAAAAATAAATACGACCTAAGGATCAGTCTCTTTTTTCATTTATGTCTAAATAATTTTATTCGGATGTTCAAAAATTGTTTTTTTTTTTAATTTATATATGAAAATTTGTTAAAAATATTTTAATGTAATTAAATTAAAATTTTAAATTTAAATTTGAACAATCAAATATATGAATAAATTTTCATCTTACTCATCTCATAAACTTAGCATTCATTGATGTGAAATATGAAAATGGATCCTTAGTGTAAAATTGAAAGGTCTGATGATAGTGCCTTGTTGCTACAGTTGATAAATAAAGACAATAGTAGGAATTATCAGTCTTTTAAAGCATAATGTATACCAAAAACTAATAGAATAATTCATTGTTATGATATTCATAACAATCATGACCATCAACAGCAACATATTATATCATAGTCAAGTCTGCTTTGCTCTAACAACTAGGCATTACCAACAAATCCAACGCAATCTCTATTTGCAGAGCAATTGAGCACTACTGCATTTTATCTAGATCAACTAGTTTCCCAAGAATTCTCTATTTTGGAAGAGCATGCAAAACTCATTTCAGCAGCCTGTTAGCTTACCAAGCAATGGTTCTTGGTAATGTTTCTTGCTTACAACAACAGTGAATGATTAGGCCATAATTGAAAGCTGTGAACTTGAGGTCACATGAGCATCAGCACACTCCTTGCAAGTAGAAAATAAAACTTTTTTTTAAGGTTTTATCGTTTTTCTCGTTAGGATAAGCATTTCTTTTGTTAAATTGATTGTTTGATCCTCTTTCTTAGGTATAAGTATGAGAACAATATAGTAATGAATGTTTCTTCTCCTGATGCAAGCTTACCATTGAACTATCAACTTTATGGTAACGGTAAGATAAGGGTGAATGGACCTTCTAAAGAAACTCAAAATCAGCATCTTGAAATACATGTATTACTCTTTTCCATTAGTAGCTACTTTGTGCTAATGTGTTTTCTAGGATTTTTTAATAGTCAAATTTATCTTCTCTCTAATACTTGGTGTTGTATTTTCTACTTATCATTTTAAGCTGCTATGAAGTTTGTATTGTTATTTATACACTATTTTCACATCCCATAAGGCAAAGGGCTTTTTGTCCCAGGTATGTTTGATCGTTTAGGCTGGAATATTAGAATATGAAGATTAGTGCAAGAAAATTGATTCCTTTGGTGGGAATTCTATATTTGTGTTGCTTTGTCTCACTGATTGTCGCCATTATTGTGAAGAAGAATATAGCAAACTCAAAAGAACAAGATCCTAAACAACCAGTAGAAACTAGGATTAAGGACTTGCTTAACATAATGACTATTCCCAGGCGCAGGCGCGAGGTCGTGCACCAGCTGCTGCGTTGCGTCTGGGCCCGCGAAGCGCGCGCAATCGCGCACCAGCTGCTGCCCCTGTGCGTGGTTTTTCCGGTTTTTTTTTTTTTTTAAGTCTGGATTTTTTTTTATATTATATATATATATTCACCTGCAAAGGAAAGGAAACTATATTAGTCCAAGATAAATGAAGTAAAAAAAATTAACTAAAGATATAAACCAAATACAAATAAAAATTTGTAAAATTGGGTTGCCTCCCAATTAGCGCTAAGTTTAACGTCTTCAGCTAGACAAAACGCTACCCCGGCAAGCAAAAACTCAAAAAATATCCAAAATGATGATCGTTTTGCATTGCTCAAAATGGTTGTCCACATAGTGCTTCAACCTTTGTCCATTCACTTTGAATGTTCCCTTAGTTTCATGATTGATCTCCACTGCACCGTAAGGAAACGCTTAGACCACTGTGAAAGGACCTGACCATCGAGAGCGCAATTTTCCGGGGAAGAGTCGAATTCGAGAATTGTACAACAACACCTTCTGACCTGCCTCAAATTCTCGCTTCAAAATATGCTTATCATGCCACTTTTTTGCACGCTCCTTGTAGATTTGAGCATTCTCATAAGCTTCATTTCTGAATTCTTCCATCTCATTGAGTTGCAGCAACCTCTTTTCCCCAGCAGCCATCATATCAAAATTTAAAATCTTAATGGCCCAATATGCTTTGTGTTCAAGCTCGACTGGAAGGTGACACGCCTTTCCGAAGACTAACTTATATGGAGACATTCCAATAGGAGTTTTGAATGCAGTGCGGTAAGCCCATAGTGCATCATCCAATTTCTTAGCCCAATCCTTCCTTGAGTTATTCACTGTCTTTTCGAGGATTCTTTTCAACTCTCGATTCGAAATTTCTACTTGACCACTTGTTTGAGGATGGTAAGCAGTTGTTATTCGATGAGTGACTCCATACTTTCTCAATAGTCTCAAGATGACAATTGCGAAAATGTTTACCCCCGTCACTTATAATTGCTCGTGGAGTACCAAACCGATTGAAGATGTGCTTCCGTAGAAAATTTGTCACAACTCTTGCATCATTGGTTCGACATGCTATTGCTTCCACCAATTTTTAGACATAATCCACTGCCACTAATATATATTGATTTGCAAAAGAAGATGGAAAAGACCCCATGAAGTCTATACCCCACACATCAAATAACTCCACCTCAAGAATGCTGTTGAGTGGCATTTCATTCCTTTGTGAGATATTTCCAGACCTCTGACATTGGTCACAGGTGGTAACATATGTATGTGCATCCTTGAATAAGGTTGGCCAGAAAAATCCAGATTGTAACACCTTTGCTGCTGTCTTGGTTCCACCAAAATGTCCTCCGTATTCTGATGAGTGACAGTGCTTCAAAATATTTACCATTTCCTCTTCCGGAATGCAATGCCTTATTAATTGATCTGAACATTGCTTGTAAAGAAAAGGATCCTCCCAATAATAATGCTTAACTTCTGAAAAGAATTTCTTCTTTTGTTGAAAAGAAAGATCATCAGGAAGAATGTTACATGCCAAGTAGTTTACAAAATCTGCATACCAAGGCGCTTTCCATGTCTTGAGAGAGAAGAGCTGCTCATCTGGAAAGACCTCCTTAATAGCACTTGACGAATTTTCTTCACTATCCTCATGTTCCAATCTTGACAAGTGGTCAGCTACAAGCTTTTCAGACCCCTTTTTGTCTCTAATCTCCCAGTCAAATTCTTGAAGTAAAAGTACCCATCGTATGAGTCTTGGTTTGGCATCTTTTTTAGCAAGCAAGTATTTGATGGCTGAATGATCCGTGTAAATAATGACTCTTGACCCAATCAAATATGAATGAAATTTGTCAAATGCAAACACCACAGCCAGCAACTCTTCTTCTGTGGTTGCATAATTCAACTGAGCATCCGTTAAAGTTTTACTTGCATAATAAATGACATGCAAGTTCTTGTTTCTTCGCTGCCCCAAAACAGCCCCAAGAGCATAATCACTTGCATCGCACATTAGCTCAAACGGTATTTCCCAATCCGGAGATACAATAACAGGGGCTGAAATCAACTTCTCCTTCAAAGTGTTGAAAGCCTGCAAACATTCAATGGAAAAGTTAAAAGGTACATCTTTACTAAGAAGAGTACAAAGGGGTTTAGAAATTTTTGAAAAGTCTTTGATGAATCGTCGATAAAAGCCTGCATGTCCCAAGAAGCTTCTGATTCCTCTCACTGATGTTGGTGGTGGCAACTTCTCAATGATTTCAATTTTTGCTCTATCAACTTCAATACCCTTTGCTGAAATGTGATGACCTAAAACAATGCCTTCTTGAACCATGAAGTGGCATTTCTCCCAATTCAAGACTAAATTAGTCTCTTTACAACATTGTAACACCAAAGCCAAATTCTCCAAGCAATTATCAAAAGAAGAGCCGAAAACAGAAAAGTCGTCCATGAAAACCTCTATGAACTTCTCTACCATATCACAAAAAATGGCCATCATACAACGTTGGAAGGTAGCCGGTGCATTACACAATCCAAACGGCATTCTTCGAAAGGCAAAGGTGCCGTAAGGACATATGAAAGTAGTTTTTTCTTGGTCTTCGGGAGCAATTGGGACTTGGTTGTATCCGAAATACCCATCAAGGAAGCAATAGTGAGAGTGACCAGCTAATCTTTCCAACATTTGGTCAATGAACGGAAGTGAAAAATGATCTTTACGAATAGCTTCATTCAACTTGCGATAGTCAATACACACTCTCCACCCCGTTACTGTCCTAGTTGGAATAAGATCATTATTATCATTCCGTACTACCGTTATTCCTCCCTTTTTAGGCACCACTTGCACCGGACTGACCCATGGGCTATCGGATATTGGATATATCATGCCTGCATCAAGTAACTTTAAAACCTCAGCCTTCACCACTTCTTTCATGTTTGGGTTCAAACAACGCTGATATTGTACCACTGGCTTGAAGTTCTCTTCCATCAGGATTTTATGCATACAAATTGAAGGACTTATACCCTTAATATCAGCAATGGTCCACCCAATGGATGCCTTATGGTTCCTTAACACCCGGATCAGCTTCTCTTCCTCCAAATCACTGAGTGAGGCTGAAATTATTACTGGAAATGAAGAATCTGGGCCCAAATACGCATAGCGTAGATGTGCCGGTAACGGTTTAAGTTCAATCTTCGGAACCTTTTGTTTCGTTGGCAAGGATGGATCATGAGTTCTTATCAACTCTTCAAACTTAGGCTTCCTATGAATAAATGGCAGTGTAGCTTCCAAGTATCTTGCACATTCAACAACTCTCTCATCTTCCGCATCTGTTGATTGAGCATGAACGATGCAAGCTTCTAGAGGTTCCTGCGGATGTTCTTCCTTGAAAGTTTCCTGCACCAATCTGTCAATAATGTCCATCCTAAGACAACTGTCAGCCATGGATGGATACTTGATAGCCTTGAACACATTAAACTCCACTTGTTCATCTTGAACTCTCAAAATCAACTTTCCTTGCTGAACATCTATAAGTGTTCTTCCGGTTGCTAGAAATGGTCTTCCCAAAATGAGTGGTATCTCTCTATCTTCTTCCATATCTAGCACAATGAAGTTAGCTGGAAATATAAATTTGTCCACCTTGATTAACACATCCTCTATAACTCCTCTTGGATGTTTGATTGACCTATCCGCTAGTTGCAGTGACACTGTTGTAGACTTAGCTTCACCTAACCCCAATTTCCTGAAAACAGAAAAAGACATTAGATTTATACTTGCACCCAAATCACATAATGCTTTTTCAAAATAACATTCTCCAATGGTGCAAGGAATGGTAAAACTCCCTGGATCTTTCAATTTCGGAGGTAGCTTATTTTGCAAAATTGCGCTATATTCCTTCGTTAGCATCACTGTTTTGTTCTCTTCCAATTTTCTCTTGTTAGACAATATTTCCTTCATTAACTTCACATAGCTTGGCATTTGCTCAAGTGCATCTGCAAAAGGAATGTTAATATGCAATTTTTTGAAAACATCGAGAAATTTAGAAAACTGTTTATCTAGTTTGTTCTTCCAGAATCGTTGAGGAAATGGGATCGGAGGAACATATGGTGGAGGTGATAACAACTTTTTCTGAGGAGTCATTGTTTCATGTGCTGCTAAGGAAGGAGTCTCTTCCTTATTTGTATCTACCGTGCACTCCATTTCCTTATCACCAACCTCTTCCTCTGTTTTTGCTTGATTTGAGGCTGAAACTTCATACTGCCCCTCCTTTTGAGCTCTCATTTTACCTTGTGGTTCTTCAAGTTGCTTCCCACTTCGAAGTGTAATTGCCTTAACTTGCTCTTTAGGATTTGTTTCAGTATTACTTGGCAAAGACCCTTGCTGCCTCTCTGTCATCATGCTTGCAAGTTGCCCCACTTGCATTTCAAGATTCCTAATAGAAGCTGCTTGATTTTGCAATGTCGTTTCAGTCTTTGTCATGAACTTAGAAGTGTTCACGGTAAGTTGAGTCAATGCTTCTTCTAGGTTGACCTTTTTCTCTTGAGGTTGAAATCCCGGGGGTGGTCTTGCTGCATTTTGATTTCCCCTCCAAGAGAAATTAGGATGATTCCGCCATCCTTGATTGTAGGTATTGGAATAAGGGTTGTTGTTCTGTTGATTGTAATTACCCACATATGACACTTGTTCAAAGGAAGATGGAGCAAATGGATTACCAACTTGGCAATCCGTGCTAGGATGGTTGCCACTGCATAACTCACAAACAACCTGCGGAATATGAATAGATTGTGCTGTCATGACTCCAAGTTGCTTGTTTAAGGTAGCAAGCTGAGCTGTAAGTGCAGAAAGGTTGTCTACTTTATGAACTCCTGAAGCTTTCTTCGGTGTCAAACGTTCTGAAGGCTACTGAAATGCATTTGCAGCCATCTCTTCTAATAAATCGTAAGCTTCATCGATTGATTTACCCATCAGAGCACCTCCAGCTGCTGCATCCACCAGTGTTCTTGTTGAAGCTCCTAATCCATTATAAAATGTTTGAACTTGAAGCCACATGGGTAAGCCATGGTGTGGGCATCTTCTCATCATCTCCTTATACCTTTCCCAAGCTTCATATAGCGACTCTCCGTCAAATTGGGTGAAAGTAGCAATATCATTTCTTAGCTTAGCTGTTTTTGCTGGAGGGAAAAACTTTGCCAAGAACTTCTGTGCCAAATCATCCCAAGTAGTAATGGTACCCGGTGGCAATGAACTCAACCAACTCTTGGCTTTATCCCTTAGTGAAAACGGAAATAACCTAAGCTTTACAGCATCATCCGAGACCCCATTATGTCTGAAGGTATCACAAATTTCTAAGAAATTTGCTATATGGGCATTCGGATGTTCATGTGATAACCCGTTAAACTGAACGGAAGTCTGGATCATTTGGATGATGGCTGGCTTGATTTCAAAATTGTTGGCTTGAATAGCCGGCCTTCTAATGCTAGTTGAGGCTCCATTAACCGTTAGAATAGCATAATCTCTTAATGCTCGATGATCATTTACCCCATCATTATTCCCAATATTTGGTTCCATGGTGGAAGTTTGTTGCGTTGATGCTGCTCTCTTCTCTTTTCTATTCCTTCTACAAGTTCTTTCTATCTCAATATCAGAAGGCAATAGAACACTACTTCCGGCCTTTCTCATGCACCAAAAATACAAACCTGTAAAAACAATCAAACAAAAATAAACTTTAGATTAAACTCAATATCAATCCAAATCGATATTACAAGAACTTAACATTCCCCGGCAACGGCGCCAAAAACTTGTTGCGTGTAAAATTAACGAACGGAAGTGCACGTGTTGCAATCAAGTAATAAAGTGATAAGAGGATGTCGATCCCACGAGGAATATTAATTCTATAATTACCGAAGATGATTAATAAACAAATTTATCTAAAGAAAATGAAATAATTTTGGTTGAGAAAATTAAAATTTAGAATTAAGCAAAACACTTAAGAATTCAATTAACGAAAATGTTTAGGGCTAATGATTTATCATATTTGGTCGCATCCACTTATTCAATTGACGTTGTTCTAATTTAAACTATGTGTTGCTAGTTAATTATCCTAAATTATTCGATTGTCTCTCTCGAGATCACTCGAATCTATTCCGCATTTAAAACTTCACTATATCTCTATGTGAAATTGATTAAACGAAAACGCATTACGATTTGTGATAATTATTAATCAAACTACGCAAACCATATTAGTATATCTCTATCTAACATGCAATTTACGGTGTTTATCAATTGGTCTAAATGTGATGTTCATTTCTCAAATCCCATCAATTCACAATTCATCTAAATATTGGCCAAATATTTAAAAGCATTAGTTATTATAATAAACACTCAACACATAATCTCAATAAATTAAACAACACAATCTCATAAATGGATGCTTCAATAGACTAAATCATTGCCCTAGAAAAATGGGTTTAGCCACACATTGGGTAAAATCCAAATTTATAAATAATAAATTCAACAATTGAAAACATAAATTCGGAATTCACAAATTTGTTCAGTTAACACAATAAATCGAAATAAGGAAAAGAGATAAACTAGATTAAGAGAGCTTTTCTTTTCTAAGTTCTTCTTTCCAATCCACCCTCTCTCTTCCTTCTTCCTCTTTCTCTCTTTCTTTCCAAATTTGTTTAAAAATCTCACCCTAGGTCTGACTGCCCTATTCCTTCCCTTTCTTTCCTTTTTAAACCTCAAATTTGTCCAATTATGGGGTCCCCAAATGCCACGCAGTCCAGCACCCAATTCTGTCCGGGAATGCAATTTAAATGGCAAATATCAATTGGATTCCTGTATTTACAATTAATCAGAAATTTAGCCATAGATGGAGCATTTATTGCACTTCAGTCTAGATTTTGTTGCAATTTAGTCCACCTTGGCAGAACGTCGTGCGCGGTCGCGCAGCAAGCGCGATCGCGCATCTGCTTCTGCCTAGAAAATTTGGTAAATATCGATTGGGTCCCCTTTTTCTCATGTATTTGAGATTTATCTTTCTACTGTGATAATTCTTCATTTTAGTCCTGATTTTGTTGCATTTTAGTCCACCCTGTTCTTATGCTCCGGTCTCTTCCTTTTCGAGCCGAATTAATTCTTTTTGAGCCCAATTAACTTTAAAAAGTTAAAATTATCATTTTCTGTACAAAACAACCAAAATATATTAAATCTAAAAGAAACTTGAGGATTAGACAAACAATTAAAGTTTAAAAGTAAATGATTTAGTGCGTGTTTTACACACTTATCATTTAGCCACATAAATATATACATTTTATGACATTTATAATTTTAGTGCTAAAATTTGAGATGGATATTTTGGATACCAATTAGTGTTATTATTATATCGATTGAGAAAAGGACATTTAAGTTCCTAATAATTAATTAACTTTAATATTTTTAAAAATTCTTAATAAAATTTTAATTTATCAAAAAATGACAATTATTTACCTTCAATATAAAAATGAGAATTTTTTTCAATCCCACATCCATCCACACTATTTGGAAAAGGCTTGAGGTTTAAAATTTTAATCTATTGAAAAATTGAGAGGGCCCGAGAATTTTTTGGCCCACCTCATTTACCATCTAAAATAGTGTAGATGACACCGTATAAATATTGTAACTTGAATGTCATATTGTAATTAACCCAAAATTTTTATACATATTGTATCATTTAACTAGAGCATATTGTCAAAATAGGATCAAATGAGGGCAGGTTGGGGCTACATTAAGCAGGTTAAAAATCAGGGTGGGTTGATTCCAATGAGAAAGGGGTTGGTTTGAAAATAAATTAGCCCTAAACAGGTGATTTGGGGATGGCTCGCCCCATTCTCGTCCTTGTAATTATTTAACAAAATTAATTATTATATTTTAAGAATTTGATAAAATATAATATTTATAAGGGTATAGTTATTTCAATTAATATTATATATCATATATAAACTAAAGGTATTATTTACAAATAAAATATTTAATTCATTCAAATATATAATTATTTAAATTTAAGTTAAAATTTTTAACTTAATTACATTTATAAAATTTTAACAAATTTTCAGATATTAGTTATAAAAATAAATAGCTCTTATAAACATTTGAATAAAAGTATTCAAATTTAAGTAAAAAAATAAACAGCTCTTTAGTATTCTACTCGCGAAATTAACTTGATGTGAGTGATCCGAATAAGAATTGTTGCATCTCACCTTTTTTTTCAATTTTTATTCTTATAAAATTATCATATTATTATTATTATTGTTATTAGTATTATTATTATTATTATCATTATTATCTACGGATGCTTAATGTAACAATATTTAATCTCGTGAGATGCTTCATTGATGCACGTGTCCATTGCGAGGCATAGGAGACAAAGTAAAGATTCATTGATGACAAGATTTTATTAAATATTATGACAAGCAAGACAAAGTAAAGATTCCTTGATTTCTACAAGAATCTTTACAAACTAAACATCTTAACAATTTATTGCAAGTGTAAATACATTTAATATTTTCTATTATCTGTCAATATATATGGGCTTGATTAATTTCATTATCAGCCCATATATATTATTAAAATAATTACTGTAATAAGCTATGACACTTGTTCAGCAGCAAACTCTGAGATCTTGTTTACAACGCCCTAGTAAAAATTTAAGCTGTAGCAATTGGACTTGTTTCCAGTGCTTTCATTGCTTCAAATCTTGGTTCCTTGGCCTGGAATTTGAGTGCAGCATAGAGTTTCATGTAGTCTTCGAAAACAAATTTTGGGTAAACCTGTTTCTTCTCCTCTGCTTCTTTTTCCAGCAATGCTGGTGCTGGGAAAATAACAGCATCACTTCCAGGATTGTAGAACGAAGCTATCGACATCCTGCCGTCGCCGTTCGTCTGAGCAATCACTCTGTGCTCCACACTCTTGTATTTTCCATTCGTGATAACCTGTAAATGAATCGTAATTTGTTACATCTTGGACTATAACTTGGAACTAAAAGAAATAAAAGGTGATGTGATGGTGATCAGGTGATGTAATGTACCTCAAGTTGGTCACCGAGGTTGACAACAATGGTGTGGCGCATTGGGGGAACATCAATCCATTGGCCCTCTTTGAGAAGCTGGAGGCCACTGACCCTGTCGTCCTGGAAGAGCAAGATGATGCCGCCGGCGTCGGTGTGAGCCCGGAGACCTTTGATCAAATCAGGCTTGGGGCATGGTGGGTAGTTGCTAACTTTGGTGCCAAAATTTGGTCCTTTCGAACCGTAAAACACCTTTTTCAGATATCCTTTCTCTAATCCGAGATTCTCGCACAACAAATCCAGGAGTTCCTCTGCTAATTTCTCCAACTTCAACGCAAACTCCTTCATCACCTTCCTGTATTCATCACCGAGATCTGGGATTTCGTTGATGTTTGACTGACGAAGATGGCGTACGAAGAAAGTGCTTTCCCAGTCCATGTCATTGATCTCAGTTTGAACGCCTTCCAGGGCCCTGCTTGCAACGAGTTCCTTAAACCTTTGCTCCATGCATTTTCTGTAATGCTCTTTTGTCAATCTCTCAACTGTGTCCATCAGCTCAGGTGAAATCCCGTGATTCACCAACTGCACAAACAGATAGACACAACAAAATCAGAACACGTAAAACGGAAATTAACAAATTTACAAGAAATTAAGGAATAAGAACTTAATTATTCTGATATACCTCAAAGAAACCCCAGTTTTCACAGGCATCTTTGATTTTCTCCAAGATGGCTGATCTCTCGGAACCATTGATATTCTCCAAGCTGATAGCTGGGAAGTTCTCCATTCCTCTCTGTTTCTGAAAACTTTATTGCTCTCTCAGAAATATTAAGCAAGCTGGTGGATGTGTGTGTGAGTTTGTTTGCTTGTTGATGCAGAAAGAGTGGAGGTTGGCAAGGTATTTATAGGGAGTTGAAGGCATTAATGAGGACACAAATAATTGCAAAACGTGGTAGGAAGTGGGGTTAGAGAATTTAACTCCAATAATATTTGTTCAAATCAGTAAATAATAAATAGAAGTTATGAAAATAATTCAGACATTTTGGCCAAATTTTTGATAAAAATTGACGAGTCGCCTTGCCTTGATGCACTATCCATCTTCAAAGTTCCACCAGACACTGTACACATGGTGGAATTGGACCCACTTTGATGGCTATTTAATCATTTTCAAGACAAATTTGTCTAAACAAATGGCTCCACTTTTCTTCGGAGGCTTGAAATTTTTTTTAATCAAAAGAATTCAAACATCGACATTGCGAAAGAAAATTGGAAAACATGTAAAGAGCAGTATTGAGCTACTATTTCGTAAATCAAACAAAATTAGGTGAAATTAATTCATCTTTATTATTAGATGAAAACACATCAATCACATGATCAACATTTGGCAGATTTCAAACATCGAACAAGATTAGGTGAAAATAATTTGTCATTATTATTATAAATTTAAAATATATACTTCATCACATGAACAACATTTGGCAGAATTATTTCTTGGATATATCAGTATCGCCTACCTTTGAAATAGAAATTTGATTTTTATAGCTAATATGAAAAATTTAATAGCTATTGGCTGCTATTTTCTTGAAAAAAAAACCCACATGATAAATATATAAAAAATAGAATAAAAGTCCCAATGTTGTCTGCTCTAAATTTTATTTGCTTGACTTGCACGTTTACCATGGAAAATTATTGTTAAAAGATGTAAAATTGACTTTAAGAAGGCAAAAGTTATTTTAGGTATTTAGTAAAATTCTTTTAGAGTCACTTTTTATAAAATCATTCATCGTATAATCTGATTTAAAAAAAAATTATATGTAAATATAATACTGAATATACTCATTTAGAATTATAAAATAAAAAAGTAACCTTATAAATAATTATTAATTTTAACTTCATAAGAGAAATAAAATTGTTTAAATCAAAATTTTTTCTTTTAAGCATATTTTTTATTTTACTTTTATTTTATGATTTCTTAAACAAATTTTCTCATATTTTAAATTTACTGTCTTTTTGATAATTTGTTATTCACATCATTATAAACAAGCATTTCTTACCAACTTTTATTCAATAATAGTTTATTATATTTGATTTCAACTTTTAAATTGTAAACACTTGTCATTTATAATTTTTTCAATATTTTAAAAGTTAGTATATTATATTTCTTTTTCTTCTATCACATTATAAATTATCAAGTCAGGTATTTGCTGTGACCCAAGCCAAGATAAAGAAATCATTTTTTTATTTTAATAAAAGATTTAGTTAATATATTAATCTAAATTATTACTCCTGGGATATTGTTTTAGACAAAAACAATATTGTATTTGTAAAATAGAAAGGTATATATCTTATCCTTAATAAGAACATATGTAAATTTAGATCTCATGCCATTCTGAGTATTATTAGTCTATTCCTTTTGTTGCGCTCTCCTATTCTATTAACAAAATCCTCAATTCTTATCTGTCAAAATAAAATCTTTGCAAACAAAAATGTATTATCCAAAAATTAACTTGACTTAATTGATTTTTAAGACAGTCAATATCAAAAACTAAACATGAAATTTTTTCTGATCATATATTATATTGGTGCACCTCTTTGAGTAATATTCAAGACTTTTTGTGTATGAGAACATATAAAAGAGAAAACAAAAATTCATCTTATTTGATATTAATAATTTTCTAAAAATAGAGTATTTTCAATGAAGGAGTCCAATATTTCCAAAAAGATAAATAGTAAACATTCATATTGAAATACCACTAGACCCAATTGCATCTAAGTTATTTCTCATTTATAGTTGCTCGAATATAAAACCATGAGGTGAACCTACTGATTTAATATTTTATATTATGTTGAATTGTCAGTTTTCCAACAACTTATTTTTTAAGGTAAATATTTAAATTTTTTATATTTTAACTTTCTATTAACCCATACAAACTCGAGAAATACAATATGATTTAATAACATTATATGATTGCCATTTATTCAATATAATTATGTGAAAATATACTTATTAGTACATTTAACTTGTGACACCTAGAATGCTAGGTGTCATTTAAAAAAAATAAAAAATTAATATAATAATAATAAAGAAAATAATGATGAAGTTAGGTTTATAATATAATAATATAATAATTAAAGAGAGGGGGTTACGTTTTTGTTTTTGTTTTCGTTTGGGAAAGAGAGAAGAAGAAAGAAAGAGAAGAGAAAAGAGAGAAAGGAGATAAAAGAAAAGAAAGAGAAGAGAAAAGAGAGAAAGAAGAAGAGGAAGTGTGGAAGAAGAAGAGATTTAAGGAATTCGATTAAATTTTTGGTTTGTGTAAGTTTTAATTTCATGAATCATATTATAGGATTCAGTTTTAGAATTTTATTTAGTTAGAAAATTAGTTTGTGTGAATAGTATATTAATTTATGTCATTAATTTTATAAATAAACATTAGATTTTGAATAAATTTTTATGGTAATCAATTAATTACTGTGTTTTAGGAAGCAATGCTACAATAGGAAATCTAAGGGATCTTGAAACTTCCAGAAATTAAATTATTGACAGTAAGTGGATATTATTTTTAAATTGTTACATGTTTTCATGTTTTCATAAAATTAAATATTAATTTTATTATAATTGAATTAAATTATATTATTGTAAAATTTATTTGTGAAAGAATTTAACTGCCTTATATAAGAAATAAATTAAATTATTTATGAATTATATTTTAACTTGTGAAATTGGATTGATATGACGTGAAATTCAATTTATTTTGTGTTATTCTTGAATTACGTGAAATTGATTATTATTTGTTTTATGGCTAATTTGTTTATGAATATGTTGAATTGTGATGTGAGAAGTGAAAATTGATATTATGCGTGAAAACTTCAAACATACATGGGAGAATGAGTATTAAATGTGGAATTATGATTTGTAATTATTTAAGGCACCCTACATGTACCCATCCTACAGATATGATAATAAGTCTTTGGGGCCCATGGAAATGTATGTATATGATATGAATGAACTCCTCGGATGAGTGTACGAGGCCGTTGGATTGAGTATGAGTATGATATGATAATGGCTCCTCGAACGAGGATACGAGGCTATCGGGTTGAATATGGTATTTCCCTTGCTTGAACGATGATGTTTTTTGTCAACCATGATTTTCCTCTAGGTACTAGTTGGGTACAAGGATGATTGATTTGCTATGAGTATCGTATGATGATTAACATATGATGATTTTTTTCAATTATATGAATGACTAACGATGATTAATATATATTTATGTAAGAATGATTTCTAAGTTGTACATGCAAATGTTAACATTTTATGATGATTATATTTATGATATAATTTATGATTTGATTATGAATGTTTTAAAAAAATTATTTATGAAATAGAATAAATTTATTTTTGTGCAAGATAATGTTTTATAGTTGAGGTTAAAACCACTCTACATAGCTACTTAAAAATATTTTGGACACATCATGTATAAATGTTTGTGCATATAAATATTATTTATATATGTTTTTGATGAAGCATGACGCTTCACTATATAGATGATGGAGGTCTAAGACCGTATATATATTATTATGAAATTTTATTATGTATGGATTATGGAAATGTTATTAAAAAAAGTGCATGTTTATATAGGATTCGTCTCGGATTCTAGGAAGGGTCGGGTCGAGTCCTAACATAACTAGTATTTCTTTTTATCTGAAGTTTAAACATGACTGAAATCTGAATCTTATGCATATAATCATTTTTTTACCTTAAACATATGAATATAATTGTTAAGTTATTTATTTCTATAAAACTAAAAAATTTGAAACTGGTATACGCACACATATCCTCTAAAAAAAATCTGAAACTGATATTTTAATTAGTTATTGATATATATAAATATTAAATAATAAATTAAAGATATTATTAACAAATAAAATATTTACTTTGATATTTTGACAAATAAATAGTGACACTTAATTTTTGTATCAAATTTACTTGATAATTATGTTACACATTTTATTTTTTTCATAAAAGAATGTGTAATTTATTTGTGATAGAAATTTGTCAAATCATATTTTCATATTAATTTAAATAATTATACTTCTGTAAACAATATTATATTTTATCGAATTTTAAAGAAAATAATTATGTTGTGCTAAATATTATTAATAAGACATGATCATTATTTTTGATAAATTATATTTTTATTAAAAATTTAAAAAATATTGAAATTGATTATCTCATTTATTCAAACATTAATAGAAATATATTATGAACTTAAATGCTTTTTTTTTAACAAAATAATAAAGATTTGCCATCAACTAAATGTTCGAACTTGCCCATGAATATAATAAAGTGAGAATAAATAAGTAGTTTATTGTAGATATGAAAAATGAGCAAGTCCGTCCACGAAAATTAAGCCCACGTGACTTTTAGACAAAGAAAGCAAAGCTCCTACAATAAAATAAATATATTCAACTTCATCTATTGTAGAGCGATGTTACTATTGTTCTATATATTAGCCGACCCGTTAGAAAGTAGCTTAAACACTACCCATAAGCCTATATAGGTTGCACAAGGCTATGTATAGTAGACTCAAATAGTTCATAATATTGGTAATGAATGAATAATAGATGATAATGACACTTAATTTTTATATTAAATTTACTTGATAATTATGTGACGCATTTTATTTTTTTCATAATTTGTGACATAAACTTGACACAAAAAAAAATGTCATTTATTTGCGATATATATTTATCAATCATGTTTTCATATTAATTGAAATAATTATATTTCTATAAACAATATTATATTTTATCAAATTTTAAAGACTAATTATTTTGTGCTAAATAAATATTGTTAATAAGACATGATCATCATTTTTGATAAATTAGATTTTTATTAAAAAAATTTAAATATTGAAATAGATTAGCATATTTAATCGAACATTAATTATGAGCTTAAATGCTTTTTTTTTAATCAAAACAATAAACATTTGTCATCAACTAAATGTCATGCTTTGATCTTGCCCGTGAGTATAATACAATGAGAATAAATAACTAGTTTATTGTAGATGTGGCAAATGAGCATGCCTATCCACAAAAATTAAACCCATGTGACTTTCAGAGAAAACCAACAAAGCTCACACAATAAAATAAATAAATCCAACTTATCTAGTATAAATCAATGTTACTATTATTCTATATACCAGTCTAGCCCATTAGAAGGTAGTTTCAACATTACCAATAAGTCTATATAGGTTGTGCAAGGCCAAGAATAATAGACTCAAATAGTTCATAAACTTACTAATAAATAATAATTATATATCGTATTTGTGAGTTGAACAATAAGCCCAAAAGTAGACAACACAACTCTACTCGTAAATTGGCTTTATTTCACCGAATTAGCTATTTACTCCTGCGATACCCCTAGGATTGAAGCTTGCAATGCATATTCTAATCATTTTTCTATTTGACATGTAAAATTACAAAATACAACCACATGCACTGTAAAAACTTGCATCTATTTATATGTCAAATGAGACCAATATTAATTATAATAAAGTACTAATAGATATTTACATATAAGAGATCATAGTATAACAAATGTTTATTTCAAAATAAACCATAACCAAAACAATCTCGTAAAAAGTTTGAACATAGCTATATAATGTAAAACATTTCTAAAGAAAAATCTTTTGTGAAAAATGAATTATTAATGGATGTAACACTAGATCCTTTTGATATGTTTTAGTCCATCCGCAAATATAAACTTGAAGATCATACCATAGTCAAGTTTGGTTGTAGCCTAATTAGACTCTAAACCAAAGTCGAACAGGAAGACTGGATCATAATTTGTCACCAAGATTCATGGACAATTGATAAACTTTTTTGAACCAAGTTCTAGCCAATTTTCTTGTGAATAAATAATCACCAATAGAACATCCACAACATCTTGTCCAATAATAGTAAAAATCTCCACAGGTCCTTGACCATTAGGGTTGGGTTCGGGGAATATTATTCATCTCCCAATTGAAAACAGGTCGGGAATAGGGATAAGGTGTATTAACTAATAATAAATAATTAAATAAGGTGTATTGTTTTTATTTCAATCAATCAAGTCCTTCATAAAAGTTTATAATTTTATTATTTAGTCAATTAAGTCTTATAATATAATTATATTTTCCTAAAATTTTAAATTCTTAATTACATATATAAAAAATTCTAGACTAAAGAAAACCCCCGTTTATCTTACAATTTTCCTCAAAATATTGTTTTAAAAAATTATCAAAAATTAAAATCTTTAAGATAGATTTAATATAATTTTTTCAATTCTATTTAAAATTATATTATAATCAATTACCACACTTTTTTGTTTTCTATCTATATAAGTTAATAGAAAAATTATAATAAATTATTAATTAAATTTGATATTTTATTTTAACAAAATTATTATTAGTTATAATATTTTATATAAATTGTCTCAGTTAGGTTGATGATTATTGTTAATTATTTATTTGTATCAATTAACTTATGAAAAAATTAGACATTTATTTTATTATATTTTTTTACATGAAGTGATGAATTTTTATTAACATACTTTTTATTACTAAGAATTTTATATTTTTGTATAAATAATTTTGTAATATATAATAATTTAGATATAATACGTATAATTATCTATATATATTTAAATTATCAACATATTGTTGAATAATAATAATTATATGTAAAAATTAAAAAAAATTATTTTAAAAGAAAATAATTAATCATTTAAATGAAAATTAATGTTTTAATTATTCCCACTACCTCCATTCCATTCAATAGTCCAACCACTGCATTGTAAGCTCAAATCATCAACAGAAGTACCAACAACTAAAATCTTTTAAGCTGTCTTTGAGAAAGGTAATAGATGTTATTTTGATAATTTTTTATTTTTAAGTAGGACAAGTGTTTTCCTCTCCATTTCTCTTGCTAGTTCTCCATGTTCCTACTCATTTATTATAGTATATATAAAGATGTGATTGAGTATATGTTGATGCAATGATAAGAAGATTCCATTTTACAAAATACAGAATTATTTATGATTCATACATATGGCCAATAATTTATAAAGTACCTTACAATCAAGCTTGCCAAAAAAATTGTTATCAGCTAATAGATCTTCATGGCATCATAAGTGGCACTAACTCTTTCAATCTGGACTATCTGTTTAATCTTTTTGGCAATAGTCATTTTGTTCAGCAAGTCCTTAATCCTAGCTTCCACTGGTTGTTTAGGATTTTGTTCTTTTGAGTTTGCTATAGTCTTCTTCACAATAATGGCGACAATTAGTGAGACAAAGCAACACAAATATAGAATTCCCACCAAGGGAATCAATTTTCTTGCCCTATTCTTCATATTCTAATATTCCAGCCTAAACGGTCAAACATACATGGGACAAAAAGCCTTTTGCCTTATGGGACGTGATGTTATGCACATCATTACAAACAAGCATTTCATACCAACTTTTATTCAATAATAGTTTATTATATTTTATTTCAATTTTTAAATTGTAAACACTTGTCATTTATAATTTTTTTCAATATTTTAAAAATTAGTATATTATATTTCTTTTTCTTGTGCATATTATAAATTATCAAGTCAGGTATTTGCTGTAACCCAAGCTAAGATAAAGAAATCATTTTTTTATTTAAATAAAACAATTTAGTTAATAAATTAATTTAAATTATTACTCCTAGGACATTGTTTTAGACAAAAATATTGGATTTATAAAATAAAAAGATATATATCTTATCCTTAATAAGAATATATGTAAATTTAGATCTCATGCCATTTTGAGTATTGTTAATCTATTCCTTTTGTTGCGCTCTCCTATTTTATTAACAAAATCCTCAATTCTTATCTGTCAAAATAAAAAATTTGCAAACAAAAATGTATTATCCAAAAATTAACCTGACTTTATTGATTTTTAAGACAGTCAATATCAAAAACTAAACATGAAATTTTTTCTAATCATATATTATATTAGTGCACCTCTTTGAGTAATATTCAAGACTTTTTGTGTATGATAACATATAAAAGAGAAAAAAAAATTCATCTTATTTGATATTAATAATTTTCTAAAAGTAGAGTGTTTTCAATGAAGGAGTCCAATATTTCCAAAAAGATAAATAATAAACACTCATATTGAAATATCACTAGACCCAATTGCATCTAAGTTATTTCTCATTTACAATTGCTCAAATACAAATCCATGAGGTGAACCTATTGATTTAATATTTAATATTATGTTGAATTGTCAGTTTTTCAACAACTTAAGTTTGAAGGTAAATATTTAAATATTTTATATTTTAGCTATTTATTAACCCATACAAACTCCATAAATACAATATGATTTAATAACATTATATGAATCCCATTTATTCAATATAATTATGTGAAAATATACTTATTAGATATTTAACTAGTGTTTTTTTTTTCTGAAGTCTAAAGATGACTGAAATATGAATATGATTCATATATTTATTTATTTTTACCTTAAACATATGAATATAATTGTTAAGTTATTTATTTCTATAAAAATAAAAAATTTGACACTAGTTGCTAACACATATCCTCTAAAAAATTTGAAACTGATATTGTAATTAATTATTAATATATATTAATATTAAATAATAAATTAAAAATATTATTAATAAATAAAATATTTAATTTGTTCAGACATTTGATTATTTAAATTTAATTAGATTAAAATATTTTATTGATATAATATTTAATTAATGTAGTATATTTAAATGTTATATTATTATTCAAATTAATAGTTATATATATTATTGTAATAAAAAATTAATAAATTACATTAATAAAATATTTTAATGTAATTAAATATAAATTTAAATTTGAATAATCAAATGTCTGAATAAATTAAATATTTTATTTATTAATAATATCTTTAATTTATTATTTAATATTTATATATATATCAATAACTAATTAAAATATCAGTTTCAGATTATTTAGAGTACATGTGTTAGCATACCAGTTTCAAATTTTTTATTTTTATAAAAATAAATAACTTAACAATTATATTCATATGTTTAAGGTTAAAAAAAATAAAAAATATATGAATCAGATTCAGATTTCAGTCATGTTTAGACTTCTAGTTAAATGTACTAATAAGTATATTTTCATATAATTATATTGAATAAATGGCAATCATATAATGTTATTAAATCATATTGTATTTATCGAGTTTGTATGGGTTAGTAAATAGTTAAAATATAAAAAATTTAAATATTTACCTTCAAACTTAAGTTGTTGAAAAACTGACAATTCAACATAATATTAAATATTAAATTAGTAGGTTGTCCTCATGGTTTTATATTCGAGCAACTGTAAATGAGAAAAAAATTAGATGCAATTGGGTATAGTGATATTTCAATATTAATCTTTAATTACAATAAAAATTATTATAAATGATTATTTGTAAGGAAATAATTAGTTAGAAATTTAACCTAGTTAAAAATTGTGAGGGCCCGGAAATTTTTTAGCCCATCTGGTTTACTGTCACCATATTTTTTTTTTATTTAGACAAATAAATACCTATAAATTAATTTTATTATCATTAACTTTATTGTCATTTTGTGCCACCAACTCCAAGTCAAATTATGCTCAGAAGCCGAAAATAAAAGGCTTAATCAATTCCATTATGCAAATGGCCAATATCAGTTCACGGCCGGCTTAATCGATTCGAAATCAGTTTACAGAAAATTCATTTGCAATTTGCAAAAGATTTATGTATAGACTTCATCCATTCGATCGAGTCACAAGTCTTATCATAGAAATTCATTCGCTGTTTATAGTGTTGTTTCTTCTTTCTATCCACTTGCGTCTTCTGCTGCTCCATCTTCTTCTTGGCATCTCTCAACGCAGTAGTATCCCCATTGGCGAGGGACTCACCGGTGACTTCTTCATCAGCCAAGACGTCAGAGCAATTCGCTATTGCTAGAGCCATATATGATATATTGAAGATGCCTTTCTTTGACACAAAAGTAAAGTAGGAGACAGAGAGACTTATGCTTGAGATTCGCAACCCACAGTTAAGATAGAGAGACACGGGACAGGACTAGCTTTTCGACATCTGAAAAGGAATGGGATTTCAAAATTTCTTCCCAATAAGAATTGTTGCATCTCACCTTTTTTTTTTCAATTTCTATTCTCTTAAAATTATCATATTATTATTATTATTGTTATTATTATTATTATTATTATTATTATTATTATTATTATCTGCGGATGCTTAATGTAACAATATTTAATCTCGTGAGACGCTTAATTGATCCACGTGTCCTTTGCGAGGCAATAGAAACTCTAAGAAAATATTTTGCAAACGAAAACTTTTTACAAGATTTTATTAAATATGATGACAAGCAAGACAAAGTAAAGATTCATTGATTTCTACAAGAATCTTTACAAACTAAACATCTTAACAATTTATTGCAAGTGTAAATATATTTAATATTTTCTATTATCTGTCAATATGGGCTTGATTAATTTCATTATCACCCCATATATATTATTAAAATAATTATTATAATAAGCTATGACACTTGTTCAGCAGCGAACTCTGAGATCTTGTTTACAACGCACTTGTAAAAATTTAAGCTGTAGCAATTGGACTTGTTTCCAGTGCTTTCATTGCTTCAAATCTTGGTTCCTTGGCCTGGAATTTGAGTGCAGCATAGAGTTTCATGTAGTCTTCGAAAACAAATTTTGGGTAAACCTGTTTCTTCTCCTCTGCTTCTTTTTCCAGCAATGCTGGTGCTGGGAAAATAACAGCATCACTTCCAGGATTGTAGAACGAAGCTATCGACATCCTGCCGTCGCCGTTAGTCTGAGCAATCACTCTGTGCTCCACACTCTTGTATTTTCCATTCGTGATAACCTGTAAATGAATTGTAATTTGTTACATCTCGGAGTATAACTTGAAACTAAAAGAAATAAGAGGTGATGTGATCGTGATCAGGTGATGTCATGTACCTCAAGTTGGTCACCGAGGTTGACAACAATGGAGTGGCGCATTGGGGGAACATCAATCCATTGGCCATCTTTGAGAAGCTGGAGGCCGCTGACCCTGTCGTCCTGGAAGAGCAAGATGATGCCGCCGGCGTCGGTGTGAGCCCGGAGACCTTTGATCAAATCAGGCTTGGGGCATGGTGGGTAGTTGCTAACTTTGGTGCCAAAGTTTGGTCCTTTCGAACCGTAAAACACCTTTTTCAGATAGCCTTTCTCTAATCCGAGATTCTCGCACAACAAATCCAGGAGTTCCTCTGCTAATTTCTCCAACTTCAATGCAAACTCCTTCATCACCTTCCTGTATTCATCATCGAGATCTGGGATTTCGTTGATGTTTGACTGAGGAAGATGGCGTACGAAGAAAGTGCTTTCCCAGTCCATGTCATTGATCTCAGTTTCAACACCTTCCAGGGCCCTGCTTGCAACGAGCTCCTTAAACCTTTGCTGCATGCATTTTCTGTAATGCTCTTTTGTCAATCTCTCAACTGTGTCCATCAGCTCTGGTGAAATCTCGTGATTCACCAACTGCACAAACCGATATACACAACAAAATCAGAACATGTAAAACGGAAATTAACAAATTTACAAGAAATTAAGGAATAAGAACTTAATTATTCTGATATACCTCAAAGAAACCCCAGTTTTCACAGGCATCTTTGATTTTCTCCAAGATGGCTGATCTCTCAGAACCATTGATGTTCTCCAAGCTGATAACTGGGAAGTTCTCCATTTCTCTTTGTTTCTGAAAACTTTATTGCTCTCTCAGAAATATTAAGCAAGCTGGTGGATGTGTGGGTGAGGTTGTGTGCTTGTTGATGTGGAAAGAGTGGAGGTTGGCACGGTATTTATAGGGAGTTCAAGGCATTAATGAGGACACAAATAATTGCAAAACGTGGTAAGAAGTGGGGTTAGAGAATTCAACTCCAATAATATTTGTTCAAATCAGTAAATAAAAAATAGAAGTTATAAAAATAATTCAGACATTTTGGCCAAATTTTTTATAAAAATTGACGGGTCGCCTTGCCTTGATGCACTATCCATCTTCAAAGTTCCACCAGACACTGTACACATGGTGGAATTGGACCCACTTTGATGGCTATTTCTTAAGTTTCAAGACAAATTTGACTAGTCTCTTAAATCTGTTTGGCTGTTCTAAATATTAGTGGAAGTTGCTCAGTAGCTGCACCCCCACCCCCATATGTCCTAATATAAGTATTTCATTTTTCATTTTTAAGTCATACTGTGCTGTGCTGTGATAAACAAGAACCGTCAATTTGTTCCAACCCTATCCTATTCCTAATTTTGCAATAAAAGAAATTAAATATAACTTGGGTCCCGATCGAGGCCTTGTTCTATTTTCGAATTATTATCAAATGTCACACGTATGTATGTATGTATGATTAATCTATTGTTTAATGTAATGATATTGTGTTTAGCTGCTATTAATCCAATTCTTACTTTCTTGAAATACACTTGCCCGAAATTATCAGCAAAAAGTTCTTCAACACATCAAATGTTATTTATTCAGATCGATCATCCGTGTTTGCGTCTAATTACGTTTACACCCTTTACCCTATTTGGGAAAATCATCAGTATTCTAAACACACGATTGAAATAATTTAATGGGTTAAAACAGATAAGTATTCAACTTATCCATGTCGGCTTATGGAATAATAACATTACGGTCTTTAAACTTTTATACGTTTTCACATAAGTTGGGTTGAAACTAAATATTTTTAAAATATTTTAAAAAATTAAGCGTAAATTAAATATTTTAAAAATATTTTGAAGGTAATATGAAATTAATTTTTTTTCTTAAAAAATTAACATGGTTGTTTAATCCGAGAATGAAAGAGACAAAGGGGTATTTTGGTAAGTTCCAGAATGAAATGTAGAAGGCCGATAAAGATGATAAAAATGGGTCGCCAACGTGGGGCCAATAAAGATCATGAGGCGGGGGAGGGGGTGAAAAGCATTTTTTTTATTTTCTTTTAGTTTTAGCCTTTAGGAATTTAAATAAATAAATAAATAAGGGTCAGGATTGGTCTTTTCTTTTTACATAAAATCTAACATCAAAATACATATCATTGGATTTAAAAATATTTAACGGTTGAGATTGTATTTAATAGTATATTAATTATGGATGCATTAATTATGTATTAAATACATGGTCAAATGCAATATCAGTCGTTGGATATGTTTAGATTCAACTACTTATATTTGTATAAAAATAATGGGTCATTGATCCTGCCCCAATAAATAATTGCTAGTTTGAAGGTTATTCCTAACAAAAATATGAATTTGTCTTGCACCCAAGTGTGTATGCGTGTAAATTTCAAGGGTGAGCTATAATAATAGAGTTTTAATGTAATGCTAGTAAATATAATTATATTAAAAATAATTATTAATATTTTTTTTATATAAAAAAGGTGATTAAGTTTAACAAAGAGTTTAAATAAATATAATTACAATGATCTAACTTGTTTTCTTTTAATTTTTAATATAATAATAAGTGATTAGGTAATAAAAGTTTATATACATATAATTATAAAAAATAGTGCTCATAGTTTAATATAATAATAAGTTTAGTAGTTATCTTGTGCATCAATATTGATCAATTAATGTGCTACAATCACATTATATAACAATAATAATAATAATGAATTGGCATGAAAGGAAACATGTCTATGACACAATCTTTATGCATGTTTAGTACTGTTGAGATAGTTAATATTTCAAACATGTCAATATCGACATTGCGTGTTTATTTTCAAATGTAAATTTAGTTTTTATAGATAATACGAAATTTTTTAAAGTTATGGCTGCTCTAAAAATCCCACATGATAAATAAAAAAAATGAAATAAAAGTCCCATTGTTGTCTGCTCTATATTTTCCTTGCTTAACTTGCACGTTTACTAATGAAGCTTTTGGTCTAAGAAAGAATTTCTAAATGACAATTCATGAGATATTTGTAAGAGGCTGCTTTTGGAATTTATTTTCAGATTTAATTTTTAAATCACACGTGAAATTAAGTAGTATATTTAAGTAAATATTATCTATAACTTTTAAATTATAAATGACTTTTTACAAAAAATTTGAGTTTTATTATTTTTATTTTTAATTAATTTTACTGTAGAAATTTAAAAAAAAAAACTCAAAAGAAATAACATTATACGTTTGCCTTCAATATATATGTGAATTTATATAATTTTTATACTTAGTATTACTGCAAAATTCACTTGCCATGACTGATCCTTCTTAGAATTATTGCCACCATATTTTTTTATTTATTTAGACAAACAAGTACCTATAAATTAATATCATTGTCATTTTTCACTTTTTTACTTTTTTTACTTTTTTTTCACTTTTCATATTTCATATCATGAGATGCTTAATTGATGCATGTCTCCCTTGAAACTTGCTATCATCTAATTTTTCCATCAAGTACCATTGATCTCTCATTGTTATTTAAATTTATAACCAATCAATCTTTATTTCATTAAAAATTGTTGAATAGATCAACAAACCAGCAATATCAATGATCAAGATTTCCTAATAATATATGGATGAATAATCAATTTATTAAAGATATATAGAAGAAATCACTTGCAGGAGGTAGAGGCATTATAGGCTTGGACTATAAATAGATGATATTTTTGGTATACATTTCACACACCTTAAGTCTAACTTACTCCTCCACTCTACTGTATTAAATGCAAATTTAAAAACAAAAAATTCTCTTTCCATAATTGGCGTGAGAGAAATCTATCCTTTGAAGACAAATTGATAAAATTGATTTATGTTAAAATATGTATTATGGGATACTTCTGAAATCTTGGTGCTGCTCTTTTAATTTATAATTTTATTATTATATTATTAATTACCAAATTAGAAATTTAAAAAAAAAGTATTTACTAAACAATATATTTAACTTTTTAAAAATTGAGTTGAAGTATAGTAATTATAATCAGGCAATAATTGTCTCTTTAGTGTAATTTATTTAATAATTTTCAATATTAGTATTAAATATAATTATGTTTTATAAAAAATATCTCTGTTTTTCTTTAACATTTCAAAATATTTTTCTAATGATCAATGAATAACACGCCAGATATTTCTTTTTGCTAAAGTGACCGAAAGCAAAGGCACATTGAAACTTTGTTATTAAGCTTTAATTGAATTATCATTTTCAATAACTAACATTAGAATCTTATCATGATTCAGTTGGCCGTCTGCTTTTCTAGCTTATGGCAAAAGTCGCCTAAAGACAGTATTTTTATTGGCTATTTAAATTTTAATTAAATTTCCCATAAAATAAATAAAAAAAACTTTGTCAAGAATTTGCAACTTGCTGTTAATAAGGATGGAAAAGAACAAGTCAATAGGCTGGATTGCTTCGATGATTTTATTCCATTTGTTTATTCGATAACTTGCCTCGTCAATAAACTACTTATTAATACCATTTTTCATTGGTGGAGCTCGATGCTTTATCTAATGTGGCTGCACATCATAATCACCTAGAATTAGAATCATCTCTTCTTTTATTTTGATATATTGATATATCTAAAATGAAAATGACTTATTTGCTTTGCTTCTTCCTACGGTTTTGGATAATTCAATAGATATGGTTATAAGGTCTTTTTCTCTTTCTTACATCCGCATTTTGTTTCGACTTTTTTATTGCATGACAAGCCGAAAGAATCGAAAAACTGACATGTTTTGCCTTAAAAATAGTTCCGGAAAGACATGTTTATTGGTCTACAAACAAATGTAAAAGAAAAAATCTTCACGTGCAGGTTCCAAATGGTGGCATATCTTCAACAAATATGGTGGTTTGAAGCGATTGGAGAAATAGAATTTGAGTTTCCACCAGGGACCTACAGCTTATTCTTCAGACTCCAGCTAGGCAAAGCCTCGAAAAGATTTGGCGGACGTGTCTGTAACCTGGAACAAGTTCATGGCTGGGACATTAAACCTGTCAGGTTCCAGCTTTCAACATCAAATGGGCAGAAAGCCTTATCCGAATGCTGTTTGTATGAACCTGGAAACTGGGTTCTCTATCATGTTGGAGATTTTGTCGTCGAGCATCCTCACACCCCCGCCAAGGTCAAGTTCTCGATGATGCAGATCGATTGTACGCATACAAAAGGTGGTCTCTGTGTAGATTCTGTGTTGATATATTCTAGTGAATTTAGGGAGATATTAAAGCAAGTTTATTAAGTGATCTTGTACGCAGGCATAAATATAGTTTGAGAATTGAGATTGCACGTGTTAGAGAGTCTAGGCAATGTTAAACACTGTTAGAAAAAATATTGCAAACGGGAAATTTACTAGATTTTATTCAATTTGATGACTATCAGGACAAATTAAAGATTTATTGCTTTCTACGAGAAATCTTTACAAACTAAACATCTTAATTAATTTGTCGATTCCATCTTTTGTTGAACCTGAAAGAACAGAAATTCAATTAAGCAAATTAATTAAGAGTTGGGATTAATTTATCAAATAGAATTATAGATCGAGAGCAGAGGGCAGGATGGAATTGAGATTTAATTTATTATATATATATATACGTACCACCACAGGTGGAGGAAAGACATTGAAGATTGCATGTCTTGAATTTGATTTTAGTGTCGTCCAAGCAGGGCGGAGCTAGAGCTGAGTAATTGGAGGCTAAAATTAAAGAGTATATTAACGACTTTTTAAATTATAAGAATCAAATTATATATAAATATAAAAATTCTGTCTAAAATATGAATATTTTAATAAAAAATCTAAAAACAAATTGTGAGGTCTAAGAGGTCAGGGTCCTCTCAGACCCTAATGGCGCTCCGCCTCTTGTCCAACGAAGCTGCTGCCATTTTGCATTCATTTAAGCACACACGCATACATCCAAAATTTGATCTCCTACAAGCCGCAGCACAGTCTACGCCACAAGCACCGAAACCTGAAGACTCCCCAACAAGTAGCCCCAGCACCACCAGAACCATCAAAATTAATGTGTTAACTTTGCTAATTTTCTCCATTTTCTTTGCCTTAATTTCTATATATGCAAGAACAAGACAAGATATGTGAAACAAATTAAGGGTATGATTAATTAGTTCCCCGCTGATAGGGGTTCATATAGGACTTCAATTCATGGTTTTCTGGAGAGTAAGCTTCGAAAACCAAGATTACTTTTTTTTTCCTTAAATATATTTAAATTTAATTATTGGATAGGATATATGTTACTGATAAGACACTGAAGATGCCTTTATCAATTAGGTATATGCTAAATAATAATATGTATAAATTATGTAACTGTTTGCTATCTATCTCTTCTTAACTCATTTTATAAAATGTGCTTTAAAAAAGATTATCCAATAAAAGTTAATTGAATTTGAAAAATAAGAAGATATAGGATAATATATGTTTTGAAATGTAAAGCAGTCCTTGATCTTGATGTAAGCCAAATTCGAATATCAAATCTGTTTTTCTTTTATAAAAATATTATTTGAAAAGTAAACCTCATGTTCTTTAATGTGCGGTAATAAGCTTTCTGGATCCATTCCCATATGCTTAGGTAATCTTACCTCTTTAAGGGTACTCTTATTGAGCTCCAATGAGTTAAGTGCTGTTATATATACCCTCAACTTTCTGGAACATTAAAGACATTTTGGTCTTTAACTTTTGATCAAATTCTCTGAAAGGAACTCTTCCTTTGAACATTAGAAATTTGAAGGTTGTGGTATCGATGGATTTATCATGGAATTCTTTATCGGGTTATATCCCAACCACAATTGGAGGCCTAAGAAATCTAGCAAATCTCTCCTCGGCATATAATAAATTGCAAGGCCCGATTCCAGCATCATTTGTCCAATAATAATATCTCTCTGGGGCTATTCCGGTATCTTTGGGAAAACTTTGGTACCTCAAATATCGACCGATGAATGACCAAAGCGTACAAAACCTAATCTGGTGGGGACCTTGGAGGAGTGCTTATATTCTAAAAAATGCATTTTAAACATTTTCCAGAGGTTGAATGTAATGATAGATGTTGAGTAAGTCAGTTATTTGTGACTTCTGGTATATCTAAAGATCTTACTCAACTTGTGTGGAGCAAAGGTGCGTTATGGGCTCTATAATCAATGATTGTGACTGTCATGTATTACTAACTTACAAAGCATCTGCATTGAGGGGTAATCTCATGGATCCTTTGTTGTCTTCCCCACTAAGCATGGCGAAACTTGCATTACTTACTGCGTGTTAATTCAAAATCCTATTGCTTTGATCTATGTTCTATAGAACAGTTGTTGAGCCATCAAAATTTCTGCCGGGCTCAAAATTGATTCATCCGATGTGCTATTACTTTACTGAAGATTTAGCAAATAAAGAAAGATTTGGTTAGAATCTGTTGTCTCTAGTGATTGATAATTTGATTCTGTCTTCTTGTTGTAGAATTAATTATACACAATGAGAATATATTATTTTTATTTTCATTTGGTACTTGAGCGTATATATGACCTTATTCTTTGATATCCTTCTTCACAGGCTACAGGTGAAAGAGCGCATTATTTTTCAGAAGACAAGCAAAAGATAGGTCTAGATACAAATTTAGTCACATGTGAATTGTATAATTTATAAAAATGTAAGATGGAGTGTCAGCTGTTACTGATGGCAACATCCTGAAGATGCAATGTATGTTACCACACATTAGGATTTGTAGAAAAAGATGGAAAAGGCCCGTTTTATTTGAAAATGATGCCCAACTTTTGTTTTCATGTTTGGAACTCGTAATGGAGTATTATTATAATAGTTTGGGACTTTTCAGGACGACTTGGTTTGGTGCACATGTTTTGTAATAATAATAATAATAAAAAAGTGGCAGCTCTTCTTTGCTTTTACCTTGCCTAAATAGAAGTATAGACTATATAGACTCGTCCTTTTTCAGCAGCATGCGACACACTATAATTGTTGTTATGCTTCTCACATTATGCTGGCACGCCAGTGAATGATATTTTATCATTTTTCTCAAACCACATCAAGTTTATTAGTTTCCACCCTCATTAGCAATGTAAATTATTATAAATTTATAATTGAATTTCTACACGGTTTATTTTTCGGCCAAAATGTTATACTAATTTTTTGACAAATGAGCCCTTTTTATACTTGGTGGCGCCAACTCCAATGCACTACTCGAAATAGTAATATTTGTATTATATATAAAGAGTTTATGTTATTATTTAAAATAATCTTTCATTGAATAAAATATTTCCCTTTGATTTTTCCTTAATGGGATTATTATTTTGACACTCGTATTTTGAGCCGTTAGAGTTAGAACGACATCTAATCCCGTTTGTTAAAACGTTTATCTAATACACTGCGTCAAAAAACCGAACGAGATTCGGCGTTCGACAAGGTGTTTCATCCACCCCCGCTATCCCGCCTGCGTCACACATCAAGTTTATTAGTTTCCACCCTCATAAGCAATGTAAATTATTATAAATTTATAATTGAATTTCTACACGGTTTTATTTTTCGGCCAAAATGTTCTACTAATTTTTTGACAAATGAGCCCTTTGTATACTTGGTGGCGCCAACTCCAATGCACTACTCGAAACAGTAATGTTTGTATCAATGCCACAATATTATTATTATTATTATTATTATTATAAAAGCAAGATGAATATCAGATTTTGTTAAAAATTTTAATTAATATTTATATTTATTTTCTGCAATAGTTATTATAATATTTTCTTACAAAACCTAATCTGGTGGGGGACGCGATTGAACCGTACTTTCTAAAGAGAGAAAAACATGCCTCATCGGTCGACATTCATCTGCTTTGGAATATCTCCGCTTTGGTCATTCTACTCCCGTAGTTCATTGTGATATAAAGCCCAGCAAGGTACTATTAGACAAAAATATGGTTGCTCATTTGAGTGATTTCGGCATTGCAAAACTCTTATCTGGAGAAGATCAGTCGATGACTCAAACACAAACACTGGCCACAATAGCATATATGGCACCGGGTATGTTTTATTTTATTTTATTTTAAACTTTGTACAAATTTTTGGCTTTTTGTTATTTACTAGTCAAAATATTGCTGATGATTTAGCTAATTTGAAACTCCTGTGATTCATCGAGTATGGAATACAAGGACAGGTATCGGCAACAGGCGATGTTTACAGCTATGGAATTATGTTAACTGAAACATTTACCAAGAAGAAACCCACAGACAAATGTATAAAAAAGATTATTAGAATAACGCCCAGAATGATGGAATAAAAAGGTTGAATGATCTTAAACATTTTTCCAATCGTTTTGTTTCCGCAGCTTCCTAGAAATTATGCTTTCATTATTTATACTAATTAGCCCATGTCTGTCCTTTCATCAGCGAATGAACAACACATGTCAGCCTATGTTCTCTGATGGAGACAAATCGTTCTCTCAGTATTATTATAGTTTTCTTAATCCATTGTTTGGTTATGGCAGCAGCGGACGACATTACCACATACCAAGATGCTGTTCTAGCTTAAAAGCTATACAACACTTGATTCTAGCAATCTTTTGTTAAAAAATTGGACCTCAAGTACCTCTGTTTGTAATTGGATAGGCATCACTTGCGATGTCCGTAGCCGTAGAGTCACAGCCTTGAATATTTCTTTCTTTGGTGGTAGAGGCACCATTCTTTCTCAACTTGGAAATCTATCTTCTCTCCAAACACTCGACTTAGTCATAACCAGCTGTCCGGTACAATTCCCTACTCCATCTTCAGCATAGATACACTGAAATTAATTGATTTCAGTGATAACCAGCTCTCTGGTTCTTTCCCTTCTTTCAACGTGTCTTCATTATTAGCTATTGATTTTAGTAATAATAGACTGTCTGGTGAATTCCTTCTTTGGAATATCTTTTTTTGAGCGGAAACAACTTTCATGGTGAAATACCATCCACTTTATCAGAGTGCAAAAATTTGCAGGATCTATTCTTGTCATTCAATTCTTTCTCAGGAGCCATACCTAAAGAAATCGGCAACTTGACCAAGCTTCAGGAGCTATATCTCCAAGGTATGATCATAGACTTTATCTACATAATATTTTACTCACAAATTAAATTTTAGCTTAATATTTTTTTACTTTAGATTTCAATCACTGAATTGCATAAATAAATAGATGGAAATTTGGGTTTGAATTAAGGTCAAAATATTAAAAGATGCTCACATATATATATATATATATATATATGTGTGTGTTGTGTGTATTCTTTAAGGAATAAGCCTCAGCGAAGAGAGGCAAATGCATTAAAGGAAAAGAAAAGTACATCAATCAGCCAAAAATGTAAAATTATACTTATATATATACACAGTAGACATGAAAATATATATTGGATTACTCTTTCTCTATGAATAATTAATACTATATATATTCCTAGTAATTATCTCAATATTTTCATTCCAATTGAAGTAATATAATTTATTGATTGACAAATTCCACAAAAGCTGGGTAATCTTGGAGAATTGGAGATGCTGTCATTATCAAATAATTTGTTAACAGGAATCATTCCGTCAGTTATATTCAATCTTTCTTCTCTATCAGCTGGTATGAATTTTTCAAACAATAGTCTTACCTGGTAGGTTCCCTGATGACATGTGTCAACGTCTTCCTGGTCTTAAAGGATTATATGTCTGGTAATAAGTTCACTGGTACATCCTGCGCAATTTGTGGCAATGTAGGGAGCTTATTCATATTTCATTGTCATATAATGAATTTAGTTTACGTATACCAAGCGATATTGGAAACTTGACCTCGGTGAAAATGCTATTTCTTGGTGCCAATAACTTGATAGCGATATGCCCCTGCAACCACTACTCCATTGTATCTCATTAATTTTCTATAATTTATTATCTAAGTTGCGCGTGCATAAATATGAAAAAATGCCCAGTACCCCTTCTTTTAGGTCTAATATCTCATTATCTTCTTAAATTTTAATTAATACATCACCATCTCCTTATTAAATAATCAAAATTAACATTTAATCACACTAGAATAGTGATGGCAAAATCTTCTACGAGTTTAAGATTCATGGGGATCCACTTTAAATGGGGTAAAATTGGGATGATATAATGAGGAGTGGGGCAAAAAATGGGGGGAGATTAATCCCTGTATTATTAATGGAGTGGGAACGGTTTAATACTCTCCACCTCATCCTTGTCTCAGTCCTCCTCATATATATATAATAAAATATTATAATATTTTATTTTTAAAATATATATATATATTTACAGACAATATTTAATTAAAAAAATTTATAATTCATAATTTTTTATCCTATCAAATAATGAAGTTTATATTTTTAATATAATTATCGCATATAAATAAAATAATAATATATTAATAAAATTTTTAGTTAGTATTTAGTATAAATAAATACGAAAATAGGAAAAATAACTAGAGATAGGGAATGTATTTCTTATATGGGGATTCTCCTAAGGATGGGCATGATTCGATTCGGTTCAAGTTTTTGAAAACGCAGACTAGAACTAAAAATTTTGGATTGCTAAATTTTGAGACCGGATTGGACCGGATCAGATCAATTATAAAAGAACTTAGAATAAAATCAAATTGATCGGTTTAGTTTTTAGGTCGGTTCGATTTTTAAATTAAATTATTATTATTTTTTCTATTTTGATCTGTATTCTCCAATAAATTTAATGGGATAAGAATGAAGAATCTTCTCATGGAGAATAGGTTCCCTGTCCTCGTATCAATTCCCCATTTTATATTATTTTATAAATTAATTTTAGTAATATAATAATTTACTTAACTTAAATAAAAATATTATTAATATATCATTATATAATTATGAAGAAAAAATTATTATTATAAAATACTAAAATAATATCTTTAAATAAAAAGCAAAATAATAATGCAATATTATTATTCAATAATTAATATTAAAAGTAAAATAATAAAACAATCAATATCTCAAATTTTAATAATGTCATATAATGTTACTACTACTTCTTTCTATATTAACTCTTTTGTCTTTTTTTATACTTCACTCTTACAATATCAAATAAAAAAAGATAACAATTTTAATTTATTATTAATTTAATGAGAATTGAGATGATATTTTATGAATAGCTGTAAATAATTAAAATTATATAATAATATTTTAAATTTACTTTATCTGTATCTTTATAATATGTATAGCATTCAGTTTTTGTAAAAACATTTGAACTCAAACATAAACTTGAACCCAAACTCAATGGTAGAAACAAATTCACAAAAAATTTATTTACTTAATATTGAATAAAATAAAATTAAGTAAAATTTAGCTAAACGTGTAATTAACAATTTCACACTTTTAATTTAAGCCCATAACCAATCTGAAGCACATATCAAAGCCTCTAATATTTTAAGATGTAATCTATTACGATATAAACTTAAAAATCTACCATTAGTACTAAAAACATATTTAAATGCAATTATAGAGATAAGAGTGGCTGCATATACATTTATATATTTAAATATAATTTTAAAAATTGTAATATAAAATTATATTTAAATATATAAAATTAATTTATAAATTATAATATATTTATAATATATTTTAATGGAAAATGGGGTGGGAATGGGATGGGGAGAGTAAAACAAATCTCCATCCGATTAATAAATTGGGAATTAATTTTTTCTGATTCTCTACCATATTTTCCATAAATTCACCTGAATTTCTCTCCCGATTTACTGCAGATCCCCTTAGATTTGGGGTCCCATGAGAAATTTTATCATCCTTAAATGGGAATCAAAATTAAAAAATGAGGTAGGAAATAGGAAGGGTTTCCCCACCCCCGTCTCGTCCCGCCCTATTGTCATCCTTATATTAGCGCTAACGATAAAGGGTGACGGGGTATTAATTAAAATTTAGGGAAGTGATTGAGATATTAGGCTTAAAAACAAGGGATATCCAGCGTTTTCCCATAAATATCCTTTTTACACTTAATTTGGGACCAAATTATTGGTTAAAAAGCTAATCTTTATATAATAAAATTAATATTGCATCTTTACAGGTGAGATACATAGTGAAATAGTTAATCTTCATATTCTATAGGTTTTGGGGCTAGAAACAGAACAACAACTTAGTTCATTTACCAAGAGATATCGGAAACCTGACATCAGTCAAGCAACTTGACAGATGCTCAACTTTTAAAATACTATTTAAAGATTTATGGAATTTTTTTAGTAAACATACCTCAAGAATATAATAGGTAATCTTCATCGTCTTGAGGTTTTGCAGGTCGAACAAAACAAACTTGGTTGGTATTGTCCCAGCTACAATCTTCAAACTACCGTCTTTGAAAGTACTTCACCTTCTTAATAATACACTATCTGGAAGTCTTCCATCAAGTTTGGATATCAGGCTTCCAAATCTCGAGTCTTTACTTGGCCCTTAATAACTTTACGTGATAATTCCTAGTTTCATATTCAATGCTTCAAAGCTCTCTCTTCTAGAGTTGGGAGTGAATTCCTTCTCAGGATTTATTGCCAACTCATTTGGCATGCAATTTAAGAAACCTCTAGTGGCTCGGGTTAAGTCGTAATTGTTTGACATCTTCAACATAAGAATTGAGCTTTCTTTCCTATTTGGCAAGTTGGAAGAATTTAAGAGTCACATACTTAACAGAAAATCCGGTAAAGGGCATCCTTCCAATTTCCATGGGAAATCTTTCTATTTCTTTGGAGAAAAATTACATGCCAAATAAGTTGACAACCTAACCAAGTTGACAACCTTAAATTTAGGAGACAATAAGTTGACTAGACCAATTCTGAATACACTTGACAGACTATAGAAGCTCCAAGGTTTGGGTGTTCGAAATAATAAATTAGATGGATCAATCCCAGACGATCTTTTTCAATTGCCTACATTGTTTCAATTGCACTTGAATGGTAATAAGCTTTCCGTATCCATCCCTCCATGCTTAGGTAACCTCACAACTCTAAGGGGGCTCTTATTGGGCTCCAATGAGTTAAATTCTACTATCCCCTCTTCTTTTTGGAACCTTAAAGACGTCTTGGTTTTTGATTTTTCATCAAATTCTTTGAATGAACCCCTTTCATCATAAATTGGAAAATTGAAGGTGGTTGTAGAAATATATCTATCAGGGAATAATGTAACGGGAGATATTCCAACCACAATTGGAGGCCTTCAAAATCTAGCATTCTCTCCTCGGGATATAATAAATTGCAGGGCCCAATTCCTAAAGAATTTGGTGACTTGACTCGCTTGGAATACTTAAATTTGTCCAGTGATAATCTCTCTGGAGCAATTCTTGTGTCTTTGGAGAAACTCTTGTACCTTAAATATCTAAATCTATCTTTCAACAAACTTGAAGGAAAAAATCCCAGACGTGGACCTTTTGCAAACTTCTTGGCTAAATCATTTGTCGGAAATGATTTATTGTGTGGATCACCCAGCCTGAAAGTCTCACCATGCAAAAATAACACTAAAGGAAATAAAGAAAAAATGTGCTTCTCTTCGTGCTTGGTTTTTCATTAAGTAGGGCTTTAGTAATAGTAGTCATGCTGGCTCTCAGATTTTCATTGATCAAATGTCGCCAAAGAGCACAGCTTTGTCAAATATTGATGCTAATATATCACCACAAGCAACATGAAGAAGATTCTCATACCAAGAACTTTTACCAGCAACCGACGGATTTAATGATATCACCCTAATCGGCATAGGAAGTTTTGGTTCTGTTTACAGAGCAGGACTTAAGGATGGTACGGACGTCGCAATAAAGGTTTTTCATCAACAATGCAGAGGAGAGTTGAAGAGTACGTACTTTTGAAGTTGAATGTGAAGTAATGAGTAGAATTCACCATCGAAACCTTGTCAAGATTATCAGCAGTTATTCAAATGATGATTTTAAAGCATTGCTACCGGAATATATGCCCAATGGGAGTTTGGGGGAGTGCTTGTATTCTAAAAGATGCATTTTAGACATTTTTCAAAGGTTGAATGTAATGACGAATGTTGCATTAGCTTCGGAATATCTCCACTTTGGTCATTCAACTACCGTAGTTCATTGTGACTTGAAGCCTGGCAATGTGTTGTTAGACAAAAATATGGTTGCTCATTTAAGTGATTTTGGCATCGCAAAGCTCTTAGGCGGAGAAGATCAGTCTATGGCGCGAACACAAACTCTAGCCACAATAGGCTACATGGCACCGGGTATGCTCCACCTTTAATATTTTTTTTTTTTGTTGGAGATAAAGCTTTAAAACTTTATAATATTTATTTATTAAATTTTGTAATAATATTTGGAGTTACAAAATTTAATTCTCCTAATAAATTCCACGGAGGTTATAGTTTATTTTTTAAAGTTTAAATCAATAGTTATGGAGATTTAAGGTATTATAAGTTATAAATTTTGAAATTTTAAATTAGCCTTTAATTTTTATTTTAATGCCTAAGACTAAATACTACTATATAAAGAGTGTTATCTCTTTGTACATTACATACAATTGATATTTATTTTACTCTCTAATATTACATACACTATCTTTCTTGCAACTACGACTCTCAAAGACTTGGTATTTTCTTTTTGGTAATTCTGCTCATCAAAAGAGAGTGACTGCGAGTTAGGGTTTTATCTTGGAGTTGAAGAGATCCGTTAATACCCGTACAAGAGAAAGATTTTTTTACTTTAGGACAACGCAATGTGTGACTCCCTTTCTAAGGCCAGTTTTTCTTAATATTTTTTCTTATATTAATTTTTAATTATATTGATAATTGTTAGTTACATAATATGTTCAAAGATCAATAGAGTAAATAGTTAATTTTATATAATATTTCTAATATTTTTTTCATTTTAAACTTTCTACAAAATTAGTCATTTCTGGTGATCTTATTGTCAAAATTTTGTAACTTTGGAACTGATTTGATCTGCAGAGTATGGAATAGAAGGACAAGTATCAGTAAAATGTGATGTTTATAGTTATGGAATTGTGTTAATGGAAATATTTACCAAGAAGAAATCCACAGACGAAATATTTGCTGAAGAAATGAGCTTAAAGAGTTGGGTTAACGATTTGCTACCCATTTCAGTGATGGAAGTTGTGGAACACAAATCTGCTGAGTAGAGGAGACAAATATTTTGCTGCAAAGGAGTTATGTGCATTATCTATCTTTGGTTTGGCTATGGATTGTACAACACGATTACCTGAGAAGAGACTCAACTCAAAAGATATCGTAACTAGACTCTTCAAAATTGGAGAGACACTATTTAAAAGTATGGAAACGATAGGAATATGAAGCTATCAAAAGAAGCTACGCAATTTTCATTTTTTACTTGTTTTAACGAAAGAAGCCTACTTAATTCTGGGATTCTTTCGTTGAAAGGAAACAACCATTCACAAATCAAGCATCTAAGCTATATGGGTTTCCCAGAAAATGAAAAAAATATCTTTGGGTATTGATTTTAGACTTTTGGGACACATGATAAGATAAGTTGAAAATGTGAATGTACATTTCTCTTTCTCAATTGTTTATTTGTTCACATTATATATTATTCGTATCAAATTCTTCTTTTTCGTAATGTAATAAAGACGGAAAAAAAATAAAAGTGAAACATTAAGATAACAATTCCTTTTCTTTATTTTCTTCAAAAAAAAAAAAGTTGGAAAATGTTACATTTTGTATTTTAGCAATTCATCACATTGTGGGCAGTCTAGCAATGATGGATTAAACAAGCTTAGTTCTTAAAACGTGACTACAAAATATTGTAGTACTTAGAATCATTATTGTCTGTAATATAATTAAATAATTGCCAAAATTTTATTTGGTCTTTGTTTCAATTAATTTTTTGCAAGGCTTATCTTGGAGTTTGCATAAAAAGATAATTGCCGAATATGTATACACATAACTTCAATAATAAAATAATTAAGGAATGGGGGTGATGATAGTTGACCACACTTTGGTTTTCTATGGGTTTGGTTTTTATTTTGAATTCAGGCCCAATACTGATTTCATTGTTCCTTATTTGAAAGTGGTATTGTGGCATCTAGCTATATTAATAATAATGGAGTAAATCAATCAGAGTTATTAAGCACGACTTATATCTTTTAAAGAAATTAAAAATAATAATAATAACCACTCCGACTGACTAGACTCCAATTTAGAGTTTTTTAATCTGTAAATTTTTAATGTAATATTGACAATTTGTATATGTAATATTAAGAAAAAAAAATTAAAAAAATTAAAACATGACTTATTATATAATATTACAATGGAATAGTAGTCTAGAACAAATAGTTAAATTGCAAAATTAATTATAAAATTACCATAATTTGTTAGGATAAAATTATAACAATACTAGTTATTTTTGATAAAAAAATTTAAAAACAACTATTATTTAATTCTTTACCTTTAAATTTAAGTTTTTAAGTTCAGAGATAGTTTATTATATTATTAGAGTGAGGTTTGATCTATTAAAATCTACACAATTGTACCAATGTAATTATCGTTTAAATAATCATTTGTCATAGATTTGAAATTAAAATTTTTAATATAAAAAATTTAACTTCATATTTATGGTAAATGTTTGTTCAAATGATAATAGTGATAATACTATTACGTAAAGTTAAACAAAAATTTGAATGATATCCATAATGATTCAAATGAATAACAGTTATATACCAATGAGATGGCTGGTACTTCATAATATATTAGTCCTTATTAATAAATAATGTAAATTTATTATTTTATTCACTTTCTCGTTTAAATAAACGGTATAAATTAACAGACTGAAATTTTTTAGAATTTTTATCATTAATAAGACTTATTAAATTAATTGGTTAAACTTTAGAGACTAAAATGTTGTTTACCTAGTTAAATTGTAAAATGAATTATAAAATCATAATTTGTTAAGATAAATTATAGCAACATTGGTTTTTTTTTATGATAAACAGTTTACAAACTATTTTTTAATTTTACCTTTAAATTTAATTTTTTGAGTTAAGAAATTGTTTAATATATTATTAGAGTAGGGTTGACGTCTTAAAGGGAGCAACTATTTCATAACGCATTAATTATCAACATAATAGCAATAAGTCAACAAATTAATTTTTCATGGGAGAGAAATTCTGACAAATTTGATAAAATGGGTCTATCAATTTAAGTGTTTGCTTGTGCTGAGGGGAAGACCATGACTTAAGGGAGACCTTGACTTAATAGATCATTCCATCAATAAAGCGTTTGATTGTGCTAAGTGCAAAACCATGACTTAATAGATATCAATTACTTTTAAGGTATTCACACACTGATGCTCTATTCGTTTGATCTCTTTAACATCTTTCTATTATAATAAAAGGTCAAATTAATTTAACACTTTGATTTACGTTTTAATTGTGCAGAAACGGTAGTTTATATGTAGATCAAAGGACAACAGCCATTCACAATTCAAGCATCTAAATTATATGGGTTTTTCAGAAAAATGTAAAGAATATCTTTAGTGTTTGATTTTAGACTTTCAGGACATATGATAAAATAAGTTGAAAATGAATGTACATTTCTCTTTCTCAATTCGCCACGTTGTGGGCAGTCCAGCAATGATGGATTAAACAAGCTTAATTAGTTCTTAAAATGTGACTATAAAATATTGTAGTAGTTAGAATAATTCTTGTCTTTAATATAATTAAATAATTGCCAAAATTTTATTTTGTCTTTGTTTTAATTAGGCTCAGTAAAAATCCGGCTCGAACCCTGATTTATTTTTTATATATTTAATCCGGTCTAGACCCGACTCGGTCTAAGTTATAATGTAAAAAATTCGAACCCGGATCGGTTTATATTTAGAGCCGGGTTAAACCCAACTCTAAAAAATCGGATTCACCTGAATTGGGTCAGACCCGAGTTTTTTGCAATCCCTAGTTTTAACTAATTTTCTACTAGGCTTAGCTTGTAGTTTGCATAAAAAAATAATTGCCAAATATTTATAAGCATTACTTTAATCTTAAAATAATTAAGGATATATTAAAACTATGGGGTGATGATTATATTTTATCACAATTTAATATTAATGGAGTAATCAGTTACAGTTATTAAGCATGAATTATATTTTTTCCAAAAAAATGAAAATAAAATGCAAAGGGAAAAGGACATATGGGTACCAAAAGTTTGGCCTAATGACTTACATAATAGGGTAGTATTCTTGTATAAATAGTTAAACTGGAAATTGAATTATAAATTATCATTGTTTTTTAAGATAATTAAATTATAACAATACTGGTTTTTTTATGATAAATAATTTAAAAATTATTATTTAATTCTTTATCTTTAAATTTAAGTTTAATATATTATTTAAGAGTAAAATGAGAGCAACTATTTCATAACACATTATCTACATAATTACTATGGGAGAGCAGTAGTCCACAATCAATTCCTTAGTGGAATAGAAATTCTTGACAAGTTTGATAGATGTGTCCATCAACTTAAGAGTTTGATTTTGCTGAGTGGGAGACCATGACTTAATAATACATCTTTTTTTTCTATGTTCAGGAAACCTATTTATATTTCCACCCCATCAATCACGTCAACTTTGAAAGTTTAGCTGAATCCTCCAATTTCTCTGTTTAATTTTCAAAATTGATTTACAACACCCCTATAATTACAAAGAAATTGTTAACTTTTAACTTCAATTTTTCTTTCAGAATTAAAATTAGTAATTTTATAATTAATTTAAAACAACTTGTCGTACCCTCAATTGTTGATATTTGACAATTCAACTAGCTTTGCTATCAAATTAAAAAAAAAAACAAAAAGAATTATTTTTTATAAAAAATTTAAAAAATATATATTTTATATGAAACCAGCATATTATGTTAGTATGGAAGGCAGAGGAATGAGAGGAAAAAAAAAAGGATAGAGATTGGATAGGGGGAAAAGAGTGAAAAGACAAGGAGGGAGAGAGAGTATAAATATATACGGAGAAAAACTTAAAAAAGATTTTAATAAAAATTATAACGGGATATTATCATATTCCTCCCCTAAAGTTTGGTTTTATATCACTTGAAGAAAAAGAATGTAAATTGTATAACATACCTCCTCTAAGGTGTTAGTCAAGTAACTCTCAATGTTAAATTTACTTAAATGCCTTTGATAATTTATTTTTTATTAAAAATATATTTTTAATACCTATTTTTATCTTGTTACGTGTATTAATTAATTCAAGTATATAAAATAAAGAAAATAACTGTAAAATAAATATAGAAAAATTAAAAACTTAATTTGAAGTATAATTTTTTTCAATAAGTATTTTTCAAATGAATATTCATAAATATATATAAAAAGACAAATAAATAAATTTTTTTTCGACTTTCTTTTTATTGATTGCGTAAGAAGTTAGAAAAGTAAAGTTTTCTTCTTTAAATAAAATAATATATATCAAATAATAATATTTTACGCATCTACTCTTATAAATAACGGTAAATTAACGGTCAAATATAAGTATAGGAGAAGTAAGTGATATATTTTTTATAATTTCTAGTTAAGTGATATAATCCAAAATTTTAAGGGAGGAAAGTGATAATATCTTAAATTTTAAATAAAAAATGACATGTAAATATTTTTATTTTGTTTTAATATATACATATGTATATATTGGGCACTACTTTGACTGGTACATATTGTCTACTTGGAAAATTTAGGCAAGAATTGAAAATCTAATATTGCTCTTAAATAATAAATTTAGCATAATTTACAAAAAAGACTTTTCTCCTTTCCTTTTTCTTATATTCACTTTATTACTGTTCAACGTTGTTATTTACATATACTTCGGTTTTGTTTCCTTGCATTATCGAAGACACCTCAACCTCTGTTCCAATGATGACAAATCCTTCCATCTCAGCGCTAATACTTTTCTTCCTCATTCATTCCTTCATTATTGCAGCAGCAGCCAACAGTATTACCACAGATAAAGATGCTCTTCTTGCCCTGAAAACTCACATAAATCATGATCCGACTCATTTCTTGGCTAAATATTGGAACGCGAGTACCTCTGTCTGTAACTGGACTGGCGTTACTTGTGATAAAATTCAACATAGGGTGATAGCCTTGAATATTTCTGGTCTGAATCTTGCAGGCACCATTCCTTTTCAACTCGGAAATCTTTCTTCACTGCAAACACTTGACCTTAGTCAAAACCGGCTTTCTGGTACCATTCCTTCCTGCATTGTCAGCATACGCACGCTGAGAGTACTTAATCTCTTCGACAACCAACTATCCGGATCTTTCCCTCTTCTTAACAACGTATCCTCATTGATATCTCTGGACTTTACTGATAATAGCCTATCTAGCGAACTCCCAGCAAATATTTGTAATTACTTTCCATTACTGGGAGGCCTTTATTTGAGCCAAAACATGTTTCTTGGCGAAATACCATCCACTTTATCAGAGTGTAAAAAGCTTGTAGATTTATCCTTGTCTACAAATAATTTCTCAGGAGCCATACCAAAAGAAATCGGGAACTTGACTAATCTTAAGGGGCTATATCTTGGCTTTAACTTACTCCGAGGTATGTTCATAGAGTTGAGGTATATAGATGTTATATTTTGCTAAGTTATACACTTGGTGTCTCTATCTCCTGTCCTATGATATCAAAATAAAAAATTGTTTTACGCAGGTGAAATTCCACAGGAGCTGGGATATCTGACCGAATTAAATTTGTTATCTCTGTCGAACAATCTGTTAACCGGAACCATACCCTCATCAGTCTTCAATCTTACTTCTATATCAGTTGGTATGGAATTTTCAGAAAACAACCTGACAGGTAGCTTGCCTGACGACATGTTTCGCCGTCTTCCTTTTCTTCAAATATTAGACATGCATGGAAATCAATTCACGGGACGGATACCAGGAGATCTTGGGAACTCGACCTCGAGCGAAAAGCTAAATTTTGGCCAAAACAACTTCATAGGTATGCACTTTGTACATACACACACATTTCTTTATACAATACTTAATTACCAGATTTTGTAAGAATTTGCAAGTAATTTAGATTGCAAACTTCCAGGTGAGATACCACATGAAATCGGCAATGTTCATACTCTAGAGGTTTTGTCACTTGAAGATAACTTCCTAACTGGTGTTATCCCAGCCACAATCTTCAACATGTCGAGAATGAAAATACTTGCCCTTGATTTTAATAATCTCACGGGAAATCTTCCATCAAGCATACACCTTCGACTTCCAAATGTTGAAGAGCTTTACTTGTCGTACAATAATTTCAGTGGACCAATTCCTAGTTTCATCTTGAACGCTTCGAAGCTTTCTACTCTAGAGATGGGTTGGAACTCCTTCTCAGGTTTCATTCCTAACACTTTGGGAAATTTAAGAAACCTCGAGTGGCTCTCCTTAGCTAATAACTCCCTGACATCTTTAAATCCAGAATTGAGTTTTCTTTCCTCCTTGACAAATTGCAACAATTTAGAAGTACTAAAGTTAATAGGAAATCCATTAGGTGGCATCCTTCCAAGCTCCATAGGCAATCTTTCTAATTCTGTGAAGCATGTTTATATGTATAATTGTAACATTAGTGGCAGCATTCCTGAAGAAATCGGCAAGCTGATCAACCTAATAGACTTAGATTTGGGAAACAATGAATTGACTGGACCAATTCCAGTTTCACTGGGCAGGCTGCAGCAACTCCAAGGTCTAAATCTTCAACTCAATAAATTACAAGGATCAATCCCATACAATCTTTGTCGTTTGACTGCGATCTTTCTATTGCAATTAAATGGCAATAAGCTTTCCGGATCTATTCCTTCCTGCATAGGTAACCTCTCAACTCTAAGAATAATCTCGTTGAGCTCCAATGAGTTGACTTCTATACCTTCTACTTTCTGGACCCTTAAAGACATCTTATCCTTTGACTTCTCATCAAATTCTTTGACGGGCACTCTACCAATAGAAATTGAAAATTTAAAGGTTGTGACACTAATAGATTTACGGAAGAATAATTTTTCAGGTGATATCCCAACCACAATTTCAAGCCTAAAAGACCTACAATTTTTGGCCGTAGGGTATAATAGATTGAAAGGTCCAATTCCTGAAACATTTGGCGACTTGACAAGTTTAGAGTCCTTGGATTTGTCCAACAATAATCTCTCGGGAGTTATTCCTAAATCCATGGAGAAACTCTCGTATCTCAAATATCTAAATCTATCTTTCAACAGACTGGAAGGAGAAATTCCTAGAGAAGGGTCTTTTATAAACTTCACGGCTAAATCATATATGGGAAATGAATTATTATGCGGTTCACCCAATCTGCAAGTCCCACCATGCAAAAGGAGCAAAATTAGCACTCATCGAAAATCAAAGAAAAAGGTTCTTGTCTTAGGGATTGTTTTGCCACTGAGTACTGCATTCATATTATCTCTCGGATTTGTGTTGGTATCTAGATTCCGGAAAAGAAGTACACAGTTGCCAACTCATACTAATATGTCACCAGAAGCAACAAGGAGAAGATTCTCATATCTAGAACTCTTGAGAGCAACAGAGAGATTTAGTGAAAGCAACCTAATCGGCATGGGAAGTTTTGGTTCTGTTTACAAGGCAAGATTTCAAGATGGGATGGAGGCTGCAGTAAAGGTATTTCACTTGCAATTTGAAGGAGCATTTAAGAGTTTTGACGCAGAATGTGAAGTGATGAAAAGCATTCGTCATCGAAATCTTCTCAAAATCATCAGTAGTTGTTCAAATGATGATTTTAAAGCATTGGTGTTAGAATACATGCCAAATGGAAGCTTAGAGAAGTGTTTGTATTCCACCAACTGCATTTTGGATATTTTTCAGAGGTTGAACATTATGATAGATGTTGCATCAGCATTGGAATATCTCCACTTTGGCTATTCGACTCCTGTACTTCATTGTGATTTAAAGCCCAGCAATGTACTGTTAGACGAAAACATGGTTGCCCATTTGAGTGATTTTGGCATTGCGAAGCTCTTAACAGGAGAAGATCAGTCTATGACACACACACAAACCCTTGCCACGATAGGTTATATGGCTCCAGGTTTGTTACGTATTCCAGAATTTTGTTTATTTAGAACTTTCTCAATTATTGATTTTCCGTGATCTTCATATTTTCCACAGAATATGGAAGAGAAGGAAAAGTATCGATTAAAGGTGACATTTACAGTTATGGAATTACGTTGATGGAAACATTTACCGGGATTAAACCTACAGACGAATTTTTTGCCGGAGAAATGAGCTTAAAGAATTGGGTCAAGGACTTGTTACAGAGTTCAGTGATAGAACTTGTGGATAAAAGTCTGCTGAGAAGAGATGATGAACATTTTGCTGCAAAGGAGCAATGCGTGTCGTCTGTATTAAATTTGGCTATCGCGTGTACTGCAGAATCACCAGAGAATAGGGTCAACGCAAAGGATATTGTAACTGGACTCTTCAAAATTAGAGGCGCATTGCTTGGAACCATTGAACGTAGAAGAAGGATAAGAATATGAAGTGTAATTTTTTTTTTCAATGATAATAAACTTTAATTCAATTAATGAATACCTACAGTGCAATAGTGTAAGAGTGTTTTTTATTTTCTTTTTAAATACTGAAATAATAGCAAGTAGACATCTTGTTCTTCACAGATGATGTTGCTTCTTTCCATCTCATTGCTTGCCTAGCTCCTTTCTAACTATGAGTACTAAATGTTTATATAAAACAATCTATGACACGTGTGAACTTAGAGGTTTGATTATGCTGAATGCAAGACCATGATTCAATAGATTTTTTGGAACTGATGTCGACTTAGAAAGACTTCGGTTGTTAAAAGGCTTTAATATTTTCATAGAAGACCTCGTTCTACTCTCAAATGTTGACACGTGGCAACCTAAACCACCTTCATTGTCAATTTTTATTTTAATTTTCACTTATATTAATTTTCAATATTCTTTTTTTTCTTCTCAAACGTCCTTACCACGATAGGTTATATTGCGTAAGGTTTGTTTCAGATTCTATGTTTTTGGTTGATTTAAATTTCTTATATTATTGATGTTTCTAAATGATCATGTCATCTACAGAGTATGGATGAGAAGAAAAATTTAAAGATTTTTTTTAAGGCTTCATACATTTCAACTTCAATCTTTTCATAATAAATACAAAGTAAAAGAAAATTTTCTTCCAAAATCAATGTGAAAATTCAACGATACTTTTAGACTTTGTCTAGTATTTTGTATGTTTGGATTCATTGAAAAGTAGTACTTTAAAAAATATTGTTCTTTCACAAAATACCCTTAGAAATTTGGCCAATTTTGCTTTCCGAAATTAATTTCCAATTAATTAAAAAAAAGTGTTAAGTTTAACTTTAATGTTCTTCTTTTTGGAAAGTTAAAACAACTTTTTTCAAATATAATTTTTTTGAGTGGGACATTGACTTCAAAGACCTTGGCTTTTAAAGATGTTGATTTGAGATTTTATACATGCACTTGTAGAGAGAGTGTGGATGTATTTAGCAGCTATTGAAAACTTGATTACGAATAAAACAAATTAAGATTGTTAACTAACATTAAAATTTAAAATTTATATAAATTTTTTTTAGTTATATTTTTTAAAATAATCCTATAATTTTTTTTAATTTAAAAAATTTATCTCCATCATTTATTTATAAGAATATAATAAGTAAATTACTAGTCATTAAATATTCATATTTAGACATAATATTTAGAATATTTTATATTTATACATAAAAATTTAAATAATTTTCAATGTTAACCATTGATTTATTGACAATCTTAATAAATAATCTTAATTTTTTAATAACAATCAGTAATGTTCCTCAATTTTTAACAAGTAATTAGCAACGCCCCTAAAACGAATAAAATAATATATTTACCCTTATTATTGTATTAGCGCATCGCTTATCCACATCTCCTTGGAATTGGGAGCGCTGACTTGTGTCTTCCTTGAGTTGCATTTTGTTAAGCTCTTGCTCTTCTCCTTGTTCATCCTTATCATTGCAACCATGCATGTTTTTCCCTTGTCCATGATGAACATAGAGTTTGCAAACGGTACAGGTATAGCCTTTACTTTGTCAATGAAGTTCATCCCAAGAACCGTTTTATAATCGTCCATAGACACCACGAACCAATAGGTTTGGCCATCGAGTTTACTGCCTTTAATGAGCTATTTGTCTTCGACAATCATTTTGCCTCGTCTACTTGCACAAAGTTATGAGAGGAGTTGGTATCAACTAAAGCTTTAGTGTGTACCTTGTTGATCTTCACATCAAAGTAGACAGGCCCTTTTGCTTGTGTCTTCAGAGCCACTTACATGGCATCGAAAAGTTGCAACGAACTCATCGAAGCATTACCCCCAACATCTTCCCCGCGATTTTGTGACTCTTCCACATCAGCCACCATAGCACTCAACGCATTCCTCTTTGGATAGTCCCTTATCCAATAAAGACCATCACAAAAGTAGCAATTCTTCGAAGGTTTAGAGTCCTTCATCTAATTGTTCCACGGTCTTTCATTGCCGTTAGGTGGTTTACGCAAACTATCATTTTATGGTTTGCCATAGTCCCTTTTGTCGTATGGCTTGCCGTGGTCTCCCATACCATTGCCATAGTCGTCTCTCTTCTCTTTGACCTTAGCATTTGTTCACTCGCTTGTGTAATTCGTGAGTGATTCGGCAATGGCTATAGTAGATGCAAGGTCTTGTACACCATGTCTTCTAAGCTCTAATTTTGCCCAACCTTGGAGCTCGTCCATGAAGAAGAACAGCAAATCCTTGTTACTCATGTCCGAAGTCACTAACACCAAGCCTATAAACTCCTTGATATAGTTTTGCAAGCTTCTGAATTGTTTAAGACAACATAATTGACCTCGTGCCTCTTCTTCGACATTTTTCAAATAGAATTGCCATTAAGTTCCTACTTAAAGTCGTCGAAGGTGTCGATAGAGTATATGCCCTTACCAATGTCACTGTACCTCCTTCTCTATCATAACATAGCCACATCGGTTAAATAATGGATGGCAGTACGTACCTTGGGTTGCTTGTCAATGATGGCCATCACTTCGATGTATTGTTCAATTCCCCATAGAAAGTCCTTAGCACTCCTCAAACCATTGTGGGTTTTGGACTTTAGAAAGTCCACCCTTGGTACTTCATGTGTGGTAGTCACCTCGCTTACTACTAAACACTTGTACAAAGCCATATCTTTCTTAATTGTGGCGAGTTCTCAGTCGATGTAGGTTTGGATATCCCTAAACATGTAATCGTGAATCACAAGAAACTTTTGCTTGAAGGCATCCTCGAGCTTGTGGACATCTCCACCACTTTACGAAGAGCACTGCCCTTCACTTTCAACTCCTTGAAGCATTGCTCCATCTCGTCGAGGTGTGTATCCACACAATGCCATGAAAGGTTCCACACTTCCTACTCGAGCATCTAATTCAGACATCACGTGCTTGGATTACTCTCTCTTGCTTCCACCCTTGGTGGGGCGTTGCTCCCTATGCCCACGCCTTTAAGCTTTCTCGCCTACCATGGTAACGTTGAAAACGTTATCCATTTCCTCGACAAAGTTTTCCCACCCAACCTTTGTTTCAAAAGCTCTCTCTACAAGGTTCTCTGCTCGACCTTGTACCGCTCAACCTTAAGCTCTGATACCAACTGTCACGACCTCAATCTATTCACTCGCTTTGTTTGTGTAGCACTTAGCAACTTTACTCGCTAAGCAAGCCTTCGACACTCGCAATGCGCTAGTCGGAAGCCAAATAAGTGAAAGAAAGAGCAAAGAAGAGTTTGAGTGAAGAGAAAATTATATTACTCAAGAGAGAAAACTTATAAGCTCTAATTGATTTGGTTGCTTACAAACACACATGCACCCATATTTATAGTTGTTAGCTTTACAAATGAACGATAAGGATCGCACCTCACAAGACACTTTGGAGGGCTAGGATTTTCCTTCCAAAATTCTACACATTTAATGTTAAAAATATTCTAAATATCTCACTTATAATTTTCTAGAATGTAGGTGCCTAGTATTTTCTAGAACTTGGGCCATATTGAGCCTAAGTCCACAACAACATTTTAAGGCTTGTCTAACACATATTTTCGTACATTCTTCAAGTGTTAAGAAACGTGCATATATGTCTTTGTACATGAACCCGACCCTTGCACAAATTTTGTTCGTATTGTTGTGCTCTCGGGCTATTGTTCATGTGTAGGATACTATTCATTCATGAGCATATGTGCTTGCATGCTCTTTCGTTTTTGCTTGAGGTTCACTCTCTTGCACCCCCCCCCCCCCCCCCCCCCCAAATGTGTAGATGTTCCCCTCGTACTTGTATTTTTCGGCACTTTCGTATCAAGCTTGCACGTTCACTTCCTTTTGTAAGAATCTTTCATGCTAATATGTTTGTGCCCTTGTTAGCCTACAACATTCTCTTCCACTTTAGTAGGGCGTGACAATTCTCTCTAAATGTGAGGCAAGGCATCACATCCAGACGGTGCCATATGCGATTCAATCAAGACTTTCGGTAAATCTCTAATATAATATTAGTAGTTTGTATATGTAATATTTAGAAAAAAAAAAATCATTTTAGTAGAAAGACTTTGGTTGTTAAAACGCTTTACTAGTAAAAATAGTTGATTTGAGACTTTATACGTGCAAGGACCTTAAATTAAGTTTTTTTTTTCAAGGCATACACACACTAATGTTCTATTCTTTTAATATGTAAATGCAAATTTTTTTAAAAAAAGTCTTCCAAAATTCATGTTGGAAAAAACTAATCTTTTTAATATCCATTTTAAGGTCAAACTAATTCAACATGTATCTGGTTTAAAACTTTTATTTGTGTTTTGACTGTGTAGAAATGATATTTTATATGTTTCAAATTAGTGAAAATTAGTATTTTTATAATATGTTCATAAAAACTTTGTCTTACCTTCAAGTATTAACACGTGGCTATCTACCTACCTTCATTATCAATTTTTCTTTTTAATTTTCTTCGATTATTATCTTTCAATATTATATATGCTATATTATTCTATAATTTTTTTATACAAAATTATAGAACAATCTAATGTATTTTTTAAGATAATATACATAGATAGATAGACATTAATACAAATAAGATAACTCTTATTAGAAAAACGAGTGAACGTTAATTTAATGTACACACACACACACACACACACATATACATGTATACAATCAAATTGATAAATTATGATGTAGGACAAAATTAATCTTTTATTTGTATTTAAAATGTTATTTTTAATTTCTTAGTTTCCTTAGTTTGGTAGTAGGTTGTTTTCCTTATTAGGGTTGGTTTAAGTTGTTTTCCTTATTAGGGTTGGCTTAGGTTTTCTCTATTATAAATAGAGAACCTATAGTATTGTTTAGTTATTTTTTATTCAATAAAATTTTATTTAAAAACTTGTGAAACTTTTGTTTCATTTTATCTTCGCGTTTTTGCTTCGTTAATTGGAATCAGAGCAGGAGTTACAATGGTTCGTAATAGTAGTACGGGAAGCAACCATCCTATTGACGATGTTCAAGGGGTGTAGGCGCTAATAGTAGACGTTATTCGTGCGTTAGCCGTGGAAGCTAGAAGGGCAACCGCTAGGGAATTCACTTAAACTTTTCGTCAAGAATTGGTAGATTTTGATCGAAGGTTAGAGAGGCTGGAACTAGGCGGTAACAAGATGGTTGAACATGAGCGTAAAGGGATAGACGAGATCCCACCCCGTGGTCTGACGCCAGTGCCACAACCACTTGGCATTATTCACGACAGAACTCAAAGAGATGAAGATTCAGATGAAGACATGATTGACCGAGGTTCTGTTAGGACACGTGAAAGTGGGAATTTAATGATTATAAGGTAAACCTAGACCTTCCTGTGTTTAAAGGGAGTTTGCACGTAGAAGACTTTCTTGATTGGTTGGCAGATGTAGAGAATTATTTCGATTATATGGACATCCCAGATGAGAGGAAAGTAAAATTGGTAGCCATGAAGTTGAAAGGGGATGCATCCGCTTAGTGACAGCAGGTTCAGAATAAACGACGGCGTGAAGGAAAAGATATAACTAAGTCTTGGGAGCGCATGAAACAAAAGATAAAGGCTCAATATTTGCCTTATAATTATGAGCAGAATTTATTTAAGCAGTTAAATAATTGTTGACAGGGGAATCGTTCGGTCAACGATTATGCTGAAGAATTCTATAGGTTATGTTCTAGAAATAATTTGAAAGAGTCAAAATCACAATTGGTTGCTAGATTCAGTGGAGGGTTACGAATTGATATACAAGATCAGCTTGACATGTATATGATCTGGGATTTTTTAAAAGCTGTGAGTAAGGCAAGGAAGCTGGAGAGGCAATTAAAGTGGCCTATTAGTAAGTCACAGGCTATAGCACGTCAATTTTCGACTTCGTCAAACCAAGTACCACCAAATATGGATGGAGGAGAAACCAGGCAAAGGGTTAACTCGCGAACTACTCAACAACAAACTAGTAATTTGTATATGAAGCCAATGCTAAGCAAATGTTACAGATGTCAATAGCTTGGGCATAGATCCAATGGATGCCCATAACGGGGGAAAAATAAAAGTGTGGTGCATTATGTAGGATCTGCGATAGAAGATGAAGATGGCGATTATGATAACGATGAAGAGGTTGATGTGGTTGATGGTGATGAAGGAGAAGCTGTTTCTTATATTATACAGAAGTTGTTATTGGCACCAAAAAGGGAGGAAGAGATGCAAAACAAGATTTTTCGTACGAGGGGAACAATTAAAAATAAGGTTTGTAAGGTGATAATTGATAGCAGCAGCAGTGAGAATATAGTATCAAAAGCATTAGTGAATGTCTTGGATCTACCTACAGAAAAACACCCATCACCCTACAAATTGGCTGGATCAAAAAAGGAACCGAAATACGTGTAACTGAAGTGTGTAAGCTTCCTTTCTCAATTGGAAAGTTTTATAAAACTGATGTATTGTGTGATGTTGTGGATATAGATGCATGCCATGTATTGTTGGAAAAGCCATGGCAATATGATGTTGATGCTATACATAGGGGACGACGAAATATTTATGAGTTTTGGTGGAACGGGAAAAAGATAGTATTGGTGTCGACAAGTGAAACCAAGGAGGTACAAAAAGTTCCTAAAGTAGAGGAAAATTTTTTTTAATTATAGTTGAGGGGACATATGAAGGAAGATTGTGAGGGTTGTATGATGTTAGCAAAGGATGAGGAATTAAAGCCGTTGGTAGAGGTTCCTAAGGTTGTACAACCATTATTGTATGAACTTTCTGACATAATTCTAGAGGAGATGCTAGACGGTTTACCACCTATGTGGGATATACAACATAACATTGATTTTGGGCTTGGAGCTACTTATCCCAACTTGCCATATTATAGAATGAGTCCAAAAGAGCATGAGATCTTGCAGAAACAGGTGGATGAACTACTAAAAAATGGGTTTATTCCGGAGAGCAAAAGTCCTTGTGCAATTCCCGTGCTTCTAGTCCCTAAAAAGGATAGTAGTTGGCGAATGTACGTGGATAGTATACTAATCAACAAAATAGATATCGGTTTTTGATCTTGCGGTTACAAGATATGCTAGACCAACTTAGGGAAGCAAAGGTGTTTTCTAAACTTGACTTGCGTAGCGGTTACCATCAAATTCGTATCAAACCTTCATATGAGTGAAAGACGACATTCAAGACTAAATAGGGCTTATATGAATGGATGGTCATGCCTTTCGGTTTGTCAAATGCACCAAGCACTTTTATGAGGCTTATGAATCAGGTATTGAAGCCTTTTGCTTTCAAGTTTGTTGTGGTATATTTTGATGACATCTTAATTTATAGCAGTGATGAGGAGAGTCATTTAGTGCATTTGAGGGAGATGTTCAAAGCACTTAGGGAGAATAAGTTGTTTGTCAACTTGAAGAAGTGTAATTTTATGCAACGCAATTTGGTATTTTTGGGGTTTGTAGTTGGTGTTAACGGCATTACGGTTGATGAGTCTAAGATTAAGGCAATTCGAGATTAGCCTACACCAAAGACTATCAATGAAGTATAGAACTATAGAGTATTTTAGTGAAAAATTATGTGATGCTAGACAGAAGTGGTCTACATATGACCAAGAATTTTATGCAGTATTCAGAGCATTGATGCATTGGGAGCATTACTTGATTCAAACGGAGTTTGTATTTTATAGTGATCACCAGGTTTTGAAGTATATCAATAGTCAATATCATTTGAATAAAGTGCATGTTAGGTGGGTGTCATTTATGCAAAAATTTACGTTTATATAGAAGCACAAGTCTAGGTAGCAAAATAAGGTAGCCGATGCTTTGAATAGGCGAGCTACTTTACTGGTAACATTGAGCAATGAAATAATTGGGTTTGAAGTAGTGAAAGAGCAGTATGCAACTGATGAAGATTTTCACACAATTTGGGATCAATGTAACCATAATTAGCGAGCAGCAGATTTTCTTATTCATGACAGTTATTTGTTTAAAGCCAAGAAGTTATACATTCCTCGTTGTTTATTGCGGGAGCAATTAATATGAGAATTACATGGTGGCAGTTTAGCTGGTCATGTGGGGCGAGACAAGACAATTTCTTTGGTAGACGAGAGATATTATTAGCCATAAGTTAAATAGGACATAGGAAGAATTGTGCAAAAGTGCCAAGTGTGCCAAGTTGCTAAGGGACAGGTTCAGAACACTGGATTGTATATGTCATTGCCTGTGCCTGAAAATATTTGGGAGGATATGTCGATGGACTTTGTGCTAGGATTACCGCGTACCCAACGAGGTAATGATTCTACCGTTGTTGTTGTGGATCGTTTTTCAAAGATGGCACATTTTATTACTTGTAAAAAAATTGGTGATGCAACTTATGTGGCAGAGTTATACTTTAAGGAAGTGGTTTGTTTACATGGTATTCTTAAGTCTATTACTTCAAATAGGGATGTCAAATTTTGTAGTCATTTTTGGCCAACTTTATAGGGAAAGTTTGATACGAAATTGCAATATAGTAGTGTTTTTCACCCTCAAACTAATGGGCAAACAGAGGTGATTAATCGAACATTAGGAAACATGTTGCGTTATATTTATGGGGAGAAGCCTAAACAATGAGATGCAGTGATGCCTCAGGTAGAATTTACTTATAATAGTATGATGAATCGTTTGATTGACAAAACTCCATTTGAGGTGGTTTATTTGCAACCACCTCGTCATGTATTAGACTTGGTGACTTTACCAGCTTTGCCAAGGGTTAGCAAGGTTATAGAAAACGTGGCAGAGAAGGTACAAAAAGTATAGGAGGTTCGTGCTAGTTTAGAAGTTGTCAATGAGAAATACAAACAAGATGCAGATCAACATCAACAACAAAAGGTATTCTAAGAAGGCGATCTGGTAATGGCTTACTTGCGCAAAAATCGATTTCCTGGGATTCAAAGCAAGCTACAAAATAGAAAGTATGGTCTATTTCGAGTTGCAAGGAAGATTAATGATAATGCTTATGTGTTACAGCTACCGGATGAGTGGAATATCTCCAACACTTTTAATATAGCAAACCTGTATGAGTATCATGAAGATGAAGTGTTATATCAAGAGAACTTGAGGACAAGTTTGCTTCTAAGTGGCACGGAGCTGATGTAGGACAAAATTAATCTATTATTTTTATTTAAAATGTTATTTTTAATTTCTTAGTTTCCTTAGTTTGGTAGGAGGTTGTTTTCCTTATTAGGGTTGGTTTAAGTTGTTTTCCTTATTAAGATTGGTTTAGGTTTTCTCTATTATAAATAGGGAGCCTATAATATTGTTTAGTTATCTTTTATTCAATAAAAGTTTATTCAGAAACTTGTGACACTTTTGTTTCATTTTATCTTCGCGTTTCCACTTCGTCAAATTATTTTACCATTTATAGTAAGGTACTGTAAAAGTAAATCCAAATGAGCTTATAATACTCATGATATTTGTCAATTAGATATTTTATTGGAACAATAATAACAATCTTTACAAAATTATTAAAATATATGTAGAAAATTTATAATTTGATATTGATATTATTTTGAGATTTGGCTACAAATTTTTTGAAATTCATCTAATAAGTCACTTTAGAGCATGTTTCACTATATTAGGACTATGAATATTCATCAAGTAATTTTCTGAATTAATAGGGTTGGGATCAAAGCAGAATACATCTGTCTTTGTGCCATTGCCTCTTAAATGTGATTCTTAATTTTTCTGTGTTTTTGTCATCAAAGCTGTATACAAGCAGTAGCTAAGTTGCCTCTTGCTGTGATTCTTAATTCTAATCTTTGGGTGTGGACCGAAACCTTGGTAAGGCTCTTAAGGTGTTTATTTTCAATTGGCGTCCTCCTCTTCTGGGGTGGATCAAAGTAAACACGGATGGTTTGGCAAAGGGTAACCCAAGTACTGCGGCTTATGGAGTTTTTTACGAAATGCTCTGGGTGCTAATATTAGTGGTCTTCTTGGGGCATCACACAACTTACTATGCTGAAATTATGGCAGTTATTCTTGTTATAGAATTTGCTGTTGCTAATGGGTGGTTCAGTATTTGGCTGGAGTATAATCCTTTATTAGTCATTAGGCTTTTCATGAACACTTATCTTCATCCTCCTTGGAGTCTTCAAACATGCTGGTTGAATTTGCTCCTATATTTCTAAGATGAATTTTTGGTATTTGCATAATTTTTTAGAAACAAATACGATTGTTGATGCTTTAGCGATTCTGGGGCTTCAGAATGATAGTCTGAAATGGTGGTCTTCTTATTGTTCTCACATTGCTCACCTTTTTTCCTCATGATGCTAATAGATTTCGTTATTATCATTTTTATTAAAGCTTTGTGCTTCTCTATCTGTTTGTTTTCTTTTGCTTTTAAAGGAAAAGGCTCGTTATGTCTGCCCTTATTGTATTTTTCCTTCTCTTGTTTTTATTTAATAAATTTTGCCTTCTAAAGGTTGTGAAAAGGAAAAAAAGTTATAGAAATTAAATACGAATATGACACGATTATTAACTATTTGACACAAATACCATATAATTATTACTTTTGTTAATTTTTCAAATCTAAATTAATTTAATTGCATCAAATTTGCGTTGAATAAGCAGATAAGCCTTATTAATAAAATGAGCAAAAGTCAATTTAATATGTACACAAACAGCTACTGTTGAAGACTTAAATTGCATCACCTGTAGATTGGTAAATTATTTTACCATTTACAGTATGCTGCTGTAAAGGTAAATCCAAAAGGGCTAATAATACTAATATTTATCAATTAGATATCTTATTAGAACAACAGTAGCAATCTTTAAGTACAAACACAATTATTAAAATATATATATATATATATATTATATTGTATATAATTTGATAGTGTTATTATTTTGAGATGTGACTAGAAGTTTTGGAAATTCATCGTATAGGTCACTTTAGAGCATGTTTCACTATACTAGGACTATGAATATTCATGAAGTAATTTTCCCAACAAATAGAGTTGGGATCAAAGTAGAACACATGTGACTCTGTGCCATTGCCTCTTGCTGTGATTCTTAATTCGTCTGTGTTTTTGTCATCAAAGCTGTACACAAGAATAAGCTAAGTTAATTATATTGACTAGCTAGTAGATCGTTCAAAAAAATTAAGAGTTTATATGATAGTGTTAAAGAAAAAGCATTAAAACATTTTAAAGCTTTTTCATTTTTACCCTTTTTTGAAAATTTCATTCAAATGTCAAATTGGATAATAAAAAATAAAGAAACATACATGGCGTTGAAGAAAAGGTATGGTTGGTAGAGTTCTACTATTCTCATTAAGTAATTAGCACTCCTACTACTCTCGCCCTGGAATTATCAAGTAATGCCAAAAAAGTTGTGTCAGGGTAAGATCAAATATGTTAAATTGATAGCTAAAGTGATGTTTAGAACAAACCTTCGATGGTGACAAGTACTGAATTTTTTCCATGTGTTTATGAAAGCTATCCAAGTTGTTCAAGATAGTAACCTTTTCAATCTTAATGCACTTTCCATCATTATTAATCCATGGATTCTTCGTAAAGTAATGGAAATTGTAATCTAGAACATTTCTTAATGTTATGGGATTTCGTAAAGATGATCCAACTTGATAAATATTGGTAGCAGAAGGCTGTCTTGCATGAGACACCATGGCCACGATCATTGCATTCACAACCATATCAACTGGTATCTGCAAAATCATTCAACTTTAAATTTTACTTTCTTTAGAAGAATGTGTATGTGAGTGCGTATCTATGTGCGAGTGTGTGTCCATACGTACATTTGTGGGGGTTTACAGTTAGGGCAAGCTTTTTCTTTAATAGTATTCCTTAAACTCACCACATCCAAGACAGATTTAGGATCTCCGAGCAAGTAAGGTAATTTTCCTTGAGCGTGCAAAGCCAAAAAGATATCCATGGTTCTGTGGAAACAAAGTTTAAATTTATAAATAATAACAAAAAATAAATACTAACATAAATTAAAATTTTTAGTTTTTCATTATTATTGTAACTCTTGATGATGAGAACTTTTTGCTATTAATTAATTTAAAACTTTAAAACAGTGGGTGTTATATATGATTAAACCTACTTAATCAAGTCTTTTACACTTTATTCTTGCATAGAATAATTGACCTAAACTGATCTGAAGACAAGCTTACTTGATTTAGCATTAAGGCCTGCATCCACATGGAGTAAAATCACTTCAAAAGCTTTATTAATGACCTTAGGAAATAATTTACATAATTCACAGTTGATAGAGATAAAATATCCCCCCATAAACTATTTGATCTCTTTCTGAATTCCACAATAAGCCTTGACGAAATTGATAAAATAGTTGATAAATTGTGTTTTCAATTATATCACAATAAACTTTTTAAAACATCTATTTAAAGAGCAAAACAAAAGACTAAAATGACAATAAATCAAAATGATATAACTGCATAATCACTTTTCATAATGTTAGTTCACTAAATTATAATGTATAATTTTTTAAAGATCTTGATCTTACAATGCAAGTCAACCATAAATCTTACAATGCAAGGATGGCTATGAATGTTGAGCACAATTTTCACAACATTTATAATTAATCTCTATATTATGCTAACATGACAAGAACCAAATGAAGACTGTCAAGATCATGAAAATCATTTTCAATATGGATGTTGCCAATCTTTCTCAAGGTTCATTAGCTAACTTACAAGTACTAATATTGCAATATATATTACAGTCGCTATTTGAATACTGACCTCAAAATTAAGCTTACCTCAAGCCTTCAAGCCAACCGGGAAACGGTTCCTTGTAAGTACTACTTATGATGGTAGGGCGTATAGTGACCACCGGACAAATTTTCTTTTGATTGTTGTATAACCATTTCTCCCATTGCCTTGGTGAATACATATGTGTTTGGCCATCCATACATCTTTGCCCTGACAAATTACACATTTGAATGGAGTTCATTTATTTCCAAGCATAATAATCTAGAGTTATGGTATAGTATAAATGTTGCAATATATAGCTACATTAAATATTGAGAAGTGAAGTCATCAGAGAGTTTGGTGAATTTGGTTGAGTGAGGTTCAGTCGTCTACGTATTCCAAGGTATATTATAGCACTCACTATGTTGTAATCTTGGCCAAAAATATATATATTATCTTCGTAAAATTAGGACCTGTTGATGCCCAAATCTTTCATGGCAACTGTAATTTCTTTTTCTGAAGCTCCCTCAGCTTTGAGTTTATTCATTTCTTGCTCCACCAAGTTTTTCTCCACATCAATGTTTAAGTTAGATTCCCCATTAAGTGTCTCACCGATTTGATATGAGTTTTCCAAGATGAGTCCCTGTCTTTCCAGCGATACATAAGCTGAAAAAATATAAATTAGCTCTTAATAATGCAATAAGACTACTTTTATAAATACATATTCAATTACATAAATTAATATAATTTATTACGCTATTTTACATAGTATAAAAAATTCATGGAAATAAAAAAGTAAATTATATAAAACATGTAGTAACAATATATAATAGTGTTATATTAAGTAGGACATGAGTTTATGCATGATAATTATGTAATAGTATTTGAAGCAATTAACTAAAAATGTGAAGTATTGCTGTGTAGTGTAGGGATTCTGTACATAAGTACGTACCAGTAGAAACATGAACAAGGACCTTCAGCTTAATGCATTTCTTTGCAAAGTTTACAATATGCAAAGCTCCTAAAGTATTGATGCCAAGTGCAGCATCATACCTGCATGTATAATTAATATGATTTAAATTAAAATAAACACTAATTTAATTAAATTTATTACTCAACTCAAAAGTTAAATTTTTAGGTCATGTAACAATTCAATACGAAATTAGAGTATGTTAGATCTCACAATCTTATTAAAATTTACTTAAATATTAAAAATTAAAATAATTATTTGGGTTCATTGGCTAATCTCATTGAATAAAATCTTGCTTCTTGCATGAACATAAAGGGGTATGATAATTAATTAATACTAGCTTTTAGGTTAACTAAGAATTGAATAATATTAATTTATGTGATCATTGATAACCTTTCGTGAAACTTGGTCATGGCTGCTGAATTAATAATAAGGTCTAAATCATTGCACATCTCTTGCTTTAAATTAGAGTAGTCTTTCAATCCCAAATCCTCACGAGTTATGTCGCCAGGGACGAGAGTAATCTTTTCTGAGATAAATGAATTCAAATCATGTGTACTCCATTTTTCTTTGAAGATCCTAAACAGTTCTTTCCCTAACACCTGTAAATAACGAATAAAATTAGTAGCACAAATATAAACTAAGAGTAATAACATATACATGCAAGCTGGGGTGGCCGAATATGAAGTAAGTATACCTCATTATGGAAGCGTATCGTGGCTGACTCAATATCAGCAGCCCTAAGAAGAAGATAAAGCTTCTTCACATTTGGTTGAACCCTCAACATTTTCTCAACAAAAACTGTATTGTTATCAAAAAAACGTAAGCATACAATTAATACTTCCAAAGAGTAGTGTGCATGTTTTAATCGATGTAAAGTTAGAATACCTTTTCCCAGAAAACCAGTTACACCAGTAACTAGAATGGTCTTGTGCTCGAGAAATTCAACAACACTTCCCAACTCCATTTGAATGGTGATGATCACAGAGAGGAAATGAATAGAAGTATCAGCCAAGTGTCTTTTTGATAAGAAATGAAAGTCAGAGGAAACTGTGTCTATTAAGTAACAAATACATGCATATATTAACTGATGAAATTAATAAAATAGTCAATAATTGATTATATTTAATTAGATGTGGGCTCAAGTTGATCTCCACCAACACTAACTTGCACAATTTGATCTTCTAATCCTATATGTTTTTGGCATGCAGCTTTCATAGTATTCTTCATCAGCTCTTTCAAATGCCAAAATTCTATTGGCTTGTAATATTGAGGACTAATGGAACTCCAAACGGCATTAATTAGTAGCATAATTAGAACTCAGTGAAAGTGAATTCGAATGCAATTTCTTTGGTTATGTACTGCATGAAGAAAGTTGTGTTAGGTAATATGCAGTTATCATGCTGTCAATTAAATTGAAATTGAAAGCTTTCCCCATATATATGTATAATTAATAGTAACATTTTTTAAAGATTGATTTGGTAGGTATGTTGCCAATTTTACTTGATTAATTAATTAATATCAATTAATTCTGCAATTAATCTAATCAACAAACTACAATTAAGATAATGAAGATACGCTTTTTCAGTCCTACATCCATAAGGTCACGTCTAGAGAAAACTATCCACTAAAAAAAAAAAAGATTATACAAACACCAATGGACTTATACAAATCAAAGGCTCCCTCTTTATTAATGTCGTTATATAGAATCATCTTAGATGACTTTATTTCATGAACGCCCTCGCTTCTTATGTCATCGAATTCTCTTCAATGAATATGACCTCTCTCCATAAGAAATTTAAATTCCTCTCTCAAAAAATAGAACCAAATTATCTTCACAATAATTAATCTAAATCTTTAAATTCATTATAATAAGAATCACAAACAAATAATTCTCACTAAATTACTCTTAATTAAAGAATAACAAAATGATGAACAACTTAGAAAAGAAAAATCATGCTTATGGAGGTGCTCTTTTTGGATTAGTTTTTCACGTACCAAAGATTTTAAAAATTGTGAAAAATTATTTTTATTTATATGAAAATATAAACCCTAGTCCAAAGATAATTTTTGTTTTCTTATTACTTAAATAAATAAATATCTTAAATTATGAAGAATTCTTACCTTGTTAAAATGGTTGTTTCCAAAAGACCTTCTTTGATTTTCTTTGAATTATAAAATAATCGATCTGCGTTTCTTAGTTCAACTTTGACAATCAACTAATTTTAAAATAACAAGAAAATTAACATCCATGAAATTTGATTAAAACAATAGTAATTTTGAAAAGTAAAAATTCTTCAAATATATTTAATTTTTATATAATACCAATAAAAGTCTACACATATTTAATAATAACATTCCATTTAAAGTAAATGAAGTGGCAACTTTATCTTTCTTTTAACTTTCTTACCTTGTTAAACTAGTTGTTTCCAAAAGACCTTTTGATTTTCTTTAAATTATAAAATAATCGATCTACGTTTCTTAGTTCAACTTTGAGAATTAACTAATTCTAAAATAACTAAAAAATTAACATCTATAAAATTTGATTAAAACAATAGTAATTTTCAAAATTAAAAATTCTTCAAATATATTTAATTTGTATATAATACCAATAAAAGTCTTCACATATTTAATAATAACATTCCATTTAAAGTAAATGGAGTAGCAGTTTTAGCTTTCTTTTAACAAATTAATCGAGGCACTGAAAATTTTATGTATGGAGTGTTGAAAATGTTGCTTCTATTTCTATTAAAAGCATAGGGGCTTTTTGTTTAAAGAAATTACCAAATTTCATTAACAAAATATGGTGTTGGAACAAGATGTTATGAAGTAATGAATTAAATTGATGAACAAAGAGCAAAAAGCTGAGAATGTAAATTAAGTTGTTAAGAGAAATCAGTCATGATGTTATCAAGGACATACGCAATGACATTTGAAACAAATATTAATTTCTTGCTTCAAGAAGTCAAGAATGAATATTTTCAAATATAGAGTGTTAAGATGAGTAGTTTAGGTCGACTAATGAAATTTATTATTGTTAATTATTACCAGTGGAAAAGTTATAGAATATGATATATCATATTATTCAATGTGAAATGAAAGCTTGCTGGTGCCCACAAGAAAGAAAGATTTTTAGTTGAAATGGGCATCATTATTATGAGTGGCAATTTTTCACAGAACTTGTTAATTCAACACGAACATGACATAAATTAACAAATCAGGTTAATTTAAAATAATACGATTAATAAATAGGTAATAATGATGCAATACGATTAAAATTAGATCGGATTCAGAGATCTTGGCACGTGAACCCATTTATAACATGTTAACTATTTTAATAATCATTTTACTCTAACTTATTTTTCATATTTCAAAAGCATTTAATTATAATATTAATGTTATAATTATTATAGAATATATATTAAATATGTAAAAAAATTATGCTAAACCATTGAGCCAATTATTAAATAGGTAACTTGTTTAATAAATTGGTCAAATTAGGGTTTCAATTTTTGATGCGATTATTAAATAGGTTGAGTTTGAGTTAGTTTAAAATATATTACCTTTATTTAACATTTCATGAATACGATATGTCAACCCGAATTAAAACCGTTAGATATTGTCCATAGATATGTAATATTGTCAAATAAATTTGTGTTTTGTGTGTGTGTATTTAAAATTCATCCATAATTAAAATAATAAGTATATTTTTATTGATTAATTCTAAATTTTAATGAAATTGGACTAAAGATTTTGGGATAAATAATAATTGAAACCAAAGATAATAAGAAGTCATTATCAATGAGGTCCATAATTTTTATGTACCTTTAATAAAGACAATGTATTCTTTTATATCTAATAAGGAATATTATTACTTTTCTCCTCTGAAATATCGCGTACTATTATTGAGATGGTTAAGATTGAAAAATAGGCAAATACTTTCCCTTAGATTTTTGACACCATAGTTGACTTAATAGAAGAAAAAAGATGTTTTGATCAGTTAATAAAAAATATACACCCTACGTTTGTTTTTCAAAATTTATGATTCAAGTTATATGGGTCTCATGTCTTAAACCAAACCTATTGATGTTGTAAGGGGAGAAGAGGTGGTAACGATGATGATGGGTATGATCAAAGGAATAATAGATAAAGTGTTAAAGAAACATGTTGCAGAAAATCAGTCTTAGTAACGATGTTCTAGCACTAATTGATTTAAGTAAGATTGGGATCTCATAAAAACTATCAGGTCTAACTAGAAAAACACAAAACAGATAAATAATAAGCAAGTTCAGAAACACAAGAATTATGTGGTTCAGCAAAATTGCCTATGTCCACGGAGCAAATACATGTAAGGTCTTTTATTAGAATCAGAAGATAGAACTTGTACAAGATGACTCTCTTCTCTCAAATTACCTCTCTTCAGTTTCTCCCTCTCTTCTCCTTTCTCCCTTCAGTCCCCCGTCCTCTTCAAAAGGTCTAGAGTATAGTGTTTTTATAATGTCCCTAAGTATCCCAATTCAAGTAGGTTTAGTATCCTAATTCTAATAGGTTTGGTATCCTAATTCAAGAAGGTTTGATATCCATTTCAGATCATGATGACAACACCTCTTCAGGTCTTCAGGTACTTGGGTATTCAGGTACTCGGGTACTCGAACACCAAATCAGATCCTCTTCAAGTCAGGATGACTACTCCACTTCATGATATTAGGTCCTCGGGTACTCAGACACCAGATCAGATCACCTTCAAGTTAAGATGACTACTTCACCTCATGACATCAAGTTCTCGGGTATTCGGGCATTAGATCAAATCCCTTTCAAGTCAGGATGACTACTCCACCTCATGACATCAGGTCCTCAGGTACTCGGGCACCAAATTAGATCCCCTTCAAGTCAAGATAACTACTCCACCTCATGACATCAGTTACTCAGGTATTCGAGAATTTGAAACATCTATTCTTCACAATTCTCCAACTTACTTCTAATTCTTTTTCCTCTACATGTTCTTGCTCAAATTAGTTTTCTTATAGGTTGCTAATGCCCGCCAAGTTTATACATAGATTGAACTTAGCGCCTAGTAATGCCTTTGTTAGCATATCAGCGGGATTTTCATCTTTGTATACCTTTACCAAGTCTATAGATCTCATGACAATCTGATCCCTAATGGAAAATCCATCCAAGACATATAAACCATTTTTTCTCACCTCTTTTATGACTACCACAAAATGATTAAGTACTTTTAGGGTCCCATTCTCAGGCTTGAATACACACCCTGACTTATCTAACATTCTCAAGGAGATTAGGTTTCTTTTTAGGTCTCGTACATACCTGAACTGATGCAATTATCTTAGCACTCCATCAAACCTTTTGATCTTGACACTATCAATTCCAATAACCTTACATGCTTCATTGTTACGCATTAATACTTTACCCCCATCACATGTTTGATGTGTCTCAAACTTATTTAAATTTGGGCACATATAGAAAGAACAACCTGAATCTAATTCCCACTCACCTTCTGTCTTGGCACAAGATGCAACGAGTAGATCTGCAAATTCGAAGCAATCTTCTATTACAACAGCTGCATCACCATCTGCGTTCTTCTTGTTCTTTCTTTCTGGATAATTCTTTTTGAAATGTCCTTCTTTATGGCAATGAAAACACTTCAAGGTCTTTGAGTTTGATTTGGATTTGACATGTTTCTTATCCATGTGCTCTTATTTTTCTAGTCTCCCTCTTGCTGTCAAACCTTCTCTTTGATTTGAGTTCTTCTCTTCTTGCTTTCTAGTCAGTTCTTTGAAGTCAGGACTGCTTTAACATCTGTTATAGAAAGTAAGGTTCGACCATATGTTAAGGTCTTAACAAAGTGGTCATAAGATTTTGGCAAAGAACTCAACAAGATCACTGCCTGGTCTTCATCTTCAATCTTCACGTCTATTGTTTCAAGGTCAAGAATTATCTTGTTAAATAGATCAATATGTTCTTTAATTGGGATTCCTTTAGCCATAGAAAGGGTATACAATCTTTTCTTCAAGTATATCCTATTGGCCAAAGACTTCGTCATGTAAATTGCTTCTAAGCTATTCCAAATCCCAGCTGCGGTCTTTTCCTTTGAAATTTCCCTTAGAATTATTTAGACTTAATACAATTTCAGAATGAGCTTTCCTTAGAATCTCCTTCTTTACAGATTCTGTCAGCGTATAAAAAATCTTGTCTTCTCTTTCAAGAGAATTTTCCAACCCTTGATGAACCAAGATTACCCTCATCTTCAGACGCCACAAGTTGAAGTCATTCTTTCCATTGAATATTTCTATATCAAAGTTAGGCAGAGACATGGTTACTTGGAAACTTAGGTTCTAATACCAATTGTTGTGAAAAATCAGCCTCAGTAACGATGTTCTAACACTAATTGATTTAATTAAGATTGAGATTTGATAAAAACTATCAAGTTTGAATAGAAAAACACAAAACAGATAAATAATAAGCAAGTTCAGAAACACAAGAATTACATGGTTCAGCAAAATTGCCTACGTCCACGGAGCAAACACATATAAGGTCTTTTATTAGAATCAGAAGCTAGAACCTGTACAAGATAACTCTCTTCTCTCAAATCACCTCTCTTCAGTTTCTCTCTCTCTTCTCTTCTCTCTCTTTAGTCCCCAGTCCCTTTCAAAAGGTCTACAGTACAAGTAGGTTTATAATGTCCCTAAGTATCCCAATTCAAGTAGGTTTAGTATCCTAATTCTAGTAGGTTTGGTATCCTAAGTCAAGAAGGTTTGATATCCTTTTCAGATTAAGATGACAACACCTCTTCAGGTCTTCAGGTCTTTGGGTATTCGAGTACTCGGGTACTCAAACACTAAATCAGATCTTCTTTAAGTCAGGATGACTACTCCACTTCATGATATCAGGTCCTCGGGTACTCGGGCACCAAATCAGATCCCCTTCAAGTTAGAATGACTACTCTACCTCATGACATCAGGTCCTCGGGCACCAAATCAAATCCCATTTAAGTTAAGATGACTATTCCACCTCATAACATCAGGTACTCTAGTAGTCAAGAATTTAAAGCATCTATTCTTCACAAAATAGGTGGTGGTGGGCATGGTTAGAGTGGTAGGTGGTGGTAGTAAGTGAAGTTTTAGATGAATGAGTGGTAGACATGGAAGTATGGTTGGGGAAAGGGGTGTAGAGGAGCTTTTTCTTTTAATAATTAGTATGCTTGTCTTTAAATTAAAATTATATCATAATAATATAAATTATTGATGTATTAAGTTACTTTATGAATTAAAATTAAATTAAAAAAAAAAGAAAGTGAGACATGAGGTATGGTAGTGTGGTAGATGTGGAAATTATTATTGAGATTTGTTTTAATGACATAAAAGATGAAAGTAAAAAAGAAAGGATAAATTTATGCTAGACAAATATAAATATTTACGAGAAAGAGAGAATAAGTAATTTATGCTAAACAATAAATATAATTGCATTAAATGTGTTAAAACGATATAAATGTAATTATATTAAATATGTTAAAGTCAACTAACAATGTCAAGAATCAAAAAGAGGTACGTGCCTATTTTCCAATTTCCTTTGTATATTAAATATTGTCATACAAGAATGTGTTCAAGTAGGGCACGAACCAATTGGTAAGGATCTGGATGCAGGAAATTCGAAAATAAGATAAACAATACTTGATTTTATTACTACCTTGGTCATCATATCTATGAGATTCGCAGTCTTAATTTGTTGTAGTTGTATATTGCATTCCTACAATTTTTAGGTTGTAATACCCAAGTGTAGGTTGTCTCAAGTAATAAAGATTCGGAAGTCCGAGTGTCGGTCCTTAAGGAATTGGTTATATTAAATCCACAAGTCCAAAAAGTCCAAATATTACAAGTCCAATTGTCCAAATGTTGTGAAAGTAGAATGAAATTTTGATTATGAACTTTAAATTAACTATTATTGTATATTATGGCATTAGGGATCCATTTTGATGACATGTATAGAAATTATTCTTGATCCTTCTTTTGATACACAATTAAGCCTCAAATAAGAAGTAATCTTAATTGGAGGATGGATAACATTTGAGCACAAAGAAATCAAAAGACTTACCTTAGAATTGAAGGAGAAAAACTATAGGTTGCCTTGCTCTTGACATGTAGAAAACATCCAAGCATTCAATGTACCCTTAGTTAACAATGAAACAAGGTTTTTAACAAACCAAAATCACTTGCAAAATATAGTACTCAATAGAAAAGTTGACAATGAAGAACAAATCAAAGGATAAAAGAACAAAATTATACAACCATCAAAAGTTCACCCTTTGCCCTAATTATGAAATTAGAAATATATGGTATAAATAAAATATGAAGAAGAAGAGATGAAAGTGTTTTTGAGAATACAAGCTACTTCAAGCTTTCAAAACCAAGGTTTATATAGACAAGGTGAAGGAGAATTCACACATGTGAATACAAGCAAGTGGTAGGTTTCATCATAACATTATCCTCCATATTGAGAAGCACTTTTAACTGTCGTCCACTCAAAATTAGAGAACTATTTCTTCTTCAAAGATATGTCTCTATGAATAAAATTTCCAGTGCTTTATGAATCATAGAATTTGGACCTATGTAGTGGAAGTTACACTTAAAATATTAAGGCATGTTTAAATCAAAATGTTGATAGCTATTATCTGAATGATAATTATTTTCAACCACCCATATGCAAGAATTAGAACTTGTACATAACATAAAAGTTGTAGCTTCCTCTCACATGGTATATTTGATTCAATAATTAATGCAATTGGGGCAACGTAGAGAAATATATGTCTAAAATACTTAAGGCTATGCACAGGTCCAGGCTGCAAATGGTAGAACCACATTTTGTTGTATTTCTTCAAATATCTGGTGATGAATCATTTCGAAAATGAAAATTACATCTGAATTTGACTTATGATAAATTGATTTAGCTTCTATTTTAAACAAAAATCATTGCATTTGGAGGTGGGTAGGCAAAGATATGATCATTAGACTAATTAGTACTCAAATAGAAAATATGATGTTGACCATTTTGTTCTTTTTTCAATTGCAACTTGATCACCTTTCACCTATACACAAAATACACAACATTACTATTTCATATAAGTATTATATACATGCCAACTTACATAATTATACATATTTGCATGTAATTAAGTTTTAGATCATGAAAACACATAAATTAAAGTTATGTCAATGAAATTCACAATTTTTGCACAAATAAAGACTTTAAATTAAATAGTAATGCAATAGTATCTTCTAAAATATATGTGAATGATACACATTTAGACACTTATCATGCATTCATCAATAATTTCTCACACAAAATACCATTATATGCAAATGAATTTCATATGTGCTCAATTACACATTGACCAAGAAATTATGCTTAAAAACTAAACTCACCTCCAAGATATTCAAGCTATACCATAAAATCTATTTCAAAAGCTTGCCAATGTCTTTTACGAGAATTATACATATACCTACTTACCTATACTAATTGCTTGTATAATATAGCTAACATTACGCATTATTGTATACATCAAGCTACCCACGACACTTGAATATATAGAACTCGTAACATGTACTTTCATTCTACTTCAATGGTATAGACCATGATGTAGAAAGCTTGACATAGAGAGTACTTACAAGTTTTGTTTGCTCAAATCATGCAACAACTTCAAATATTGTTTCTCTAAAGCAACCCGACATTAATTATCTTCAGCTCTACCTTTTCAAATCTTTATACCATGAATCCTTGTACCTTTACCCAAATTTGTCATTGCAAATTCTTTGCTTAATTGGGTTTTTAGCATTGCAATCTCATCCTTGCTTTTGGAGGCTATCCACATATTATTAACATTTAGCGGAGCCAATATATAAAAGATCAATCATGTAGCTTCAAAACAATATACAAAATGGTTAAAAAAAATTGCTTGTCTTGTTTACCTATGTCTTCGCTCCTCTCAATTAGCCACTACAAAGTAATACTTTAGAAGAGGAAAAACTTAAAGTCCATATGTAACAACCCCTAACCATTGTATAATATATATATATATATATATGTATATCTATAATTAGTGGGAGTTCGTATTGGTTAATGAATTTATAGTATAATGTAAGCCTTAGAAGTGTTTCTAGAAATATATATATATGGGGTATATAGTATTAAGTATAGATTTACTTAATAAAGCTCAAATGTAAAGTTAACCTATGTACTTATGTACATAAATATATACATAGGTTAACTTTATTAGAAACCACCAAGAAGTGGGGGGTTAGGCGAGACCCCTACCTATTCATTAATAAAAGAAAAAGAAAGTAAAATACTAGAAGGGGACATAAACCTTACCTCATGAGAAAATGAACAAGTAAATAGAAAAGTACAAAATACTAGGGGTAAGGTGAAACCAAACTGCTAGAGTGATACAAAAGGTGATAATAAAAAAGTTGCTACCTGCGCTTGCGATTGCGGATATGAAATGATCTTTAACAGGCTGACTAGAGGTAACTAGGGCAAAATCGTTGGGATAATCATAGTAGTCGTGGCTCATATCATCATCACTATGCTCAAAATCCTCAGCAAAAATGCTCCTGCCAACGTGACTGATGAACTATCGAGCTTATCCCAAGAACTGTATATCCTCGGTGTTGAGCTCATCCTCATCGACTGTCCCTTTGGTGATGTAATCCTCATATCGATAAACATAAACAATCGGTAAAATATTTAAGGTAACCACATTAGGGTTATTTGGGTTAGGTATATACCTGCCCATTGATGATCTCTCTTGTGCGCTCTATGTGACTGGAGCAACCTGTGGTGTCGGCTGCATAGTCTCTTGAGTCTCTTTATGAATGCCACACCAAATGGATGTCTCATGGGTAGTGTCCTCAAGTAATATGACTGTGCTCTGGGTGGCTGCTACCTCTTAAAGTGTCAACTGGATAGGCTCTGTCACTGGCTGGTCCTCATGTATTGTATCAAACCTCTCTACTGTAGTGACATCCTCTAGTGTCTCGATAGTGGTCACCTGTTGTAGGTCGGTAGCCTCTATGACGACGCTCTCGGTGGTAATGATCTCTTATGATGTCTCTACAATGGTCTCGACCTCTATATCGGTCTTCTATGGCTACTACCGCTTATGGTGTCAATGGAGTCTGCTCTATTACTGGCTGGTCCTGTGCACCTACAACATCTCTAGTCTCATCAAGAGAGTTATGTTGAACTAATGGATCGTGAATTGCTGTAAGCTCTCTACTAGCGCCTGCAGTCATATCTTTAGTCAACTATCCCTTGTGATCAACTCTGACAATATATTGGAGCTTGGCAATCCTCATCGACTACCTTTCTTCATCATCTGTTGTTGTTTGTCCACGTTTCTCTCAATTTGGTGTGATACCTGACCTGTTGGGCTTGGACGTTGCTCGTAGTTCCGGTCTGGTGATGTAGTACTCGTCCTGAGAGTGTCCCAAATGTCTGCATGCTTCACAATAAGACGGGACTCTCTCAAATATGATATCCTGCCAGAATCCATCGTCACCCTCGTCAATCCAATGTCTCTGCATCAACGGTTGAGAAACATCGTACTCTACAAACACTCTAGAGATCGAGTGTCGGTTAAGCAAAACTGTCGCTTAATCTACACGTAGAGGCTTGTCAATGGCTGCTGCTATAGAGAAAAGAGTATTCCTGCAAGACATAAAGTGAATTGGAAGGAAAGGCAGAGATACACATATTAGTACAACTTGAGACTCTTCATAGTAGTCGAAAGTGGTAGACCACTTGAATATATACATGAATTTTTTGTTGACGTACCATATCTATCGCAACCAAATCTTTGTGTAATCTTCCTCTAGCTTTAGTCTGATCAGGACGTGGCGACTATCAAAGAGGATACCTGGCAATCCCTTCTAAGTCCGAGTGCAGTGAAAAAGTTTCGAATGACCAGTATTTTAGGTCGATCAGACAAAAACTTTCCTATTAATGATAGCTTGAATAAGATGGCCAAAGTTTGATTTTTTTTCTTTTGTAAAGAGCACTGCTCGCTCGCCTCTATAATGCAAGGTCAGCTTAAGCGGAATGGCGGGCTTAGACGCTTGTGAGTCAAAAACTGCATCCACAAAAAATTTGAAAGGTCGTGGATTGGCAATCGAATTTTGTTACATTGACTTAAGTGACAGAAAGTCCATGTCAAGGTTAGGCGACGGCGGCAACGGACAACCGCCATTCCCACCCGAAGCAAACATGACGGTATAAGAAACCTACCAATTTTACGTATCACTAGAGCATCTAACAATGTAGAAATAGTAACAATAAAATATTGCTGACCCAACACTATAACAATAATGGCCCAATATTGATCCAAATAATTACCTTGTAGCAATAATAGCCCAATATTGTTAACCTATTACCATTGACCCAAAAACTATGACCCAATATTTTTGATTCACGACCTTTGATCCAAATGTTGATTTTAAAGTTTAAGGTTTAAGGTTCAGCAGTACTGTAACAATTTAAGAGAAAATGTTACTATAGCATTTAGCTTCATTTTGAAAATGGGTTTACAAATGCTAACATTTTCTCTTAAATTGCTACAGTAATGACAAACCTTAAACTCACTTTTCTGACCATATTTTCAGCGAGTGCAACCTACACCTCTTAGGCCAAAAGATTCCTCCCTCGTGTTTTGAGATATGTTTGCAACATTTAGATAAAAAATCAGCTCAAATCAAGCTTTTAAAATTCAAGTTACTATTTATTCAATAGTACTCCGAATTTGATTTCATCTTTTTAGGATATTCTATTTATTTCCAGCAGATTATATTGAGATATATTGATGTTGGGTTCTATTGAAAACACTTGGAAGCTTTGGATTGTGATTTAGAGACTTCTTTTCCAAAAAATTTGATTGTGCTATAGTACGGTTCTTTGTACTACAATGTTGTCAATCACTACAGTATTTGTTAATGAACAATGGCTTTCATTTCTACAATATTTCTTTCTACAGTTGTGGATCAATAGATTGGGCCATTATTTTTGGGTCAATAGTAATGGCTACTATTGCTACAGGATAAACTATTTGGATCAATAGTATTGAGCCACTATTGTTATAGTGTTGGGTCAATAGTATTCTACCATTACTATTTATACAGTGTTAGAAGCTCCCTTAGCTTTGAGTTTATTCATTTCTTGCTCCACCAAGTTCTTCTCCACGTCAATGTTTAAGTTAGATTCCCCATTAAGCATCTCACCGATTTGATACAAGTTTTCTAAGATGAGTCCCTGTCTTTCCCCCGATACATAAGCTGAAAAAATATTGTTGACCTATTACAATTGACCCAAAAACTATAGCCCAATACTATTAATCCACAACTGTAGCAACAATAATATAGGAATCAAAGCCACTGTTTACTAACAAACATTGTAACGATTAACAACAATGTAGCACAAAGAACAATCATGTAGCACGTTCAAATTTTTCAGAAAAGAAGTCTCTAAATTACAATCCAAAACTTCTTAGTGTTTTTAATAAAACCTAGCATCAATATATCTCAATATAACGGTTGGAAATGAAGAAAGTATCCTAAAAAGATGAAATCAAATTTGGAGTACTATTGAATGTATAGTAACCCAAATTTTAAAAGCTTGATTCGAGCCGATTTTTTATCCAAATGTTGTAAAATATACCTCAAAACGTAGATCAGCGAGGGAGGAATCTTTTGGCGTAGAAGGTGTAGGTGAACTCCCCAAAACAAAGGTAGAAAAAGTGAGTTTTAAGTTCGGCAGTGCTGTAATAATTTAAGAGAAAATGTTACTGTAGCATTTAGCTTCATTTTGAAAATGGGTTTACAAATGCTTCAGTAACATTTTCTCTTAAATTGCTACAGTATTATCGAACCTTAAACTCATTTTTTCCAGCGAGTGCAACCTGCACCTCTCACACCAAAAGATTCCTCCCTTGCCGATCTACATTTTGAGGTATGTTTTGCAACATTTAGATAAAAAATCAGCTTGATTCAAGCTTTTAAAATTCGGGTGACTATACATTCAAAAGTACTCCAAATTTGATTTCATGTTTTTAGGATACTCTGTTTATTTCCAACTGATTATATTGAGATATATTGATGTTAGGTTCTATTGAAAACACTTGGAAGCTTTGGATTGTAAATTTCCAGAAAATTTGAACGTGCTACATTATTGTTTTTTCAGCTACAATGTTGTTAATCGTTACAGTGTTTGTTAGTGAATAGTGGCTTTGATTTCTACAGTATTTATTGCTACAATTAAGGATCAACAGTATTGGGCCATAGTTTTTGGATCAATAGTAATAGGTCAACAATATTGGCTACTATTGCTATAAGATAAATTATTTAGATCAATAGTATTGGGTCAGTATTGTTATAGTGTTGAGTTAATAGTATTCTATCGTTACTATTTATACAGTGTCAAATACTACAGTGAAAGCGCGGATTTGGTAGGTTTTCCACACCTTCATGCCTGCTCCGGGCAGGAACAGCGGTCGTCCGTCACCACCGCCTAACCTTGAAGCTTTCTGCCACTTTCATCAACGCAACAAAACTTGATCACTAATCCACGACCTTTTAAGTTCTTCATGGATGCAATTTTCAACTCATAGGCCTTTAAGCCCGCCATTTTTCTCAAGTTGACCTCGCTCTGTAAAGACAAGCGAGTAGTCCTCTTCACAAAAGAGAAAATTCAAATTTTGGCCATCCCGTTCAAGCTATCATTGGTAGGAAAATTTTCATTTGATCGGCCCAAAATGTCGGCCATTCGAAACCTTTTCACATCACTCAAACTTATTGAGGATTGCTAGGTATCCCTCCTTGATTGTCGCTATATCCTGATCAGACTACTCCTTGAGGAGATTATACCAGGATTTGGTTGCGACAGATATAGTACGTCAACAGAAAATCCATGCTTATATTCAAGTGGTCTACCACTTTTGTCTGCTCTGAATAGTCTCACGTTGTACTAATATAGGTATCTCTATCGTTCTTTCCAGTTCAATTTATGTCTTCCAGGAATTCCTTTTTCTCTATAGCAGCAGCTAACGACAAGCCTCTATGTGTAGATCAAGCGACAACTTTACTTAACCGACCCTTGGTTGCCAGAGTACTCGTAGAGTACGATGTTTCTCAACCATTGATACAAAGACTTTTGATTGGCGAGGGTGACGATGGATTCTGGCAGGATATCATATTCGAGAGAGTCCTGCCTTATTGTGGAGCATGCAAACATTTGGGACACTCTCGGGACGAGTGCTACTCACCAGGCCGAAACTACGAGCAGCATCCAAGCCTAATAGGTTAGGTATCACACCAAATTAAGAGAAACATGGACAAACAACAACGGATGATAAAGAAAGATAGTTTATGAGAATTTTCAAGCCCCAATATATTGTCAGAGCCGATCACAGGGGACAATCGACGACAGATACGACTACAGGCGCTAACAAAGAACTTACAGTGACTCAAGATCCACGACTTTAGTATGACTCTCCTTATGAGACTAGAGATATTGTAGGTGGACAGGACCTGCTAGTGATAAAGCCAACTCTATTGACACCACAAGACATCAAAAGATATCATTACCACTGAGAGCATTGTCATAGAGGCTACCGGCCTACAACAGGTGACCACTATCGAGACACCAGAGGATGCCGATACAATAAAGAGGTTTGATACAATACATAAAGACCAGCCAGTGACAGGACTTATCCAATTGACACCTCAAGAGACAGTAACCACTAAGGGCGCAATCATAACACTTGAGGACAACACCCATGAGGGTTGATGAGACTCAAGAGACTATGCAGCCGATATCACAGGTTGCCCTAGTCACACAGAGCACACAGGGGACATCATTGATGGGCAGACGTATACCAGACCCAATAACCCTGATGTGGTTACTATAGATTTTTTATCAATTGTTCCTAGGGGTTTTAACACATACCTCCCCTGAAGTTTGAGATTTTAATACTTAGATGGAAGATTTGAGGAAAGACACACTTACCTCTCCTGAAGTTTGAGACTTTAACACTTAAATAAAAGATTTGAAGAGAGGCACACTTATTTTTCCTAGACCATTAACTGACTATCTATTTTCACTTAAATGACTATAATACCCTTATTTACTTTAAATTAAAATTTAAGAAATTTAATTTTAATTTATTTAATGTTAAAATAATTAAAATTTTAATTAACAATAATTTTTATTTATATTTATTTAAAATTAGTAATTTATCCATATTGATAGTTTTTCAAATTTCTATCGTTGATTAATTTTATTAAAGTTTTTGTACAAACTTGAAAACCTAAATTGACTTTACGAGTTATAGAATTGATAATGAAGTATGAATTTAGTGTGAATATGCATGACATAAATATTATATTAAAGAATTTTTGTAAGAATAGTCAAATTGATAAGATTATGGAGTTATTTGATAAAAAATTAAAAGAAATATAGTTAATGCTAGAGGATTTGCAAAAAAAATGAGTAAGAAAGACAACCGCTTTGCATATTAAAATTTAAAATTTTCATAAATATGACACATGAATAAAAATTAATTAAATTATTATTAATTAAATTATTAATTTAAATAAATATTAAATAAATATAAATTAAAATTATCAACTTAAATTATCGTTAATTAAATTTTTAATTTTATTAAATATTCAATAAATATAAACTAAAATTGTCAAATTAAATTTTTCATTTTAAATAAATATCAATTAAAATTGTTGTTAATTAAATTTTAGTTATTTTAATAATTTTAAATATTAAATAAATTAAAATTGAATTTTTCAAATTTTATTTTAAACCAAACAAATGTACTATAGTTATTTAAATAAAAATAGATGGTCAACTAATGATTCAGGAGAGGTAAGTGTGTATTTTTTCAAATTTTTAATTTAAATATTAAAATCTCAAACCTTATGGGAGGTATGTGTTAAAACCCCATTGTTCATCTTTATCGATCTGAAGATTACATCACCTCTCAACAGTTTATGAGGATGGGCTCAACACCGAGGATACAAGTGTTTCTTAATGAGCCCGATAGCTCATCAGATTTTGAGCGCAGTGACGATGATATGAGCCACGACTACTACGATTTTCCAAACGATTTTGCCCTAATTACCCCCAATCAGCATGTTAAGATATCATTTCGTATCCGCAATCACAGGCACAGGTAAAAGCTTTTTTATTATCATCTTTGTATCACTCTTAACAGTTTGGTTTCATCTTACCCTTACTATTTTGTACTTTTCTATTTACTTGTTCATTTTCTCATGAGGTAAGGTTTATGTCTCCCTCTAATATTGCACTTTCGTTTTCTTTTATTAATGAACAGGTAGAGGTCTCACCTAACCCCCACCATTTCATGGTTTCTAATAAAAAATATATATATATTATATAGTTTAGATTTTAAAAAGAAAAACATATCTTCAAAGTTAACCTATGTACATAAATATTACTTTCAAGTTTTATCATGTTTTATATTATTAACTAGGTTTATGGATATATATTTTGTATAAAAATTATATGAAAAATATTAAGGAAATTGTATATATTAATTTGGCTATTTCTAGTTCATAACAAACTAGTATCCAAAAAGTATGCTAGTAACCACAAGTATCCTAACTAGTTCACAATAAACTAGTATGCTTATTGAGTTTTGCGTGAGCTAGTTTACTTACTGAGTTACTAATATACTTCATATATCACATATCAGATATACTAAACCCAAAAGAATAAATACACTCATGAAAAAGCTCCACATACATTTATAATTGGCTACTAAGAACGTAATAAATTCCAATATCCTCAAAAGCACAAATCTTAACTTTTCTAAATACACCTTTTACAAAAGCACTTTCTCATTCTTGAAGTATAATGTCTATGTTCATGTTAATGCCAATGTTCAATGACTTAGCACAGCACATAAACATGTAATCATACAAAACATATTAACATATAGTTGAAGATAAACCGATGCTTTCATATTATTACATAACTCCAAAACATTTACAAATATTACTTACCCCTTGACGTTCCCAATAGAACAACTCAATTACCTTAACCCTAAAATCAAGGATTAATCTTTGTAAGTTACATTACACAAAATCAAGCACATAACTTATCATCAAATAAAATTCCCCAAATCTATCCTCACACCCATCAAGGATTTACGAAGAATTTTTCTTATGCTCCAAACAACGTTCATCTCTCATGAATTCAGGCTATAACCATACACCACATAACATCATTAAAAAATGTCTCTAATTCAATCTGTAGCTATTTCTTATTACTTGGAAAACTGAATCACTTATCTCTAACAATACAAAAAGCTCACCAAATACATCTAAGTCTTTGATTTTTAATACCTCAACCACTTAACTAACAGACATGAAACATTGGAAGAATCATAGTCTCGTACTAAGCTACTGTCTTAAACCTAGATCTGACAAAAATTTCTTTACTACCATTACTATTTCCTACAAAATCCCTACCATTACTATTTCCTACAAAATCTTAAACTATTCCGTCTTAATAATTCATGTTTATAAACTATAGGTAATCTAAATCAATACATATCAATCTCCCCATCATTTTTCATGCAATCCTTATGCAAAATACATATCCATAAACTTAACAACATAAAACAAAATAAAACTCCAAGATAATAATGTATTACCTTAGATCTTGTCAATTTCTCCTTCAAATATCTCAAATCTCTACAAATCCCCCTCTCGCCTCCAAAATTTTGAAGATCAATTTCTCTTTCTAAAACCTACAGTATGTAACATATAGATACCTAGAGTTAACCTTACATTAAACCCACACTTAATACTATATACCCCGCAAAAATACTTCTAAAACTATTTCTATGTCCCACAGCATACATATATATACTACGTAGCAGTTAGAAGTGTTACAAGAAACATAATTACATGTCTTGCCTCATAATTACCTTATAGAATAAATCCTTGTTAACAGGAATAGGCAGATTATGTTCTCTTTGGACCTTGGCAACAGTTTTTATTCTTTGTCAGGTCTTATGACAAGGCTGCCAAGCCTTATCACGAGACTGCGAGGCTGTGGTCAGTGGGTTGTGAAACTAAGGAATTTCAACATCAGCCCATCCATGCATGGAAACAATGTCACTCATCTAATTTCTAGTCCTCAAAGGTCCACCTAACAATCCTTTCTCTACATTGCCCTCCCCTCCTTTTTAGTTTATTACCAGTCTCTTCTTTCACAACCTATCAAGGCGTTCCCCTCCTTTTTAGTTTGTTACCAGTCTATTCTTTCACAATCTATCAAGATAAGATAAAATAAATTACCAGGTACTACAATCAGCCTTCACCACTATAAAAGCAAACATCTTACAATGAAGTAAGCATGTGGTTACTGTATAGCAGAGGTGCAGCTTGATCTTGCATGTTATACTAATTTTGAAAAAGTTATTTCAACAGTAATGAAAAGGAAGGGAAAAAGTGATGAGTTGTTCAAGCCAAAATCTTAGAGCTTGCGCACCAAAGATCATCACTTCAATTATCAAGTTGCTTGCAAAATACATAGCATCAGGAGCAAGGAATCATAAAAATTTACAAACCAAGAAAAAGAAAAAAAAAAGCTTTTCTCTTTGAGTTGAACAAATTCTAGCACATTAATCTAAGAATCCATGATGGTCATACTTGCATTTTAATTTTAGTGAGAGAAACCTCCATAGTCTCTGAAGCACACTTGAATTGAGTTCAATGACTACCAGAAATATCAAAGCATTTAAGTATAGACCAATATCTATATCACAAAAATTAATGGTTTTAGTAAATAAACAGTAACATCCAGCATAAAGTACCTTCAATCATCACGATCAACATCATTTCTGAAGATAGCTTTTCTTCATAGCCATCTATCATTAAATTCAACATGTTCAACCACATTATCTTCATCAGAATCACTTCCACTTTTTATTATTTTACCTTTTTTCTCACCTTGATCTTTATTAGGACTCTGAATTATCTAGATCCTCAACAACATGTTTTTTCACCAAGCCCATCAGCCTTAATTTCATCACCAGTTAAATATTGCTTCCTATCCGTCTTCATCAGTATCTTTTGCATTGTTTGGAACATCTGATGAATTAGGCTTCCTGCTGAGAAGAGAAATAAAGCTTAGAAATTTTACAAAAGGATTAACAATGGCAATAGGAATATTAGCTGATAATTCATACCTTAGCTCCCTCCTTCAGATTACAACCTCACAAATAATCATAAATTGTGACATTTCTCTCACATTTATTATTCATCTGCACTCTTTCAGGAGTAAGGTGAACCATGACATAAGGATAAGAAGTTCTCCATGAAAAAGGGGGAAACTTTATAACAAAGATAAACAATTTATACCACCATATTGTTCCAAAATTGTAATTAGGGCAACACATAATCATGCAGGAAAAATAAATATTTTAAAAAAAATTTCAAATCCATTTGTTAATTGGTATCGTTATGAAGTGCTCAGAATATCCATTTGTTTAAATTGAAAACATCAAGCTAGCAACACAACTAAGCAAAAACAAAATATTCCAATGTTCCTCTGAGTGGAGACAGCAAAAAACATAGAACAAAAGTGAAGACACATAGAAAAGTGACGTTCCCTTTCTCTTCTTGTCACCTCCAATTTCAAAGTGCTTGCACCTCTGCAAAATTACAAACACCAAAATGCATGTTTTCAGTGTATGTTCAGTTATTGTGTACAAGAACAAAAACAAAAACCCATGGCAAAACACAACTAAAAAATAGGCACTAACCTTGATTGGGTGTTGCGAGACATGCTTGCAACCTTGGCATTGCAGCCTCAGCACAATCTTCTTGGTGGTTTTAGCCTGTTAAACAAAAACAGTAAACACATTTTGAGATATAGAAAGATATTATTAAGACAACAAGGTTTCGTTCTTTTCATGTAAATTCTTGTTTCTGCTCGGAATATACCTTCTAGTGGAAGACAGGCTTGGTCTGACCACCATAACCTGATTGTTTGTGATCATAACGTCTCTTTCCTTGTGCGGCAAGACTCTCCTTACCCTTCTTGTACTGGGTAACCTTATGCAAGGTGTGCTTTCTCCAAGCCTTGTTCTTGCAATAGGTTTTCTTTGTCTTGGGAACGTTCACCTACATAAACAAGTTACAAGTAAACTTAAATTTATGAAACCAGAACATAAACTACAAAAAAATATTGTTTACTGCAAAAAAGTCATGATCAAACAAAACAAAGAATCACATTCGTACATAAATCTACAAAATCCTCAAAAATAATTAAAGTCATTGTTAAACTGCCAATCAACAGCCCGGGCCCAGAAAATTTTGTCATGAAGAACTTTTATCTTAAATAGACTTTCCAAAAACTAAATCCCAAAAGAAAAGAGCTAACGCAAATACTTAGCAGAACTTATAAAACACAATAATACCCATGTTCAATATTTATAGCAAGTAAAGAGAAATTAAGCATAGGTGCAGAAGCAAAAAGAAAACCCTATTACGTAACATTCAAAATATTTTCAACTAAATAACACAAACAGTTGGACCCTTAAAAAATATAGTTCTTTCATACTTATTAAGACAATAAACCAAACTTGTTCTCACAAACAAATAGAAAAACCACAGCCCTCAAATGATTCATAAAAGATAGTTAATTACCTTAACCTAATAACAGCAAGTAAAATTTCCGAACAATATTTTTATTTGTTTCAAATCCTCAGAAACCTAGTAATTTCCCACAATCCTACTGTGCATAAATCCTCCTCTTACAATAAGAAAAGGAGATTTAAAATTTACGAAACTTAAATTTCCGGAATCCAAATATAAAATGTGAGAATAAGAATTTCCCTTTTCCATCTTAATACTAAAAATCTATCATTTAATTCACTTCTTGGAAATCCCTAAATCCAAACCCAAAATAAGCAAATAACCAAACAGATTAAATTAAAGAAACTAGCAAACACGATTTCATATCAGAACTTATAAAACATAATAATATTATGTTCAATATTCATGGAAAGTAAAAGAGAACAGCAAGAAACAAGAAAACCTAAAACAAATTCTATAATGCAAAACTGTTATATATCATTGAAATTCTATTCAACAAAATAAGACAAATTAATTCTTCTCTTACAATTTAGGAAACAGAAAATACGAATTTGCATAAACTCCTACCAAAATATTTCTTCCACTGCGTCAAGACAATGAATCAAACTAGTTCTCCAAAAAAAAAAATTGAAGCTACAGTACAATCTATTCACTTCGTACAGAACAAAACAAATTTTCATTCCGTCAAGAAAGAGAGATGAAGAATGTACCGTGGGTGGAACCGAGGGGAGGCGACCAAAGCTCGAGCTGTTGTAAATGCTAAACCTAAGGGAATTAACTGAATATAATCATAATTTATCCTATAAATTTAAAAATAATTACTTTCATAATTTTCAATCAAAACTGACCACTTTCACAATTTCTAGATCAAATTATCTTTTTTAATTTGAATATAGGAATGTTCTGTCCCACTCAAAAGTGCAGCGCACTTGAGAGTATAGAGAGCTGCTTGCTCGTAACTGCACTCACGAGGGAGACAAATTCTGCTCACTCTCATACAAACGAAAGAGGTAAAATCTGTCCCGTGACTGCAACAATACATTCACGAGTAAGGCTTTGCTCGTGAATGCAATGCACTCACGAGCAAGGCTTTGCTTGTGAATGCATTGTGAGTGCATTTACGAGGCTGAATTCACGACGAGGCGGATTCCTCCCTTCTCCTGCTCGGACGACAGGGGCGAATTCCTCCCCTCTCCTACACAAATAAAAATTCAAATTTTAAAAAAATTAAAACTGACGTACCTGTAGACCGGATAAGTTACGAGTGATGTTTGATATTAAAGAAAATGAAGTTCGTTTTTTTAATATTTAAGGATAATTTGGTTCAAACAATAAATGTGGTTAGTTTTGATTAAAAATTATTAAGGTGATTATTTATAATTTTGGGAAGGAAATTGTGGTCGTTTTTTATTAAATCCCTAAACCTCATATAAGAGAAAGTAAATGCAGCTTGTTTGGTTACCCGTCCAGTGTATTCGGATCCAATCTGAATCCGAATCCAAACCCGAATGTTATAGCCCACCTAGAAGCGACAAATTTTATGAGATTCGTTTACCCAATACAAAATTAGGGAATTCGGATTAACTAAAAATAAAATAATTAATAAATATAATATAATATAAATAATAATTAAATTAAATTCAAAAAGTCTTAGTACATAAATTATTTATAACACAATTAATTATTTAAATAATTATTTCATTCTAATTTATTTATTATTTAATATATTTATTTTATATTTTTATATTTTAAAAATATTTAATTATATTTTTAATATTTTAAAAAATATTTAATACTATTTAAAATAAAATTTATTAATATTTCGATGGGTACTATTATAAATATTTTAAAATTTATGTTAAAAAAGAACACATTATATTAATAACATAATTATTAAACAAGTAATTTGTTTAATAAATGAGTCAAGTCAAAATTTCAATTCTTTACATAATTATTAAATGAGTTGAACTCGAGCTAATTATTTACAATAAACTAAATCAAATTACAAGTTATATTAAACCCAATACATAAGTTGAACTAGGGTGTATAATCTCCAATTAGAAAATTACATTACACAACTATATATTCTTTACTTAAATACATCATTGTTATTATTAAATAAAGGGATAATTGCACTCCCATTTTTTAAAATAAATGTCAAGTAAATTTTTGAATTTAAAATATTTGTCAGTGGCACTCATTCTCTTAAACTCAATTAGATATGATCACATATAATTTAAAGTCAAAACACAACATATAGCCCATTTCTTAAATGAGTTTCTATATTGTGTTTTGATGTGAATAGATAAGATTAATAAATGAATTATAAACTAGTTTTGTGACACAATTGGATATGATTAGATATATATTAATTTATTTAGACAAGAACACAATTTGTTTAATTTTAGTATAAAGTTTAACTCAATAAATATAGCATTACCTAAAACCAATATTTTTAAACAAATCGTAAATAGATTATAAATATTTTAAATATATTTATGTTATAAATGAATTGGTACAACATAATTATTCCTTTAGTTAATCTTGTTTTAAATTAATTGAAAAATCAGAGAGTCTAAATATGAGTACAAAATAAATATTAAATACATAACATAAATACAATATGATTATTATTTGCATCAATTTTTTTAATCTAAATCTGTTCACTCTAGAATTCATGTTGAATAATGATATCGTCACCTAAATTGCGCAATTAAACTTTTAATTTTGTAGCATTTTTTAGTTAATATTTGAGTGTTTATCATATAGGAACATAAAATTACATAATTTGTCTATTTATATTTAATAGTACGCCACTGCAAAAATTCACACTTACATTCTTTTGCATTAAATATTTTTGAGATGTAAATAGATAAATTATGGCTTTTTTTTAAAGAATACATGAAAAAACCATAGACCTCGATGATAATCTCTTGTTACTAATTATTTATGAAAGTAAATTTACGTATGACAACTATTTTATTTGTTTTTACATATTTTTCTTTTGATTAACAATAAAATTATTTGTTTAGTTAGGTTCACAGTTTATTTACTTAAATAAAATAAGAGCAATAATAATGATAAATTTAATTTAAAGTTACAACCAATTAATTACAATAAAATTGTAAATATCTTCCCAATCTTTTATATTAACCAAAAAGTTGATATAGTTATTTTGGCAAGTAACTTATTGTCATATAATGTCTCTAATAATAAAACACTAACAATATTATCATACTTGTAATACACTGCTCATGTATATTTCAATCTTTACACTTTCTTCTTTATATCATATAAATAAGTTTATATAAATGATATTTAGCATTTAAAAAGTAAATAACAAAAATTTGAAAAAATAACATTGATAATTAAAAATTTGAAATTGTTTTAAAAAATATAAAAGAATTTAATGTTTTTTTTAATACGTAGATATATAAAGAATATATGTTTTAAAAAATATTATAATTAAAAAGATATTCTAAAATACGATTGTTTTTGTCTCATAATTTTATATAATTAAATTTCCTCCAATATCTTATGAAAAGAAAAATATTTTGAATTTTTTAATTAAATAATAATATAAATCGAGTGAACAGTAATTAACTACCGAAACATAAAATTCAATAATTTCATGTTTTGGCTTGACAAAGAATAATGCTTTATTGATGAAGTTTGGTTAGAGTTGTAGATTTTAATGAAAATGAGAAACTAGTAGATAAATATATTGATAGAAGAAGGTGACTGAAAAATTAAATATATAGACATAGAAAATAAAATATTCGCTAGGTTGTTGTAACACATCATAATATTGTTATGTGCATCTCTATGTCATACATAGAAGTGATGTGATCCTTAGCACAAACATATTACCACTAATCAAGTTTATTATTGAATTATAATATATTATATGAAATTCAAACTCTGTTAATTTGAAATCACACGTGAAATTTTAAAAAATAAAAATATATGAAATTTATTTTATTCAACATTTTTTTAATTAATCTCTTGTCACAAGTATGTTAGCGAGTCATATTATCTTAATTTAATTTTCAGTTGGTAATTTATAAATAAATTTCATTATAATTTCAATTTATTTTTCTTCTAATTTGATATTTATTTCCCAAGTATATAAGATATTGAAGCGAAGGCAAAGTTTATAGAGGGATTAAAAATTAAGGGATATTATCGTATTCTTCCTCTGAGGATTGAGGTTATATCAGTTAAGTACAAAATATAGAGAATATATTACTTACTTTCCTTGTAATTATGTTTGATTATTAGTTGACTATCATGTATAAAGATAAATGCGTAGAAATTATCCTTTGATATTTCTTTTATTTCTTTAAAAAAAAATCACTTTTCCAAATTCTTACATAGTTTGTGATTATAGAAGTTGAAAAAAAAAATATTTTTGCCAAATTTCAAAAGTTGTAAATAAATTTTGATGAAACAAAAATCAAATATAATCTTGTAGCTCCAATTTTGCCTTTTTAACACAATTTTCATTTGGAGAATGCTTATTGAAAAAATATTTTATACTTTAAATCAACCTTTTATTTTTCTTATCTTTTTTATGATTCTTTTATTTATTTTGTATATTTGAATTAATTAATATATACAACAGAATAAAAATAAATATTTTAAAAATAAAAAAATTATGTTCTAATAAAAAGTAAATAATTAAAAGTATTTGAATAAATTTATTATTTTAACTAGTTGACTAACAATTTAGGGCAGATAAGTAAGATATTGATAATATTTTTATCTAAATAATAAATCTCAAACCTTTAGGAGAGGAATATGATAATATCCATAAAAATTAAATAAACATGAGAGGAGAAATTGTATGTTAAGGTTCCTTTTTGCTGGGAATGTGCAATAAGAAGTGAAAAATAAGGTTTCAGTACGAAAACGACGTCGTGTTGGTTCAAGGTTGATATTATCGTCCATCATTTTGGGAGGATAATATTTCATGAAACTTTAAATTCTATTGTTTTTTTTTAATTATTATTTCAATTTTTATCATTTGGAATCCTAAAAGTATATAATTTGCACCTCATCAGAAAAGTCACGTTTGTTTTCTTGAATGTTAGAGATTTATTAGGTATAAATAAACTGTCTTTATTTGAAAAATACATGAAAAATCATAGACTAAATGGCGATTTTTTAATTATTTCTTTCCTTATTATCTTCCTTCTCTTATTATTATCTTCCGTTTCAATTAATTATTTATCAGAAAATTTTAAGTTAGTATGTTTTATTAAAATTTAGAATTATTCCATAAAAAATGTTATATTTTTCAATTTTTTTATCGTAATTAGTATTTTTATCATTAATAAATTTTAAAATAATCATGCACATAATTAAAATATTTATTAAATTTTTTGTTGTTCTGTTGGCGTTGAAAGGGATTTTTGGAATTTTAAAAAGAAAATTTTTATATATAACCTATTTTTAAAACATGAATAAAAAAAAGAATCACTTCTCACAATTATATTAAAAAATAGTCATCTCAATTTTTTTTAAATAAATTTGTCTTTATAATCCAAATTAAAAAAACTAACTTTACTCCAACTCTTCTTCTTTCACACTTTCGAGTTCATAGTAAGAACCAATAATTGCTTTTAAGTAAGGCCAAATCTAAAACACATGTTTAACCTTATTCAAAAGTATAGTTTTAATCTTACTTGAAAACAAGTATTTTGTCACACATTTAAGTAAGGTCAAACACTTTCAAGTAGATGAACTTGAAAGTATATATTTTGGTTTTATTCAAAAGTAAATATTTGATCTTATTCGAAAGTGTGAGTTATACCTCTGAATTTCGGTCAAGGGATAATTTTGTTACAAAAGGTTAAAATGATTATTTTTAAATACAATTATGAATAATGACTCTTTTTAAACTCTTCTTTTAGAAAGATATTATAAATGAAAAAATTTCAATTAAATTTTTTTTTTCTATAAGAAGAAATCTAAATTTTTGATATTTTTAATATAAACTAAAATCTTTGTCCAACCAAACCCCAAAATCTCAACCTAAAATGGTCATCTAGATTTTGAAACTAAAACAATGGCATGTAGTTTACCATTCAAACACCTCAAAAATCGAAGCCCAAAATAAGCAAACAATCGAATAGAACAGAACATGTTTTTGTTTCGTCAAGAAAGAGAGGAAGAATACGGTGGTTGAAGTTGTGACCATATTTGATTTGAGATTATTGATTCTATTTAACTTCAATAAGTACGGAGGTAGATATCTTTTAAGTTTGGACACTTACGATTATTTTATAAATATTTTATTGTAAATATATCATAAAATAAAAGAAATTTATATTTTATTTAGAATATCATTAATTAGTGAATTCAATAAAATTAAAGGTTAATACAAAATTTGACTCACTTATTAATCATATTAAAACTTTAAACACCGGTATAACTTATATATATTAAACATATGAAAAATCATGAGACGGTTAAAAATTAGTTATATTTGTGTTTTGACATGAATAAATACAAGTAATAAATGAATTATAAACTAGTATATGACACAATTATATACGATTAGACATAATATTTAATCCATTTAGATACAAATACGATTTGTTTAACTCTAATATATATCAATTTTAACTTGTGTAAAATATTTAAATTAATAAGTAAAGAAGTAAACAGTAACCCTATTATTCATAGCAAGTAACAAGTATAATACATCATAAAAGAAAATATGTGAAAAAAGATTACTTATTAGATTACATTTAGGAAATTGGAGTAATTCAATTAAGAGTAAACAAAAATTAAAGAGTAATTCAATTACTTATTAGATTACAATAGATCACGAAGCACCTCATAGCAATCGATTATCAAACTTCAAAGCTGGACGTTGGAGCAAGTAGGGCGGGCCTCCCCTTCTCATCGGTAGTGTCTACGGATGGTTTTATCTGGGAACAAGGTACCAAGGCCTACCAACAGGGATTAGCGGTTACTAGATCCCCCTGTTCTTATCGAAGGATAGCCTTTTTACTTGTTGCTTTTTTTATAATTAATCTCTATTTTAAACAAATTGACAAATCAAGAGTCCAAACACAAGTGTGCAATATGATTATTAAATAAATAACATAAATAAGATATAATTATTATTTGTATTATTTATATTATTTATTTCAATCTAAACTTATTTATTGGTATGCAATTCATATTGAATTAAATAAAATCCATTATTTTAGCTTTCTTTAATTATTATTTGGGAGTTTATTGTCTAGGACCCTTAAATTACTTAATTTGTCTATTTATGTTTGGTACTCCAATGCAAAAATTCATGCCTACATTCTTTTGTATTATATATTTAATAGATATTTCTTTTTCTTTTTTTAAATATGAGGGAGGTCGACAAAGTTCAAAATATATAATAATTTTTTTTTTACACTCAAACTCAAACTTAGGTAGGATATTTAAGAAGTAGTTTAATTTATTACCTGAGCTGAACACTTCGAAATATTAGATATTTAAGAAATTAAACTGCTAGGAGAATAGTGAAATATCGCCAATTCATACTCGTTCAAAACCCTAAAATTGTTGAATTGTAAACTTAATCTAGAATATTGAATTGTCTAAATTGGTGTACTAGATTTAGTAAGCAATGGTGTACTAGATTTGGTAAACAATGGTGTACTAGACAAAGTCAATATTGGTGTACTAGACAAAGTCAACATTGGTGTGCTGGACAAAGTCAACATTGGTGTGCTGCACAAAGTCAACATTGGTGTTCTACGTGAAGACTAAATCAATGGTTTAGAATGGTTTGCTTCAACTATAAATACCCCTCCCCCCTTAAGGTTTTAAAAATAAGTTAGAAATAAAGCTTGAGTCCTTGTTCAAGTATTTGAGAGTGTTTACATATTTTCTTGTAAATTTGTATGAGAAATAAATATATTTGTGTGTTTTGAGTCATTACGAAATTCTTATTTTTCAACAAAGTGGTATCAGAGCTCGGTTTTGTAACTTGGATGTTATATTTGTGTGATTACGTGCATATTTAGAAAATTCTGTCAAAAAGGCCAAGATTGCCTAAGGAGTCTGGGTTTTAAGTGGGACCGTTGTGACCCCTCCAGTCTTTCCTGGGAATTTTCTTAGTGTATATTTTCACACCTATAAACATTCATATTACTATCCGAAATACTATTAGAAAGTTATGGCAAATGGAGGTATGACACCATTTCAAGTTCCAATTCTCAATAGAAGCAATTATGATAATTGGAGCATAAAAATGAAGGCACTCCTTGGAGCACAAGATGTGTGGGAGGTCGTGGAGAAAGGTTATAATGAACCTAGAGATGATGTTGCCATTTCTGTTTTGACTCAAGCACAAAGAGACACGTTGAAGGACTCGAGAAAGAGAGACAAAAAAGCTCTCTATGTCATTTATCAAGCATTAGATGATGATGCTTTTGAGAAGATATCAAATGCAACTTCCGCAAAGCAAGCATGGGATAAACTTCAGACATCCTACAAAGGCGCCGAGCAAGTAAAAAAGGTACGTCTTCAAACATTGAGAGGAGAATTTGAAACTTTATATATGAAGGAAGGCGAGTCAATTGTTAATTACTTCTCTAGAATTGAAGCTATTTCTAATCAATTGAAAAGAAATGGTGAAAAATTAAGTGAAGTAAGGATAATGGAAAAGATACTACGATCTATGGATTCAAAATTTGATCACATAGTCACAACAATTGAAGAAACTAAAGATTTGGAAGAAATGACGATCGACCAACTACAAGGATCATTGCAAGCCTATGAAGAAAAAATAAAAAAGAAGCAAGGCATCTCCGAACAACTTCTCAAGATGCAATTCAAGGAGAAAGAAGAAATTCAAAGCTATGATAGAAACCAACATGGTCGAGGTAGAGGTCGAGGTCAAGGACAAAGTAGAGGCCGTGGTCGTGGACGAGGTTGGAATTATAATTACAATAATTTCAACAACTATGAGAAAGGAGAAAGCTCAACACGAGGTCGTGGAAGGAACAATCCAAATACAAGGTACGACAAGTCTAAAGTCAGATGTTATAATTGTCAAAAGTTTGGCCATTATGCTTCTGCATGTAGAGCCTACAACAATGAAGTGGAAGAAAAGGCTAACTATGTAGAAGAAAAGAATCAAGGAGATGAAACTGTCTTGTTAGCATACAAAGACAATAGTGGAGGCCAAGAAAACACATGGTATCTTGACACTGGTGCGAGCAATCATATGTGTGGAAAAAGAAGCATGTTCGTGGAGTTAGACGAATCAACAAATGGAAATGTTTCTTTTGGTGATGATTCAAAAATAGCCGTGAAAGGAAGAGGTAACATTCTTATACAATTGAAAGATGGTAGACATCAATTTATTGGAAATGTCTACTATGTGCCTAATATGAAAAGTAATATTTTGAGTTTAGGTCAACTCTTAGAAAAAGGTTATGATATTCATATGAAAGATTATAGTCTTTTTATAAGAGATGACAAAGGCAACTTAATTACTAAAGTGAAAATGTCAAAGAATAGAATGTTTTCTTTGAATATTCAAAACGATGTTGCGAAATGTTTGAAAGCTTGTTACAAAGATGCATCATGGCTATGGCATCTTCGATTTGGGCATCTCAACTTTGGAGGGTTAGAGCTATTGGCTAAGAAGGAGATGGTAAGAGGTCTTCCTTACATCAATCATCCGAACCAACTTTGTGAAGGATGTTTACATGGGAAGCAATTCAGAAAAAGCTTTCCAAAAGAGTCTACCTTTAGAGCCAAGAAACCACTGGAGCTCATTCATGCTGATGTATGCGGTCCATTCAAGCCAAGATCTCTTGGTAACAATAATTATTTCCTTCTCTTTATTGATGATTTTTCAAGAAAAACATGGATCTACCTTTTGAAGCAAAAGTCTGAGGTATTTGGAGCTTTCAAGAAATTTAAAGCTGCCGTTGAGAAAGAAAGTGGTCGTCAGATTAAGGCCATGAGAACTGATCGTGGAGGAGAATTCACTTCCAAGGAATTTCAAGAATTCTGTGAAGCAAATGGAATTCGACGATTCTTAACCGTTCCGAGATCCCCCCAACAAAATGGTGTTGCTGAAAGAAAGAATCGAACAATTCTCAACATAGCGAGGAGTATGTTGAAAAGTAAAAGACTACCTAAGGAGTTTTGGGCTGAAGCTGTATCAACTGCTGTATATCTATCCAATAGATCTCCAACAAGAAGCGTGTGGGGAAAAACACCACAAGAAGCATGGTGTGGAAGAAAGCCTGGTATTTCTCATCTTAGAGTTTTTGGAAGTGTAGCTCATGTTCATGTACCAGACGAGAGAAGAACAAAGTTGGATGATAAAAGCGAGAGTTTTATCTTCATTGGCTATGATTCAAGTTCAAAGGGTTACAAGTTGTATAATCCAAACAGCAAAAAGATTATGATCAGTCGAGATGTAATATTTGACGAAGAAGGAGAATGAGATTTTGGTCCAGATGTCGATGACTTCAACTTCTTTCCTTTGTTTGAAGAAGAACCAATAATGGAGCAAGCAGGAGAAGCAAGAGAAGAACCTACTACTCCGCATACTCCACCAACTTCACCAACAACAAACAATCAAGGAGATTCACCACCATCCTTTTTAAAGGAAAGAAATGAAGAACGCACAAAGAGTTTCCAAGATCTCTATGAGGTAACTGAGAGGTTAGATAATCTCACTCTTTTTTGTCTTTTTGCTGAGTGTGAACCAATGAGTTTTGGAGAAGCTATACAAGATGAAAAATGGAGAAATGCAATGGATGAAGAAATTAAAGCTATTGTGAAGAATGATACGTGGGAGCTTGTGTCACTTCCTAAAGGACACAAAGCTATTGGAGTCAAATGGGTGTACAAAGTAAAGCAGAATTCAAAAGGAGAAATTGAACGATACAAAGCGAGGCTAGTTGCAAAAGGCTACAGTCAAAGAGCCGGCATCGACTATGATGAGGTGTTTGCTCCGGTAGCACGCTTAGAAACTGTAAGACTAATCATTTCCTTGGCAGCTCAAAACAAGTGGAAGATCCATCAAATGGATGTAAAATCTGCATTCTTGAATGGAGTTCTCGAAGAAGAAGTCTACATACAACAACCTACAGGTTTCGAAGTTAAAGGGCAAGAGGACAAGGTGTTGAAATTGAGAAAGGCTCTCTATGGTTTGAAACAAGCACCAAGAGCATGGAATAGTCGAATCGACAAGTATTTCCAAAAGAATGGTTTCACCAAGTGCCCTTATGAACACGCACTTTACATCAAGATCAAAGATGAAGATATTTTGATCGTGTGCTTGTACGTAGATGATTTGATTTTTACTGGAAGCAATCCAAGCTTGTTCGATGATTTCAAGAACACGATGACTAAGGAGTTTGAGATGACTGACATTGGGCTTATGGCGTATTACCTCAGTATCGAAGTAAAACAAGAGGAAGATGGAATTTTCATTTCACAACAACGCTATACAAAGGAAATCCTCAAGAAGTTCAAAATGGAAAATTGCAAGCCTATTAGTACGCCAATTGAGTGTGGAATTAAGCTCTCGAAGCATGAAGAAGGAGAAAGAGTAGATTCAACTTTTTTCAAGAGCTTGGTTGGATGTTTACGATATTTAACATGTACTAGGCCCGATATTCTCTATGCAACAGGACTTGTAAGCCGCTACATGGAAACTCCAACAACCACACATTTCAAGGCTGCAAAGAGGATTCTTCGTTATCTAAAAGGTACAACAAACTTTGGTTTGTTCTATTCATGTTCAGATAATTTTGAACTTGTTGGATATAGCGATAGTGATTGGGCTGGAGATACTGATGATCGAAAAAGTACAACTGGTTTTGTATTCTTTATGGGAGGCACCGCTTTCACCTGGATGTCAAAGAAGCAACCAATTGTAACACTCTCCACATGTGAAGCTGAGTACGTAGCTGCCACGTCATGTGTTTGCCATGCAATTTGGCTTAGAAACCTACTAAAGGAGCTGAGGTGGTCACAAGAGAAGCCAACGAAGATTTATGTTGATAACAAGTCAGCTATGGCATTGGCAAAGAATCCGGTGTTTCATGATCGAAGCAAGCATATTGACACGCGTTACCACTACATAAGGGAGTGCATCACAAGAAATGATGTACATATGGAGTACGTGAAGTCCCAGGATCAAATTGCTGATATTTTTACCAAGCCACTCAAACAAGAAGATTTTATAAGATTGAGAAATTCACTTGGTGTGATTAGATTAAGTTTAAGGGGGAGTGTTGAATTGTAAACTTAATCTAGAATATTGAATTGTCTAAATTGGTGTACTAGATTTAGTAAGCAATGGTGTACTAGATTTGGTAAACAATGGTGTACTAGACAAAGTCAATATTGGTGTACTAGACAAAGTCAACATTGGTGTGCTGGACAAAGTCAACATTGGTGTGCTGCACAAAGTCAACATTGGTGTTCTACGTGAAGACTAAATCAATGGTTTAGAATGGTTTGCTTCAACTATAAATACCCCTCCCCCCTTAAGGTTTTAAAAATAAGTTAGAAATAAAGCTTGAGTCCTTGTTCAAGTATTTGAGAGTGTTTACATATTTTCTTGTAAATTTGTATGAGAAATAAATATATTTGTGTGTTTTGAGTCATTACGAAATTCTTATTTTTCAACAAAAATCACCAATAACCAACTAAAAGCAAAAGTATCAAATCATACACTAAAATTAGCAAGAAGATACATAATAAGCTTGAGAAAATCAATAGCAAGAAGATAAACAGAGTAAGGAAGAATTTCGAACCTAGAATGGTATCCCGTGATTGTTGATTCATGCTTTGGTTTGCTTTTCCTGAGGAATTTAAGACGAAAAATTAATGTTTCTGAGGTGTTGGGGCTGGTCTACAGCATTATTATGTCACCAACTGACTACTCTTTTATACCTCACATTGTAACCTTAATGCCTACACAGTAAATGGTATGATTTCTTAAATTAAGATTTCAATACTGTATTGCAGTTATTATGTTATTTCAGTGTTGACAGAAACCCAACAGTGAGAGCGAAGGCCAAAGCTAACAGTAATAACAAATACTTTATTTGTTTTAATTTTTTTTAAGTTATACATCTTAATATATCAATTTTAAATTTTATTTTCATATAACAATAATTTGACATTTATTATCATAACTTTAAGATAAAAAAATGAATATATCAACAAGATTTTTATCACATTCAGCCTTTAAAAAGAGAAAAAAAAACACGACACAAAGAAAGAAAGACACTTTTTACATTTCGAAAGTCGTCCTTCCAATAAATCTATACATTCATAAAGAATTATCAATTCTTTTCCCTCCAATAAATCTACACATTCATAAAAAAATGTCAATTTTTTCTCTTATTTATTCAGTAATTGGCCTTGTTAGCCAATGTTTGTTTTAAAAAACTAAAAAATAAAAAAATAAATATGTCATTTGGTTGTCTTTTTCTATGGCTCTAATTGACAGTGAATATTGTGGGCCTAATCCCTAAATCCTATGTTTCCATTCCATAATTTCTCACTTTAAATAAGCTTTTAATAATGAGTAATTTTTTGTTACTTTTTATTCTATTAACATACATGTAGAATAATTGTTATATTACATACTAATATAAAACTAGTTAGTTTATTTAAAAAATATATATATTTTTTCATTTATAATTGATTAAGAAATGATAATAACAATAATAATAAGAATAATAAGAAAATTAATGTACAGTCAAAGAATTCATTTTTTCTTTTGGAAAAAAAGCTAGAAATCAAAACATCTAAAACATATTAGAATATCTCTACTTATAAGGATAATTAAAAATTAAAAAGATAATTCAAAATTGGTGTAGAAAAAACATTTTATTTTCATAAATTATTTAGCTGATTTATGAAAAAAATATGATTTTAGTTTATATTAAATTCTTACGATATAAATTAGCCCTTGTGCTAAATATCTCACACTAACTCTAAGTTCACTAATCATGTGCTGGGAGAGATTGCGATGAAGTTTTTGATTAAATATGTTAAAATTAAAGTGTAATAGTTCAAACCTTTTGTAATGATTTTTTTTTCATATATTTTAATGAAAATATGAAATATGTGAAAAAATTTATTTGTATTTTAACTAAAATCCGACCCATACCTATTTGGATCCAAAAGAGTAAAATAGTAAATTAACAAAAAATATGTTAAATTTAGATACAGTAGAGAGATTTTGGGATATTTCAATGTATTAGGAGAAAATTAGAATTAATTACAGTTGGAAAAATTGGTATTAACTATATAAGAGGTATTGGAAATTTTAATGTATTATGGGAAAATTAGACCTAGACCATCAGATTTGGATCCAAATTCTAGAATATGAAATTAACAAAAAATTTATTAAAATTACCTAAAATTTATCCAAATTCTAGAATTTTAATAGCGGAAGGGTTTTGAGATATTTCAATAAATTAGGATAAAATTAGATACGCGAGAGATTAAGAGTAGGAAAAGGATATCTAAATCTTTAAAGTTTGGTTCAATGGACTGATTAGTTCTAATAGTTTTAAAAACACTCATAAAAATTTTAAAATAATAATAATACTCCTATCAATAATAGTTATTCAAAAAAATTAATTATTAAATCTTTAAAATTAGACAAAATATAGTATATTTACAAAATAAATTAATAAATAATACATTAATAAAATAATATTTATTAATATATCATAAATTTATGTGTTTTATAAAGAATATATTATTGTTATTATATTTTATATATGTTACCTATACATGAATTTAAATTATAATACAATCACATGTGTTTGTTGTACTATATGTATTTATTTATAGATTTATAATTATTATTTTATTTATTTTTCTAATATTTAATTGCTAATATATTGCAAAATAAATTTATATTTTAGTTATAGAATATTAACAAATCTTATTTATATTATCTATAAAATTTATAAGTTTAGAATACATTAATAAATATTAAATTATTAATATGCTAGAAAATAATATTATGATTTACTTTATTAACCTATTTTTTTTATAAATATATTATATTTTCTCAAATTTTAAAGATTTAATAATTACTTTTGTTAAATAACTCTTATTAATAGGGGTATAATTATTATTTTTAAATAAATTGAGAGTTTTATTAGTATTTTTGAAACTATTAGGAATAATCAGCCTAACATTGCATGTCCTTTTTCCTTTAAGAGTGGAAAAAACAATAATTTTTAATTTACTTAATATATAGAACCCATCTCTTGACATAAATCCATCAAGCTTTACAACACTTTTAAGTAATTCTACAACATGAAAATTACCAACTAATAAAAATGAATTAACTAAAGGAGATGAAAAGGTGAAATGATACTGGAAGGTGGGCAAAAAATGCTGATTTCAAAAGTATGAAATTTAAAGTTGAATTAAACTCAATCCTAAATAAAATTTTGGTAGGATTCAAGTTCAAGTCAAATTCAAATTAGTTTAATTCCGAATCAAGTTTGATTAAGGCCCAACTGTAGAAAATATAAAATTTAAATGAATTTTTTATTAATTTGAACCAAGATTTTCGTTAATACTGTCATAGATTTTAAAAATCCAAATATAAAGTTAGGACCCTAACAGAACTGAGCATTGATCCGACCCAAATATTATTAAGTCCGGTCCAGTCATATTAAATTATGAGTTTTATTTCATGTTATAGGGAAATAAAAGTGAAAAAACAATGACGTATTTGTTGCTCGTCTATATACATGAGCTTTTAATCTCTTCATCCTCTCTAATAATTAGTAAGTTTAATATTTTTTAATCAGTCAAATCCAATAACTAGTGAAAAATATATTATTTCTACATAAATTTTGTCAAATATTTTTTTAGTTAAAAAATTGAAAAAAGTGGTGAACTCGAGTGTTTGAGAGAAAGAATTTGAAAAAAAAAAAGAAGGATATTTTATATTTTGGTTAATTTAATAAGGGCGTTAATAGCTAAAAATCGATCAAGTGTATTTAACAATATTGTTGAATAGAATAATATTTAACAATATGATTATTTAGTTAATGTTGAATTATTTAGTTAACATAAATATTCATACATTAAACTTTATTTAGTGCCATACGTATAATTAATGCTATTCCCAACATGTTAAAAGTAAAATCCTACTAAGTTATTAGTTATTTAAAGTTCTACTATATATTATGAGATGTAAAATTTTTGTATGCTTTATGTATGATATTAATTGTGAAGTTACTTTGTCTATTGAAAACTTTGCCTCCCTTTTAGCAAAGCCAAATGACCTAACAGAGCTTTCCAAGCAATTGCCTTTACCACAGCAACGGGGAGACTCAACAGTGGTATGCATAGAACCAGACCTTTACAAGAAAGAGTTGGAATCATTCAAAACAAATCTCATTGGCCGTATCATGCTAAAACCAGGATCCAAACTGATGAGAATGGATGAGGTCAAACCTTTTTTCTAAAAGATTTGGTAACCTAATTCTATATGGAATCTTACTGCGCTGGCATGCAGGTTTTTTGATATTCACTTTCATGAGGAGAATGATATGAGCAGAGCTTGGAGTGGAGGCATTGTATGCAACCATTGTTGGCTTGAGCATGAAATACTGGAATCCACGCATCCTTATGACAGTTGCACGAGGAGTTGGCATACCATTGCAAATTTACCAAGCTACAAGGGAGAGAAAGTGTGGATACTATGCTCTCATTCTAACAGAGGCGGATCTTTCGGGGCCACTTCCAAATTTTATCACAATTGAATTACCAGATCATGGCTTACATTACGAAAATCTCTCGGCTAGAAGTTCAAGTTGTCAAAGCTTTGGATGTTCCTTAGCCGATTGCCGTGGATCGAAGGCGAGTCTAAAAGTGGGTCACATGGGCACTGTAAACAAAAATAAACAAATTTACAAACAAGGTGAAAAATCTCTTGCTTTGGTAAAAACATTGGACAGAAGTGTAGAGCAACCTACTTTATGGAAATAATCCCTTTGCACTCAACTGATAGAGAATCCAACATTAGAAAATGCAATCAACGAGGGCTCTAATATATGCAATAAAACTGTTGATGTTAATGTGCAGAAAAATTCGGGTTACTGTTCACGTGACTGTTTACGAGATACTGTTTACCCAAAAAATTATGATGTATCTTGTGTTTTGTTAGCATTTTAACATGGTTACATCCCACCAATAAATATGAGACATATGTAGGTCTCTTGTGGGAAGTATATAAAGTGTATTTGTGATGAAAAAACATAATTTTTTTTTTGAGTGTGAAAACAAGCTTAGAAAAATTCTGCATTAAGGCTTTCCGAAAATTCTGTTTTTACTCTATTCTTGCTTTTGATTTTGTGATATTCTACATTGTTTTGGTTGCTGCAACATCTCCTTATTTGATTTACTTGTTTGGATGCTTAGTTGGGGATGTCATCAAGCTAAACTTGGTGACATTTGCTGAAAATTCAGCCAACATTTTTTAGTATCAGAGCTAGGTTACAAAAAGTCAAGAAAGTGAAGATTTAAAGCCAAAAATAAAATGGCTAGCACAAGCTCTTTAAACCCCACGATCCAGCAATTTTATGTTCCGATTTTTTATACAGAGAAAATTATGATTTTTGGTGTGTGAAGATGAGAACACTCTTTATTTCATTAGATCTTTGGGATCTAATAGGAAACGGAGTTGTTGAACCCACATCTACATCAACCATGACAGAACAATAGCAAAGAAATTTAAAAGAGAAGAAGCAAAGGGATGCAAATGCTCTTAGCAAAATTCAGCAAGGAGTTTCCAACAATGTATTCCCAAGAATTATTGGAGCAACAAAAGCAAAGGAAGCTTGGGAAATTTTGCAAGAGGAGTTCAAAGGGAGTGTAAAGGTAAGAGCTTCTAAGCTTCAAGATCTTAGAAAAGATTTTGAAAATATGAGAATGAAAGAAAATGAAACAATGCAAGAATTTTCAGATAGATATACTGAGTTAGTGAATCAAATGAAGATTTATGGTGAAGAAATTGAAAATAAAAGACTGATTGAGAAGGTTTTAGGGTTCTTGCCGGAAAAATTTGATCCCATTGTGTCGGTTATTGAAGAAACTAAAGATTTAGACACTTTGACATTGCAAGATTTGATGGGTTCACTAAAATCATTTGAGCGTAAATTAATACGGTGTTCCGAAAAGTCTCTTGATAGTGCTTTTCAATCTAAGCTCAATGTAGGACCTAAAACTCATGATCAAGGTAGAGGAGAGTCATTTAGAGGTGGAAAACAAGCAAGAGGAAGAGGAAAAGGCTGGAATTTTAGAGGAAGAGGCAGAGGAAGTGTTGATAGAAGTCCGGGAGATGAAGGAAATTCTTAGAAGTGCAGAATTTGTAAACGGAGCAATCATGTTGAAGAAAATTTTTGGTTTAAGGGAAAACCACAATGCCACAATTGCAAGAAGTTCGGGCACCTACAAAGAGATTGTAGATTTAAGAATACTCAACAAGCAAGCCAAGTAGAAGAGAAAGATGATGAACCAAACTTGTTTTATGCATGTCAAAGTGCATTAGAACAAGAAAATGAAGTTTGGTTTCTTGACAGCGGTTGCACAAATCATATGACTGGAAACGAGAGCATTTTTCACAAAATGGATGCTTTCATTAGCTCATAAGTAAAGATGGGAAACGGTGTTCTTGTGCAAGCCAAAGGCAAAGGCACCATTGGAGTGCAAACTAAGAGAGGAGTTAGATACATTTCAAATGTGTTGTTAGTACCGGATTTGGAATAAAATTTGTTGAGTGTTGGCCAACTTCTAGAAAATGGCTATTCTTTGAAATTTGAAAGAAATAGTTGTGTGATTTTTAATAAACAACATGAGAAGCTGATTGTGGCTGATATAAAGATGAAAAACAGAAACTTTATGTTGAAATTTCAATATGTACAAGATGTTGCATTGAAGACCGAAAACATGGGCGAGTCTTGGCTTTGGCATTGAAGATTTGGGCACCTAAATTTTGGGTTTTAAATTTGTTACAGTAGAAAAATATGGTAGACGGCCTTCCAAAAATAGAAGAACAACAAGGAACATGTGAGGGATGTGTACTTGGAAAGCATCATAGGCAATCTTTTCCAAAAGGAGTAGCATGGAGAGCAAAGCAAGTGCTTGAGCTAATGCATACCGATATTTGTGGACCAATGAATACCATATCTCATGGAGGTAACAAGTACTTTGTTCTCTTCATTGATGATTATTCAAGAATGACATGGGTGTTTTTTATGAGACAAAAATTTGAGGTGTTCACAATCTTTAAAAAGTTCAAAAGTTTTGTTGAAAAACAAAGTGGTCATTTCATCAAAATTTTGAGAAGTGATAGAGGTAAAGAATATACCTCTAATCAATTCAATAACTTTTGTGAAGATGAAGGTGTAGATAGACAACTTACAGTGGGTTACACTCCACAACAAAATGGGGTATCCGAGAGAAAAAATCAAACGGTGATGGAGATGGCAAAATCCATATTGCATGAAAAAAGCTTACCTAAGAATTTTTGGGTTGAATCAGTTCATACAGCTGTGTATTTGATAAATAGAGCACCAACTAAGGCTTTGAACAATAAAACTCCTATAGAAGCTTGGAGTGGGAGAAAGCCTTCCATTAGGCAATTGAAAGTTTTTGGTTGTGTGTGTTATGCCCAAGTTCCAAAAGAAAAGAGAAGGAAGCTTGATGAAACAAGTGAAAGGTGTATCTTTGTTGGCTATAGCTCATATTCAAAAGGCTATCGATTATATAGCTTGAAGAACAAAAAGATTGTTGTAAGTAGAGATGTGATTTTTGATGAAAATGCCAACTACAATTGGGAGCAAGGAAAAGTTGAAGAAAAGTTTGTTTCCATTGATATGATTCAGCCTAATTCATCTCAAATTAATACCAACATTGAAGAATCTCCACCATCTTCTCCACCTAGCTCTTCGGGATCATCAAGTAATATACCAAGCTCTACTTTTTGTCTTCACCGAGTTCTACTCCAAGAAGAATGAGAAACTTGGATGAAATTTACCAAAGTTGCAATTTTTGTGTTGTTGAACCTGAAAAGTTTGAAGATGCAATCAAGGAGAAACCTTGGAAGCAAGCCATGGAGGAAGAAATTGAAGGAATTGAAAAGAACAACACTTGGGAGCTCGTTGATAGGCCAAATGACAAGGAAGTTATCGGGGTAAAATGGATTTATCGAGTGAAACACAATTCAGATGGTGAGGTGCAAAGGTACAAAGCAAGGTTGGTTGCAAAAGGTTATCTACAATAGCCCGGTATTGATTTTCAAGAAACCTTTGCTTCGGTTGCACGACTTGACACCATTAGAGCTCTCATTGCCTTGGCAGCACAAAAAGGTTGGTTATTATACCAACTTGATGTGAAATCAGCTTTCTTGAATGGAGAATTACAAGAAGAAGTTTTTGTTGATCAACCACAAGGTTTTGTAGTCAAGAATAAAGAAGACAAAGTCTACAAACTCAAGAAAGCATTGTATGGGCTCAAACAAGCTCCAAGAGCTTGGTATAGTCAAATTGATTCCTACTTCAATGAAAAAGGATTCACAAAGAGCAAAAGTGAGCCGACATTATATGTGAAGAAGCAAGGAATGTCGGACATTCTCATTGTTGCCATTTATGTTGATGACTTGCTGTTTACGGGTAATAATGAGAAGTTGATAAATGAATTTAGACATGAAATGATGGAAATATATGAAATGAGTGACATGGGGTTGTTGAGATACTTTCTTGGGATAGAAATTCACCAAGACGAAGATGGTGTATTCATATCTCAAAGAAAGTATGCAGAAAATATTTTGAAGAAGGAAAGAATGCTTGGCTGCAATGTTGTAGCTACACCACTTGTTGTGAATGAAAAATTGAAGAAAGAAGACGGAGGAAAGAAAGTGGATGCAACTCATTATAGAAGTTTGGTTGGAAAGTTGCTTTACCTTACCGTAACAAGGCCGGATAAAATGTTTTCAACGAGTTTGCTGTCAAGATTCATGAACAACCCGAGCCACATTCATCTTGGAGTGGCAAAAAGAGTGTTGAGGTACCTTTAAGGTACCATGGAACTTGGAATCAAATTCTGGAAGAACACAGAAATTAAGTTGATAGGCTTTTGTGATAGTGATTGGGGTGGCTGTGTAGATGACATGAAAAGCACAAGTGGCTTTGCATTTTCTCTTGGCTCAGGTGTGTTTTCTTGGTGTTCAAAGAAGCAACAAACAGTTGCTTAATCCTCAGCTGAAACAGATTATGTTTCAGCCTCATTGGCAACATCACATGCTATATGGTTGAAGAGGATACTTGAAGATATGGGAGAGAAGCAAGAGCAAGCAACAACACTGCATTGTGACAACATATCAGCAATTGCAATGGCCAAGAATCCAGTTCATCACAGTAGAAGCAAGCATATAGCACTTAAGCATCACTTCATAAGAGAAGCAATTGAAGATGGAGAGATTCAGCTTGAGTTTTGTAGGTCAGAACAACAACTTGTTGACTTGTTTACAAAAGCCCTGCCAAAGGAAAAATTTCAGCTACTCAGAGAAGTAATTGGAGTTCAAGAGCAACACATTAAAGGGGGAGAATGTTGATGTTAATGTACAGAAAAATTCGAGTTATTGTTCACGTGACTATTTACGAGGTACTGTTCACCCAGAAAATTATGATGTATCTTATATTTTGTTAGCATTTTAATATGGTTACATCCCACCAATAAATGTGAGACACATGTAGGTCTCTTGTGGGAAGTATATAAAGTGTATTTGTAATGAAAAATCTAATTTTTTTTTTAGTGTTAAAACAAGCTTAGAAAAATTTTGCACTAAGGCTTTCCGAAAATTCTATTTTTACTCTATTCTTGCTTCTGATTTTGTGATATTCTGCATTGTTTTGGTTGCTGCAACATCTCCTTTTTTGATTTACTTGTTTGAATGCTTAGTTGGGAATGTTATCAAGCTAAACTTGTTGACATTTGCTGAAAATTCAGCCAACAAAAACAATTCTTTTTGGAACACCTCAACAAATTCAAGAAGAACTAGATACTTATCCTGGGCTTGAAATGACCATGATTCCAACAAGTTAATCCTGTGATAGATAATGACCATAATACTGTACCCAGCAATCCTGAACAAACGCCTACAGTTCGTACTCTTCCAACCACATTTGAACAAGATTCCATTATTTCTTTAATGATAATTGTTTCTCAAGATACTACAAGTCAAGTACACAATATACCAGCCTCTCAGAAAGGAGATGATCCTACTTCATCAATGGCTTTAGAGCTGGTGAACACAAGAAGACCGATTTTTTTGGTATTGAAGGCGATTTAGCTTATGGAGCTGGTAATCCTCATACCACCAATTTTTCTTATTTAGAAGTTGATATGTCCGAAACGTATCTTGTCCACGATGACTTGAATCAAGTTTCCGACATTCTTAAGAAGCCGTTAGTGGAGGATGGATTAAATTATGCTTTCTCGGTCTCAACAGATCAGAAAACTTAAAGTCAAGCAGAAAACCATGACTGATATATAACTTTTACAAGGTAGTCGGGATGTGCGCTCATCTCCATGAAGATCCTTTATTGAAATATAAGGGGATTGGCTAACCACAATTCCAAGCGAGATTTAGCCAACCTTTATCTTATTCATCGTCCATCTTTTATAACTATTTCGGATCCTATGGTTGATTTTGATAATATTGCAGATTCCTGTTGGCGTTGTTGAAACTCAATTTAGTGTGTGTCACTAGCAATATGCTTTCGAATATTTGGTTGTTTCGAGTAAATAATATTGACAATGTAGAAATAGTTTCTATAACTCATCAACAAGTGACTATCACTGCTTGTATGGAGGGTGTTGATTGTTTCTTCTCTTTTATTATGCTTCTTAATATTATACTAATCGTAGAACTCTTTGGGAAGATCTATCTTTTGTTTCTTGTTGTATCAATAAGCCTTAGATACTAGCAGGAGATTTTAATGCCACCTTGGGTGCCCATAAGCAAGTTGGTAGAGGCCTGCCAGGTTGTCTGTCGTGTGCAAATATTCGATAGTTCTTAGATTAATGCTGCCTTCATGAGGTGTTGCTGATGGTCTTTTCTTTACTTGGGCTCGGGATTGTTCTGATTCTGGGCACATGGAACGTAAGAGTGATAGGGCTCTATGCAACTCTGCATGGGTGAATACTTGGACTTCCTCTACATGCCACGTTCTCCCGTAAACTGCGTCGGACCATTCGCCCCTCTTGATGGCTTGTTTGACCTCTAGTCGCAACGGCTGAAAGCCTTTTCGGTTTTAGTCAATGAGGTTACACCACCCACCTTTCAAAGAATATGTTGAGCAAATTTGGCATTCTCTACCAGTGCATGGATGTCCTATGTTTATGATGGATAAGAAGCTGAAGGTTCTGAAGTCTCACTTACATAGTTGGAATATTAATGTGTTCGGTAATGTGCATGAGCAAGTTAAGGAATCCCCTCAACTTCTAGTCAATATTCAGAATCGCATCTTAGAAGGCAGGGCTTCTCTAAATTTTCTTACAAGAAGAGAGTGCGGCTAAGACTCGGGTTCTGCAGGCTATTGACAAAGAGTGCACTTCCTGGCGAGTGAAAGCTTGAGTAAAATGGCTGCACGATGGGGATAAAAGCAACAAGACTTTTCTCACATACACTAAAGTTAGAAGGGCCAATTCTAAAATTACTAGTATGCTGATGAATGACTTTAATGAAAACACCTTCTATAATTTCTAATTTATTGCAGAGGGATACTCTATCAAGTCGTCGAAGGTGGTTTTGACATTTGTCGGCTTGATACTCTCAACGACGCTTATCTTCTGAAACATCCCCAACTAAGCATCCAAACAAGTAAATCAAAGAAGGAGATGTTGCAGCAACCAAAACAATGCAGAATATCACAAAATCAGAAGCAAGAACAGAGCAAAAACAGAATTTTCGGAAAGCATTAGTGCAGAATTTTTCTAAGCTTGTTTTCACACTCCAAAATTAGGTTTTTCATCACAAATACACTTTATATACTTCCCACAAGAGACCTACATGTGTCTCACATTTATTGGTGGGATGTAACCATGTTAAAATGCTAACAAAACGCAAGATACATCATATTTTTCTGGGTGAACAGTACCTCGTAAATAGTCACGTGGACAGTAACCCAAATTTTTCTGCACATTAACATCAACATTCTTCCCCTTTAATGTGCTGCTCTTGAACTCCAATTGCTTCTCTGAGTAGCTGAAATTTTTCTTTTGGCAGAGCTTTTGTAAACAAGTCAGCAAGTTGTTGTTCTGACCTACAAAACTCAAGCTGAATCTCTCCATCTTCAATTGCTTCTCTTATGAAGTGATGTTTGAGTGCTATATGCTTGCTTCTACTGTGATGAACTGGATTCTTGGCCATTGCAATTGCTGATTTGTTGTCACAATGCAGTGTTATTGCTTGCTCTTGCTTTGTAGCATGTGATGTTGCCAATGAGGTTGAAACATATTCTGCTTCAGCTGAGGATTGAGCAACTGTTTGTTGCTTCTTTGAACACCAAGAAAACACACCTGAGCCAAGAGAAAATGCAAAGCCACTTGTGCTTTTCATGTCATCAGCACAGCCACCCTAATCACTATCATAAAAGCCTATCAACTTAATTTCTGCGTTCTTCCAGAACTTGATTCCGAGTTCCATGGTACCTTGAATGTACCTCAACACTCTTTTTGCTACTCCAAGATGAATATGACTCGGGTTGTTCATGAATCTTGACAGCAAACTCCTTGAAAACATTATATCCGGCCTTGTTGCAGTAAGGTAAAGCAACTTTCCAACCAAACTTCTATAATGAGTTGCATCCACTTTCTTTCCTCCGTCTTCTTTCTTCAATTTTTCATTCACAACAAGTGGTGTAGCTACAACATAGCTACAAACTAGAGCTTGGTGTATTACTTGATGATCCCGGAGAGCTAGTTGGAGAGGATGGTGGAGATTCTTCAATGTTGGTATTAATTTGAGATGAATTTGGCTGAGTCATATCAATGGAAACAAACTTTTCTTCAACTTTTCCTTGCTCTCAATTGTAGTTGGCATTTTCATCAAAAATCACATCTCTACTTACAACAATCTTTTTGTTCTTCAAGCTATATAATCTATAGCCTTTTGAATGTGAGCTATAGCCAACAAAGATACACCTTTCACTTGTTTCATCAAGCTTCCTTCTCTTTTCTTTTGGAACTTGGGCATAACACACACAACCAAAAACTTTCAAGTGCCTAATGAAAGGCTTTCTCCCACTCCAAGCTTCTATAGGAGTTTTATTGTTCAAAGCCTTAGTTGGTGCTTTATTTATCAAATACACAGCTGTATGAGTTGATTCAGCCCAAAAATTCTTAGGTAAGCTTTTTTCATGCAACATGGATTTTGCCATCTTCATCACCATTTGATTTTTCCTCTCGGATATCTCATTTTGTTGTGGAGTGTAAGCCACCATAAGTTGTCTATCTACACCTTCATCTTCACAAAATTTATTGAATTGATTAGAGGTATATTCTTTACCTCTATCACTTCTCAAAATTTTGATGAAATGACCACTTTGTTTTTCAACAAAGCTTTTGAACTTTTTGAAGATTGTGAACACCTCAGAATTTTGTCTCATAAAATCCACCCATGTCATTCTTGAATAATCATCAATGAAGAAAACAAAATACTTGTTATCTCCATGAGATATGGTATTCATTGGTCCACAAATATCGGTATGTACTAGCTCAAGCACTTGCTTTGCTCTCCATGCTACTCCTTTTGGAAAAGATTGCCTACGATGCTTTCCAAGTACACATCCCTCACATGTTTCTTGTTGTTCTTCTATTTTTGGAAGACCATTTACCATATTTTGCTGCTGTAACAACTTTAAACTCCCAAAATTTTGGTGCCCAAATCTTCGATGCCAAAGCCAAGACTCGTCCATGGTTTCGGTCTTCAATGCAACATCTTTTGCATAGTAAAATTTCAACATAAAGCTTCTGTTTTTCATCTTTATATCAGCCACAATCAGCTTCTCATGTTGTTTATCAAAAATCACACAACCATTTCTTTCAAATTTCAAAGAATAGCCATTTTCTAGAAGTTGGCCAACACCTAACAAATTTTGTTCCAAATTCGATACTAACAACACATCTGAAATGTATCTAACTCCTCTCTTGATTTGCACTCCAATGGTGCCTTTGCCTTTGACTGGCACAAGAACACCATTTCCCATCTTTACTTGTGAGCTAATGGAGGCATCCATTTTGTGAAAAATGCTCTCGTTTCCCGTCATATGATTTGCACAACCACTGTCAAGAAACCAAACTTCATTTTCTTGTTCTAATGCATTTTGACATGCATAAAACAAGTTTGCTTCATCATCTTTCTCTTCTACTCGGCTTGCTTGTTGAGTATTCTTGAATCTACAATCTCTTTGTAGGTGCCCGAACTTCTTACAATTGTGGCATTGTGGTTTTCCCTTAAACCAACAATTTTCTTCAACATGATTGCTCCGTTTACAAATTCTGCACTTCTGAGAATTTCCTTCATCTCCTGGACTTCTATCAACACTTCCTCTGCCTCTTCCTCTAAAATTTTAGCCTCTTTCTCTTCCTCTTGCTTGTCTTCCACCTCTAAATGACTCTCCTCTACCTTGATCATGAGTTTTAGGTCCTACATTGAGCTTAGATTGAAAGGCACTATCAAGAGACTTTTCGGAACGCCGTATCAATTTACGCTCAAATGATTTTAGTGAACCCATCAAATCTTGCAATGTCAAAGTGTCTAAATCTTTAGTTTCTTCAATAACCGACACAATGGAATCAAATTTTTCTGGCAAGAACCCTAAAACCTTCTCAATCAATTTTTTATTTTCAACTTCTTCACCATAAATCTTCATTTGATTCACTAACTCAGTATATCTATCTGAAAATTCTTACATTGTTTCATTTTCTTTCATTCTCACATTTTCAAAATCTTTTCTAAGATCTTGAAGCTTAGAAGCTCTTACCTTTACACTCCCTTTGAACTCCTCTTGCAAGATTTCCCAAGCTTCCTTTGCTTTTGTTGCTCCAATAATTCTTGGGAATACATTGTTGGAAACTCCTTGCTGAATTTTGCTAAGAGCATTTGCATCCCTTTGCTTCTTCTCTTTTAAATTTCTTTGCTCTTGTTCTGTCAAGGTTGATGTAGATGCGGGTTCAACAACTCCGTTTTCTATTAGATCCCAAAGATCTAATGAAATAAAGAGTGTTCTCATCTTCACACACCAAAAATCATAATTTTCTCCATAAAAAATCGGAACATAAGATTGCTGGATCGTGGGGTTTGAAGAGCTTGTGCTAGCCATCTTGTTTTTGGCTTTAAATCTTCACTTTCTTGACTTTCTGCAACCTTGCTCTAATACCATAAAATGTTGGCTGAATTTTCAAGCAAATGTCACCAAGTTTAGCTTGATAACATCCCCAACTAAGCATCCAAACAAGTAAATCAAAGAAGGAGATGTTGCAGCAACCAAAACAATGCAGAATATCACAAAATCAGAAGCAAGAACAGAGCAAAAACAGAATTTTCGGAAAGCATTAGTGCAGAATTTTTCTAAGCTTGTTTTCACACTCCAAAATTAGGTTTTTCATCACAAATACACTTTACATACTTCTCACAAGAGACCTACATGTGTCTCACATTTATTGGTGGGATGTAACCATGTTAAAATGCTAACAAAACACAAGATACATCATATTTTTCTGGGTAAACAGTACCCCGTAAATAGTCACGTAAACAGTAATTCGAATTTTTCTGCACATTAACATCAACACTATGGGATATTAAAAATCGTCTTTCAGTTCTTCTCTTTGGTCTAGGCTTCATTCGATGTTGAATCATTCTTACCAGTATCCAACTTGGTCAACTAGGGATCGATGGTACTTCAATTAACATTTGGTTTGATAAATGGTTGTCCTCTTCTATATTTCTACGCATGCATAACGTTAAGCTTCTGTCGACAATCTCTGAAGTTATACAGAATGGTGAATGGAACATTCCCAACTCCTTTACGGTTTTTCCAACTCTACGAAGTCCTATTGAAAACACAATTCTTTTCTAGAGTTGGACCAGATAAGCTTATATGGAATTCCTCAAGGGATGGCTTAACGATAGCTATGATTCGTTTGTCGATCTCAATTAGCTTGGTGTGATATTATTTGAAAGCATTTTATTTCCCCTAAACTTTCCATGATCAGTTGGAGGGTGCATCAACAAGGTTCCTATGGATAAGGCGCTTCGTCTCCACGGTATCTATTTGGTTTCAATGCTCCTTATGCGGTTATCGTCCACCCCTCGAGATAGTAGATCATGTCTTCGCTAGTTGTTCTTTCGCAAGTCAACTATCACAATGATTTGGTTCTCTGATTCGGATTGCTTTCCATAGGCTTGATTCAGTCTCTGATCTTTGGAATGCTATTATTCATTCATCTTTAAGTCCTCCATTATTCAACTTGTGGATTGCCTCGATTCTTTATTTATTTTATTTTATTTATCTTTAGATGGAGAGTGTGGTCCCTTCTATTTGTAATATTTGTATCTGATGTACTGGCTCACCTGCATTTTTTTTGCCAAATCAGTCCAGGTTTTGTGACTTATGGGAAGGATAGAGACATTCTTACTGCTCTTGGAGTTCCTTAGTCCCTTGGGCGTGAACCAATTGATTGGGTAAAGGCAAATTTTGATGGATTGGCGAAGGGTAATCTAGGGGCTGCAGCCTGGATTTCACATACTTTTCGTGAAAACAGCTGTGTTGCAGATGCTCTCGCTAATATAAGGCTTCAGCATGATTTTTTACATTTGTGGGATACTCCTTTAGAAATTCGTATTCCTCTCGGTCAAATGCCAATGGATTCCTGAGTTATCATTTTTTGTTGATTTCTTAGTCCTTGCAATGGTGGGCTTGATAAAGAATGAGCTGTCCAAGAACATCCTTTTTCTTGGGCCTTTTCTTCCTTTTATTTCCCTACATGCCTTCAACATGTTTGGGCTGGCCATCTTGTCCACGTATCCTCCTAATTTTGTACTCTTGGCTTTGTAAAATTTTAATAATCTCTCTCTTGAGCTTTAGTTTGACTTACACATCACATAAGAAAAAAATTATTTTGAAAAGAAATTTACTCATTAAATATATTCCCAATTTTATTACTGACTATTTGTATTATTATAATATTTTAGTCATAAAATTTAATTAAATGTATAAATTAACTCTTAATATTCATTATTTTAAAAATAAAATTTATTAAAACATTTAATTGATTTTTTTTACAACCAATAATTCTAATTTATATGTCAAGAGTAAATTATTTTATAACTTAGTGATCTTTTGCAAACATTTAAGTAAAAGTCTATTTTATTACAAATCACTAATATATATTACAAGTTTTAAGGTGATAATCAATATTTTACTCATACAAAATGAAAAGTAAAAGGGATAACTTTTTTGGCTGATCTAGGAAAGGGTGAAACTGTAAGCACAAATTTATTGAATAGACATAATAATTCTATGTATAATAATAACATGAATTTTATTAATGACAGTTGATATGATGACATAAAGATGCACATAATAATATAATATGCATGTCAAAACAAGCTTGCCAATATTATACCCTATATTATATATCACCTCTCTCTCTCTCTCTCTCTCTCTCTCTCTCTCTCTATATATATATATATATATATATATAAATAAATGATATGTTTATTTTTTATTTTTTATTTTTAAAATATGTAAAAATAAGTATTAAATTATTTATTTTAATCAAATAAAAAATTTAAAAATTTATATTTTGACATATATAACTTTTCAAATAATACACTTATACTATAATAATTTTGATTATATTAATATATAATTTATTTGTTTGATATATGATTTTTTTTAAAAATAATTTCTAATCAATGATATAAAGATCAATAAAAATAAATAAAAATAATAAGTTATATTATAATATTGTTGTAATTATGTAAATATACAAATTTATTGCAATAATTAAATTATAAAATAAATAGGATTGAGAAGACAAGTAAAAAAGATTGACAATAGAGAATAAATATGTCAAAAATAGTTAACTAGGGTTTTAATTTTGTTAGTGAAAAAATAAATAAAATAAAGATATTTTTTAAAAAATTATTAAATTATTCAGACATTTATTCATTTACATTTACGTAAAAAATTTTATCTTAATTATATTAAAATATTTTTAACAAATATTTAAACACGAATTAAAAAATAAATAATTTTTAAATATTTAAATAATTGAAATTCATAATAATAATTTTGTTTTAATAAAATATAAAAGAAAAATATTTTCTAATTCTTCAAAAACCAATGTATGACTAACGTTAAAAAAGAAAAGAAAAAATGTATCTATAAATTCAAAAAGTTTTGGATGAAATGGATGACATACATTTTTATTCAATAAATTCCGGTTATATACATATTTATTTTGAAATTTATCAATTATGATTGTCAAATATAATTATGATGAAAAAAAATTAAGATATATGATATATTTTTATTGAATGAATCTAAATTTTAATAAAACAATATAACTAAAGTGTTTTCAATACATAAGTTTGATGTGTGAGTGCAGATTAACAGGCTTGATGTGTGATTCCATTATAGGAATAGAAGTCTCAAGAAGAGAGTCCAAAAACACAAGCCCAAAATACAAAAATACTGCAGACAGAATTAAAGCATACTGATTCTTAACATCTTTATCATTAACATATCTAATTTAACATCTCTTGACACATTACATAAGCCAACTGTAATACCACATAGCAAAGACTTGCAACAAAGTGTCGTAACAATCTGCCAAAAAAAAAGGCAACAAAAGTTAAAATGACAAAAAAAAAATGTGTATTGGATAATGAGTTCGATTATGAGATGAAATAAGAAAAAAAAATTGTAATTATAACTAAGAAATTATTTATGAAAAATATTTATAATCAAATCGAACAAATACAACTGAAGCTCATATTCCAGGTACAGATACTTTCACAAGTTGACCATGGTTTACAAAATCTATTTTGAAATTAAAAGCGGTTGAAAAATAATTTTTCGAATAACATATTTTATGTCAGAATATTTTTCTCCAGTAAAAATGTAGAATAAATAAGTTATAATAACAGACACAAATAAACTCTATTTTCTTTTTCTTAATTATTCATGTAGACAGATATGAAACATGGACTTAACAGACTCAAATAAACTCATTTCCATTCATAAAGTAATCGACAATTACCTGTTCAGATAGCTTGCGCTAACATCTTACACAAGCCTTGCACGCTTGGTTGCTGGGGTTTCTGCTTGGTCTTGATTGCTTACGGTAGTTTGCTGCTGCTGGTTTTGTGGCCGTGTCTCCTCCACCTCCATGTTATGGGTCGGACCAGTTGCTGCTGTTAATTTCGCAGGGACACTAAACCCCTTCGCTAACCTCCATGCAATTCCTCCAACACCACTCTTATCCATGACTTCGTTCGTACATGGTAACAATTTTGTCCACATATTTGTTGATTGCCTCGATCTCAGTAGCCCCAAGACTCATAAACGCAACCATATTCTCTGGATCAGCATACTCTTTAATGTCACATAATCCGTAGTTCTTTAGCAATTTAGCTAGTACAGCGCCAAGAAATTTGTTGCGTCTGATACTCAGGTTCAGAAAATACGTGGGATCTACCATCTTCGCATACTTCCAGTAATAATTTTTTGTCGGGTTTTCGGTGCTATGCAGTCCAGTCGCAATCTTGTATATCTCCTCGGTACACTCTTTACTTCTGTCATTTTCAACCCATGTTAGGAACAGGCCTGGAGTAATATGCTTCATATGGTGCATCAGGGCCAGACTCATCTTGTATATCTGCATCCCCATCATCTCAGTATACTGAAACAATAGATACCTGCAGAGCGCATAGTCAGCATCACTCCTTGAAAGGGAGGCTTCAGCAGTTCCGAGATGGTAGGAGAGAGTTCCTGCTATTGCTTTGTATTTTATAAGCCCGGTCTTGATCCTTTTTGACCATGCCGTTGGAGGATTGAAGTTTTGCAGGAGTGTAGAAAACCCGCCATAAAGATGACCGTATGAGCATTTTATCTTGGTGAGCGCCTTCTGTATGTGGTTAGCAGGCTTGGCTATTAGTCGCATATATGAGCAACATATATAGCAAATAGCTTTGGCCTGGCTTTCAGAGGACTCTCTTGTGGATCCTTCTCCCGAGGGATGTTGAAGTACCTGGGATGACTTCGTAGATGTTGAAGTAGAGATAGGATCAGTGTCAGGTGTTGTTGAAAATACGAAGTCTTGGGAAGGAGCAGTTATGTTTAACAATGGTCTGCTAGTTTCAGGTCTTCCCCTGAGGTTCAATGCACACTCTAGCATGTCCTTTAGATGAGACTCAGAGAAACTATTATCCGACATAGCTTTTTCAATGGCAGTCCATGTGTTAATAATTTCGCTATCAGTTTTGCCCTCTATAGCATACATGCTCAATTTAGATACATAGTCTTCAAACGAATACTCAGTCTGGTGAGGGATGCTTCCTCTCTCAGGTTTCATATCTCTGCTATTCCAAGAATTATAGTGTCACTTATATAATTAACAAATATCTCCAATTCACACTCATTCAAAACCCCAAAATCTCAAATCATACACTAAAATTAGCGTACTAAGCTGCAACAATATGAGCAAACAAGAAAATTAAACCGCATGAACAACTTAGAAACAGAGAATCCACAGACAATATGCAAAATAAGCTTGATACAATCAATAGCAAGAAAATAAACAGAGTAAGAAGGAAGAATTTCGAACCTAGATCGGCTTCCCGTTATTCTTGATTTATGCTTTGGTTTCCTTTTCCTGAGGAATTTAAGACGAAAAACTAATGCTTCTGAGGTGTTGGGGTTGGCCTACAGCATTATTATGTCACCAACCGACTACTCTTTTAGACCTTTAACATTGTAACCTTAATGCCAACACAGTAAATGGTATGATTTCTTAAATTAAGTTTACAAATGTATTGCTATTATTATGTTATTTCAGTATCGACAGAAAGCCAACAGTGAGACCGAAAGCCAAAGCGATCCACATCCTTTCTTAGTTACTTTTCTGAAAAGCTAAAGTTTGTGGACATGATAGAGCTGTAAAATCTAACAATCTCTCTGGTATTATGAAGTAAATAGGTTGTTTCGTTGTCGTATTCTAGGCTCTAATTGTGACTTAAACATTGTGATCCTAAATCATATATCTCAATTATTTCACACTTTAAATAACTTTTTTATTTCGTACAATTTTTTATTCGATTAACATGCCGAATAATTGTTATATTAGGTACTAATATGAAGCTAGTTAATTTATTTAATAAAAATTTATATATATATATATATATTTTTTCATTTAAAATTTATCAAGAAATAATAATAATGATAATAATAATAATAAATTACACATGATATCATTGTAAAATTCAAAGAATTCAATTTTGTTTTAAAAAAAGTAGAAATTAAACTATGGTATCTAAAACATATTACGGCACCTCTATTTATAAGGTAATTTAAAATTAAGAATGCAACAATTCAAAAATTATGTAGATGCAATATTTTATTTTCATAAATTATTTGGCTGATTTATGATAAAATATGGTTTTAGTTTATATCAAATTCTTGTTATGTAAATTACCCATCATGTTAAATCTCTCACACTAGCTCCAAGTTCACTAATCGTGTGTATTGCAATGAGTTTCTTGATTAAATATGTTAAAATTAAAGTGTAGTAGTTCAAATCTTGATAATGATTTGCTTTTATGTATTTTACTTCCTAATGATCTCTTCTTTTATGTATTTTAACTCAGATCTGACCTAAACCTATCAGATTTAGATCCAAAAGAATAGAATAGTAAATTAACAAAAAAAAATGTTAAAATTAACTACAGTAGAGAGATTCTGGGATATTTCAATGTATTAGGAGAAAATTAGAATTAATGATAATAGGGGGTTTTAGGGAATTCTTACAGTATTAGGGAAACATTAGACCTAGACCTGCCAAATCTAGATCCAAATTTGGAACCGAAGGGTAGAATAGTAAATTAACAAAATATCTATTAAAATTAGGTATAGTGAGAATCTAAGAATGGAGAGGCATAATAGAAATATTGATAGAAAGATTGCTTCAAAGATAGAATAAATATTATCGAATAACATTTAGGATAGCTGTAGATTTTAAAATAATTTATTTCTATTGTGTTGTAAAAATAACTAGTTTTGACGAAAATTAATCTACTATTTGATAGATTTTATTTTTATGTGTTGTAAATTTTAAAAATAATTTTGTGTGTTTGAAAAATTTTATTGTGAAAATGTTTATTGTAATTCTACCAAAATATACATAATATATAGTGATGAAGAAATTTAATTTTAGATAAATGTTATTTATAGAAAAAAAATGTAAGATTTTAACTATAATTGAAATTTAAAAACTATTTTAAATTTTTTGTAATTTTAAATAGATATATTTAATATTTTATTTATAAATAAAACTTTTTTTATTTTTAAAATTTGTTATAAAATAAGTTGATTTTATTAATAGTGATTATGAACAAAATTTTATCAAACATCTAAAATAATTTTTAATTAGACAATTATTTTTTCCCTCTTCAAACAACAATTAAAATATTAATCATTCTTCCTAAAATATTAATCATTCTTTTCTAGGTGGACCAATAATGAGGGAAACTTTGACAATCAACATTGAAATTTTAATAAATAATTGAAGAGATATCAACGTCGTTATCGTTAATTTATTCGCTTGTGCTAACTTTAATTTGCTTTATACATGGAATTCTAAACTGGACTTGCTTTTGTGTTGCTTTCACAATGCATCATTCATTGAACAATCATAGGTCCTTTTCTTTTATTTTCTTCCTTTACAAAAAGAAAAGCAAGAAATTGTAAAGTATATGGACCCATCTCTTTACTATAGCTCGATTAATCTTCCTTACATGTTTTGGATGGTGTTTTGAAACCTGGACATAGGAAAAATAAACAACATCCTTAGACATTCAGGCCAGTCCTTTGGGACAATGAAAATGCTACCATTTAACTATATATATTATGCAAGTTCTAGGAATGAATAGAAAGATTGATTAGAAGATAGAATAAACATTATCGTCTCTTAAGAGCAAGGTGGGCAAAAAAGGCTGACTCTAAAAAAAAGGTTCAAAATTTAAGGTTGGATTAAGCTCATCTTAAATAAAATTCGAGTAGGATTCATGTTCAAGTCAAATTCAAATTATGATTTGATGAGGCTAAACCCTAAAAAAAAATAAAATTCAAATGAGTTTTTATAAATCCGAACCCAAATTTTTATTAAGTTTTAAATGTCTAGATATAAAATCAAGGCCCGACAGGACTGAGCGTTTGATCCGACCCAAATTTTATTAAGCTCAAGTTCGGTCATATTAAATTCTGAGTTTTATTTCATGTTAAAGGGAAATAAAAGTGCAAAAGCAATGAGGTACTTATTGCTCGTCTAAAGATATGACCTTTTAATCTTTTCATCCTCTCTAGTAAGTAGTAAGTTTAATAGTTTTTAATTAGTCAAATTCGATAGCTAGTGAAAATTAAATTAAATTTTAGATACATTTTCCAAATATTTTTTAATTAAATAATTGAAAAAAGTTGTGAACTCTATTACTTGAGAGAAAGAATTTGAAAAAAAGAATTAAGAAGGATATGTTTATATTTTGGTTAATTTAACAAGGTTGCTAATGGCTAAAAATTGATCAAGTTTATTTAACAATATAATTATTTAGTTAATGTTGAATAGAATAATAAAGATTACAAGTTATTTAGTTAACATAAATAGTCATAAATTAAACTTTATTTAATGTCATATGTATAATTAATGTTATCTCCAACATGTTAAATGTAAAACCCTACTACTAAGATGTAAAATTATTGTATACCTTATGTATGATGACATTAATTTTAATACCACTTTGTAGTTTGTTCACTAATTTAAAAAATGAGGATATTATCACATTTTTTCCTTGAGGTTTCAGTTTGTCTCACTTAAAGAAAAATAATAGAGATCCTATCACATACCTTCTTTATAGTTAGGGATGGCAACGGGTCGGGGACCCCAATCTCCGGCCCTGGTTGGGTCGAGTGTCCCCATCCCCAACCCATCCCCAATTAGACCAAGTCGGGGATGGGCCGAGGATATTTTCGAATTGTGTCAGGGATCCTCGCGGGCCCCTGGCCCAGATTTGACTTCATTTGACTTAAAAATTAAATTTTTTTTTTTTACATTTTTAAGGATTCAAACTCAAGACTTGGAGCAAATTTGACGCCTTACTTACCACTAGACCACTACTTATTGTTATGTAATGTATGTAAATAAATATATTTCACTAGAATATGTACTTAATTTAACTAGAATATTATTAGATGTTATTAAAATATTTAACTATTACACACATATATATTAGAAAAAAATATTTAACAATTAGTAACAATTTTATTATAATAAAATATTAAATTTAGATTTATAAAATTACTTTAATTTCTTATTAACCTATATAAATAAAAAAATAAATATATGTAGTAGTAAATTTTGATTTAATTTTTAATAGAATTAATAAAAGGTTAGAGAAAATATATTAAATTAATCTTAGAGTTTAATTTTTTTAGCAAAAAATATTTTGTTTGGTAAATAAAAAATAAAATATAAAAAAATAAATTAATTGATTGATTATAAATTAATTATTTTTTACATCAATTTATCTTTAACAATTATTTAAAAATAATTTTATTACAATTATTTTTCTTTGTAAATATTTGAAGAAATAATAAATATATTTTAATATTATAATTTTTAAATTTTAATAAAATAAATTTGATTACAAATATAATTATTTTTTAAATTAATTTTAAAATTTTTAAAAAATTTTATTTAATTTTTACACATAATTATTATCATTTAACAATAATTTAATAAATTAAATTATACATGGAAAATACAATGCTTAAATCTGAAATTTAAAATAAATTAAAAAGTTTTAAAATTGATTGGATTGAAAAATTGTAAAAAATTGTGAGGATTTAATTGATTAAATTAAAAAAATTGTGAGGATTTAATTGATTAAATTAAAAAAATATACACTTTTTAAAAGGACTTAAGTGATGAAAATAAAAAATATTAAGTATTTTAATTATTTATCAAATAAAATAGATTCATATGTAATTAACCAAATAGAATGTATAATTTTTTTCAAAAAAACGGGCCCGTCCCCAACCCGTTTTTAAAACGGGGATGGATTCTCATCCCCATACCCGGCCTGGTCCCATTTTAACTTAAAAATTTGGATCAATCCCCAGTCTAAAGGGGAAATTGCCATCCCTATTTATGGTGTTAATTAACTAACTTTAAATATTGAATTTATTTAAATGTCTTTAATTAGTATTTTTTATTAAAATATTTTTTTTTGATATCTATGTTTTCACTTCTTGTGTGTGTTAATTAATTCAAATATACAAAGTAAATAAAATAACCATAAAATAGAATAAAATATAAGAAAATTGAAAGCTTAATTTGAAATGTAATTTTGTTTTTAATAAGTATTCTCTAAATAAAGCACGAAAATACAAATAATTAATAAAATTGATTAAAAAATAAAAAAAAATTCTTTTCAACTTTTTTTTCATTAAGTAAAGATTTAGGAAAGTGAAATTTTGTTCTTTTATATATTTATTCTTACACCTAACAATCAAATATAACTATAAGAGAGGTAAGTGATACATTATCTATAATTTTTATTTAAGTGATATGACTCTAAACCTCAGGGGAAGAATGTGATAATATTCTTTTAAAAAAATTATGCGCTAAATCCTAATTAGTGTTTTTAAATATAAAGCAATAAATTTGAAATAAAAAATGAATAAATATTAGTGTGCGTAGTAATAATAACATCAAATCCAAATATTGAAAATTAATAACTAGATTATCATATTTAAAAATTCATTTTAAGTTTTTCAATTTGATATGGTGAAAAGTTCTTATTAAATCGGCCTAGGTAATATATTAAAAGAAATTTATTGAATTTTTTATTGGAAAAAATACCATATGAACTTATAAAAGAATTAAAAAGTGAACAGACTAATGAAATAGTGAAATAAAATAATTTTGTAACTTATAATAATAAGTTAAAGATTTTAAAACTGTTTTGTAACCGATAACAATTATTAAATATAATTTTATTACTAAAATTAAAAATAAATTTTTTTAAAATATCATATTATCATTTTTATTTAGTAACAACGAGATTTAGTTTAATGCAAGGAATCCTCTAAAATTATTATAATGTTTTCCAATCATAATAACTTTAATTGCTGCAGTCAATTGTTGATGCTGCTGCTGAATTGAAATTGCTGCTATTACATATATATCTTTTGGATGCAATTCAGCGAATTATAACAGATTTCTTGCAACGGGATTTCTTGGAGCCTCTAAATTTGGTCACAATTGGTTGCAATTCAGCCACAAAGAACTCTTTTACGGTTGAACTTCTTTTATTTGCGGATGAAAAAATCAGCAGCCAAAAAGCTCTTTTCTTGTAGTGTTGGGGGAGTTTGCTGCTGCTGGTTTTGGGACTCTGTCTGCTCCTCCGTGTTCTCAGTACAGCCAGTTCTTGCTCTTTTCGTAGGGACACCTAAACCCCTTGATAACCTCCACGCAAGTCCTCCACTACCACTCCTCCCGATGACTTCCTCGTACATAGCAACAACTGTCCTCACATCTTTATTGATTGCCTTGATCACATTAGCCTCAAGATTCTTCAACACAGCAGTAATTTCTCCATCATCATACTCTTTAGTTCCACCTAGTCCGTACTGCTTCAGCAGCTTAGCGAGTACAACAGCAAGATATTTGTTGCAACTGATACTCAGGTTCAAAAAATACGTAGGATCTACCATCCTCGCATACTTCCAGTAATAATTTTTTGTCGGGTTGTTGGGGTTATCCAGTCCCATCGCAATCTTCCTTATCTCCTTGGTACACTCTTCACTGTTGTCATTTTCAACAAATGTTAGGAACCGGGCTGGAGTGATTTGCTTCATATGTTGCAACAGGGTCACACTCATCTTGTAGATCTTCATCCCCATCATTTCAGTATCTTCAAACAATAAAAACCTGCAGAGCGCATAGTTGGTATCGCTCTTTGAAAGGGAGGCTTCCGCGGTTCCGAGATGATAGGAGAGAGTCCCTGCTATTGCTTTGTATGTTCTAAGTCCCGTCTGGATCCCTTCTGGACATGCCCATCGAGGACGGAAATTTGACAGAAGTGTAGATTGCTTGCCATAAAAAACACCGTAAGCTCTTTTTAACTTGGTGAGGGCCTTCTCTATGTGGTCAGTAGGCTTGGTTATTAGTCGCATATATAAGCAACATATATAGCAAATAGCTGTGGCCTGGCTGTCAGAGGACTCTCTTGTGTCTCCTTCTCCCAAGCCACCTGCGTAAATGTATGATATCCGAGATGTTAAATCAGCAGAGATAGCATCAGTGTTAGGTGTTGTTGAAAATACGAAGTCTTGGCAAGGAGCTGATATGCTTAATAATGGTCTGCTAGTTTGAGGTATGCCCCTGAGGTTCAATGCGCACTCCAGCATGTCCTTCAGATGAGACTCAGAGAAACGATTATCCGACATAGCTTTTTCAATGGCAGTCCATGTGTTAATAATTTCACTATCAGTTTTGCCCTCAATAGCATACATGCTCAATTTAGATACATAGTCTTCAAACGAATACTCGGTCTGGTCAGGGATGTTTCCTACCTCAGGTATCATATCTCTGCTATTCCAAGAATTATTAGTGTCACTTATATAGTTTAGAGCATCTGTGGGTATTGTTACATTTGACATGGAGACATTTGACATACTGAGTTTGTCAGTCATGTTACGCCTGCATAAAATACACTCAAAATCACCACTGCTAAAAGCACAAACTTTTGATGCGAACAAAAAAGGAGTCATATACAGCGATAAAGAAACTCATTCAAAATTCCTAGCAAGAGCAGTATAATTTACGAAATACATAGAGGACAAAGCCCAGAAATCAAAGCACCGGAAACTCATCCAAAATGCAAGAGCAAGATAATTTTAAAATAAAATAATTAGCAAATTAAACTGCTAGTAATGTAGTAAAAAGGAGTCATATACAGCGATAAAGAAACTCATTCAAAACCCAAAATCACAAATAACCAAATAAAACCATATAAAAAATTAGTGTACCTAAACTGCAACAAGATGAGCAAACAAGAAAAACTAAACACGAGAAAATTCAAAACAAAAATTCCACGAACAATATACATAAGAAGCTTGAGAAAATCGGTAGAGAGAAAATAAACAGAGTAAGAAGGAAGAATTTCAAATCTAGGTTGGTATCCGGTCATTCTTGATTTATGCTTTAGTTTCGTTTTTCTGAGAAATTTTGGACGGAAGGTGTTGGGTGAGTAAGAGGTGCTTCGACTTTGTGAAGAGTGAAAGCATAAATTTATCACCTTATTTTTTGATTATTCAGATAAGCATCAAACGACGTTGTTACAAAAATTGAATATTGAGACATGTTAAGATATATAACCCTTGCATTGCCACTAACCCTCACCTCTTAAGAGGAGCCATTAAAATGAAGTCAGCTGCTCCAATACAGTAGAACCGATCGCATCAGCCAGTAAATACTTCTGCAGCAATGGAGGAGAAATTTATTTGTTAGATGAACTGCTTGATTAAGTTAAGAAAAATTGATTATTAGAAGGGCAATTAATTTCATCCAATAAAAAAAAGACATGAAATTGGTCCACCGAGAGAGACATGAATATTTAAATTATTGCATTAAAGTCAGATGTAGTAGCTCAAATGTTCATAGTGATTTATTTATTTTTTATGTATTTTAACTCAAATTCGAGCACCAAACCTGTCAGATTTGGATCCAAAGGGTAGAATAGTAATTTAACAACAAAATATATTAAAACTAACTAAAGTACATAGATTTTTGGATATTCAATGTATTAGGAGAAAATTAGAATTAACAATAATAGTGTGCTTTGGGATATTTCAATAGATTAGGAGAAAATTAGGTAAGTGAGAATATAAGAGTGCAGAAACAATATTTTTTTTCCATTTTATTTTAAAAATAATTTAGCTTAACTGATTTAATAAAATAAAGAAAACCTCGACAATATTTCACTTTTATAATATTATGATAATATATAATATATAGTTTTATATATAGTTAATTTTTAGATAATTTGGTCATTTTATCCTTCGATATTTAATAGAGATCTAAGTCATGCTATAGTCTTTTATAATATATCCCTCAAACATATTAGTTTGACATTGGTGCCCAAAAGTTCCAAACAATGATGATATAGATATTAAAAAATAATAACTTTTAATATAAATTTATAAATTATTTGGTGGCCACAAATAGTTTTTGAAAAATTTTAAACAATTATTTTTATAGATAAAATTTTAATATTATATTGTAAAAAAATAATGTAAAAATTTTAAAAGAAAATAAAGAAATTTTATGTAATTTTACTTTAAAAAAAGTTTAAAAAATTTTATAATTAAAAATTCAAATTTTAGACTTTTTCAATTAAAGAAAAACACTTTTTTTCTGTGTCAATCAAAAACTATTCAAAAATTTTAAAAAAATTATCATTAAAAAAAGTTTTTTGGTTAATGAAAAAACTAAACCAAACATACACTTACTACTATCATTTTCATCAATTACAGAATGACTGAAGTTACTTCTTGTAAGTTTTGATTTTATTCATTTTATCCTCTTTATAATTGCAAAGCTGACTCTGCCTGTTGTCATTACTTGATTCGATTGAGATAACTTTCATTTGCTTTATATATATAGGATATAAGTTGGATTTGCTTTTGTGTTGCTTTAGAGAATGCATCAAACAAGGATCCTTCTTTTCGTTTCTTTTTTTTTTTTTATATATATTTAAAAAGAAAAAATAAGGAATGATAAAAAATATGGACCCATCTCTAATTTTTACAAGACTTTGCAATTAATTCTAGATGATGAAAATTGCCAACTAATAAAAATGCATTAAATGAAAGAGATGAAATTGTGAAAATGCTACCATATAACTATACTTATTATGCAAATTCTAAGGGATGATAGAAAGATTACTCATAAGATAAAATAAATATTATCTAATAACGTCTCTCAAGTTACAAATTAAACTAACTAATTTTGACAAATTTCTTAGGGTCAGTTTAAAATAGCTTTAGATTTTAAAATAATTTGTTTATGTTATGATATAAAAATAATCAATTTTGAAAGAAATCAGTCTAGTATTTGATCAATTTTATTTTTATATATATTGTGAATTTTGAAAATGATTTTATACATTTAATAAATTTTACTGTTAAACTTTTGTATTAATTTTACCAGAATGTACATAAAAATAGTTATAAATAACATTTTATTTTAGATAAATGTTATTTATAAAAAATATAAAATTTTAATTATAATTATAATTATAATTTAATAATTATTTTAAGATTTTTGTAATTTTAAATAGTTATATTTGATATTTTATTTACAAATAAAATTTTTTATTTTTAAATCGGTTAGATGATTTTATCATTAATAATTATGAAAAAAATTTACCCAAAACTTAAAATAATTTTTAACTTTTTAAAATTACTTTTTCAAAATTTTAATCATTCTTTTTTACGTGGACCTGTAATGGGGGACATTTTAGTCACTAAAGTTTGATAAAATTACAAATCAAGATATAGTTCGACAAATATTAACATTTTTATTCCTGTTGTTATGACGGAGTTACAAGCCAAGGACAAAATTGGAAACCAACCTTTATTTTCCTTCATCTTCTCCAGTAAAGCAAAGATTTGCTTCTCAGATTAGTTGCATCCTCTGTTCTTGCAAAAATCAATGAGAGGTGCTCTTTATTACAAACTACTTCATTCCTTTCTCTTCTATTTTTATTCTTTGATCTTTTCCCATTTGCAAAAATCAATGACCAAAAAAGTAAAGCTATTGAGAAGGAAAGGTTCAGAAATCATAAGAGAAAGGAACAAGAAGAGAAAGAGGAAGAAAATGAGTGCGGATTGAAGAGAGGCAAAGTGATGAACGGGATGTGACCATTGAGAAGGGGTTCAAAGTTAGAGGAGGTGGTGGTTTGGTGGGAGAAGAAGATGAAGACATAAAAAATGAGAAGATAAAGTTAGAGATGTTTGAGACGGTGGTGTTGATGATGGTGCAATGGAAGAGGATGGCGATGCAACAGAGTAAGATTGTGGGGATTTGAGATGCTTAGAATTGTGAGTAGGGTTGGGTTATTAGGGTTTGAAGAGAGGTTGATTTTGAATTTTTTGGGTGTTGCTTTTTTAAGAAGGGCAAATAAGTAATTGCATAAGTTTTTATTGACAATTTGGATAATAGAGATGAAAATGTTAGAATCTGTCAAAATATGTTTTTATTTGTTATTTTGATAAAGTTTAAGGACTAAACTGTTATTATTTCAATAAATAATTGAAGAGATACGAAATGTTGTCTTTAATTTTTTCGCTCGTGCTAACTGCAATTTGCTTTATATGAGGAACTTTAAGTTGAACTTGCTTTGGTGTTGCCTTGAAGAATGTATCATTCACTGAACAATCATAGATCCTTTTCATTTATTTTCTTTCTTTACAACAAGGAAAAGCAAGAAATTATAAAGTATACGGACCCATCTCTTGACTATAATCGATTAATTTTACTAGATTCTCAATTAATTCTGGCTCAGCTCGGCATCTATTTTTCCAAAGAAATTTGGAATTAGTTGTTTTCGGTCTTTCGGGCTTGTGGCTTCTCAAGTCTTCTGGGATAAAGCCTAACAACTGTAAAGCTCCTAAGATTATCCCAATCTTTGTTGTGGGGGTCCACCATATTTAGCGATGGGACCCTCACAAAATTAAAAAATAAAAAAATAAACAAAAGCATATGGCATGAAAAATAAAGGCAGCAAATTTGTGAAAAAGAAAAAACATGTGAATTGATTTTTCAATGTTTTGGTGTACGCACAACAAAAGAGGAAATTAAATGAAGCTGTGATTGCCTATTACTTTTTACCAAATTGAACAAGGCTTGGCGATAAGTAGCAAGCCTCTCTTCTCTCCATTTTCAGCTTATTCACTGTAATAATTTTAGAGTCTATGATAAATATTAGGTATTTTATTTTAAATCTCCTTGGTTCTCGTGGATAAAATAATTGGAGTGAAAATACTTGTATGAGAATATTTTTTTTAGTAATCTTGTGAGTGGTGTATTTGAAATTTAAGTTTTAAGAAAAAAATTATGTGATTGTATAAATTTATTATATAGTAAATTTTGATTTTAGAGTTCGTAGTTTTTTTTTTTTTTCTGAATTTAGAGTTTTTCCCGTAAATTTTTATATTTTGTGATTGTAGTAATTTTTATTTGTTTTTGATATTTTTGTAAAGATAGATCATGAGTGCGTATATTACTATTTATCTATATAATACTATTCACATATACAAAATACTGTTTATATAAATAGTGACTAACGAAATTTATCTGAATTTTTTCCAACAATCTTGTAGCTTCCTCCCTTTTCATCTTTCATCAAGGTCAATCCGAGTCCTTTGGTACTGTTAGAGTTTTTCCAGATATAAACAACAATTTTCTTGAAGATTTTGTAGTTCTTTTAAAAACTAATAGTAGTTTTTTTCTGCTAAACTTTATGCTATTTTGTATGCAATAGATGTGGCTTCTTCCTTAGGTTGGTCTTAGTTTTGGATATAGAGTGATTCAACTTCAGTTATATTAGGCCTTCAAAATTCTTCTTTCACTCTTTCATGGCTTTTTTGTTCTTTGTGAATACAATGTCATCATAATATAAATTTTATTCATATTCAATTTTCGCATATCTTCAAAGAAGAAATAGAGTTGTTGACAGATTTGCTAACATGAGAATTTTTCTCTCCTCTTCTTCTTAATGGAGCAGACCTCCTCAGGAAATTAAATCTCTTCTTTGCTAGAATACTATGGGTATTCCAAGCTATCGATTTCATTAATTCTTCCTTGCAACATCTTATTGACTGAGCTCTATATGAGGGAATATTAGTTTGTCGCTTTTGCTTAGCTAATTACTACAGGTTGTGCATTTCAAAGTGCAAAACTGGTGTTCTGCTCTTGTTGCAGTCTTTCTCTTTACATTCATGGTTTTCACATGATTCTGTAGGTCTTTTGGGCTTTCATGTACTTTTTAATTTTTTTTACTCATTTTTTAATATATTGACTCTAAGCCTTGTTGGAGATCATTTAAAAAAAATAATAAAATGAATTAACTAAAGGAAATGAAAGGGTGAAAATGCCGCCTTATAACTATATATATTAATATGCAAGTTCTAAGAGATGAATAGAAATATTGCTCCAGAAGATAAAATAAACATTATTGAATAACGTCTCTCGAGTCACAAATTAAACTTTCTTAATAATAACCCAAATGAATCCAAAAATTTCTATGAATAGGCTGAATCGATACCTAATATTAATTAAAAGGAAATTAAATTCTTATTGCTGAAATGCGAGATTTGATACAAGTATCAATATCACATTATATCAAAACTCTGAATGAAACATCAATTTAATTGCATAAATTATCTGACAGAGAAGAGAATGGAATTCATGTTACCAGCTAGGAAATAAAAATGAAAAATGACGAGGTATGTGTTTCATGTCTAAATACATAACTTAATCTCTTCATCATCTGCCGTAAGTGGTAAGTTTAATTGTTTTTAATTAGTAAAATTTAATAGTTAGTGAAAATTAAATTCTTTCTATATCAATTTTGTGAAATATTTTTACTTAAATAATTGAAAGTTGTTAACTCTGAGTCTTTGAGAGAAAAGAATTTGAAAAGAAAATAAGAAGAATATTTTTATATTTCGATCAATTTAGTAAGGTGTTGACAGCAAAAAATTGATCATTGAGCCTGAGCTAGGCTTGTATTCCAATAATATCGTTTTATCAGGTATATTTAACAATATTGTAGCTAAGGATACTTTAGCATACAGAATAGTTTCATATATTAAAAAAAAAAGACTTTGCTTGAAATAAAAATACAACTAGGAAGACTTCATTAGGGAAGGATAAAATTAGATTACCATAAGTAGAATAAGTCAAATAGAATTATTTCTATAGATGATGAAATGAGATCTCCTTACTTCTAATATCAGCAATCATAAGAATGATCACTTTTACATAATAATAGGGTGATCAATATCTGGTTAATTAGGATTCTCTAAGGAAGTAGAATCATAACAATAAAATAAATAAAAATCAAGATTAAAGGAAAAAAAAAACTTTCAAATCAAGAAATTATAATGCTTGATTTGCTAGAACGATCTTGTAAATCAAAGCATGCTTGATTTGATTTGATTTCCATGATTCATTAACTACTTAATCTAATCTAACACTTTATAAACATGCATGAAAATTAGGCTCTATTTTCTCCCTTTCATTAAAAATACACCCCAGTAAACATAAATTATTCTAATTTAATTCTTTAAAAGATACAAATTCATCTATTTTGATTTTCTCCAATATCTTAACTAACATAATTTGTTATGAGATGAAACTACAACTAGGAAGAAACGTATTTGTTGATAAATGAGAAGTAATTAGAGTAGAATTGATGAAAATAATTAATTATTAATGAATTCTCATAGACTGGTTTTAATAATTAACTTAATTTTAAAAAAGAAATTGGGATGACATAGAATATATATAGAGAAAAAAATTAAGGTAGTTGAGACACCCATATTAAGTCTTCTTAAATTGCACAGAATCAACGTGATAATGAGCTAGCATATAAGATTACTATATATATTTAATTTCATGAAGTTTTATTTGTCCAAGGCAAGCTGAATTCACAAAATTACAAAAATTAAACTATTTACCTTTTTCTGTTTTTAAGTGCAATATTCATATCTCCAGATAATACTTAACTTTTCACACGTTTGAAAACAAAAAATTAAATTCTTAAATTTTATTATGAAATGTAATATTGTCAGATATCATTCACATTGCTTACTCCTTTTTTTGTAATTACTGAAATTCTTAATTATTATGTCTTTGTAATTTATATTTGGTTGATATATATGGCAGAATATTATTTTAATTAGTCTTCATAAAAATGTTAATATTCAAAGAGATTTTTATGATTTCCATAATCTTCCTGTCACTGGAGTCTTACTGAGGCCCTTTAATTTCTTGCTTAAAGAAAAAAAATTAAAGCTAAAGAGTTATAATCAAAGTATCAAAACAAATCAAAGAAAGATTCAGTCACTAGAGGAAGGGCTAAACTTGAATTTGCCAAGGAGTCCATAACTGCGTTACCTTCTCTAAGAACATGGTTAGCAGAAACTGTCATCTGATTAAACAAGTATAAGCAAATTTTCCATCCTACGAGGATTGCCCAAGGCATATACGAGTTTTTTCTCTTTAAGTAATGAGCCAAAGCTTAAGAGTCACATCCAGTCCAAAATTTCGATCCGCCAACCTTTCAACCAAGCTTCCTCGACTTCAGCGAAAAAAAAAAGTTTCAACCACCGATAAAAGGAGCCATTAGAGTCTATAAAAGCACCACCAGAGACAGAAGAGCTGGGATTATGCTTAAACAATATCAGTGTTTATTTATATATGCATGCTTGTGAAATAATACGAGAATGTGAATACTTATATATATGTACATAACTTCCATACTATTTTCTTAGAATGGATTAAGAAATAAAATTTATAGATCTATAAATCAAAGTTAAGAGGATAATATATTTAGAAAAGAAACTTAGATTATATTATTTGGATATCGTTAATTTGGATAATCTTGTGTTTATATCATTCAAAATTGAAATTAATTTAATTTTATATATTTGCAAGATATTTGTTGTTTGGGTAAAGTGATAATTAAATTTTTTATGATTGATTTAATTTTTTATGCTTATAATTATAATATTTATAATTTCTTGCTACTATTGTGTTTCAGAAATTACAGGTGAAAAATTGGATTCATATATTGGATTAAATTTGTATTTGTTGCTTGAAAAAGTTAAGATTTGAGTTTTTTCTATTTAAAATATAGATGTTTGGAATTTATTGCATGGTTGATAAAGTTATATTATTATGACTTTAATTTTTATTTTTTAATAATTATGATTTTACTATTATTTTATTTATTTATATTTTTTAATTATTTTGTAATAGTAATCGTATCTTAAACGAATCATATTTTATATTAATAGTATCACGACTAAACGAATTGTGATTATATAAATGAATCGAATTCGAATTTAATAAAATTGATACGAATAATAAATAGATTATATTTACATCATACGAATAATAAACTAATCGTGTTCGTATTAGCTCAAATACGAATTATTTATCCGAATTACCACCCTTACTTAAGAGCAAACTTAAACAATCTAAGCTTTTGCATAAGAATATACATTGGATAGCATAACAATGACGAGACTGCCAAGAACCAGCCATAATATTTTTTAAATCTGAATGACTAGTCCACATTGAAAGAAACTGAAAATGTTTAGGGCCTTGTTGAATCAGTTTAAAGAAAAATAACCAAGGGCCTATGGTTTGAGACGGTTCGAGCAAGGACCAAGTATTGGAAATAAGCCCAAGCTTGAAACCAATTCATTGAACAAAGCACTCGATCTAATCTAAGCTTTATATAATTACGTTGCTCTTATTGGAGCAAGTAAAACAGGAACCTATATAGTCCATGTGGACGAGATTACAAGCTAATCATTGATTAGAATTCAGAAAAAGAAACTGTTGCTGGCAATTTACCACCCATTTTTTCATGAGCTCCCAATAGGCCACATTGAAATCCCGCACAATCAACCAAGGGTACGAGCGAGAGAAACCCTGTAAATTATTCCAAAGGGATCTACGAACCACATAAGAAGTTGAGGCATAAACAAAGAATAGCAAGTCACTCCATCCAAAGTCACTCGAGCCTTTATGTGTTGATCAGAAGAAAAAAGACCATCGGAGCCATAATACCATTTTTATAAACAAAAAAATCCATAAGTTAGCCTGAAGGTTGTGTCTATTATTCTGAAGAAAGAATTTTAAGTTGTGAGACTGCCAAAAATAAGGAGGATTTAACTATTGGTTTCGTAATACAAAGTGAATCCGGATGATGGTCTGCAAAGATTGGATAACTCTGGCTTACTTCTGGGCTTACTAATACCCCTAATGTTCATGAAATTTCTTCTTTTTCACACGTCGAGTGAGGCAAGTGGAAGTGCCATTAGCAATTGCTTTTTTTCTTTTTGGCCACCTACTGGAGTTCCTCATTATCTTCATTGTTTCTTGAAGTGTTAGGGATGTCAGGTTTAGAAGAATCTGATTTGGAATCAGAATTAGCTCAGGATTTCTGGTTCCAAATTTTTTTCTTATGTAGGCTACCTTTTATCTCGTTTGTTGACCTTGATCAACATTAGTAGACTCCAAAGGTAAGTATAGAAGATCATGATAGTGCCCCAGGTCCTGATGGATTTTCTGGCTCTTTCTTCCAAAAATGCTGGGATATTATTGCTATGGATATCATTAAGGGTGTTCAACAATTTTTCCAACATGACTACATGTTGCCAAACTTAAACTCTAGCTTCATTGTTCTATTGCCGAAAAGTCAGGACGCGAATTCGATTTCTCATTATCGACCGATTGCTCTAGCTAATTTCTTTTTTAAGATTATCACAAAGGTGCTAGCAAATCGTTTGGGTTGTTTCATCAATAAAATTATTTCCCCACAACAGTATGCATTTATTCCCGGTCGTCACAGCCATGATTGTATTGCCCTAGTATCCGAGGGGATGAACTTGCTTGATAGAAAATCTTTTGGGGGTAACATGGGATTGAAATTGGATATTACAAAAGCATTTGACACTCTTGACTGGAATTTTTTACTAACTGTACTTAAAAAATTTGGTTTCCACGACAAATTTGTACGTTGGATATCTGTTATCTTGCACTCGGCTAAATTGTCTATTTTATTTAATGGCACACCTTATGGTTTTTTTGCTTGTGGACGTGGGGTTCGTCAAGGTGATCCTTTGTCCCCGCTTCTTTTTTGTTTAGCAGGAAGACGCTCTTTTTAGAGGCATCACAGCTATGCTTGATTCAAGGAAATTGCTTCCCATTTCAGTTCCGCGCCATTGCCCCCCTATCACTCATCTTCTTTATGCGGATGATGTATATATTTTTTGTAGAGGAAATGTCGATTCTATCATGCACCTACTTCATTTTTTGGGTGACTATAGTCTAGCTTCTGGACAACAGGTGAACAAGAATAAGAGTCGTTACTTCCTTGGCAAAGCTGTTCTTCCTCGTAAAGCTTGGATGGCTGAAACTTTGGGTTTTATGGAAGGTTCTCTTCCCTTTACTTATTTAGGTGTTTCAATCTTCCGTGGTATTCCTCGCCGGCAATATTTACAGGTCTTGGCAGATAAAGCTCGCTCTTACCTCTCGGGTTGGCAGGGAAAAATTCTTTCTATGGCTGGTCGAGTAGAACTCATGAGGTCTGTCTTTCAGGCTGTTCTTCTATATAGTTTCAAACTCTATCTGTGGCCCAGTTCTCTTCTGAAATCTCTACAATGTTGGGCCCGCAATTTTATCCTTTCTGGAGATTTGCTTTGTCGCAAGCTTACTCGTATCTCTTGGGATACTTTTTGTACACCAAAAGCAGAGGGTGGTTTTGGTCTTAGAAAGCTTGACGTTCTGAATCGTGCTTGCCTTCTAAAAACAATTTGGGATCTAAAGAACTCAGATTCACTTAGTGCTCGTTTCCTTCGTGGTCGTTATGGTTTTTTAGACAAGCACCGGGTCTTCCATTGCTCGTCACTCTGGCTAGGTTTTCGTTCTGTTTTGGATTATTGTAATAATAGCTCGCAATGGGTGATTGGGGACGGCTCCCGAGTCAATTTCTGGCTAGATACTTGGCTTCCATCTCCCATTCTTTCCCAAACTATCGGCATTCCTCTCTACACTCCGGTTTCTGCTGTGATTAATAATGGGGCGTGGTGCATTCCTCACAATTTTTTTGCTACTTTCCCTCACCTTCGTCAACCTATTTCAGAGCTTGTTCTTCCCCAAGTTGCTTGCGCTGATCGTCTGATTTGGAAAACCTCGCATGATGGTCCTTTATCGCTTAAAGACAGCTACAACTCTCTTCGGGTTTGTCATGAACGAAAGTCTTGGCACTTTCTGGTTTGGCGGCACTTCATTCCACCGAAGCTCTCTTGTCTGGTTTGGCGCATTTTGCATAATCGTTTACCCACTGACGATGTTCTTAGGTGCCGTGGGGTTTATTTGGTATCCTTCTGTAGTTTATGTCCTTTCCCCTCCCATGCAGAGTCAGCAGATCATGTTTTTGTCTGTTGCTCTTTTTCTTTTGAGCTTTGATGTTGGTTAGGTTCTTTATTTCTTTGGTGTTGGTTAGGTTCTTTATTTCGGGTGTCTGTGCCTACTCTCCTCACTGTTCAAGAGCTTTGGAACTTCATTATTGATAAGCCTTTCAGTCCCCAACTTTACAATTTGTGGCTTTTAGCTACCTATCACCTTATGTTCTTAATCTGGAAGGCTAGGAATAGACTTCGTTTTAAGGATGTCTCCAACTCTTCTCATCAAGTTCGGGTGGATGTTTTGGCCCATATTCGTTTTTTTCCTCATTTTGACCAGGTTTTGTTCACTTCGGGTCCGATCGTGACACGCTTCATGCTTTGGGAATTCCTTGGTCTCTTACCAAGGCTCCTAAGGTACACATTTTGACTTGGACTCCGCCTCCTCCTCTTTGGATCAAAGCGAATTCAGATGGGTTAGCCAAAGGAAATCCAGGTGACTCTGCCTGTGGAGGTGTCTTCCGTGATCACTTAGGCAATTTTTTGGGTGGTTTCAGCCTCTGCATTGGTCTTAACACAGCTTTCTTTGCAGAATTGTTGGCTGTTATTTTGGTGGTTGAACTAGCCTTTGAGAGGGGTTGGAATAACTTGTGGCTGGAATCAGATTCGATGATAGTCATTCAGCATCTATATAATCCTTCCTTGCTTCCTCCTTGGAGACTTCGTAATAGATGGCTTAACTGTCTACACCGTATTCATTTTATGAATTTTCGATGCAGTCATACCTACAGGGAGAATAATAATGTTGCCGATCGTCTTGCCAATTTGGGACTCGTTTTTCCCTCCCTGCATTGGTGGAATTCTCCTCCTCCTTGTGTTGCTGGCTTACTGTCCAAGGACGCTTGTGGCTTTCCCAACTACCGTTTTACTTGATTAGTTTATGACGTGCTTTACCATGCTCTTTCGCAAGAACTAGTCTTCTTGCTTTCTTGTTACTCTTACCTTTTGGCTTCTTTCGTCTTTCATTATCTGTGTACTTCTTTTTAATTTTTTAATATCACTTGCTCTAAGCTTATTGGCTTAGAGTTTATCATTAAAAAAAAAAAAAAAATAGAAGATCATTCTCTAATTGATTGCACTTTTGAGTCGAAGTTCCCCTTTTGTTGGAATTTAAGGCCAAGCCACTGAAATCAACTACCAAATGTGGATTATTAAAGACCTGTTGCTGCGAATCATCAGAAACATGGTTTTGTGAGTCATCAGCAAAATGTTGTTGTGTATCAGGTTCTTTGGTAGAAAAGCTAACATCCTGCTTGGTTTCCTATTGTGTGGTAGGTGTGGATTTCCCCGGTGTTGGATCAGGAACTGTTATTTCATTGCTTATTTGCTGCTCCGTCGGAGTTGTTTCCGTTTAAGAGTTCTTTACCACCGGTTATCCTCGGATGCCAATACTTCTTGCTCAGCCAATATATGCGAATCCATATTTGTGCATGTGATTAAATTTTCAGTTCATATGGATTGAAATCTGGCTGCCATTGGTTTAGACGAAAAATAACTTAGAGATAATGTGCATGACCCACTTCCCAAATCTTTTCTTATGTCCACCTCATCAGAAAAATGAATATAAAAAAAACCATGTGCTAACGGAGTCATGTACCATTGATTCTCCGGTTGCCAGAATTTATGAAAATAATTGCGAAAGTCATCCACCTGCATAGCCGTTGATCCAGGGCGAAGGTCCATACGTCTAATTAAGTTAGTCTTACACTGGTCCAGTTGTTTTTTGTGGATTTTTCGCTCGAGTTTGACTACTATAGCCAGCACACCTGAGGGTGGGGAGGCGAAGTTGCCGCGGGAACTCCGATTGGTCCTGGGACCTGGTAAGCAATGAGGCAAAAGTAGGATTTTTCAGTGGAGCATGGTCAAGAACATAGCCAAGTTCTTCGGTGGTTAATATGTTTCGAAGTTGTTCAATTAGGTCTGTCGCACTAGGCTTTGTGTTGGCCATGTAGTAAACGGAAAGAATAATGAAGAAAAGGAAAACATAATGCGACAAAGGAAGTCTAAGCTATTAGAAAGGTAAGAATCTCGATTAAGACGGAAATTAGAACATTAGAAAAGGTAGGAAGAAGGGCTATCGAAGTGACGGCCAATGAGAAAATTCTAACCCATATTTTCACATCCTATAAAAGAAATTGTCAGATTACAAAATAAAAAAAAAATTTACTAGGAATAATTAATTATAAAATAGGAAAAATTTACGAGGAATAATTATGGATAAGGAAGGAGGGAGAAGTTTACAATTTTATTGATTTCTAATTTTAGACTTGACATACAATGAAAGAACTCATCTCTATTTATAGTATGACACCTCATTAACCAACGGTTAGGATTATGCTAATACAGATCAATATAATGGTTATAAATCTTATAAAAATATTCATAATAATATCTAGATATTTACTTCAATTATCTATATTTTTATTACTAAATATCTAAATATTTTCTTATAAATTTCTAGAAATTGGGCCACATTATTTTTGAGCCCAAATTTTACAAACCCAATTTATTTTGGGCCAAATCAAATTTAATCTCTAACACCCCACCCCTTAAATTTGATTTGGTGACTCCCAATATTTTTCACAATGCACAAAATGTCTCATTCTTCAAAGGCTTGGTGAAGATATCAGCAATTTAGTTTTGTGTCTTCACATATTCTACTTGTACATCCTTTTTAGTAATGCACTTCCTTATATAGTGGTAGCAAGTGTCAAATGTGTTTGCTTCGATCGTGGAACACATGATTCTTTGTCAACCCCATAGCTCATTTGTTGTCAATATAAATCTTACTTGGCTTTTCTTGTGACCATCTCAGCTTTTTCAAGAAATTTCTTAACCAAATTGTATGGCAAACACATGATGTTTTGGCTATATACTTAACTTCACAAGTTAAGAAGTGACATTTGGTTGCTTCTTTGACATCCAAGTGAAAGTACTGTCACCCATTGAAAATAAATATCCAATAGTGCTTTTTTTATCATCCATATCTTCAACCTAGTTGCTATCACTAAATCCAATATGCTTGTAATCATTAAAAAATGAATAGAAAAACCAAAATAAATTGTACCTTTGAGATAGCAAAGAATTTTCTTTGCAACTTTGAAATGGGTGGTTGTTGGTGTTGCGTGTAAAATAATGAACGCAAGTGCACGTGTCGCAATTAAGTAATAAAATGATAAGAGGATGTTGATCTCACGAAGAATGTTAATCCTATAATTACCGAAGGTGATTAACGTATAAATTTATCTAAAAAAATAGAAATAATTTTGGTTGAGAAATTAAAATTTACTAATGTGCAAATTAATTACAAGATTCAACTAATGGAAAGTCTAGGGCTAATGATTTATCGTATTTGATCGCATCTACTTTTTCAATTGACGTTGTTCTAATTTAAAACATGTGTTGCTAGTTAATTATTCTAATTTATTCGATTGTCTCTCTCGAGATCACTCGAGTCTATTTCACATCTAAAACTTCACTATATCTCTATGTGAAATTAATTAAACGGAAATGCATTACAAATGGTGATAATTTCTAATCAAACTACGCAAACCATATTAGTATATCTCTATCTAACATGAAATTTACAGTGTTTATCACACAGTCTAGATATGATGTTCATTTTTCAATTCCTATCAATCCACAATTCATTCAAATATTGGCCAAATATTCAAAAGCATTAATTATCATGATAAATACTCAACACCCAATCTCAAATCAATTGAACAACACAATATTAGAAATAGATACTTCAAATAAATTAAATCATTGCCCTAGAAAATTGGGTTTAGCCACACACAATATATAATTCAAATCCCACAATCAAGAATTAAACAATTGATAACATAATTTCAAATAATCACAATATTGTCAAATTCAAGATTAAATTAAAAGAGGAGAGAAAGAAAAACTAGATGAGGAGAGCTTGAATCCACAAGGTTGATGAGAGTCCCCCAATCTCTTGATGAAATCCCCCTCTCTTTTGTTGATTTTTCTCCTTCTCTTTTTAGTAATCCCCTATCTCTCTCTCTAAAAACTAAACCCAAATAAAAAATCTCCAAAAGTCCCCCTTTTTTCGTCTCCTAGGGCTTTTAAAATCATCCAAATTGGGGAGAAGGAGGCGTCGCGCAGCCACGCACCCAATTCTGTACAGGATTGCAAATTGACTGGCGAATATCAATTGAGTCCATATACGTATGATTAACCAGACATTGAGCCACAGTTGTAGATATTATTGCATTTCAGTCCTAATTTTGTTGCACTTTGATCCACCTGGGCAGAACACGGTGCTTGCTGCGCGACCGCGCACCTGCTTCTGCCAACAAAGTAGACAATCTAGAAAATATCGATTGGACCCCTATATGTTTGTGTATTTTGACTTTAGCCTCTTATTTTGATATTCTATATTTTGGTCCATAAATCTCTTGCACTTTGGTCCCTAAACATCTTCCTTTTCAAGCCAAATTCATCATTTTGAAATCAAATTCATCTTGGATAGTAAATATATCATTTTCTGTATAAAATAACTAAAATACATCAAATCCAAATGAAACTTGAGGATTAAACAAACAATTCAAGTCTATGAATAAATGATTAGCGCGTATTTTACGCACTTATCAGTTGGCATCTCCATGTAGCGACTGACTAGCCAATGGGATAAAGAATATGGGACCTTGTGTAAGTTAAATAACGTAAACTTCTAATCAAGCTCTTGAAAAGGGTTGAATATACTTTTTCTCCTTCACCATGCTTTGATAGTTTCACTCCACATTCCACCGGTGCGCTTATCAGCTTGTAATCTTTCATTTTGAATCTTTGAGAATCTCCTTTATGTAGCTTTCTTGTGAGATGAAAATTTTATTTTCCTTTGCTTGACTTCGATGTCGAAGTAGTAAGCCATTAACCCAATGTCAATCATCTCAAACTCCTTGGTCATGGCTTTTTTGAACTCTTCAAACATATTTGGATTGCTTTCAGTAAAGATTAGTTCATCTATGTACAAGTACACAATTAAAACATCTTCATCTTTGATCTTGATATAGAGCCCATGCTTTAAGGGTACTTGGTGAAACCATTCTTTTGGAAGTACTAATTTATTATGCTATTCCATGCTCTTAGTGCTTGCTTTAACTTATAGAGAGCTTTCTTCAACTTTAAGACTTTGTCTTTATAATCCTTTACTCCATAGCCTAAAAGTTGCTTGAAGTAGACTTCTTCTTCGAGTAGGCCATTAAGAAAGGCAGACTTTATGTCTATTTGATAGATCTTTCATTTATTTTGAGCTGCCAAAGAAATAATTAGTCTAATAGTTTTTAATTGAGCTGTAGGAGCAAATACCTTATCATAGTCAATTCTAGCTCTTTGACTATAGCCTTCGCAATAATTCTTATCTTATATCATTCAATTTCTCTATTTGCATTGTTATTCACCTTGTACACCAATTTGACGCCGATGACTTTATGTTCTTTAGGAAGAGTAGCGAGTTCCCATGTGTCATTCTTATCAATGGCATTGATTTCTTTGTCCATGCAACTCTCCATTTTTCTTGTGGCATAGCTTCTTGGAAGTTCATCAGTTCACAATCAGCAAATAAGTAAAAAAGAGTGAGGTTATCCATTCTCTTGGTCACCTCGTATAGACCTTAGAGACTCCTTATGCTTTCTTCATTTCTTTTGTTTAAAACGGATGGTGGTGAATTGCTATCATTAACTTTTGTTAGCAAACCAGGTAGTGTTACATACTCTTATTGATGTTCTCCTTGTTGCCTTGTTGATGTCTCCTTATTTTCTTCAAATTGGGAAAGAAAATTGAAATGATCTATATCAGGACAAAAATCCCATTCTCTCTCTTCATCAAATATCACATCTCGACTAATCACTACTTTTTTGTTGTTTGGATTGTATAGCTTGTAGCTTTTTAAACTTGAGTCGTAGCTGATAAAGATAAAATTCTCACTTTTATTATTCAACTTTGCTCTTCTTTCATTTGGTATATGCAGATAAGCTATGCTTCCAAAAACTCTTAGATCAGAGATATCGAGCTTTCTTCTACTCTAAGCTTCTTGTAGCTTTTTCCCCACATACTTCGAGTAGGAGATTAGTTGGATAAATCCACTGTACATGCCACAGCTTGAGCCCAAAATTCTTTTGGCAATTTCTTGCTTTATAGCATGCTTCATGCCATATTGAGAATGGTTTTATTTTTCCTCTCAACAATGCCATTTTGTTGAGAGATCTTAAAATAGTTAGAAGACGATGGATTCTATTTGCTTCATCGAACTCTCGAAACTCTTTCGAAATGAATTCTTTTCCCCGATCGGATCTCATAGCCTTGATTTTGCATCCACTTGTATTCTCTACGAGTGTCTTAAACTTTTGAACATGTCAAAAACTTCGAATTTTTCTTTCAAAAAACATACTCATGTTTTTCTCGAGTAATCATCAATAAAGAGAAGGAAGTAATTACTCTTACCTAGGGAGCTTGGCTTAATAGGACTATATACATCTATATGTCTAAGTTCGAGTGGCTTATTAGCTCTAAAAGTAGATTCCTTTGGAAAGCTCATTCTGAATTGCTTCCCAAGTAAGCACCCTTTACAAAACTAGTCAAGATGATTAATGCAAGGCAATTGTCCCACTATTTTCTTTTTGGATAACAGCTTAAGTCCTCTAAAGTTTAGATGCTCAAGTCGAAGATGCCATAACCATGATGTATTCGTGTAGCATGCCTTGAGACATTTTGCTACATCATTTTAAATATTTAACAAGAACATTTTATTTTTAGACATTACTACCTTTGCAATTAAATTATTTTTTCTGCCTCTTATAGAAAAGTTATAATTTTTCATATGAATATCATAGCTTTTTTCTAAGAGTTGTCCCAAGCTTAAAATATTATTTTTTATGTTAAGCACATAATAAACATTTGAAATAAATTGATGTTTTCCATTTTTCAAGCGAATAAGGATATTACCTTTGTCTATTATAAGTATTTTGGACTCATCCCCAAAAGAAACATTGTCACTCACCAATTCATCCACGAACATATCCTTATTTCCACATAGGTGATGGCTTACACCTGTATTAAGGTACCATGTATTAATTTTGCCAATATTATTATCCTTGAACAGTAGCAATAATGTTTCTTTTCTTGACTCTTATTTTCCACAGAGGTTGCCTTTTCATCAACTTTATTGAAGCTCTGCACTCGAAAGCATAATAATCACACTTTTGACAATTGTAACATTTATCTTGAGACTTATCATATCTTGAATTTTGATTGCCTTTTTCACAATCTCTTGTTGACCTTTCTCCTTTATCATTGTTGTTATTGTTATAATTTGAAGGTCATATCCATCCTTGTCTATGTTCACATCCACAGCTTTGTACTCGACCATTTCTTCTTCCACGTTGGCATCTCTTATTGTCGAAACTTTCTTCCTTTTCTTTGAAAGTGAGCTTTGTTTGGAGAACTTGTTCTAAGGCTCCTTGTTTTCTCTTTTGTCTTTCTTTATATGCTTGTAATGAGCCTATGGTCAGACCTTAAATCTTTTGTTCTTTAATTATTACAACAGTATGCTCAAATTTTAAATCTATAGAAAGAATAATTTTCTCCATAGTTCGAACGTTACTTAAGCTTTCTTCATTTCTTTTTAATTGGGTATCCAATCTTGCCGCAACAATCTCATTAGAAGAATTTGGCTCAAGCTAGATTCTACACCAATGTAACTTGAAGATGTTCGTTCCCAGCCACAAAATATTTGGCAACATATGCTTAATGGCGTTAAACACCTCTTCCAAATTGTTTTTCTAATATAAAGTTTATTATAATTTTAAAAATATGTAAAAAGAATAGAGCGGGGCACATGTTCCACGCCAATGGGCTTGTTCAGATTACATTAGTGGATACAAAATTTAAAGCCTTATAAACCAAATCTTTAGTCTCATGCACGAGTATAGATCATAATCTATAGACTTAGTTGGAATACTGGCATCCACAGATATAGTTGACTATTGCTAGAGGCGTAGATATACCTCTACAAATGGACCAAGCTACGAGGGAGAAAAAATTTGGCTACTGTGCTAGGCTGTTAGTCGAAGTAGATTTGCTAGGTTCTCTGCCAGACACTTGTAGAACTTGTCTTCATAATCCAGATAATAATAAAATGTCTTAGGGTAAGAAGCCAATTCCTTAAAAGATTTATCGGCCTATTGTCGAATGATTCAACGGATGCTGTGGAACATTCGTCTATGGCTAGCAGAATTTCAGAATCGAAAGAAAGTATGAGCTTGAATTCTCAGCCCGTGGAAACTCAGGTAAAGCTGAGAATAATTTGGAAATTCAGTTAAGATTGAGAAAATGTTGTTTGGTTACTAGGAAAGTAAAAGAAAATTTATGAAGAAAGAGTTTGTGTTTATTGAATCAGATTTCATCTTGACAATCTACCAAGCTGAAAGAGTACTAACTATTATACCAAAACAGAATCCGTTATAGAATTCCTCAAGTTAGTTAAAGCGTAGCCAGCTTATCAGTGACAACCAAGCAAAGATCTATTAGCTCCACGTCAGTAACAATTAAGAATTCAATCCAAATCAATAGCATTTAGCATCAGGTCAGTAGCAACTAAGTTTTTGGGCAGTGAGTTTCTGGTCAACATCAAGTCAACAGCAACTAAGCTTTTGGGCAGAGTTTCTGGGCAGTGAGTTTCTAGTCAGCATAAAGTCAACAACAACTAAGCTTCTGGGCAGTGAATAGTATCTTCACATCCCCCCTCAAGCTCAAGGTTGAGGAAGAATATTGAGCTTGCGACAAAAATAGCAGAATTATGGATAAGAAAGAGCTTTAGTAAGAGCATCAGCTATTTGCTCATTGTTAGGAACATACCTGACCTCTAGTTGTTTATTCAACACCAGATCATGAACAAAATGCACATCAAGCTCTATGTACTTAGTGCGAGCATGAAAGATTGCATTTGAGGCAAGAGAAGCAGTACTCTAATTATCACACCAAATAACAAGAGAATGGGAGAGGGAAAAATGAAGTTCACTAAGCAAAGATTGAATCCAAACAAGTTCTGAAGATGCAAAAGCCAAAGCCCTGTATTCAGATTTAGTACTTGATCGAGCAATAACTTGTTGCTTCTTAGAAGACCATGAGACCAAATTACCACCAAGGTAGATACAATACGCCCTAACTGACTTTCGATCATCTATATCACAACCCCAATCAATTCAAAAAAAGCTGTTAACTCAAACAAATCAGAATGGAAAAATTGTAAACCAAAAGTTGATGTTGCTTGTAAATATAGAAGTAGCTTTTTACAAGCTTGCCAATGAAGAGATGATGGAGAAGACAAAAACTGACTTAATTTGTTAACAGCAAAGGCAATCTCAGGCCTTGTCAAAGTAACATATTGTAGACCACCGATAATGCTACGATAGAAAGAAGCATCAGGAAAGGAATCACCACCAGATTTTGATAGTTTCTGACTTGAGGCCATAGGAGTATCACACCCTTTGCATTTTGACATGTTAGCATGAGAAATAAATCCTTGATGTACTTAGTTTGAGAGAGATGAAGACCACCTTAAGATGGAGTGATTTCAATACCCAAAAAATAACTAAAGTAACCCAGGTCTTTAAGAGAAAAAGTGGCATTCAGTTGCTGATAAATCAGGCCATGTGATTAAAGTATCATCAACGTAAATAAAAACCAAAAGCAAAGAAGATGAATAATGCTTAATAAACAAAGAAGTGTCTGCCTTTGAATTTAGAAAACCCCATTGCACTAGAGTGAATTTTAGTCTGTCATACCAAGCTCTAGGAGCTTGCTTAAGTCTATAAAGAGCTTTGTTTAGTTTGCAAACATGATTAGGATAGAGAGAACTTTGGAAACCCTTAGGCTGTACCATATACACATATTCCATTAACTCACCATTCAAGAAAGCATTGTTGATGTCTATCTATCTTACACTCCATTGCCTTGTAAGTGCAATGCTCAAAATTATTCTGACAGTATTAGCTTTCACTACTGGACTAAAAGTCTCAAAGAAGTCCACCTTCAGATGGAGTGATTTCAATACCCAAAAAATAACTAAAGGAACCTAAGTCTTTAAGAGAAAAAGTGGCATTAAGTTGATGAATGAATGAATTTATGGCATATAAATCAGGCCCTGTGATTAAAATATCATCAATATAATTGAAAACCAATATCAAAGTTTCAAAGCCCTTAGAATTGATATATACCGATTTATGGGGACATTTTGCAGTTACATCTTTACAAGGCTATAAATATTATATCAGTTTTGTTGATGCCTATACTAGATACACTTGGATTTTTCCAATGAAACTCAAGTTTGAAGCACTTTCTATCTTTATTCTTTTCAAGAAACAAGTTGAAAAGCAGTATGATCTATTCATTAAAACTCTTCAATCTAACTCGAGAGGAGAGTTTTTACCCTTTGCTTCTTACTTGAAACAAAATGGTATTCTTTTTAGATACTCTTGTCCTTATACTCATCACCAAAATGGTGTCGTTGAAAGAAAACATAGTTACATAGTTGAGTTAGGACTTACTTTACTCTCTTAAGCATCCTTACCACTAAAATTCTAGTGGGATTCATTTCATACTGCTATGTATCTTATTAATAGATTGCCAACTTCTATTTTAGCTAACATTTCCCTTTTTGAAGCCTTAAACAAACAACAACCTGATTATGCCCTTTTAAAGTTTTTGGCTGTTTTTGTTTTCCTTTTCTTAGATGTCATAATAAACAAAAACTTGATTTTTACTCTTTCAAGTGTACTTTTATCGGCTATAGCCCTCTTCACAAAGGTTATAAGTGTATGCATTCTTCTGGTAGAGTTTATATAGCCAGACATGTTATTTTTTATGAAACCTCTTTTCCTTATAAAGAATCCTTCGATTTATTTTCTTCCTGTTGTCCCTTATTTCCCAACTCAAATATTCCTTTAACTACTACAATCTCTATTCCATGTGAGTCTTTTGCTCCAGCACACTCTCCAATCAGCAATGATCTCTCAACTTCTTCACCAGTACATTTTTCTAGGTCAGCTTGGAATACTACTAGCCATGCTACATATATTATCCAGCCTATTGATAGAAGTGCTACATCCATGACCCAAAATAACCATCCTATGCTTACTAGAGCTAAGAATGGTATCTTCAAACCTAAGGCTCTGTTACATGCTTATATTTCTGAGTCAATATCAACTCTTACATCTATTAAAGAAGCATTAGCAAATCATCATTGAGTGAATGCCATGACAGAAGAATATGAGGCTCTTATCAAAAACAATACTTGGGATTTGGTTCCTGCCTCAGCTGGGCAGAAATTGATTGGCAATAAATGGGTGTTTAGAGTTAAATACAATATTGATGGCTCTGATACCAAGTTAAGATTTGGAAAATGTTGTTTGGTTACTAGGAAAGTAAAAGAAAATTTCTGAAGAAAGAGTTTGTGTTTATTGAATCAGATTTCATCTTGACAATCTACCAAGCTGAAAAAGTACTAATTATTATACCAAAACAGAATCTGTAACAGAATTCCTCAAGTTAGTTAAAGAGTAGCCAGCTCATCAGTAACAACTAAGCAAAGATCTATTAGCTCCACGTCAGTAACAACTAAGAATTCAACCCAGATCAACAGCATTTGGCTTCAGGTCAGCAGCAACTAAGTTTCTGGGCAGTGAGTTTCTGGTCAGCATCAAGTCAACAGAAACTAAGCTTCTGGGCAGTGAGTAGTATCTTCACAAATTCAGCCAATGGTCGACAAGATTTTGGAGACGAAAACAAATGCGGATTTGGATCTCCAACGTCAAAACGCTGATTGACTCGGAGAAGGCTATGGAAAATCAACATAAGGGTGTTTCGAAAAATCAAATTAAAGTTGTTAGGAGTACAACTTTTTCTGAAGGCTTGGGTCAAGAGCTATTCTTTTTTACTACGATAGACCATAGCTATGGTCAAACTTCACTCCAGCCCCAGACACTTTCCAAACTTCACTCCTCCCCGAAAAAGGTAGGAGAGGTTACTGCTGATGGGGAACAGCATTTGGGCTTTGCAGAAGAGCTTTAGCATGCTACGGAACAAATGTTTCAACATCTCCGTACCTTGCCTCCTTTATTCATGACAGAGTCAGTGGGGTCAGAGGATAATAATGACCGAAATCAATCTGGTTTGGACCATCCGATGAAGAATTTTCACCAGGATCTTCGTCAGGTTGTAAGTATCCTTCAGAAAGCTCTAGTAAAAGATGGGTTTCAAATTGTAATAATTAAGTCTCAACAACAGATTACGAGCTAAACAAAAGAGCATTGATGATTTATACCTTTCTCAAGATAGTCCTTCTACTCCTCATTCTCCATGAAGATTTTGACTTGGAACATAAGGGGCTTGGCTAACCCTACTTCTCAGAACGAATTAGCCAATCTTTGTATTCTTCATCGTCCTCTTTTGGTGGTGATTACCGAGCCAATGGTTGACTTTGAGAAATTTGGTCCAGTTTATTGGCAAGCTCTCCATCTCTCCTTGGTTGCAGTTTCGGCCAATGATAGTCTGAGATTCAATTTTCTGTTCCTGTTTATGTGTGCCTTGTGTTCATGTTAACGAGGAAACTAAAGCTCTTAAAAACAAAGCTTAAGGTTTGGAACAGGACAATGTTTGGCAATGTACACGAGAAGGTTATTATGGCCCGTGATAATCCGGCGTGGACTTAGCAAGGTTTGACTATGAAGGATGCAGCTTTTGGAGGAAACGCTAGCAAAAGCTGACTTGATGCATGTAATTATGGTTCAGAACACCTGTTGGAGGGATAAAGCCTGTGTGAAATGATTAAAGGAGGGTGACAGGAACTCAATAATTTTTCATGCTTATGTAAAATTCAACGGGCTAGAAGTCGTCTTTCGGGGTTGCTCATTAATGAGCAGTCGTGTGATAATATAGATATAATTTCAACTCATGTGGTTGACTTTTATCGTAATCTCTATTTTTCTACGGGTGGTTGCTCATTTATCACCAAGATGTTAGCTAATCGATTGGGATCTTTGATGGATCAGATTATTTCTCCGTAGCATACTACTTTTATTCGTGGTCGTCACATGCACGATAGTATCTGCCTTGTTTCGGAGGGTATTAACATGCTTGATAGGAAAGCCTTTGGAGGTAATGTGGGCATCAAACTCGACATTTCTAAGGCATTTGACATGCACGATAGTATCTGCCTTGTTTCGGAGGGTATTAAAATGCTTGATAGGAAAGCCTTTGGAGGTAATGTGGGCATCAAACTCGACATTTCTAAGGCGTTTGACATGCTTAATCGGGATTTTCTTCTGACAGTTCTTTAGAAGTTTGGCTTCCACGGCACTTTTGTTAATTTTTTCTTCCGCTAGGCTTTCAGTCCTTATGGTACTGCCTATGATTCTTTTAGCTGTGGTCATGAAGTTCGTCAGGGGATCCATTGATTCCTTTGTTATTCTACTGGGCTACCTTTATATGGTTATATCTCATCTTCGTGAGTAGGGGAAAATTCTTCCTATTTTGGTTCCGCGTAACTGTCCCTCTATCTCTCATGTGCTATATGCTGATGATGTGTTCATTTTTTACCATGGTGATAAAAAATCTTTGTTAGCTCTGAATGCTTTTTTAGAGGAGTATGGTCAGTGTTCAGGTCAAAATTAATAGGTCCAAAAGCATTTTCTTATCGGGGAAGTTAGCGGAATCTCGCCGGAGTGTTATTGTAACAGTTCAGCCCACCAGAGATATTGTCTGCTTTGGGTACACAGTCTGTCACGGTTTTACGGTTTTATTTTTGGACTTTTTAACCCAAAATGCGTCTCTTGGGGGTTGGAACTGCCTAGGGTGTCAGATACACCCCCTCTTAGGGACTCAGCGTCCTCGCTGAGGTTTGCCCTACCATTGCTCAGAGTGGCTTTGATATCAATTGTAACAGCCCGGCCTATCAAAGATATTGTCCGCTTTGGGCACACAGTCCATAACGATTTTATTTTCGGGATTTTCAATCCAAAATGTGTCTCTTGCGGGTTGAAACTTACTATTTTAGGTCTGATACCAATTGTAACAGCCCAGCTCACCAAAGATATTGTCCGTTTTTGGCACACAGCCTGTCATGATTTTATTTTTGGACTTTTCAACCCAAAACGCGTCTATTGGGAGTTGGGGGTTAGAGCTTCCTATCTTATATACCCAGTTTCTCTCCTGTGCTTTGTCGACGTGGGATTTGCCTAGGGTGTCACAGTTATCCATCCTTTTTTGGGTTTTGCTATAGGTATGTGCCTTTCTCTTATTTGGGAGTCCCCATTTTCAAAGGTTATTCGAAGAGGCAGCATTTACAACCTTTGACTCAGTGTTAACGGGATGGCAAGGGAAATTGTTATCGATGGCTGGACGAGTGGAGCTGGTGAAGTCAGTTTTTCAGAGTATTTTTCTTCGTAGTTTTAAGGTTTATCTTTGGCCCAAGGTCTTTGCTTCAGTCTTGCACGTGCAATGTTGTGATTTTCAGAAACATTCAGCATCGAAAAGTGGCTCTTATTTCCTAGGAGCACTTCTGTTTACCAAAAGACGAAGGAGGCTTGGGCCTTCGGAAGCTAGACACGCTCATCTCTTCATGTTTATTGAAATGTCTGTGGCTATTCGCAATGGTAGCTCCATCAGTGCTTCCTATCTGAGGGCTAGATATTCCTTTGATGATGCTACTAGAAATGTGACTTGTTCATCGCTATAGAATGGTTTGCTTCAGTTCTGGGTTCCTTTGTTTGAGGTATGGCTTAGGTTATTGGTGATTGTTCCCGAATTAATTTCTGGCATGATACATGGCTATCAACTCATATTTTACCAAAGTTAAGCAATTTTAATTTCTGCATGAAGCTCTTTGATGTGATTTTTAGACGAGAGTGGTGCTTGCCATATACTTTTTATGATCTTTTTCCTCAGTTGCAGGTCACTTTTCGTCTGACCGTTCTTCCTTACATGCAGAATTCTGATCGTATTGTTTGGTCTCTTTCATGGGATGGATCACTAGGTTTTAAGGATAGTTATGATTTTCTGCGTACTCGACAGGGGGCTAAGTCTTGGTGTAGGTTGATTTTGAAGGGTTTTGTTCTCCCTAAATTTTCTATGCCGGTCTAGAGGGTCATACAACACAAAATCCCTACTGATGAGGATCTTCATCGAAAAAGTTTTTTTCGTGGTGTCAGATTGTTTCCTTTGTGATAACTTTAAATTAAGTTGTAGAATAGATTGACCATCTTTTTATTACTTGTGTTTTTGCCAAGCAATTGTGGCAATGGCTTGCTTCTAGATTTCGTATCACTTTTCCTTGTGCCTTTACCACTTCGGATCTTTAGCATTGGATCTCCTCTCAATCCTTCAGAGTGAATCAACTCTAGAATTTTCTTGCTTTTAGCACTTGTTCTGTCAAAATTTAATTTGTGTTGTTTATTCGTAACATAATGCTGACAGATTTTAGGCCAGGTAGTGACTTCCGATCAAAGAGAATTTTCTTTCCATATTCTATTATGTGGCCTAGTTTTTAGTGCCACATCGTGGTAGTCTCTTCATCAGAATCTGTTGATGTCACTGAAGCATCACCTTCTTGAGCGATCTTCTCAGCTTTCAATATATAAATATGCCTTTTACAAGCCTCATCCACCATTCTCCATCACAGTCTTGTAACCAAGGTCGTCCAATTGTCTTAAAGACAAGATTTTTCTTCAGGCCCTTTACATCTTATACATCCTCACTTTGATGGCGTCAATACTAGCTATTTTTAAGGGATGGTTATGCCTTAAAATACTGATCTCTAGAAACAGGCTCATAAGTACAAAACAATCTCTCCAAGATGTCATATGCCATGTTGCTGCAGAATCAACCATCCAAGCATCACATAATTGTTTTCTCCTTCTATTGGTTATTGTTGCTGCCTCAATGCATAATGCCTTGCCATCACTACAAGTACTAGCCACGCAATTTTGTGGCTTAGTTGACTCAGGTGCTTTATCTTTGTCTCCGCTATTTCTATTTTGACATTCTTTCTTCACATAGCCCATCTTGCCACATCCAAAACATCAAACGTTCTTCTTAGATAGAGACTTAACTTCTGTCTATTACTCTCACTCGGCTCATGTTGATTTGATCTACCCCTTGTTGTTACTAATGCCTTAGCTTGTTGAGAAGTTGATCCATCACCTTTATTTTTTCATCTACTTTCTTCGTCAAGAATAGCAACGGATACTTCCTGGAAGACCAACTTTGCATCAGCAATATTTTTTTCAAGTTGATGATAACATGATCATTAGAATCCGGTAGACTTTGCAGCAGAATCTCATCACGCTCTTGGTCTTTGATCTCGTAATCCATTGCATATAATTGAGAGAACAAAGTTTTCAAAGTGTTGATGTGCTCTGTTGCTATTGTAGATTCAGTCATTCGAGGAGTGTGCAATTTTCTTTTCAAGAAACTTTTGTTGTGTGGGGACTTGACCTTGTACATTTGTGTAAGAGTAACCCAAACTTTCTTTGCCGTTCGGCATTCTACAATGCTGGATAATACATCATCTTCCATTGCTAAATGCAAATCTACCATTGCATCTTCTTTATGGTCTCCCATTTTACGAAGTCCATATCAGCTGGTTTTTCTCCTTCAATTGCCTTTACACAACCATTCTTTCTCAAAATTATTTCCAGCTTCATCTTCCATAGCCCGAGTTTGTCACCATTAAATTTTGGAACATCAAATTTTGTTTCCATGATTCCACAAAATTTATGCACCATATAGATGAACATTACCGTATAAATAAATAATACTCGTTTATAAACAGTACACCGTGCGTATAATCATCACCCACCATAAGTATATGAAGTGCTCAACAAATTATACTATAAAGATGAATAATATTTTTTGTATGAATAGTACGCACGTATGAATAGTGGTAGTATCTGTATGTCCAGATCTTGTATTTGTTTTACTACTGTACCCAAATCCAAAAAACAATAGTATGAAATCACTCTTCAACCTTTGATAGTTGTAAGTGATAATATGTATTTTTTATACAATAGGAAAGATTAGAAGGGTCACAATATTTCCACTTAAATTCAAACTCTTTAGGTTATTTACAGCCCTTTTGACAGATAAAATCATACAATCACACCACTTATACCAGGCTCTGATACCATTGTTAAGAAATTCGATTTATTCTTTTGTACTCTGATCCTTTATAGCATAAAACACATAAACAAATACTTGTTATGTAGGTGGCTTAGCCCTCAAATAGATAATACAATTATATTTAGGAGGTTTGCCATACCATGAAAATTAAATAAAGCAACAATAGAAATTGATACACAATATTTACGTGGTAAAACCCTCAATTTGAGGGAAACATTCATGAGAGTATATCAGCAGAATTTCACTATCTTACAAAATTGATTACAAGTATTCTCTCTTAAATAGAACAAAGAAATTTTGTAAGAATTTTAAGAGAAGGAAAATGCAATTGGAATGCTATGGGATGATTTTAAAATGAGAACATCATCTTATTTCTAGGAAAAATTTGCTATCCTTTGTGAAATATTGCTACCAACTACCAACCACTTTCATTAACCTTGGCAGCAATCTACCAATTTTGTAACACATGATTAATATGTCTAGACTTAGAAAAGAAGAATATTCTCATTTTTCTTTTCAAAACAAAAAAATTTATCAACTTACATTGTGTACATGTTTGGGAAAATATCAAGTTTATAACCTCCATTTAAACATAGTTTAAAATTACTGACTTCATATTTCTACTAAGATTATATAATTAACTCATTTTTTAACTTGATTCATTCATGTGCTATACTGATTTTTTTTTTTTTTTTTTGGTTGGGGAGGGTGTTGGGGGTGTTTAAGCTTAAGTTATGGATTAAAAGGTGATTAATGCATTAATCAAGAGATATCTTACTTCGACAAATATCAAAATATCTACTTTGATCATAATATCTTTTTAAGAATATAGTTCAATATAATTGGCTAATTTTTTTTTCCAAAAAAATAGGCGGAATATAAACTAACTATCGTAAAAGTTAAAATGTAAACTCAATCACAATAATATGTTCTTAAATAAAAAAAGAATCATATAATGACAATTCTGTTAAGTTGATAAGTTCTCTAAATTAATTTCGGATGACTAGTTAATTTATTTGTTTTGTTTCTATTTTTGCCCTTCTTAATTTTTGCTCTTTTTTCTCAATATTTAATTTTTTTTTTAATAAATTTTATACCAAAATGATTTAGTGTCCCTTTTATTAGTTCAAAAGCAAATCATCTTTTCTTACTTATCCATGTTGGATTAAAATTCAGGTGATAGTCGGTCTTTTTTATATTTCAAAAAATAATTATTTGTATAACAGACTTTGCCAGTTGATTAGAAAGTTTTTATCCATCAATTAATTAAACAAATTTAAAATGAGAAATATTAAAATTGCCATAGCAGTTTATATTTAAAAGGGTTGTCATTTTTTCAATCTTGTGATTTTTTAGTTAAGATATTATAGTATAACCTCTAACTTTTAGAAAAATAATAAATATCCCCTAAATTTTTAGAGTGCTTTAGACACCCAGATTTGAGAAAATAGGAAGAAATTTATGAACTCTTTATGGATATCTTTTACACTTTTATGATCATTACATACCAAAATTAGTAACTAAGAAAGCAAAAAAAGAAAAAAGTTAGAAACATTTTAGTATGTAATTTATCCAAATTTATTATTAGTATTTTAATTTAAATAAATAATATTTTTTTCTAAAACTTTTCTAAAAATAAGATATATTTTTAAAATTTAACATTTTAGTCTCTAACACATAAAAATGACAAAAATTCAGGTCCAACCCGTTCAAATCAAGGATCAAAGACAGTTATTAAAGAAAATGTGAAGATCAAGTTTGATACGAGGTCCCTTCAAATTAAATATATAGAAACACAATTTTATTTATATTTATTATCACATAATGAAATGTGATAACTTAATATAATTTTAATTTTCTCTAATGTTTTAATAAAAATTTTGAGCTTTCACTGATTCAATTAGGTGTGGCTTGATTGAGTCCAAAATAATATTGAGAAATAAACTGAAAAAAATGTTGAAGCGGTTGGGACATTCATATTAAGTCTTTATAACAATTAACTCATAGGATTAATATGTTTACACTTAATTGGATATGAAGAATATTCTCAATTTTTGTATTTCAAGAAAATTTTATTTTACCAGTTGATTAGAAAGCTTTCTGTCTATCAATTCATCAAGCAAATTTAAGATGACAATGTTAAATTTCCATAGTAGTTTAAACGCGAGTTATGTGATACCCTTAAAATTTTATTTTAGTTGTTAAGTGAGACAATTTCATGCTTATTGTTATATATTGAAATTAAGGTGGAATTGCTGTTGCAAATATAAAAGTAGCTTTTCTCACAATTATTTAAAATAAAAATAGTCTTTGGTAAAAAAATTTAAAATTATTTAATTCGTCGTAATATTCCACATAATACACTAGAATATATAATGATATTTTTTATTTTCTAATATATCCACAATTTTTTTTAAAAAGTTTTTCTTTATTTTGATAAATTTTAATTTGTTATACAAAAATTAGAATCAGCTTAATTTATTATAGGGTAGTGATATATTATTATCTTATATTTTTGTCAAATAAAAGAAAACAAATTATAAAGGATAGGTGATAATAATATAACATTACCATTTTTGTTTTTATAAATTAAGGTTGTACAAGAGTTTGTATACATACCACTAACGCAAATGTTTTGATGCTTCATTAATTCATACATTATAATTTTGAATGTTAGTTTTTAAAAAAAAAAAGATATTGTGCTTTACCTCACTTTTGAGGAAAAGTGATATACTCCCTAAATATTTAAAAAAATCAATATACCCCCTTAGATTTTGAAGAAAGTCTAAACTACACCTTTCGAGTTATTATTTACATTTTAATTTAACTATTTTACCCCTTTACTATTAAAAATATCTAAAATAATTATATTATCTTTTTATTTTATAATAATCAATATAATCTTATTGTAATATTTAAATTTAAAAATTATAATAATATTTTAATCCTTAATTATTTATTTCTTTTCAAATTTTATAATAAAATATTTATAATATATAATTTTTAAAATATATCATATTATATTAAAAAATTATGTATAATTAATATATAGTTTTTTTATAACATAAAATTTATTATCAAAACTTCTTAAATTTTTATATAATTATAATAATTTGAACAATATTAATTATACATAATTTTTAAAATATTATATTTTAGTAATATAATAATTTTTAGAAAAATATATAATTAAATATTATATAAATTTGATAATAAATTTAAAAAAAATAATTAAAAGTTAAAATATTATTATAACTTTTAAATTTAAATCTGAGAATAATGTTATATTAGTTATTATAAAATAAAAACAATATAATTATTTAGATATTTTTAATAGTAGAGGGGTAAAATAGTCAAATTATGATAATAACTCTAAAGGTATCTTAGACTTTCTCTAAAACCTAAGGGGATATGTTATTTTTCTCAAATACTTAAATGGTTTGTCACCTTTTCTCAAAAGTAAGGGGAATAAAGCACAATATGCCTAAAGAAAATAATAATAACTGTAGTCTAATTATCTTGTTCTATATACAAATCCTTTTCTCTTTTATAAAAAAAAATTGTATTTCTAGTATCATCTAAGACTATTTAGATATATAAGATTATTAGTTAAAAATATTATTTAATTTTAATTTAGCTTTGAAATAAAATTATTTATATTGTGTTTTAACTAGTTATTAAAATTTATAGAAAATTATACTATCTATTTTAAACCAAACCCTTTAGTATTTTAATTTTATAATATAAATCGTAACATTTAATTTCACTAAGTGAAACAATATTCAAAATTAACCATATAATTTCACGTCTAATGGTAGTGATTTTATATCTTAACAGGGTCTAATTTTATTCAATAATAAAAAATACTACCTTTTTATCTTGCAACGTTGGCATAATGTTTCGGATTTTTTGAATTTATGAGCAAAGCTACCAAACTAGTCACAATCATAATTTAATTTTCTCTAGCATCTCAATAATTGCTAAATTCAAATGTAGCTTTAGGTTGAATGCATAGAAAGAAAATTTTACCATACTATTTACTGTCGCCGAAATTAAAGGCGACAATTCAGCTTCATTTAATTTTTTCTAATATTTCAATAAAATAAATTTTAAGTAAATTATGATTCAATCTTATCAATAATTTCAATACATTTTTGAATTTATAAATTATAAGATCTATAACCGAGAATTTGATATAAATTTTGAAGTACATTGAAATAAAAAATAATATTCAAGTTGTGGCCTATGTTCTTCACGCATTAGAAACTTTTTTCAAAATAACATCACAATTTAGTGGCTATATAATTATCAATTGATTTTTATTAGAGACTGTACAATTGGTTTCAAATTAGTGTGAAATTGGCGGCTTTATTTTTTAATAAAATTTATATAATAAACACTAACTTTATAATTTTTTTAAATTTATATAATTACTTTTTTGAAAATATTTGAATGATAAAAAAACTTTACCTCAGACTACCTTTGAGTTATGCCAAAAATATTATTTTAAATTATTATTATTATTAATCTACTTGATCACTATGTTTAATCTAATTGATCATAAACCAATTTTAAAGATGAAAGTTAAGCATTCATAGCTTAAGATTAAGAGAAAATTGGATCCGCTATTTTTATAGGGAGAAAATTGGAGAAACCAAATAAATACATACAACTAGATTATCTTAAAATATTGGAATTAAATACTAAAATTTACAAAAATAATACTACCCATAATGACTTAAACTCTTTAAAATTTAATTATTTTAAAATATAAAATAATAATAAATATATATATAAATTATTAAAATTTATGTCCAATGGACAAATTTTTGTAATTTTTTATATACAAACTTTAAAGATGGCTGTAACTACAAAGTACTAAAAGTATGATCACATAATTTTAGAAATATACACAACGACTTACAATTCATGATTCCATTAACGAGCATATCTAATTTTATCCTATGTACCACGAACAGACTTCCTATCCTGACTTTTATATTTTAACATTGGCACCAAACGTTTCTTCCACATTTTCACACTTGGAATTTCTTATGATATGCACCAAAATAATATTGAGTTTATACAAATAATTAGTGTCAGATTTTCACTCGGCTACTTTAAGATAAAATTTGTATTATTAAAATAGACATATTTAAACAATTTAAGTAAAATTTTAGCTCGCAGGAATCCATAATCAGTAATAAATATAAAATGTCAATTACTAAAATTCAAGTATCCTCTAAATTGAATGTATATAAATACTTTTATCATATGTTTATTATAACCTAATCAAATGCAATAACTTAATATAATTTAATTTTCTTCAATATTTTAGTAAAACGTTTTAGTTTTTATCAAATCAATTGGGTATAGCATGATTCAGTCTAAAATAATAAGAATTCGGTATAAAATATGAAATAAACTGAAAACAATAATGTGCTTAAGTTGTAAGCCTATCTTCTTCATGCATTAAAATTTTGTATTTATAACAATTAACACATGAATAAGACTAACATACAAATTTTGTATTTCATGCATATTGTATTGAATTAAAATTAAGTCGGAATTGCAGTTGACAATGTAAAAATAGCTTAAATAAAAAATTAAAATTGCCTATTTCATAATATATTCCATGTGCATTTCATTTTTTAGTAGCTTTTAGAAACAACTTATAAGTTAATTCATTTGTATTCTAAAAGTTATATTTACATACAGAGAAGTTGGTATAAATTATAACATAAATTAAAATTAAATTATGAGAGTAAATGTTTATAATGTGCTATCATAGTAATTAGTAATTATTTAAACTTTTAATAAAATTTAAACTATAACATAATATCGGTATTTTAAAAAAATGATCACAGCATGTTTATTAAAAATCTTTCTTCGTGCAACAATTAACACTTTTATAATAATAGCATATTTCTTGTACATTAAATAAACAATTTGATTTTTTTTCCAAAATAACATCATAATTTGTTATTTATATTATTAAAAAGATAATGTATTTCTTGTATTTCTAAATACATTTTGAATACAATAGTGAGTCTTTAAATAATACAGGCTTTACAAAACTGTTACTAAAAGAAAAAGAATATTCAATAATATAATTATGAAAAAATAAATAAATATAATTAAGATACAAAATCAAGATGACATTGATATTATTGATCATACAATTAAAATTTTTTACTATATTACAAGATTTAAATTTCTAATTTAAACACTTTATATATGATAACATTAACTGTATGATCACTTATTGCATTAATTCAAAAAATTATACTATATCGCTAAATCTGAATTAAAATTCAAAGTAATAAGTTTGAAAATAAAAATGAATAAAATTTAGTGTGCTTAGTAATAACTCCAACATATTGAGAACTCTCAAAAAATTGATTTCGCTAATTCAGAATTAAGCTTATAACTAGATGACAGTTGTGTACATAAAATTAGAATTTCCATGTTAACATATTTGATCTTTAATCATTAGAGCATACTACCAGTTCTTGTATCAATCCATCATCATTGCTAAATACAAAATCAAGATTATTAAGGATCAATCATGACTTCAAATTAAATATATGAATACAATTTTATTAAATATTTCATATTACCTAATCAAATTTAATAATTTTATATATAATTTGATTTTCTCTAATATGTCAACAAAAAATTTGTAACGTAATTACGGGATAACATGTGCTTTGGAATTTAGTGATAACAAGATGCAAAGTAATGAATTTTTAAAAACTTATTAAATAAATAAATAAATAAATTTCTTGAACTATTGGGACATGAATATTAATTAGTTCATGTTCTTCATGAATTAGAAAAAAAATTGTTTTGGAATCTAGTCGAAACAACTTGAAGTACTTGACAGATTCATATAACAATAATATGATTTTGTTATATTTTTAAATATAATATCAAATACATTCATTTAAAATTACAAAAATTCAAAATTAACTCTAAAATAATTATGAAAATAAAATTGTTAAAATCTAAATATTTTTTATTATTTTTATTATTTATTTTTTAAAGTATAACTAAAAACTTTATATATTGTACAACAAATTATCTTAAGATAAATATACATGAAAACTTATCAAAAATTAATTTTCATTCATCATTTTGTACATTTTAATTATTTGCTTTGCTACAATATACAAAATTCATTTTGTACCAAGCGGATAAAACTGCTTTCAAAGTTCACAATATTTTAAAAAATAGAATTCATCAAATACTTTATTGATTCTTTTTACAATTGATTATCTTTTAGCTCAATAAAAATATTATTTTTAAATTAATTTAATTTCTTAATCCTAAAAAAAATATGAAAATACAGAAATACGAATTGTCAGTTATTTTCTTTTATTTTTAAAATTTTCACTTGATATGGTGAAAAAGGTTTTATTAAACATGGCAAAGGGATCATTAAAAATTAAAATGTTAGAATTATAACATAGGACTATTAAGTTACATAAAATTATGAAATTGAGTTATTTTATAGCTTATAATAATTAATTAAATAATTTATTTTCCATTATTTTAAAATTTGTAATAATTAATAGCAATAATATAATATTATCATCGGTATTTAAAATAAAATATAATTTTCTCATCCTATTTCTCTGGTCAAAAACGGCCCCTTGATAGCTATACATCATCCAAAATTACACTAATATTTCCCACCAGTCATCTCTTAAATTTCTTATAGCTGCTACTAAACTTGTGACCCTTTGAAAAATGTTTGGTTGCACTAGCTTAAATTTATAGAAATTAATTACAGGACTTTGTTTTACATAAAATTAAAATTGCTTGTTAAGATATTAGATCGTATATATCTCTAAAGTAAAACTTTTCTCTCTTAACAAGTAATCAACGTTGGTTTAAGATTATAATAATTACTAAAAATCAAGGTTGACTTCAAATAAAAAAAATACAAATACAATTTTACTAAATATTTCATTTCCTCTAATTAAATAAAATAATTTGATGTAATTTAATTTTCTCTAATATCTCAATGAAAATTTTTCTTTAACAAAAATCATTTGTATGCACCATAATTCATTATTTTAATATAACTGTAATTTATTACATGCATACTAAGTCCCTCCTCTTTATGCATTGAAGTGTTGTATTTATAATAACTAACACATACAATTAACATGTCTCTAGCTACTAAGAATATTTCCATTATATTTTTACTTTGCAAAATAACATCATAATTTGGAAGCTACATATTCATAATTAATTTGAAATTGGTGAATTTATATTTATAGTAAATTTATATAGAAATAATGTTTTTTAAAACTTGATTAGTTAAATTTAGAAAAATTAACAAATACCTTTCTTATAAGATTTGAAAAATTACAAATAAATCCAATTATATCAAAAATTCACATATTTATTCGAAAACTATCGCTAAAATCACATTTTCATTTTGAATTTGAGAAAAATACTACAATGTATCTTTCTTAATTTTCATTTACTTGATTAGCATCTGAAATATTATTCTAGATTTATCTCATGTTATTTCTAAATATAAATATTTTAAATTAGATGAGGAAGCATGTTTCAAGGATATTTATGCAAGCTTTCGAGAGACTACAGAACCAACGGTTGCTTAAGTGAAGGTTAATGTTCATTTTGGCCGTTCAATTCTTTTTTATTAAGAATTTTTTTCTGCTTGTCTTACCTATAAAAAGATTTTTTTTTTGTTGAATTTATAATGCAGGTTATGAAGATGAAATATTTTATGATTGAAGACAATATTGTGTTAGGGAACAAAAATATTTATCTTTTTCTAAGGGCTCTTCGTGGCTGGTTGGTGACGGCACCAAAATAAATTTATGGCATGATTCTTGGTTAGATAAACCTATCCTACCTTGTGCGGGTCGGCGAATCTTTGAGACGCAACTTTCATCGGTGATAAAGGATGGAAAATGGCATTTCCCAAGTTCATTTCTCAAAGTCTTTCCTCACCTTAAAGAGCCTATTTAGAACTTAATCCTTCCTATAATCAACATACCAGATCGTTTGGTTTGGAAAAGTTCAAGAGATGGAAACCTTACTCTTAAAGATTGCTACGACTACCTTCGTACCCATCGTGATGCTCAGCCTTGGTATTCCATCCTTTGGAAACACTTCGTTCCACCTCGCATTGCCATACTGACTTGGAAAGTTATTAACGGAAAGCTTCCTGTAGATGAGGAAATACAGTTTCGTGGTATATTCATGATCTCCTCTTGCTCCCTTTGCTCTAGATTTTCAGCTCCAGAATCAATTGATCACCTGTTTGTCACCTGCTCGTTCGCAAAAACGTTATGGCATTGGCTCAGTGTTCAGTTCCGCATTAAATCCACTCCTTGCTCTACGGTTTCAATGCTATATATGGAGCTGGATAATTGATCAAAACTTTAGCCCTCAGCTCCGTAATATTTGGTTTACAACTGCTTGCTTTATCTTTTACTCCATCTGGCGGGCTAGGAATCGGCTTCATTTTGACAACACGAAGACTACCTTGCAACACATGTATTCGACTATTCTAGCCCACATAAGATATTTTGCCAACTTCTGTCCAGGTTATATGCACTACGGCTCTGATCGTGACACCTTGGCTGCATTAGGGATCCCTTGGATGCTTACCAAAGCCCCTAAATCCTTGATTTTGGTATGGCGCTCCCCCCCAATGGCTGGATAAAGGTCAACATAAATGGCTTAGCTAAAGGCAATCCTGGCCCAGTCGCTTGTGGTAGAGTGTTCCGTGATTGTAATGGTGATTACCTAGGCGGTTGTGGCTAGGCTCTTGGGCATCAAACAGCATATTACTCAGAAATTATGGGAGTCATACTTGCAATTGAGTTGGCTTCCGCACGTGGATGGGTCAAGCTTTGGTTAGAAAGTGACTCTTTATTGGTTATTAACCTACTGATGAATGATACAATCCGTCCTCCTTGGACTCTACAAAACCACTGGTTAAACTGTAAAGTCTTAATTTCGAAGATGGACTTTCGCTATTCGCATACCTTTCAAGAAACAAACTCTGCTGCAGACGCCTTTGCCAACTCTGGTAGCTCCTGTTATTCATTACATTGGTGGACAGATCCTCCTCCTAATATAGGAGGCCTACTCTCTCGGGATGCTAATGGTTTCCCTCATTATCGCTTTACTTAGACCATAATTCTTTACCATGTAATTGGAATTAATCAAAGGGTAAGGCTCAACATGTCCCCCCTTGATTGTAGTATGTTTCCTATATTCTTTATTTAATAAACTTTGCCTCTATGGCTTGCCAAAAAAAAATATATTGTTTCTTTGATACATGATAAATATGTATGTATGTATGTATACAATTCTCATCAATAGAATAATTTGAATGATAAATTTTAGATTATATTGTTTGACATTTAATACTTACAATTTGATTGATAATATTGAGAAAATTAGAAATTATTGGATAAATATGATATATTTTCTTCATAACCTTTAAAAAATACAACAAATGTAAGATATGAATATCATTTTATAATAGCAATTAGCATATATTTAAGTAAATTTTAATAACAAATGATAACACTAGTAAAATACTATAATATTGCATTGTTTGACTTCCTAAGACCAATAATAGCATTTTTTTCATACTATATTTTACATTTGGCATCATTTTAGAAATGTTATATATTAGAAAAAATTAGCATTAATAAAATACAATGACAATTAATTATATAACTTTTTTTCAATGCTACTTATTTTTTTTGTAGCATCTAAAAAATACTACGAAAAGTAAAAGATTTTAGTTACATAGGTTAATTAGCATAGGCTAAAATGTTCCCATTCACATATAGTAGCATTTTTTAGATGCTATTGTAGATGACTTTTCTTGTAGTGTCGGCCTAAATAACATTAAATTTGACATGATTTTTAATAGATTTATGTTTTTTATAAGTTCTACCCGAATTCGAATTTTTACCAACTCTATTTCAAGCTTTAAAAGTACGAATGTAAAATCCGAACCCTGACTAGTCAAGTCAAAGTCCGACACAAATTAGGTTTAAATGAAATTCATCTGGGTTCGCACTCAGCTTTGACAAACCCTGCCCAAACTTAGATTTTTATCAAGCCTAGTTGGCCTTTATACTCTACCATTTTTATGTAGAAATTACAGAAAAGTACTCAAAACTAAAGAAGAAAAATAGAATTAAAAGAATTCTAACCACTTAATATCGTGTTGGCTTCAAAAAGTTTCCGACTGAGAATTTCGAATCCCTACCTACAACAATCTCGAGTGTGTGTTAAAGTTAATGAAAAGTTATATGTTTGAGATCTCAAAATATTTAGAGCAATGGCATGACAGAAAGTATCAACCCTGTCTTGTTTTTGCTATTAATTATTTTGTTTATTTTGGCGTTAATTTTTTTTCTTTTAAGTGACTTTTAACTGCAATGCAAAACGAGTCGTTTTTATTAGTTTTGACTTTTAAAAGGTTGTACTAATTATAATTTGTTTTTGGGGATATCTTAAAAAGTTAATTAAATAATGATCATTATGTCAAATTATTTAAAGTGAAAATTATGGTAAAATATATAAAGCATTTAGAGAGGTATAATCATGATTTTTTTTTTAATTTTGGGAAAGGAATTATAATTCCAATAATTAAACAAAATATAAAGAGCATTTATTTTTTTATTCCTACTAGGATTGCAGGATTTCTTTTCAGTCCCTCTATTAATTCTTTTAAAATAAGTACATTTTTACTTGTTATAAAGTTAAATAAATTTAATAACAATTGCGAAACAAGACTTTCTTTCCTCCAGTTTCTTATTAAAAAATCAAATTGTATTTTATGAGCTCTATATTTTTTCAAAAATTAAATATTCGTTTTCAATTTTTGAAAAAATACAACTAACATACATGCTGTCAACCTACATGTTGTCAATCTACATGTTGCTAATTCATGATTTACAAATTAGTTTGCTTAAACACCTTATTTAGTGTCTTTTATTCATAATAGAGACATTCATAAAAAATATTAAAAAAAAAGCACATGAATAAAATGTCATTCCTAATGTTATAACGTAAATATTATGACTTGTGAAAAGTAACAGCCTAAATTTGAATTACAATGAATTTTTTAAATTTTTAAAATAAAAAGGGTTTGACTCATTTATATATATATTTATATATATACACACACACTAAAATAAGTGTTTTATTTTGAATTTCATACACTCTTTAGGGTGGCATTGCTATGCCTTTGATATAAGCAGATGTATCTTGGAATAATTTTATTTAATGAACAAAAGACATTGTTAATACTATTTCTTTTTACATCTCTAAGTTCAAGCCTCAATGTAAAATATTGTTAATAAGAAGGGAAAGGCAAGTTAAGTAAGACGAAAATTGAATTTATTTAACCCCAAAAATTAAGATGGAGACTGCAAAGATTAATACATTCTTAAGAAGAAATGGAAATGGTTGTGTATTGAAACATGATCATTCATATTAGAAAATGTGTTTTAAGCAAATTTATACATGCTTTGAGTTGGTGCCCCTGTTTCTGATTTTGTTTCTTTTTACTTTTGCTAAATTGTAGCTAAATTATTTACTTTTTATATTAAAATATATAAACAATCTTAACTATTTTTTATTTTGAAAATATTCCAACACAAATTAGATCAAATTAAGAAAAATCTGATAATTGAGCAAATCAACTCATGTATACATCATGTTCATGTTTCTTCACTGCTTTCTAAACAAATTCTTGCAATTGAGAAAATCAAACTTCTCGCTACTTTCTAATTTCTGATAACGTGAGTTTTATTATTTTGTTCATATAATTCATTTCTTATGCCTTTCTCTAGCACTCTTATAAAGCAAAATATAATAGACAATAAATAATTCTCTTTACCTACAAAAACTACCATTTTAATCACTTTAATAAATATTATAAAAAAACTTGAATCACATGCAGAACAAAAATGAACTTGAATCATCTTCACAACCAAAAATAATTTGAATCACATCAAGAAAAATAAAAAAATATATTTAGAACAATCATATACAGTGCAACCAAAATAGCTCAGCAAAAGAAACTTTCAAATCTTGCACGAACTTATGGTTCTAATTTGTCATATTTACTTAAAAAATAAATACATTGAGATAATGTAAATATATCTAATTTGATTTAAAATATATAAAAATGTATCTAATTTAATTTTTTCCAGTACTTTAACCTAATTTAAAAAATATGTTGAGATGATGAGCTAGCATATAGAGAAAAACTAAGGAGCATATTAAGTCTCCTTAAATTACAAAGAATTGGTGTCATAATGAGCTAGCATACAAGATTACTATATTTAATTTAATAAAGTTTAATTTGGCTCAAGGGAAGCCAAATTCATATAAATGATAATTTACAAAATAAAAATATTTACCATACGATTTACAAAGTAAATTACAATTATGTACATCTTTATCTTTGCAAGCATGACAGTTTCAGTAAAATCTTAAACTCTAATTTTGAACTAACACTTTGATTTCCTGTTGAAAGAGTACAACTATAACACGTATTCTCAATCAATTATTTAGAGATTATCCATTGACTATATTTAATCGAAAAAATATATTTTTATTCATAATGAACAATGTATAAAAATAAAATATCTTAAAGATATATAAAATAACTTTATTTTCTAAAAAAATAAAGAATTCGATTTGATTTGTATTTATGCTATTTTACCATACATGCATGTATTAATTGATAAAAATGTATTGGTGCAATTTTGCTCTATTGAATTGAGTTTGATTTAAGATTATTAGAAATAGGGAAGAGAAAATTAGGAATGGAAAGCAAAAGAAAAGAGAAAAGAGAATATATAATTACTGTTTTACCCTTGATTAATTTACTTAATTTTAAGAAAAAAGGAGATATAGATCCCTCGAGTTTGGCCTAATATCAAACTACATCCCACTTGTGGTTGTCTTTTACTATTTAAATTATTGTAAGACTCCGGAATAATACATTTTATCTTATATTTATTGATAAATTGATATTTATCGTCAAATATTCTAAACATTTACACATGCCAAATATGCATTTGATCTCCTTGCTAAGTTGGTTTGATTGACAGCAAGACTATCTCTACTTCACTTGAACCAAATGTCAAAACTCATACTATACGATGGGTCTTCGCTTAAAAGAAGTTGCACTTTACAAACAATTGGTTAATAGTTTAATTTATCTTATAGTTACTCGTTCAGACATTTCTCTTGTTGTTCTCATTGTTAATCAGTACATGGAGTACATTTTTGCCAGATTCTCTAAGTTTTACGACAAGTGAACTCTCACCTCCTATACCATCAAATTTAGATTTTGAGCGATCTATCTTTTGAAACTATCCGGGTCATCAATGGTGAGCTATAGTAATCTGATTAGAAGGCTATAGTGAATTTCTCTCGAGCTACAATACCAAAAACTCAGTTTTTCAGCGAGTGAACTCTCACCTCCCACATCAGAGGATTCACAATTGGGTGATTTATCTTCTGGCACTCTCTGTAGTAATCAACGACGAGCTATAGTAAACCGATTTGAAGGCTACAGTAAAGCCGGTGATCCGAAAAGTTTTCGGGCGAGTGAACTTTCACCTCCCATAACATACGATCCTCTCTTCTTGAGCTTTCTATTGGTAATTTTGGTTTGGTGATATGAGGGGTAGTTTATTGTAGACCGAGTTTGGAAGAATCGGCAGAATGATCGCCGGTCAACCGATTTTGCTACAATAACTTTTTCTCTCAACTTGATACAGTAGCCGCATATGCAGATCATGCGCCGCCCTTTTATTGGAACCAATTTACTTGCAGCCTGAGGATTTCTATGAAGATGGTGAATCACTAAAACTAGAAACCTGTTTTTGCTTCACTATTAGCGAAACCTAAAGATGTAATTCCATCAAATCAGGTCCCTTTAGCCAATTGAATGGGGAGACACCACCATTATCTGCATGCCTTGATCCTGAAACCCATAAGCTTGCAGTTAACTCTTGCAAAAACAATTTGATTGGAATGAATTATGCTTTGTCCAGGATCTAAACCAATGAAGCTCGAAGAAATCCAATCTCGTTTACAAAGCATTTGGCATCCGACTTCTTCTTGGCTGCTTACTCCGTTTGCTCAAGGATTCTTTGACACTCATTTTGAGGACGAAATAGATATGAGGAACGCATGGAACAGTGGTTCTTGCTCTTTGCACCAAGGTGTTTACATGCTACATTAGTGGAAGCCGAATTTTAATCTATATGAGCCAAATATCCAATCCCATTTGTAGGTATGGATTTATAGCCTTAGTCTTAAATACTGGTATCTAAAACTTTTGTTGTCAATCGCGAGCGGTGTAGGTATTCCTTGCAAATTGACCAAACAACACGTAAGAGAAAATTTGGATGCTATGCTCGGGAGCTAGTTGAAGTAGACCTTTCTGGCCCTTTGCCAAATCAACTATCAGTAGAAATTCCAGATTATGGTTTCATAGTGGACGTACACTATCAAAATCTACCTTCTAAATGGACCTAGGGTTACAGGAAAAAGAGTTGCTTATAGCATCTCCATTTAGGGTGTGAAAGTCTATTTATCGGAAAGGATCAGAACTTTAATTGTGCTTGTAAGAAGATTAGTATTCGGACATAAGATTAGTACTATCCAGAATGAGTCCAATAGATTGTTATTAATTGCTATGCAGTTCAGGATATTGTGTAATGTATGTTAAGTGGCTCCTTGATCGTACCAATTTCTTTATGAATAAATATCTACTACTCTACTCAAACAATTTGAATTTGTCTTCTAGTTGATAAAATAGTTAATATAGGGGTAGCGTAATCCACTAAGGGCTTGTATAGTAGCTAAGTCTAGCCTATAATATGGCGTACTGTTTCAGGCGTATCTGGCCAAATTCAAAAGCAAATAATATGGCGAACCAAATTCATATAAATTATATATCTTGCTTCATTCATCACCAGCTTGAAGGCAAATTAATTTGAGAGGGTTTCTACTTGCCAATTGTGAAGAAAATGACTGATCAATGGGTCTAGACAGGCCATGCTTATACATAGTGAAATTCTCTGCCAAAAGAGATTATAAAAAAGATGAAATTATGCTGAACAATTAACGTCCGAAAATTAAATTAAGAGAGTACAACACTTCGATTTGAAGTATTTAAAGTAGTGATTTTATTTCACAATAGGCTAAAATTAAAATTATAATGTTTGATTCCATATACTTCTAAAAATTAGAAGTTGTAAAAATAAGAAATAAGAAGGATGCTATCAATATTATTTATAACAATATTTACCATTCACCTTCTTGTCAATTGTTCTGGTCGCTCGAACTTTCTGTTGTGCAGGAGATTGTTTCAAGCTTGCCATATAGACCAACTCACTACTGTTAAGAGCTCCACATCAACTCCACTTGGTCTCTCAATTGCCATCCTAACAAAGGAGAAGAAAGTTGCAAGTTGATTGAACTTTAGACAAGAAAATTCTTTTGGCAATTTCAACCGATCTCAATTCTCTAAAAATAAATAAATAAATAATCAGCCGATTTCTTGTCCTCTTTCTTACCTACTCAATTAGAATTGAATTTGTTATCGTATCATGGAAAACACATTGAAAGAAACTTTTATGATAGTAAATGATTACATTGATTGAATGAACTTCAAACAAATAAATTATCAGCTCTATGTATGAAAATAAACCTGAAAATAAAAATATTTTCTTTCTCATTTAGAGTAAATTTGACTACAAAATTTTAACTATCTTCATATAATTAGTGTCCATCTCAACGTAATCTATTAATTTAGCCTTTTTTTTCTTTTTTCTTTTTTTTTTTTGAAAAGACAAACTCTTTGAGGTCTAGAAGGATTCAAACCATAGACCGAGTAAATTTGACTACAAACTTTTAACTATCTTCATATAATTAATGTCTATCTCAACGTAATCTATTAATTTAGCCTTTTTTTTTATTTTTTTGAAAAGATAAACTCTTTGAGGTCTAGAAGGATTCAAACCATAGACTGAATGTAGGAAAGATGGTAAGCAGACTAGTGCTCCACAATCATTCTTTCTTGTTCTTAATAAAAATTATTTGTTTGTGATTTCTGTTAAAATAAATTTAAGAATTTAAATCTCTTAAGTGTTGTGAAGGCATTTATTTTATAATTTTTGGGAGAGGAACTTGATTTTCTTCAAGAGAATAAACCGTATTCGTTGAAAAAAATTCCATGTATAAAGAAAGAAGGGATCTCGTGAAACATGGTCATCTAATAAGATTCTTTATAGTGGCGATAACAAAGAAAGAGTCTTCAGTTTGTATAAATTCTCTTATCTTGACTTTCTCTTTACTTATATACCTTTTTTTTTATTGAGTTTTGGAGAATTTTAATTTTAATGAAATTCTAATTAAGAAGTAGGTAACTCGAGCTTATTCTATTTCTTTGGTTGAATTATGCCCAATTATTAAAAAAGCTCTCTTCTTCAATGGGTCTGACCTACATGGTCTAGGAAGCCCAAAAAAAATTGAAGTTTGAAGGCATGAGGCCTAACAAATGATTAGATGGTAAAATTTTCATAAATATATTAATTTTTTAAGAGACGTTGTAATTAACGAAATAGTTTACACTAAATTAGAGAACTTCAGTAATTTTTTTAATCTCCCAGAAAGTTGACAACCTACCTAATACTCGAGGTGACAGGTTTCAATTATTTACCCTTCAGTTACAGAATTACAGATCAAGGCACCATTGTTATTTTGATGACAAGAAATCTACAACGGGAGGAAAAAGTAAAGTGTAAAACAAGCAGGCAACAGGAAATTTCAATTATGGTATTCAACAGAAACTTTGACTTGAGAACTTTGCTTTGCTCCAACGAAAGCCTACCAAGGCTTCAGTTTATTCATAGTTCTTAACAGCATCTACTAAGGTCTCCTCCAATGGCTTATACTTCCATCCTAATTTCTGCAATTTCTCCGTGTTAAGCTTCACCGTTGTCTCTACCTCATTAAAACTGCAAATATATACACAAGATTAGAAATTTCTAGGTATAGACGTCTGCACTTTATAAAATGTAAATTTGATATAAAATAAAAAAAATTTATGGCTACCAACCTTCTTTTGCACTAAATAGTGATAGCTAATTAATTTACACTTGATAATGAACAAACTGAAAACAAGATACCATAGATTTTATTAGTTTCGTATTTGTTGGATATTTTTAGATGAAAGTTGATGATGCAAAGAATAACATAAGAAACTCATAGCCAAGGCATATATAAATGCATAGTCTTTAAAAAAATTTCTATCCCTCTAGGACAATATTCTAGTGCAAATAAGTTTTTATAGCAGTATTCCTTCTGAGATATAATTATTGTTGATTCTATAAGGGTATTTTCCCAAGTATAAAATCTTTGAACAACATGATAAGTGCGTAAAATACGCACTAATTATTTACTTTTAGAATTAAATTATTTGTTTAATCCTCAAGTTTTTTTTGGATTTGATGTATTTTAGTTATTTTGTACAAAAAATAATAAATTTAATATTTTAAAGTTAATTGGGCTAAAAAATGGTTAATTCGGCTTGAAAAGGAAGCGACCGAAGCATAAGAACAGGGTGGATCAAAATGTAACAAAATTAGGACGAAAATGAAAAACTATCATAATATAAAGATTAATGTCAAATATACAAGAGAAGGGAGATGCAATCAATATTTGTCAGATTTTCTAGCGTTGTTGGCAGAAGCAGGTGGGCATCGCACACCTTGCTGCGTGACCGCATACTACGTTCTGTTCGAGTGGACTAAATTACAACAAAATTAGGACTGAATTACAATAAAATCTCTAACTATAGCTTAATATCTGATTAATCAAACGTATAGGGATTCAATTACTATTTGCCACTTAAATTGCAATTTTGGGCACAACTGGGTGCACGACTACGGGGGAGGTAAGGCGCGCGACCGCGCGATACTTTGTTCCCCACAATTGGACGATTTTTGGATTTAAAAAGAGAGAGAAGAACAGGAAAAGGGGTTGGTGGGATAGTTTTGGGAAGGAAAAGAGAGAGAGAGAATAAGAGAATTGGAAAAAGAATTTGAGAAAGTATCAAGTTCAAATTTGGATGAAAAACTCTCCTATTCTAATTGATCTCTTTCCCTTTTATTTCAAATTGTTGTTGTAAAAATAACAATTTTGTGAATTTCGAATTCATGCTATCAATTGTTGAATTTATGATTTGTGAATTTGAATTCTACCCAATGCATGGCTAAACTCATTTTTTAGGGTAATGATTTAATCTATTTGAAGTATTTATTTATAAGATTGTGTTGTTCAATTGATTTGAGATTGTGTGTTGAGTGTTTATCATGATAATTAATACTTTTGAATATTTGACCAATATTTAGATGAATTGTGGATTAATAAGATTTGAGAAATAAACATCATATCTAGACCATGTGATAAATACCGTAAATTGCATGTTAGATAGAGATATGCTAATATAATTTGCGTAGTTTGATTAGAAATTATCACCATTTGTAATGCATTTCCGTCGAAATAGACTCGAGTGATCTCGAGAGAGACAATCGAATAATTTAAGATAATTAACTAGCAACACATGTTTTAAATTAAAACAACATTAATTAAAGAAGTGAATGTGACCAAATACGATAAAATCATTAGTTCTAGAAATTTTCATTACTTGAATTCTTAAAGTGTTTTGCATAGTCGTTACTTTTAATTTCCTAAATCGATATTATTTCGATTTCTTTAGATAAATTCATAAATTAATTATTTCGTTAGTTATAGGATTAACATTCCTTGTGAGATCGACATCTACTTATCACTTTATTACTTACTTGGGACACATGCACTTGCGTTCATTTAATTTACACGTAATACAACACAAAATCGACAACATTTTCTATATATTTTTCTTCGTATTAAGACTAAAATATGGTCTTTATTTATAGGTGTATATGTACTTTTTCATTAAGATATATTTCTCTATATACCTTTTCTTTTATTAACTTCCATAAATATTTTAAAATATTATGTATATTTATAAAATATACAAAAGTATTTTCATTGAAAAAAAAAAAGAGCAAGAAAGTCTTTGCCAGCTAGGGATATAGAATTATTGATTAAAAGACCCCGGTTGGTCATTCTACTGTCTTCATAATTGTGTGTCATATGAATAGTTGGTACATTTAGCTCATTTCTACTTTTAACTTCTTTTCCCTTTTGGGGTAATTGTAATTAGGATAAAAACTCTTAAGCTTTTACGCCAAATTCTGTGTTCCAATCTCATGTGATGAACATATGTATCTCCCTTCAGCCTCCCTGTTCTCATACAGCAGCAAGATTGCTTCAGCTGCATCACGAACATCAACAAATGCACGTATGCCATTGTCTGTTGATTCAGATCCATCTGATTTTCGTAGAAGCAAATTCAGTACAAATAAAATATTGACAAGAATGACATGATTAGCTATGGGGATAATTAAGGAATTCATAAAAAAAATACAAAAAAATATATGGCAATTTAGCCCAACTGTAATCATTATTACTACTCATTGTAGGCAGTGAGGACCAAAATTTTCAACAGATTATTGACGCTTACTTTGATATCTCTATGATTGCATTTTTGTTGTCCAAATGTAGAAACGAAAGGAGCAAATGTGGTTTAGAGGAGAGAGAAGAAACCTCTTAAAAACTTTAGAAGGTATAAACTATACTAGTGTTCATGGTAGATTGCAGCATTGGCCAAATAATTATGGATGGACAAACTGTAACTATCTTGAGTTCTCCTCTTTGGGCATACTCCAAAGCTTCAGCTTCTGCTATTGTTTTCACAACACAATACGACCGTTGATGTTCATGTAAAATAGGTTCTTTACCTCAAAATGAATCATGAGTTAAAAGAAAAACAAATTTTGGGCGAGTTTGAACACCTTAATCGCCTTGCAGAATTCCAAGTCAGTCCAACATTTATCATCCATGGCCTTACCTTTTGGGCAATTTGGGTCTAGTACAACAGCACCTATAGATGAAACGACCACAACCTTTTTCACTTTGGCCTTCCGACAAGCATTTAGAACGTTCCTTGTGCCGGTAACAGCTGGATGCATTAATTCTACCGACAATATGTTATGACAATATGTTTTGTTTGTCACTGAAATTTGCTCAACTGGGAGCACAAATTGAGAAGTGAATTAATAGTCTTGCCTCTGGTTCATTAACTGGGCAGGCATGGTCTTGAGAAAGAACTGGGCAGGCAGCGTGGAAAACGCCTGTACACCCTTCAATCGGAGCACAAAGGCTTTCATAATTTAGCAAGTCTGCCTTGAGGAGTTGCAGATTTTTTATTGCATTATCCATTGGTCTGGGAAAACTGATCTCATTGGTTTGGGACTGACTTCAACAATCCCGAAACATGACATGGGGAGCACAGTCAAAACTGGGTTGGCTACACTTTAGGCAGGACGCCGCGCTCTTCACAGTTATTGACAGAATTGTGAATGCTCTCTTCTAATGGCCTGTATTTCCATCCCAAATTCTGCAGTTTCTCTGAACTCAGCTTTAAATCTTCATCCACCTTGATGAAACTGCCATGACATGCATTCAATAGGAAACCAAGAAGAATAAGTGCTTCCAAATTTCTCTCTTTTTCTTGTTCTTAATATATATAGCTGACATTCGGGAATTAGAATTACCTTTCAGGGTAATTGTAGTTGGGATACAGGCTCTTCAACTTGTCTGTCAATTCCTTCATTGTGATTTCAAATGAACTACATATATATCTTCCTTTTGCCTCAGGCTTCTCATATACCAGCAAAAGTGCATCAGCCACATCACGTACATCTACCAGGGAACGATCTCTATCTTCCACAGATTCAAGTCCTGAAATCCATGTAACGCTGAGAATCAACACTAAACTTCAACTATGAAAAACTAAATGCATACTAAGCATGTCATGCACAACTAAACCTTTCATAATTGATAGCAGCAGTAAGCTACTAGCATTTATTGTTGGTTGTAGCATTGGCCTGATAACTATTGATGGGCAGACTGTCACAATGTCGAGTTCTCCTCTCTTAGCGTACTCCAAAGCTTCACTTTCTGCTACTGTTTTTCCCAGGCAATAATAGTTCTGGAATTTACGAAGAGATCAGTTAGTCCGTGATATGAATACTTTTGTAGTTATTAAAGCATATGCAATTTGTTAATTAGATGTCTTACTTGCCTTGCAGAATTCCTCGTCAGACCAACATTCTTCATCCATGGCTTGATTCTTTGGCCAACTTGAGTTCAGAAAAACAGCACCAACAGATGAAACAACCACAGCCCTCCTCGCTTTTGCCCTCAAACATGAATTCATAACATTTCGAGTACCAACCACAGGCGGTTCAATCAGTTGTACCTGCACAAAATAAGCCATTAGAGTAAAGCCAGAATAGCATTCTCAATAACAGATTTGACTGTAAATATGAATGGTATTATGAAATCCAAAGTTAATCAAAATTCCCTGATAAAAAGAGAAAAAATGACTAAAATCTTGCCTCCGGATTAGTAACGCTGCCAGCAGGAGCAGGCCAAGCAACATGGAAAACTCCAGTGCAGCCGGCCACAGCAGCACAAAGACCTTCTATGTCAAGAAAGTCTGTCTTCAAGAGCTGCAGATTCTCTGAAGCATATTCCAATTTCTTCAGATGGGCCTTTTCCTCATTACCTGAAGATTAGAATAAAATTCTGAAATCTCAGCAGTTTGATCAAAAAGCTATAAAGTTTTATGAGCAAAGCAGAAACATACATGGATCTCTAACAGTTCCATGGACCATGTACCGTTTCAAAAGCACATACTTCACCAGCCATGAAGCTACATATCCTCCAGCTCCTGTCACGCAAACTCTTTCCTTGTCTTCTATTTCTCTCATCATTTTTTCGCTCTCAGTTTTTGCACCCCAGTTTATTCAAAAAAGTATCTTGGTGCCCAACAGGACATACACATATAGAAATAAATAGTCAAATTGACGATGAAAACTGACAGCTTGTTCTGTCGTGTATTCACACGAACCCTGTGTTTTTTCCCTCAAAGAAAACAAAAAATTATTTATTTATTAATATTCAAGAATAAGTGATTTCATTTTTTAAATAATTATAACTTCAAAACCATAATAACCTCGAATACTATATTGCAGTAGACGCACCATCGTTCCAAACTAACTCCAATATGACAGTAGGAATGGGAATTTAAAATCAAACTACATCAAATCAATGCCCATCTTCGGAAATAAAATTGTTTGAAAGATAATAGTTTCTTGAATTGGAGTTAGCCTTAGTTCTATAGAAGAAAAGTCTGCGTTTTGGCAAAGCTAGTGGTGCCAACTTGAAAAATGAGGGTAGATGAATATTATTTGCTTTATTTTACATATTTGAATGGGTTAAATAAAACACATTTTCAATCCATTTATTGAGCATCACAGCAAGTTCTTTGCAGGTTTTATAAGCAAAACCTGTAAATATCTCAAACACATAAGAAGATCGACAGCTATTCTTTTTCTAGACACATATTAACTAAAATAAGTACTACTTGGAAACATTCTTTTGTTAAGCAAATGCATCTTATAATAAGAGTTTCCTCCATCCCCAAATTTCTACTTCTTAATCTAAGAGTCCAGCCTTTTTGTAGCTCTCGATGGAATCGCTGAGAGTTTCCTCCAGTGGCCGGTCACTCCATCCCAGTTTCTGCAATTTCTCTGAACTCAGCATTTTTTCCTCTGCTACCTCAGTGAAGCTACCAATACACAAGCAAATTTTACCAAGAAAAAACTCTTAAGTATACACTTATAACAGGATGATACTGATCATGTAGACAATATTATGAGGCTTACCTTTTAGGATAGTTGTAGCTAGGATATTTACTCTTCAGTTTATCAGCCAGTTCCCGTGCTTTAATCATGTGTGCCATGCATATGTATCTCCCTTCAGCTTCTGGCTTCTCGTATGCCAAAAGCAATGCTTCAGCTACATCACGCACGTCAACTATAAAGCGAAGTTTGTTCTCCAATGACTCATATCCCTCTGTATGAACAGATCACAGGAAATGCAGATCAAATGAGAAGACTTCAGCCTCAAATGTCTTACAGGAAATCATGTTCCAGAAGGAAAATTCTTTTCTTATCATCACATAGGTGAATACAAACAACTCAATTCAATTAATCATCTATTGATAACTTATGAACCTTCTTATTGTCAAAATAATTTGGTAATCACACGGAAATCTGAATTAAGCATCCAATATACAAATTCTTTGATTAGATTACCTCTTAATAACTTAATGAGAACTAAGCTACTCGCGTTCACTTTGGACTGCAGAAGAGGCCCCAAGACAAGGGTAGGGCAAACGGTTACAACATCAAGCCCAGTTTTTTTTGCAAACTCCAGAGCCTCACTTTCTGCTTCAGTTTTTGAAAGACAATACCAGTTCTGGAAAAAACAAAGTAGTCTATATTCAGTGAATACTAAACATAAGATTTTCGGCATTTTTAATAACAAAAAGCAATATGATTAGTCATGATATGATGTAGTTGAATTCTTCAATTGGTTACATTGGTTGTTCTGCAGTATTCTTTATCGGACCAACAAGTCTCATCCATCACACATCCTTTCGGCCAGCTGGGGTTAAGGCTAACAGCAGCTTCAGATGAAACAACAACAACTCGCTTAACGTTTGCCTCAAGACATGCTTTGAGCACATTCAGCGTACCCTTTACAGCAGGCTCAATCAATTCCACCTGCAGCATATTGTTCCAAAAATGTTAAGAGAAAACAAAACACCATTTCCAAATGATCAGACATCACTTATATGTGTAAGAAAAATCATTAAAAAAAGTTAATAATATTTATGCGCATTGTTGCTTGCCTCCGGATTCGGCACAGTGGTGGATGGAACAGGACTGGCAACATGGAAAACACCGTCGCATCCAGCAATTGCAGAATAAAGAGAGTTGTAGTCCAGTAAGTCTGCCTTGAAGAGTTTCAGATTCTCAGATGCTTTTTCTAGTTTATACAAATGAGCATTTTTCTCATCACCTGCCAAAAGTTTTCAAGAAATTCACATTGAAAATTTATTTAGTAACAAAAATACAAACCCCGGTTAAAATTATGAGATTTAACTAGAATATTATACATGCATATCACCCAATAATAAATTATACCCCCAAAGAGAAAAAACAGTAAAATAAAATCAATAATCAGTAGCTACAAATTGGAGACTGATAATCAATATACAAAAGAAGAAATAATAGAGAAAAAGAAAAATTACTCAGTTCTTTCACGGTTCCATGGACGAGATAGTCTCTGGAGAGTAGAAGCTTGACGACCCACGAGGCAGCATATCCGCCAGCTCCTGTTACACAAACTTTCCTTCCTTTCTCTGTCGCCATTTCCAAACCTCACTCAAACCAGTGAATATCAAACACAAACCCAGATCAACTTTTGAAAGATAGCTTCTTTTGGGCCTTTACTGTATTCTTGTATTTGTAAAGCCGAAATTTTGTTAAAGTAATCCGTGACGTAAGCAGTTTCCTTTTTTCCTTTTTATCCAATCAAAATGGTCCACTAATTCTTGGACCAGTGTCAGTGCTGGTGTCAGATGGATGCCTTTTGATTTAGGTCAAATCAAAAAGCCAGGGATAAAAGTCAGAAATTTTTTATAATGTCATAATGAATAGAGATGTTCTATAAGTTTCTACATCTTGTTCGCTTTTTCTTACCAAAATTTTGGTAGGAGATTTGAAAAAGGAGAGAAATATGAACTGATAAAGTCATTGTTGCCCATATCATTAGTCATATTTTCATCCCAGTAATTAAATATCATATCATAATAATAATTTAGGGTCAAATTAATAACAATATTTAAATCGGAGAAAAATTAGTACAAATTAATTTACTTGTCCTAAATTAGATCCTTGGACAAATATTATTACTTTCTTATTATAATGATAATTTCTTATACTGTCTTTTTGTTCTAATTAAGCATAAAATCTAACCTTTGTTCTTTTTTTCTCTTTCTTTGGTTAGTCTACAAAAATAGCCTTTATTGAGAAAGTTTTTATCATAAAATAAAGGAATTAACTCTACAAAATCAAAGAGATGAAGAACAAAACAGTCTTATATATAAGAAACTACATTTAATCACTCATTAGACTCTTCCTCTGCTTGTAATGTCTTTCTAAACTTACTTGAGATGCCAGGTCACTGTAGCTACCAGAGATATTTTATGTTATTAAGCAAATGTATCTTACGATTATTAAGCTTGAACTGAATGGGAAACTTAAACCCAAATTTCTACTTTTTAATTTAAGATTACGGATTTCTTGTAGCCCTTGATGGAATCGACGAGAGTTTCCTCCAAGGGCCGGTAACTCCAACCCAGTTTCTGCAATTTCTCTGAACTCAGCATTTCCTCCTCTGCTACGTGTACCTCAGTGAAGCTGCAAATACACAAGCAATTTTTACGAGCGAATCACTACGAAGTATAATTATGATGATACTGAGACTGAAACTTACCTTTTAGGATAGTTGTAGCTAGGATACATACTCTTCAGTCTCCAGTTTATCAACCAGGTTGCGCGCTTTCGTCATGCGTGCGGTGCAAGTGAACATAAATCTCCCTTCTGCCTCAGCCTTCTCAATTCTCGTATGCCAAAAGCGCGCAAATGCTTTAGCTACATCACGCACATCAATTATCATTCCAAGTTTGTTCTCCAGTGACTCGTATTCCTGTGTATGAACAGATCACAGAAAATGCCATCACATATAGTTATATAACCCTTCTTAGTACTTATTGTCCAAATACAATATTAAAATTGCTTTGATCCTTTTGTACATGGTTGGAAGCTTAGCTGTGTAGTTAGTCTCTTACTATTTTCTAGTTTTCTCATTTTATTTTTTATTTTATTCTGAGCTGGAAGTTAGTTAAAAAAAAAAAAAAAAGAACTGTAGCAAAACCAAAACTTCCTCAGGATATATAGAGCTCCTTTGTGTGTTTGTTGTATCTTAATGAAATGGGTATCCCTTTCTTTGCAATCCGTTTTCTCTAATATGGTATCAGAGCTTTTCTCTACTGCGCTCTCTCTTTCTTGCGTCCTTTTTCTTCCTTTTCTTTGATGGCTCGAGGTAGTAATCAAACTGTCAATAGCAACAATCGTCAAGTTGCTGGGTCCTCAAGTGCATCAATGGAAGATTCTGAGAGTCCATTCTATCTGCACAATGGTGATCATCCAAGCATTGTTCTAGTTTCTCACATTTTGACTAGATCTTTACAACACTTGGAGTCGATCCATGCTGATGGCTCTCACCACAAAGAACAAAGTGGGCTTTGTCAACGGAAGCATTACTCGCCCAGATCCCGATCATCTTCTCTACGATATTTGGACTTCTACAATAGCATGGTAATTCCATGGATCCTTAACTTTGTTTCTAGACAAATTGCTTATAGTCTCTTGTATATGGATGATGCTTTTGATGTATGGATCGATTTTCGCGATCGTTTATACGAGAGCAATGGTCCTCAAAATTTTCAAATTAAGAAATAGCTTGCAGCTCTTAATCAAGGATCTCTTAATGTTAATAGGTATTTCAAAAAGTTGAAGATTATTTTGGATGAGTTCAATGAATATCAACCTATACCCCTTTACCAGTGCCTAACCAACCTTGGATTTATATTTCTATGGATTTTGTTTTAGGGTTACTAAGGTCTCAAGGTGGTAAGGACAGTGTCTTTGTTGTTGTTGATAACTTTAATAAAAGGGTTAATTTCATTGCTTGTTCTAAAACCAATGATGCAACACATATTGCTGACTTGTTCTTCAAAGAAATTGTTCTTTTGCATGGTTTGCCTAAGACAATTGTTAGTGGTAGAAATGCTAAGTTCTTAAGTTATTTTTAGCGGACTTTACGGAATAAATTAGGAACTAAACTTTTATTTTTTACTGTTGCACATCCTCAAACGAATGGTCAAATTGAAGTGGTTAATACTCACTACTTTGTTACGTGTTATCATTCAAAAGAACTTAAAGTAGTGGAAGAAGTGTTTGTCACATATTGAGTTTGCATATAATGGATTTGTTTATTCTACTACTTCTTTTTCACCTTTTGAAATTATTTATGGTTTCAATCTTTTAACTCCTATGGATATTTTACCTTTACTTACTAATGAATATGTTAATCTTGATGGTAAAAAAAAAGGTAGATTTTGTAAGGATTTACATGCCAAGGTTCGGGCTATCATTGTAAGGAAAAATGAGGAATATGCTAAGCAAGCTAATAAAGGGCATTTGAAGGTTATTTTTTAACCTGGAGATTGCATTTGAGTGCACATAAGTAAAGAGAGGTTTTCTACACAAAAGAAATCAAAATTGCAGATTAGAGGAGATGAGCCTTTCCAAGTCTTGGAGAGAATCAATGATAATGTCTACAAGCTAGATTATAGGATTGTGGGATGCTGTTGAGACAGGGAGAGATCCTCCTCCTCTTAGAGCAAATCCAACCATTGCACAAATGAAGCAATACAAGGAAGAGTTGCTGAAGAAAGATAAAGCTCTTACGGTGTTGCATTCGGCCTTGGCAGACCATGTTTTCACTGGAATCATGACTCTTGAGATAGTAAAAGAAGTGTGGGATCAGTTGAAGGAACAAAATGAAGGCAGTGATAGAGTAAAGGCAATTAGGTTGCTTACTCTCAAAAGAGAGTTTGAGAATCTTAAGATGAAAGAGGCAGAGACAATCAAAGTTTACTCTTCCAAAGTAATGGAGCTTGTAAACCAGATGAGGCTGTTAGGAGAGGTGATTGAACAGCACAAAATAGTAGAAAAGACGCTGATAAGCCTTCCAGAAAAGTTTGAGGCTAAGGTATCAGCTATTGAAGAGTCTCATGACCTCAAGAAGTTGACTGTTGTTGAGCTGATTAGTAAGTTGCAGGTTCAAGAGCAAAGAACCTTTGTCAGATCAGAAAGCTAGACAGAGGGGGCTTTTCAAGCCAAGTATAGCTCAAGGTCATTCAGCTCCAAGGATGACAAAAGAGTATTTGGTGATAAAAGCCACAGAGGTAAGGTTATTGAAGCTGAACAAAGGGAGTTAGGAAAAGGAAGATTTCCTCCTTGTAGTCACTGCAAGAAAACAAATCACTATGAAACTAGTTGCCGGAAAAAGGCTTAATATAGAGTTTGCAAGAAAATTAGACATATTGCCAAGTATTGCAAACTGAAAAGGCAGCAAAATCAACATTTTTCACCACAACAAACTGAACAAAAGCAACAAGCAAATGTAATGGAGGAAAAACAACCTGAGGATCACATATTCATGGTTGTTTTGTCAAGTGAAGCTCCAGATAAACACTTATGGCTGCTAGACAGTGGGTGTACAAATCACATGACTTCAAACTCAGAATATTTCAGCACTTTGGATACCATGGTCAGAGTTCCAGTCAGGTTAGGAAATGGAGATGTCATTGAATCTGCTGGAAAAGGTACAATTTCTATTCCAACTTCAAAAGGAATCAAGTTTATAAATGATGTGTTATTGGTTCCTAATCTGGATCAGAATTTACTTAGTGTTGGGCAAATGATGCATAAAGGATATTCTTTGTTTTTTAAAGATACGACATGTGTTATATCTGATTCTTCTGGAGATAAAGTTGTTATTGTGCCTATGATTGATAAAAGCTTCATTATTCGTTGGCATTCAAACATATCTCTTGCATGCAAAACTGTTGTTGATGACTCTTGGTTGTGGCATAAGAGATTTGGTCATGCAAACTTTAAGTCTTTGAAGCTTTTGCAAGAAAAATGCTTGGTAAATGATATGTTTGCTGTAAACATATGTAATGAAGTCTGCGAAAGTTGCCAAATGGGAAAACTCCAGAGGTTTCCCTTCCCATCCAAGCTAAGTGGAGAGCTACTGAAAAACTTGAGCTAGTGCATTCAGATGTGTGTGGGCCTATGCAAACTTCATCCTTGAATCAGAACAGATACTTCATCTTGTTTGTTGATGATTTAACTAGAATGACATAGGTTTATTTCATGAACAACAAATCTCAAGCATTTTCTTGCTTCAAGAAATTCAAGTCATTAGTTGAAACACAAAGTAGTATTAAGGTGAAGAAGTTGAGAACTGATAATGGGAAAGAATACATCTCAAATGAGTTTGACAAATTCTGTGAAGATGCTGGAATTCAACATCAATTGACAGTGCCTTACTCACCCCAGCAAAATGGAGTGTGTGAAAGGAAGAATAGAACTCTTCTTAAAATGGCAAGGAGTATGCTGCATGAGAAGAATTTGCCTAAAACATTTTGGGCAGAAGCTGTTTACACTTCAGTTTACCTTCAAAACAGATTGCCAACTCATGCCATAGAAGGAAAAACACCAATTAAAGCTTGGAGTGGCTTAAAACCCTTCGTTGGGCACCTAAACGTTTTTGGATTAGTGTGTTATGTCCATGTACCTGATGTTAAGAGAGACAAGCTCTCTAAAAAGGCAAATAAGGGTATTTTTCTTGGGTACAGCAGTCAAGCAAAAGGGTTCAAAATTTTTGACTTGGAAACTACGAAAATTATTGTAGGTAGAGATGTCAAGGTAGATGAAAGCTCAGAGTGGCATTGGTAGGAATTGGATGTGGAAACTACTTCAAATAAAGTAGAGAGATCAGATTTTCAGAGAGATATTGCTCAAGAGATAAATGGAGTTGAGGAAATAGATGTTCAAAGCACAACATATTCACCAGTGCTAAGAACATGCAGCCTATCAGATGTGTATGCAAGGTGTAATGTTGCTGTGATTGACCCTTCAAACTTCTCAGAAGCATCCAACCATGAGGAGTGGAATGCGGCTATGAGAGATGAGATTGTTGTAATAGAAAAGAACAAAACTTGGGAATTGGTAGACAGACCTTTACACAAGCAAGTTGTTGGTGTAAAGTGGGTATATAGAACTAAGTTCAATGCAGATGGTTCTATACATAAGCATAAAACAAGGCTTGTTGTGAAAGGGTATGCTCAGCAGCAAGGCATTGACTATGGAGACACTTTTGCACCTGTGGCCAGACTTGATACAATTAAATTACTTATTGCTTTAGCTGCCCAAAACAGATGGAAAATTTTCCATCTTGATATCAAGTCAGCATTCCTCAATGGCTACTTGAAGGCTTTAAGATTAATGGAGAGGAAGACAAAGTCTACAAGCTGAACAAGGCACTTTATGGCTTGAAACAAGCACCAAGGGCTTGGTATAGCAGGATTGATGAGTTTTTTTGTGCTTCAGGTTTCAGGAGGAGCTGCAATGATGCTACTCTTTATATCAAGACTTCTTCTTCTGCTGATACTTTAATTATATCAATGTATGTTGATGATTTGTTAATTGTTGGAAGTAGAATTGATGATGTGAATGATTTCAAGCAGCAACTATACCAAAAGTTTGAAATGACAGATTTGGGTGAGATGAAATTTTTCCTTAGCCTTTAAGTTCATCAAACTGCTGAAGGGGTTTTTTTTCACAGCAAGCATATGTTATCAATATGCTAAAGAAGTTTAGAATGCAACATTGCAAACCTACAAGCACACCACTTATAGTTAACCAAAAGTTGACCAAGTTTGATGGAGATACAAAGGCTGATGCATTTAGATATAGAAGTCTTGTGGGAAGTTTATTATACTTGACTGCAACAAGACCTGATATTATGTTTGCAACCATTTTGCTTTCAAGGTTTATGCAAAATCCAAGTCAAGTACATTTCGGAGCTGGTCGAAGGTATTGAGGTACCTAAAAGGCACACATGACTTTGGCATTTGGTTCAAACCTGAAGCAGAACTTAATTTGTTTGGCTATGTGGACAGTGATTGGGCTGGCTGCATTGATGATGGAAAAAGCACTTCAGGATATGTATTTTCAGTTGGGTCCGGAATGTTTTCATGGTGTTCTAAGAAGCAAGATGTTGTAGCACAATCAACAGCTGAAGCATAATTTATTGCTGCTGCAGCAGGTGCAAATCAATGCATTTGGTTGAGAAAGATATTGATTGATTTAGGTTTTGAACAGATTAATACAAGTCCAATCTTTTGTGACAGCAAGTTAACTATTGCTATTGCAAAGAATCCAGTTCAGCATGGTAAAACTAAGCACATGAAAGTTAAGTTTCATTTTTTGAGAGAGGCAGAAAGGGATCAAGAAGTTTGCCTCATTCATTGCAAATCTGAAGAGCAGGTGGCAGATATTCTGACCAAAGCTCTACCTAAAACCAGATTTGAAAAACTCTGGGAAAAGCTTGGAGTTTCAAAACAAAATCTCAAGGAGGAGTGTTGATGCATTGAGAATTTGTTTTGTATTTTATCTTTTATGTTAGGATAAGTTAAATGGTTAAGTTCTAGTTAGTTTGGTTGAAACAGAAATGACATCCTTGCAGGTTTTAAGGAGTGTGTTTCCTTAGTTGTAAAAACTAAAGAGTAAGCATGGTTTAGGTTCCCTAAAAAGGATGTTTTGTCTATGTAAAGCCATGCCTATATGTAAGAATTTTTTCTGAACTAATGAAATGATCTCAGTTCATTTTTGCTGCTGGTTTTAACAATTTTCAATAGAATGAAAGTGTTTTGCGATTTCTTATGGGGCTTAACGAATCTTATGCCTTGAACCGTACACAAATTCTCATGATGGACCCTTAACCTTCTCTTTCTAAAGTGTTATCTCTAATACTTCAAGAACGACAACGGGCTATTAACTATGGGCTCAACTCAAATTTACAGAATTTAATGTTTCCAATGCCTCAATTTCAGCTTCATCTGTAAGTCTGAGTCCAAACACCTCTGCAACACCTATGGCAAATAATTTCACTACTAAGCTTAAGCGAGATTGGCCTCTTTGCTCACATTGTGGGATGCAAGGTCATACCTCGACAAGTGTTACAAGTTTCATGGTTACCCACCTAGATACAAATCCAAAACCAGATCAACATTGACCAAAGCTCAAGTAAACCAAACAGACTCTACCGTAAATTAATGAAGACGTCTAATTTTTTTTGGCCTCGATGACATCCTCTCAATACCAATAGCTTATTTCTCTCTTAACTTCGCAATTGCAAGGCAATTCTCACACTTCTTCCAAGTCACAACAACCTGGACCTTTAGTTTGCAACTTCAGTGGTATAGTTTCTTCCTCCTCTTCTCTTTCCGATTTTTTTGTTTCCTCAAAATCTTGGATTTTAGACACGGGGCCACTCATCATGTGTGTTGTTACTAAGTTCATTTACCTCTTCAATTTCGGCTACAAATTCTTTTGTTACATTACCAAATGGTCATTCGGTTCCTATTAAGAGCATAGGTTCAGTCTAGCTACTTAAAAATATAGTAATCTCCAATGTCCTTTTTGTTCCTGATTTTCATTTTAACCTTATTTTCATTAGTGCCTTGACCAAAACTCATCAATTTTTAATTAATTTTCTTTCTAATTCTTGTGTTATCCAGGACCATACTCAGGGCACAGTGATTGGGCTGGGTAGGCGACAAGGCAATCGTTACATACTAAATTCTACAAGTCCTAATTCTAAGTTTCCAAGTGTTTTCAGTAAATTGTAACAGAATCTCTTTGTCACAAAAAGAACTTTGGCATATTCGTTTTGGACATCCTTCTTATGTTAAACTTCATAGTTTGAGAAATGAATTGAACATTTCAAATTCTTCTGCTACTTGCGATCATTGTTCAACATGCCATTTGGCAAAACAAAGTTGTTTGTCATTTGTATCTTCCAATAATGTGTTTGAGAAACCCTTTCAATTAGTACATTGTGATATTTGGGGACCATTTCACACATCCACTGTTGAAGGCTACCGTTATTTTCTTACAATCATGGATGATTATACTCATTTCACGTGGGTTTACCTTTTACATACCAAATCTGAAGTGACAAGCTTTTCCTGCCTATTTTTCCTTAATTCAAACATAATTTGGTGTTTAAATAAAATCTGTTTGTTTTGATAATGCCCCTGAGCTTTCCTTTTTTGATTATTTTTGAAACATAGGTATTGTTAATTTTCATTCTTATGTCAATAGACCACAACAAAATTCTACAGTTGAGCAAAAGCATTAACATTTTCATAATGTTGCCAGGGCTCTACATTTTCAATCACACATTCCTTTAGCATATTAGGGGGACTGCATTCTAACCTCAGTTTACTTTATTAATCGAACTTCATCCCCTCTTTTGTCAAATAAAATGCCATTTGAACTACTTTGGCATAAAAAGCCTTCCTATGATCACCTTAAAGCTTTTGGCTGTCTATGCCATGTTTCTACTCTTCCTCGCTCTAGTAGAAATTTTCTCCTCGAGCCATACAAGCCATTTTTCTTGGTTGTCATGCTGGATACAAGGGTTACAAATTACTTGATTTATCTACTAATACCATATTCATATCTAGAGACGTAATCTTTTATCAGGACATTTTTCCATTTCGGGCTCAATCTTAATCTTTATCTAGCTCTGACTTTTTTTTTGATAGAGTTTTACCTTCTTACTCTTCCATTGATTCCACTAATATCTTGCTTGACAATAACTCTAGTCCTTCGCCTTCTTCTATCTCACGTCCTTCCCGTCTTACAAAACCTCCATCCTATCTTAAAGATTATCATTGTTACTTAGTGTCCAACACTTCTCAGTCCATCTCTCATCCTCTATCCAAGGATGACACGCACAAATTAAGAAATGATGTAAATTTTTGTCTCTAAAAAATTTAAAGTCTTTTTTGGAACTCTATGGAACAGTGTCAGCTCAACTCACTAAAAAGCAGGTTTTATATTGACTCTACTCTTCTCATCGTGTTCCGTTATTGAAAACATCTTGGATTCTTACCTTTTATCTATCTTGGTGTGAATATTTTTCGAGGTAAACCACAAGGTTGTCAATTGTAACCTCTTGCGGATCGGGTAATGTCCAAACTTGAAGGTTTGGGAAGGAAAATTTCTATCTATGGCAGGGAAAGTTCAGCTTGTTCATTCAGTGATCGAGTCTCTTTTACTTCATAGCTTCTCCGTGTACAGGCGGCCAATTTCTTTACATGAGCTATTTAATAGCTGGTACAAAAATTTTATTTGTTCAAGGGACTGCAACACTGGTAAAATGGTTATGGTTTCTTGGCATAAGCTTTGTCTACCAAAACTTGAGGGAGGCCCGGGTATAAGAGATTTCAAAACTCTAACCTTGTGGGCTTTACTCCAATTTTCTTGGAAAATTCCCACAATTTCCTCAGACTGGAGTTCTTTATTCCGTTCTAGTTTTCGTCTTTCAAATTTTAAATTCTCACAGCAGTACACTATGTCATCCATTTGGTTAGGAGTTAAAAATGCCCTTCCTATAATTCACTCAGGCTGCAAATGGCTGATTGGGGATGGTAAATCTGTGAGATTTTGGCAAGATAAATGGCTTATGGAATCTCTTACCGAAACTTTGCAAATTTCGGATCGCGTTGAGAAGAATTTGAAATCCAAAGTTGTAGATGCTATGGGGGATTATAGCTGGAAGTTACCCTCTCAATTCAATTCTCTCTTTCCACAAATTAGTTGGCAAATTCATGATATTCTTTTGTCTCGAATGCCTACGCAAGATTGGCTTATTTGGATGCATTCTAAAACTGGCTCTCTCACTCTCAAGGATTGTTATGAATTTTGTAGGAGAAAAAATGTTGCCTTGCCTTGGTGCTCCATTATTTGGAGAGACTTTCTCCCTCCAAAGATTTCTATTTTACTTTTAGCGTGTTTTCCAATGTAAACTTCCAACAGATGATCGGTCACAACGACGAGGTATTCTCCTAGTTCTAGTTTGCCAACTTTGCAAACTTGTACAATTGTGAGGATAGAATTAACCACCTATTTTGTAGTTGCTCCTTTATCTCACTTTGGAATTAGATTGCAGATGCCTTCCAACAAAGCTTCCTCGTTATAATTGGTGCGATCTTTGGGAAGCTATCTCTGACAAGAAATTTTCTTCCCAGATTGGCAATATTTGGCTGATTACTTGCTGTTGCATTATGTATATTGTTTGGAAGTCATGAAATCTTCTTCAATTTGAGAACGTCTCGACCTCTATAACCCGAGCTATCACTCTTTGCAAAGAGTTGATGACGATCCTCTGTAAAGACTCTCCTAGTCACATACACAATTCACAAGATCATATGATTTTTTCTCGTTTGGGCGTAAATCCAAGATTGGTAAAGTTCCTAAGATTATTAATGTGCTATGGCGCAGTCCACAGAATCATTGGATAAAGGTTAACACCGATGGATTATCAAATTGCAACCCTGGTCCTTCAGCTTGTGCAGGTGTATTCCGTAACCACGCAGGATCTTTTTGGGGGCTTTTGCTTGGTATCTTCGTTACCATACTTCTTTCTATGCTGAAATGATAGCGGCGATCCTTGTGGTAGAGTAGGTCTTGTACCGTGGACAGCATAATTTGCGGATTGAAAGTGATTCTATTTCAGTTGTACATTGCTTGTTGAATTCTAAGATTTCTCCTCCTTGGCAACTCTACACTTGCTAATAGATATCTTCTTCAAATGATGAATTTTCGAGTCTCGCACATCTTCAGGGCAGGAAACACAATAGCTGATGCTCTTGCTAATTTGAGCTTAGCTTGTAATGACTTCACTTGGTGGTTTCTTCAATATCTTTTTTGGTGCTATTGCAAGAGGTTCTGACAATAGTTTGGATGCTGTTGCTATTGCTCTATTGCAACTCTTGATTTGCTTGATGTGTTGCTGTTTAGCTACAGCTTCAGCTCTTCTTCACTTCGTAAGCTTGCTTCATTGCTGCAGTTTCTTCTGCTTTGTGCCATGTGTTGCTTGCTGCAAGAAAACAAAAAGCTTTTGCTGCTGTCAACTGCAGGTTCTTTGCTGAATGTGGTAACTGCTGGTTTTAGCTCCTTTCTGCTTCTGCTTTTCTGTTTTGACAGCTCAAAAAATTCGGCTTATTTTGCCTGCCGGATTTTGTATTCTGCTACTTATTAGTATGCTTTTTAAGCCGGAAAGAATGCTCTTGTCCCTTTTTCTTTATCCTATTAATATATTGTTTTCATAAAAAAAAAAACACCTAAATTGTTTCTTTTGAATAAGGTGATATCTGAGAGTAACTTTTAGAGAGAACTGATATTAATAGAAAAGGGAGTAATACAAAATAAGTCAAAAGAACATATTCCAGCAAGTGCAGACATTAAATTCTGCCAAAAAGAAAAAACTACTAAAATGAAACTAATTAACTTTATATTCCATTCTAGCAACTTCATAAGGAAGTAGGAGGACCTCCTCACGAAAGAATCTCACTAATTCTCATTTGCTTTGCCTTCAACTTTTTTTGTTGAGATTTTGACATTACAATTTCAAACCCATCTTCCACCACTAGTTTCTTTAGAAAAGAGGCAACCAATCTGATTTCATTGACCACATTTAAATCATATTGTACGTCAATTGGATCCATGGAGTTTGGTTTCAATTCTAAAACCAAACTTTTTGCTTTTAGTTTATTCGAAAGTGTGGCACCCATTTCTTGTAAGACATAATCTTGTTCTTTGTCACATGGCATGTGCTCACTACCACTATTACCATCCTCCATATTGTGCTCCAATTGAATAGACTCCGTAGCTTCTCCACCATTATCTTTGTCTTTATCATGTGCGGTGTATTTTATATTACGCCTATGCTTTTTGTCATATGGAAACTCATTGTCATGCATAATCTGACAATCCTCATTGTTGCCCTCTATAGGAGAGTCGGTGTTCTCCATAATCTGGACACCACGGTCTACTTGTGGAAAATTTCATCTTTCTCCACTTCGATGGATTTGGATTGAACTAACATCTAAAGTTATTAACTTTTCTAACGAAATAAAATTTCATTTAATATTTTACTTCTATTACAATCAAATCAATTAAATATATAGTAAAACTCGTGAACATCTTCATGTCTTTTTTTTTTAACTTATTTGCAATCATCTCTCTTTCTTTCTTATTTGAGGTATTTTAATAATTATTATTTATTTTTACAAATCAATATACATTTTCAATTTTTAATGAAAAGAATTAACATATATGTGTCTAATTTATATAACTCATGATATTTACCAGCATCCCCAAAGGAGAACTAACATGTTTCATTTGGGTCTCATATGTAGGCAAGTTGGTAAGGATCTGTGAGGACAGGAGTTTTGTTTGGTCTCCTGAAAATGGGATAAGAATTCAAACTCTTTCAGAAATGTTATTGATTTGAATAAAAATGTAGATTTAAATTACTCATGATTTACGAATTAATTTCCTCCAAGATTCTATGTAACTTATTTAGTGTTAATTATTCCTTTCAAAAGAAAATTATATAAACATATTACCCCAGACCTTAATAGAAATAAAATAGAGGCATTCATAATAAATATAAAAGAAATGCATGAGAAAAGTGACTCCTAATGTCATAATGTGATAATGCAAATGTTATGATTGTTGATTTCTTTCTCTCTCTTTTGGCTCCTCAATTTTTCCTATCTTTTTCTTTTATAATTTCAAAAGTAATTCATTTATTTTATTTCTCATTGATGCTCATTAAAAACTTGTATTTTAGTTGGCATTTCTATATTTATTTTTTTTATTTTCTTATCAAAGACTTTTACCAATTGATTAAGAAGGTTTTGTCTATCAATTCATTAAGCAAATTAAATGTAAAATGAGGACTATTAACTAGCCATAGTTGTTTTTATTTAAGAGGATTCCCATTTTGTAATCTTGTAAATTTTAATGATTTTAGTTTTCATGGTCAAAATAATTCATTTGTTCCTTCTTTTGTACGTAAGAATATAATAGACATTTTACATGTTCACTCAACATACTAATTAATTTGAAGCAAGTAACAATTGTCTAGCTAAAATGATATATGAGTGTTAAAATGATAAATAACATATGATATGAGTGTTCTATTTGATGAAGCAGCTTCAATAATCACAACTGGCTAGATTCTTTAACATCTGTAGTTAAATATACTATCCTTTTATAGTTACATAAAATTTATAATAAGATGAGATGAATTTATAGAAAAAAAATAAACATTAAACAAATAATTATAAATTACTTTTTAAAAATTATAATAAAATGAAAATGAATTTATAAACAAAATTTAATATTACAATAATAATTATAAATTAATTGGTAAATAATTTTTAATTTAAATATGCAGTTGAAGTATATAAAAAATGGAGTAGTGTAGCTATCAATATTGAGTTCGTGAGAGCTTATTATTCCAGTCATTCCAGAGAGTAAGGCTTCTCTTGTTCAACAAATCAATGGAGTCATCATTTTAAATAAGATTTCTTTCTTTACTTTCTGTTCCATTCATCTCAACTTTTTACAAAATTAAATAAATTTAATAATAATTGCAAACGGTAAATATTTTTTTGGAACTTTTTCCTACTTACAATATGAAATAATTTTTTAATGAGTTCTATAGATTTAAAAAAATTCAGTATCTGTTTTCAAATTTTCATAAAATCAACTAACATGTATTTTCTCAACGTACAAATTGATGATTAATTCATCATGATCAACAAATCAATTTTCTCCAACATCCTATTATTCCTTTTGAAAGAAAATTATATAAGGCTACCCCAAAGTCTAATGTTGTCATAAATAAGATAGAGGCATTCATAATTAATATAAAATAAATGCACATGAAATGTTAATGTAAATATTATGACTTGCGACGAATAATATACATATTAAATTTGAACCACGATGAATTTTTTGTATTTTTTAATTTATTTTTTGAAATAAAAAGAAGATTCATATTAAATTTTTTTTGATATATCTCACCCATATTGTTTGGCTCATCAATATAACTCTATCGTGGAGATGAAAAGCAAGAAAGTATTTGCAGAATTACATTGATTTTTCATTTATTTTTGGTTGTTCATTTAAAGAAAATACTTATTAATTGAAATATAGTTTTAAAATACAATAAAAATAAATAAATATGTAAACTTCATGAAAGATATAACTCTTTTCAAAATCATCTTCACACTATTATGTGGAGGAAACTGAAGAATTGATAATGGAGTTTTAAATAATAGAGAAATATAGGGTTATCCATTTATTTATTAACAATTTTCATAAATAATTTTAATTTTCTTTTAGAACACGGACACCACTCTTTTAACATTAAATCATTGTTAAATATAATGAAAAATAATAAAATAATACATTTATCTTTATTGTAATTAATATTATGTATGCAAAGACAAAAAATTTATATAATAAAAAGACAAAAATTAACTTTTTATATATAATTTATACTGTATATTTTATTAGTAAAAAATAAATTATTTATATATAAAATTAAATTAAAATAATCACTTAAAAACATATAAAAATATAAGAAATTAATTAATTAAATAGAATGAATAAATTTATTATTATTGTATAATATATTATAAATTAAAATTAATTCTTATGTGAAATTAATTAATTAAAATAATATAAAATAATTTATTAAATATAACGAATAAATCGATTATTATTACTACATATCCAAATTAACCTTTATGTGAAATTAATTAATTAAAAGTAATATCAAATGATTTATTCATTCTATTTAATTATTTATTTTTTAAGTTTTTGCTTTTAATAGATTATTTTAATTTAATTATATATACAAATAAATTATTTTAATTTAGTTAATTGCTTGAAACAATGCTGTTAAATATTATCTTTTTTTTTACAATTATATTGTATTGAAAGAGTGTCTTTTATACTTAACAAAGTAACTCACAATTATTATTTACTTTTTATATTTAGATAAATATCTCTTCATCATTTTCAATTTTAAAAATATTACAAGATAAATTAAATCAAATGAAAAAAATTCTTACAGTTGAGCAAATCAAACCAACATAGACATGTTCATTTACTACATTTTTCTCCGGTGATCAATAGTAATTCTTCTTTTACTAAAACAACTTTGAATGACCATTTTTTCATATAAATAGTAATAATATATTATTAAGATATTAGAGAAAAGGAAATACAAAGGTAACAAGGTTAGAATTGTTTGAGTGGCTCAAATAAATATTATTGAAAGAAACTTGAGTCATATCCATGACCAAAATTAACTTGAATCATATTTACAAACAAAAATAATCTAATTCAATTTAAGAAAACACAAATTAGAATAAGTATAGTATAACCAAATAGCGCAGCAGAAGCATGGTGGTCCGATAAAGGAAAATTTTTTTTATATATTTTAAAATAAAATTTGATAAATATACATATATATTAAACGAGATTATTTTATAGTGAAGTTTGCAAAATAAAACATCATTTTTATGACAGGTTCAAAAACTCTTAAGTTGGATTATATAGTCATTAGATAAAGGGATCTATTTTAAAAATGAAACTAATTCGGTTTTCTCCAATATCTTAACCAGATAATTTTAATAACAACCATAATTTTGAAAAAATATATTGGAATGATATACAATATATAGAAAAATAATAAAACAATTAACATGTGCATTAACTCTCTTTAAATTGCATAGAATTGGTGTGATAATGGGCTAGCATATTTAATTTCATGAATTTTAATTCGCACTAAGCCAAACCAAATTCACAAGAAAATTACAATGTACAATATATAATTAATATTCATATTTCAAAATAATATTGACATTTTTTTATGATGAAGAAATGTAATAGTGTCAAAGAGCATTGGACCCATTTAGGTAATTATTGTAAGTTCTTTGATTAATACTGGCGCAATATGTCATTACTCCTATTATTTGTCATATATCCTATCATCCTTGATATCAGTTCCGATACAAAAATTTATTATTTTTTAGGACGATTACAAATTTGCCTTTCTAATTACATCAAAGTTCTATGAAAAATAAATGAGTTATCTTTCTATTGGGCTACGTACAGCTAAGTTGCCTACCACGTACAGCTAGGTTGCCTGCCACCATAGACCGCGATAGACTACTATTGATTATAATCTAATATCATCCTTTTAAGTTACGGTAGATATCATTTAAATTCTTAAACACTCTACATAAAAATATCATTACTATTACCGATTAAACAATCATTCACCGTAAATATAAAATTAAAATTTTGACTCTAAAAAATTCAACTTCAGATTTATAAAGATAAATTTTTCAAATAACAATGATGATAGTACCATTACCTAGAGTGCTCAATAAATAATATTTTTAAAGAAAAAAATAATATATTATAAAAATAAAATTAAAAGGAAGTATAAATGCAGCTTAAAATAGCCTCACCAATAAGCTGCAGATTAAACAATGCAAACTGGCAGTTAGCTGTAAATGGAAAAAGAAAAAAAAATTGAGCAAACAACCTCAGCAGTAAATAATACAGGTTGGTAGAAATCTGCATGAATAAAACTAGCAGCAATAAACAGCAAAAATCCCAGTAACATACATAATCTAACATCCCAAAAAAAAATAGACAGCAAGGCAACAACAGAGCAGCAACTTCTAACAACAGCAAACAACAACAGAAGATCCTAAACTTCAGCAAAACCACTTGGGGAGCAAATAGCAACATAATGACCACAATCAACACCAGTAAAAAGTATCTACAGTATGTTACAACAACACCAAAAGAATGTTATATGTACTACAATCTTAGACTAAAAATATAATGCAGCAACAAGCATGAACCACCATTGGCAGGCACGGAATTAACCAAGCAATAAGAGTATGGAATAAAGCAGTAAGTAATTCCAGCAATTATCAAATTCACACAAACAGAATTAACAAATAAATCGAAAGTTGGGAACACTCCAAGTATTGAGATGCAGATATCTCTACGGATAATGGGAGGATGATCATTCCACCAATGAAAAGAAGAACAATTAAAAAAAAAGTCTATTTCATTTAGCAACTAAAGATAATTAAACCAACGGTTTTGGAGCTATCAAGGAGGAATGAATTCATGTTTTTGAAGACAAAGCACAACTAAGATTGAGTCACATTCAATCCATAATTTATGCCATCCATGAGAGAAAGCTTGTTCAATTGCTAGGATTGTTGTTGAGAATTCTGCATAGAAAGAGGATTGATGTCCTAATGGAGTTGAGAACCCTCCTAAAAACCACCATTATGATCTCGAAAAATCTCACCACAAGTTGAGGGTCATGAATTATTTTTTGAAGAACCGTCTATGTTAACCTTTATCTAAGAGAATGAAGGGCTCTACCATACAACTTCCAAGATACGTGGAGCTCTTCCTAGAGGGGCATTAATGTCAAGTTTCCAAAACACTTGAAGGTCATGATAATGAACTACATTTCCCGGGTAAGAGGAAGAAAAATTATGTACTAGAAACTTGCAATAATATATCCCTCTAGTAGCATTGAGATGGATATTTTGGAACTTAATCAAATTTCTTGAAAACTAGATCACCTGAACAATACAAAACCAGCTCAAAATCCATAAGTTCTCGATTTGCGAAGGAAAAGTTTTGTTCAAAATAACTTCCCACAAATCTCTAATAGTGTTTCCTATAGGAAGAAGGGTATTAAATATGCTTGCACCCATATATTCTGAGCAAAAGCACAATGGCAAAAAAAGTGTTCTATAGATTCTGCACAATTGAATGAAAGACAAAGTTGACAAAACCAAAACAACTGGATTGCCTCTTCATGGTAATGCATCTTTGGTAGAGAGTTTCTCATGGAAAATTTATGAGGGATAAAAGACTTCTAAATACTAGAGCACCAAAGGGGAGACGATCTTTTATTACGATAACAGTTATAGCTATACATGAGGTGAAGATTACCTGAGTTGTTAGTAATCAAACGAGCTTGTCTAAGCAAGGATAACTTGGCAAAAAATATATCAGTAATGCTTTTGCAAATATGAGAAAACTTGAGAGAGAAATTCAGAGAATGATTGAAGGGAATACTAGAAGTAGATCCAAGCATGTCCTAGATCGACTGACCTAACCAATTATCTTGTCAAAATTGAGTGCTCTTGCCATCTCCCATGATCTATTGTCAGCCTTTTCGCATATGAGAAATAACTTCCTTGATACCAATCCAAATGGAGGATAAAGAAAAACAAGTAGAATGTGAGAAACTAGAAATGCGAAAGCGCGTGCGAAAAACAAGGCTCTAATTTGAAGAAGAGGACATAAGTTTCCAAGAAAATTCAAGGAGAGTTCTCCGATTTAAAGTTTTAAAGTCCCTCAGACCTAGCCCACCTTTATTTTTACGGATGCAAATTGTCTTCCAAGCCAAGGTGACCAATGTCTTAGTAGAGCAATCTCCAGACCAAACAAAGTTTCTACACCACCTATTTCTCATTTTCAATAAAGAAGCAGGCCATTTATAGACTGAAAAACTATAGAAAAGAATAGTCTGGATTACGAACTGAACTAGCTGAACACGTTTGGCTATTGACAACAACTTATCCTTCCAGCCCTGTTATTTAGACTTGACTTTATCAGCTGCAAGTCGAAGATCAATTTTTTTTAATCTTTCTTTGAAGATGGGCACTCTGAGATACTTGAAAGGAAGGAACCCTTGCTGAAAGCCAATGATAGATTTAACAAAACCACTTCGTCTAGAATTTGAATCTCCAAGATAAAGCCTGTTTTTCTCAATATTAATATGATGCTTAGAATCAAGCCCATGCTTATCTAAGAAAGACTTTAGGTTCTTACGAGATTTTGCGTTGCTTCTTGAAAAAAATGATCATATCATCTGCATAAAAAGCATGGGTAGGAGCAACACATCCACACACAGTAGACATAGGTTTACTAACCCATTCTCAACCAAAGCATTAATTCCACGACTTAAGACATCTTCAGCAAAGTAAAAAGAAAGAGGCGATAAAAGATCACCTTGACTTACCCTTCTGCTGCATGAGAAAAAACCATAAAGACCGCCATTGATAAGGATAGATAGGCGAGCAGATTCCAAAATGTTTTGAATCAAAAAGATGAATTTATTATCAAAACCAAATGAATGAAGAATTTATAAAAGAAATGGCCATTCCAATGTGTCAAAGAATTTAATATTGTTAATCTTCATAGCCATATTGCCTCCATATGACTTCCTGCCAAGAAGATTAATAGATTCTGAAACCACACCAATATAATCAGAAATATATCGACCTTTGATGAAAGCTGCTTGTTCATTAGAGATAATATGTTTTGCAATATTTCTCAGTCTATCAGCAATAATTTTCGTAATGATCTTGAAGTAAAAATTAGTTGCCGCAATAGGACGAAATTGGTCAATGGCATTCACACCATCAACTTTTCGAATAAGAGTGATAAAGAAGCTATTGACATTTTGATTGAGGTAATTTATAGTAAAGAATTGGAGAACAAAGGCTACAACATCATCTTTAATAGTATTCCAACAAGAATGGTAAAAAATAACATATTAAATAAAAATAAAAGGCTACTTCGTCCTACATCAACTTCCCACCACTTAAAAGTAAACTTGTCCTTAAGTTCTCTATATGTAACACTTCATCTTTATGATACTCGTACAAGTTTGCTACATTAAAAGTGTTTGAAATATTTCAATCATCTAACAGTTGTAACATATAAGCATTATTGTTTATCTTCCTTGCAGCTCAAAATGGACCATAGTTTTTGTTTTGCAGTTTGTTACGAATCTCATGAAATTGATTTTTGCGCAAGTAAGCCATTACCATATCGCCTTCCTGGAATACCTTTTATCGTCGATGTTGATCTACATTTTATTTGTATTTCTTATTGGCAGCTTCTAAACTAGCACGAACCTCCTCCTGTATTTTTTGTACCTTCTCTGACATGTTTTCTGCAACCTTGTTAACCCCTGGTAAAGTCACCAGGTCTAATGCATGACGAGATGGTTGTAAATAAACCACCTCAAATAGAGTTTTGCCAGTTGAACGATTCATCATACTATTATAACAAATTCTACCTAAGGTAACACTGCATCCCATTGTTTAGGCTTCTCCCCACAAATACAACGCAATATGTTTTCTAATGTTTGATTAACCACCTCTGTTTGCTCATCAGTTTGAGAGTAAAAAGCACTACTTTACTACAATTTTGTATCAAATTTTTTCCTTAATGTACGCAAAAAATGACTAAGAAATTTGACATCCCTATCTGAAGTAATAGACTTAGGAATGCCATGTAAACAAATCACTTCCTTAAAGTATAATCCCGCCACATGAGTTGCATCACCAATTTTTTTACAAGCAATAAAATGTGTCATCTTTGAAAAATGATGCACCGCAACAATGGTAGAATCATTACCTCGTTGGGTACGCAGTAATCCGAGCACAAAGGCCATTGACACATACTCCCAAATATTTTTAGGCAAAGGCAACGACATATACAATACAATGTTATGAACTTGTCCCTTAGCCACTTGGCACTTCTGCATAATTCTTCCTACATCTCTTTTAATTTATGGCCAATAATACCTCTCTTCTACCAAAGCAACTATCTTATCTCACCCTATATGATCAGCTAAACTGTTACCATGTAATTCTTATATTAACTGCTTCCGTAATGAACAACAAGGAATGCATAACTTGTTAGCTTTAAATAGATAACTGTTATGAATAAGAAAATCTGCTGCTTGTTGATTATGATTGTATTGATCCCAAATTGTGTGAAAATCTTCATCAGTTGCATACTGCTCTTTCATTGCCTCAAACCCAATTGTCTCATTGCTTAATGTTACCAGTAAAGTAGCTCGTCTACTTAAAGCATTAGCTACCTTATTCTGTTGCCCAAACTTGTGCTTCAATACAAACGTAAATTTTTGCATAAATGACACCTACCTAGCATATACTTTATTTAAATGATGCTGACTATTGATATACTTTAATGCCTAATGATCACTATAAAGTACAAACTCCCTCTGAATCAAGTAATGCTCTCAATGCATCAATGTCCTAAGTACTGCATAAAATTCTTGATCGTATGTAAACCATTTCTATCTAGCATCATATAACTTTTCACTGAAATACTCTATAGGTCTACCCTCCTAAATAAGAATAGCACCAATACCTATCCCTGAAGCATCACACTCCACCTCAAATGCCTTGTCAAACTTAGCTAATGCCAATACAAGAGTTGTACAAAGTTTTTCCTTTAACATGATAAAACTCTTATTTTGGTCATCACCCCAACTAAATTTCCTTTCTTTATGCATTCAGTAATAGGTGCTACGATGGTGCTAAAATTACGAATAAACCAATGATAAAATGTCATTAATCCATGAAAATACCTTACTTCACTGACAGTCCTTAGTGTAAGCCAATCTTGAATTGCCTTAAGCTTAGATTCATCAACAGTAATGCCGTCAACACCAAACTTTAAATCCCAAAAACACCAAATTGGGCTGCATAAAATTACACTTCTTCAAGTTAACAAACAACTTATTCTCCCTAAGTACTTTAAACACTTCCCTCAAATGCACTAAATGACTCTCCTTATCACCATATAAATTAAGATGTCATCAAAATATACCACAATAAACTTGAAAGCAAAAGACTTCAATACCTGATTCATAAGCTGCATGAAGGTGCTTGGTGTATTCAACAAACTGAAAGGCATGACCATCCATTCGTACAAGCATTCTTTAGTCTTGAATGTCATCTTCTACTCATCTGAGGGTTTGATGCGAATGTGATGGTAACCACTACGCAAGTTAAGTTTGGAAAATATTTTTGCTTTCCCAAGTTGGTCTAGCATATCTTGTAACAGTGGGATCGAAAATCGATACCTGATGGTTATTTTGTTGATTACTTTACTATCCACGCACATCCGCCAAGGACTAGAAGCGCGAGAATTACACAAGGGCTTTTGCTCTCCCGAATAAGCTCTTTCTTAAGTAGCTCATCCACCTGTTTTTACAAGATCACGTGCTCCTTCGGACTCATTCTATAATGTGAAAAGTTGGGATAATTAGCTCCAGAAATGAAATCAATGCTATGTTGTTTATCCCGCATAGGTGGTAAGTCGTCTAGCATTTCCTCTGGAACTATGTTAGAAAATTAAGACAATAATGGTTGTACAACCTTAGAGACCTCCACCATCAACTTTAATTCCTTATCCTTTGCTACCATCATGCAACTCTCACAGTCTTCCTTCATATGCCCCTCAACTACAGTTAAAAAGTTTGTTCCCTCTACTTTAGAAACTCTTTGCACGTCCTTAGTTTCACTCGTTGGCACTAATATTATCTTCTTCCTGTTCTACCAAAACTCATATATATTTTGTCGTCCTCTATGCATTGCATCAACATCATATTGCCATGGCATTCCCAGCAATATATGGCATGCGTCCATACCCACAACATGACACAATATATCATTTTTATAAAAAATTTCAATTGAAAAAGGAAGCTTAGACACTTCAGTTACATGTGTTTTGGTTCCCTTTTTTATCTAGCCAATTTTGTAGAGTGATGGGTGTTTTTCTATGGGTAGATCTAAGGCATTCACTAAGGCTTTAGACATTATATTCTCATTATTGCCACTGTCAATTATCACCTTGCACATTTTAATTTTAGTTGTTCCCCTCGTATGAAAAATCTTATTTCGTTGCTTCTCTTCGCCCTTTTTAGATGCCAATAACAACTTTTGCACGATACAAGAAACGACTTCTTCTTCATCACCATCAACCACATCAACCTCTTCTCCATCGTCATATTTGCTTTCTTCATCTTTTGCCGCAGCTCCCACATAATGCGTCACACCTTTATTTTTTCCCTATTTTGGATATTTATTAGATCTATGCCCAAGCTATTAACATATATAATATTTGCTTGGTATTGGTTTCGTATATGGGTTACTAGTTTGTTACTAAGCAGTTCACAAGTTAGCGAAATTATCCCTTTGCCAGGTTTCTCTTCCAGCCAAATTTGGTGCTACTCCCTTATTTTGTGGTACTTGGTTTGGTAAAGTCAAAAATTAACGTACTACAGTTGGCAATTTAATAACAAGCCACTTTAATTGCCTCTTCAGATTCCTTACCTTATTCACAGTTTCAGAAAAATCCCAAATTGTATACATGTCAAGCTGGTCTTGTATGTCAGTTGGTAACCCTCCACTAAATTTGGCAACCAATTGTGATTTTGACTCTTTCAAGTTGTTCCTAGAACATAATCTATAGAATTCTTCGGCATAATCGTCGACTGAACGGTTTCCTTGTTGACAATTATTGAACTGCTTGAATAAATCCTGCTTATAGTTAGAGGGCAAATATTGAGCCTTCATCTTTTGTTTTATGTGCTTTCAAGACTTAATTATATCTTTTCCTTCACGTCATTATTTATTCTGAACCTACTGCCACCAAGCAGATGCGCCCCCTTTCAACTTCATGGCTATTAATTTTACTTTCCTCTCATCTAGGATGTCCATATATTCAAAAGAATTCTCTACATCTGCCAACCAATCAAAAAATTCTTCTACATGTAAACTCCCCTTAAATACAAGAAGGTCTAGGTTTACTTTATCATCATTATAATTTCCACTTTCACGTGTCCTAACAGAATCTCGGTCAATTAATATGTCTTCATTTGAATCCTCATCTCTCTGAGGTCTGTCATGAATAATGCCAAGTGGTTATGGCATTGGCATCGAATTAAGGGTGGCAATTTGGGACACGACACAATTATTTAACATAAATTTGATATCATTAAATGGATTCACAATTAAAAAACTTGACACAAATAATAATCATGTCGTATTCGTGTCGTATCCATGTTTGACATGCAAGACACGATTAATTAAACGAATAATTATGTCTGAAACAAATAAATGAATAATCGTGTCTTAAACGAATATATGTTAATAAAATTTAAAAAATATATTTAAAAATGACGTCGTTTACTAAATATAGAAACTGACTTCGTTTACTAAATATAGAAAACAACATTGTTTTCTATAGAACCCACTACAATGTCTCATATATATAACCCTAAATCACTAACCCTACTTCATTTTCACTGCCAACAACCTACTTCTCCCCAAAATCAGCCATCGGCACAATAACACAACTATCACTAGGCCGTTAGAAATCAGGTGAGTTGCTAAGGTTTCTTTTTCTTTTTTTTTAATTATTCTTTCTTTTTATATGTTAATGTGGTTCATTACTGAAATACGATAGGAAAAATTTTAAAAATAGCCTAAATTTAGAGATTGAATATGGATTGAAGTTTGAGAAATTATAATGTGTGACTAGTTTGAATGAATCACCTCGTAATTAAATTTAAGTTTTATAATGTATAATTAATTAATCAAACTGAGCATAGACCCAAATGAAAAATGATTTATTTGAACACATATTCGATATTAAATTGTGGAACTAGTTTTTATTATTTTGAGCAACTAGTTTCTATTATTTAATTTCCTAAAATTAATTAATTAAGCTGTGTATATAATTAATAGACCCAAAATTATGGAAGAAGAATTTGCATATTACAGCATATAATGCATGAGTATTATTGTACTTTGAATAATTCACCGGTACATTCTCATACTTGATAATAAATCAATGTTAATTTTATTGTCATATAATAAATTTAACATTATTCATATATATCAACATATCGCTTCTATTAAATATTATTGAAAGAAAAAAATGAGATTTTTAATTTGTAAGTATTGTTAATTATCATTGTGTCATGACAAGATGTACATGCATGCTAACGTTCTGATTTTACTTTCATAGCTCAAATGCTTGTCAATTGATTTCAAGAAATTATTGACAACATTAATATTACTTTGTAATTTGAATTTTGTGCACTAGTTACTAAAATATCTCTTCAATCTTCATCATTTTATTTTTATTTTCATTTCTTTTAATTTATAAAATCACGAAAAAAATTTAACCACGTGATTCGGTTATGTTGCAGAGTATCAAAGTAACTAATAGAGTGCAAGGATAATATTGCTCAATTATATTTTTGCTATACTGTTATTTTCATATTACCAGTTGCGGTACTATTTCCGAGATTTTAACTATTTAGTATTAACAATAAATATCAACTTATATTTATATACTTTGATTATCATGAAAATTCTTAATTTATTCTTATTATAACTAAAGTTAATTATATTTTTGTAGTTTCAAGTGACAAATATATTCGTAAGAAGGAATAAATTTTTTAATTTTATTCTTATTTTTGGTAAGTATTTTATTAGCTTCAAATATTGATTAGACTTTTGTTTTTAATTACTATATATTTTAATTCCTATTTTGTTTTAATTTTACAATTTGTTTTGCAGGAAGTTACTGCAAATTAAATAAAGAAGTCTTTACTTGATACAATTACTTTCAAAGTTGTATTGAAGCAATTATTTAAGAATTATGTGTTTAAAGTTGTACTATAAGAATTGTTTATAAAACTATGCTCTTTATATTGTTGTATTACATATGATAATTTTTGCTTAAAACATTTTGTTAATGAAAATATTGCCTTATTTTAGTTATACACACACACATAATTGGTCTATTTTTGTGAAGGTCTTGTTCTAGTTTTAAAAAGCTTCAATTAATTATCAAAAATTTAAATGGATAGAGTATGATTGAAATAGTAGATTAGTTATTTTTATAATTTTTGTTACAACGTAATCGTGTATAAACGAATAAATTAATAATCGTATCTTAAATGAATAAACAAATAATCATGTCTTAAATGAATAAATGAATAATCGTATTTTAGACCAATGAACGAATAATTGTGTATTAAACAAATAAACGAATAATTGTGTCTTAATAAAATAAATGAATAATCGTATTTTAAACGAATAATCGTGTCTAAACGAATCGGATCTAAATAAACGAACTGTATTTGAATTTAAAAAAATTAATACGAATAATAAACGAATCGTATTCGTGTTAAACCGATATTAAACAAATCGTATTCATGTCGACTTAAATACAATTCATTTATCTGAATTGTCACCCATGCGTTAGACCACGGGACAGAATCTCATATGTCCCTCTACGCGCATATTCAACCATCTTGTTGCCGCCTAATTCCAACCTCTCCAACTTGCAATCAAAATCCGTCAATTCTGAACGAAAAATTTGAGTGAATTCCCTAGCGACTGTCCCTTTCGGCTTTCACGACTATTGCTCGAATAGCCTCCACCGTTAGCAATTGCACCCCCAGAACATCGTTAGTAGGATGGTTGCTTTCCATATCATTGTTGTGCACCATTACAACTCTTACTCTGATACTAATTGACGAAGTGGAAACGTGAAGATAAAACGAACCGAAGTTTCACAAGTTTCTGAATAAAATTTTATTGAATAAAAAATAATTAAACAATAATATAGGCTCTTTATTTATAATAGAGAAAACTTAAGTCAACCCTAATAGGGAAAAACAAACTCCTATCAAATTAAGATAAATTAAAAAATTAAAAATAACATATTAAATAAAAATAAAATGCTACTTTTGTCCTGCATCATGTTTGGTCTGCCATATCTTTTCCTTCAAAATTATGATTCAAAATTCGAGATTGTATGGCACGAACTTTAGCATAAGTATGAAAGAAACAAGTACACCTGTCTCCTTCTTGAAGCAATTTAACGCGGGCTTTATCTCTCCAAAAAGAAACTTGATTCTGGGCAGTGTTACACCCTTAATTTCGTGGCACGCAACATGCTTGGTGTTGGCCTTGCATCAAGCGGGAAGGTTGCAGAAAAATGGCACAAGGCTGCACAGCGGGTCTCGACGGATTGAGATGAGGGAAAGAGACTTCGTTACGGTGAGTGACGGTGGACACTCGTGGATAGCTTAGTGTTATGGGAACACTAGCTGACCAGCCAGAACAGCGGGAACGCACCTATCGGACCCGAAATGCTTAGACAAGCGGGGATGGTACAGGCAGTAACTGTGCAGGAGCTGGGCTGTGCGATGGGTGGCGAAAATGGACATTGCGGGTGAATACGGAAGCGGGCCATGGGCTAGCACGCTCAAGGCAGTAGCGGGGGTGTTCGGTAGGGCCTCGGACGGGGTGCACTTGTTGGCCTTAAGCAAGGAAGACTCATTCAATGGTGAGGTGTCAAGACAAGACTAAGTCAAGAGGACTTAGTGGAGTGGTTCCTTGACTCAAGGGTAGTGGCACACAAAGTGGCCAATGACTTGTTCATTTGACTAAGCAAAGATGTGATGGCATCATGTAGATAGGACATGTGGCCCTAACAACCAAGGGTGTTGGTTGTCTTTGCTTGTATATAAATAGTGCCTTGTGGGGATGCTAGAGATATAGAATTGAGTGTGTAAATCTCTAGCACAACAAGAGTGAACATTTGTAATCCTTTTCTTAGAGAAATAGAAAAGTTGAAGATAGTGCTTTCTTCGTAAACATTGTGCAAGTGTGCGTTGTGCTTATTTGTGTGCAGAAAAGTTTAGAGTGTTGAACCTCCACTGCGGAAGAGAGAGTTGCTGGCCGAAGTAATTTGGCGCAAGCGCAGGGTTGCCGCATCAATCAAAAAAGTCCCCTGTGACAATTGGTATCAGAGCCAGGTTAGGCTTATTCGTTTTTCTACATTTCTTAATTTTCTGTGCAAAGATGTCAGGTGAGACATTGAAGGAAAGGGTAGGGCAGCTAGAAAAAGTTGTTGGTTCCATGCCCGCTCATGCGAGTCCGTTGGCGATTCAATCCGAGATCAACACTTCCGAAATAGCTAGCATTCGGCAAGAGTTGAATGATCTAACCAACTTACTTGCGGAGAGGGTGAATGCCACCATAGAGGATGTGGCAGCATTGGCGGAAGAACTAAAGGAGCGCATCTGCACTATCGAGGGGGAGGTCGGATTGCTCAAGCGAATATTGGGCAACCCCTCTACACATGCGGAGATGGGTCCCTCGAAGATCAAGGTGCCGGAACCTAAGGGTTTTAGTGGCTCCCGCAATGCCAAGGAATTGGAGAATTTCCTTTGGGACATGGAGCAGTACTTTAAGGCGGCAAGAATACCCGTAGCGGAGCAAGTGACGATCACTAGCATGTATCTCGAGGGAGATGCGAAATTGTGGTGGCGTACTCGACTCCAAGAGGATGCGGAAGCGCAGCGCGCTACCGTCGAAACATGGGATTCACTCAAAAGGGAATTGAAGGCTCAATTCCTTCCTTGCAATGCGGGGTAGCTTGCGAGGGAAAGTTTGAAAAGACTCAAGCACACGGGTTCTGTGCGTGAGTATGTGAAGGTGTTCAGTTCTTTGATGCTTGACATCAAGAACATGTCAGATGAGGACAAGCTTTTCAATTTCATATCCGGATTGCAGCCGTGGGCACAAACGGAACTACAAAGGCAAGCGGTGAGAGACTTGCCTACTGCAATCGCAGCAGCGGATAGCTTGGTGGACTATAAATTCGGGATCACTTCTGAGCAAAAGAGAAGTGATGAGAAGAAGAAGAAGGTGGGTTCTTCAAGGTATGAGGGCCGAAAGAAAGAGGGAGAATCTAGCCGACCGAAGTCACCAAGGCGGGAAAAGAAGGGCTTGGCGTGTTTCATTTGCGAAGGTCCCCATAGGGCGAGGGAATGCCCTAAGCGCGGCAAGCTGAATGCAATGGTTGCCGAAGACGAAAATCCAAGGGCGGAGGAATGTGTTCCGAAGCTCAATCCTTTGCAACAACAACGTTGCAATGTGTTGCGGATTGACGAGAGTTACCGAGGTCTCATGTACACGAGTGTACATTTGAATGGTCACAACATTCGGGCAATGATAGACACGGGCGCGACAAACAACTTCCTTGCAGCACGAGAGGTGCAGCGCTTGGGATTGAATGTCGAGGGATCGTCGTGTGCAGTTCGGGCCGTAAATTCGTCGGATATGGTTGTGCAAGGGATAGCCATAAGCTCTTTGAGAGTTGGGGATTGGGAAGACAAGGTACGTTTCTCAATTTTACCTCTTGAAGATTTCGATTTAATTCTGGGGATCGAATTTCTTGTGGGCGCTATGGCATATGTGATGCCACAAATGAAGAGTCTACTGATTACGGGGAAGACTCCACAACTCGTACCTTGCGAGTTTTTAGAGAATGGCAGAGCGGGGCCATCTTTACAATCCGCCATTCAATTTACCAAGGGGCTCAAGAAGCGGGAGATGTCGTACCTTGCAGCGCTTATAGAAATCAAGCCGGATCAGGTTGTGGAGGTGCCTGACGAGTATGCTGCGGTATTGGGTGAGTTCGCGGACCTCATGCCACCCGAACTCCCGAAAGAGTTGCCCCCTAGACGTGCTATCGATCACCACATCGAGTTAGAGCCTGGCGCGAGACCCCCTGCGCAGGTTCCTTACCGAATGTCGCCATCCGAGTTAGTAGAGTTGCGGAGGCAACTCGATGAGTTGTTGAATGCGGGGTATATTCAACCCTCGAAGGCTCCCTATGGCGCACCGGTGTTATTCCAAAAGAAGCAAGACGGATCGCTGCGAATGTGCGTGGACTATCGCGCACTCAACAAGGTCACGGTAAAGAACAAATACCCCGTCCCTAATGTTGCTGATTTGTTCGATCGGTTGGGCAGCGCTTGCTACTTTACAAAACTCGACTTGCGAGCGGGATATTGGCAAGTGAGGATTGCTAAAGGCGACGAGACGAAGACGGCGTGTGTAACAAGGTATGGTTCGTATGAGTTTCTAGTTATGCCATTCGGACTTACCAATGCACCCGCTACCTTTTGTAATCTCATGAATGATGTCCTTTACGAGTTTTTGGATAAATTTGTGGTTGTCTATTTAGACGACATTGTGGTGTATAGTAAGAGTTTTAGAGATCATCTCGAGCATTTAAGGCATGTGTTCACGAAGCTGCGAGAACACAAGCTTTATGTCAAGAAGGAGAAGTGCGAATTTTGTAGGCGAGAAGTGCTATTTCTCGGCCATTGGGTGAGCAGTGGCAGAATTCGCATGGACGAGAGGAAGGTCAAGGCAATTCTTGATTGGACCGAACCTAAAAAGGTACCCGAACTCCGATCTTTTCTTGGTTTAGCTAATTACTATCGTAAGTTCATTGAGGGCTACTCCAAAAGAGTTAGCGCGCTCACGGACTTGTTGCGGAAAGATCGAAAGTGGGAATGGACCAAGGCATGCCAACACGCATTCGACAACATCAAAGGTGCAGTAGCTTCTGAGCCCGTGCTCAAGCTACCGGATTTCACCAAACCTTTCGAGGTATACACGGATGCGTCGGACAAGGCGATAGGTGGTGTGCTAGTGCAAGAGGGGCACCCGATAGCTTTCGAGAGTCGAAAGTTAAAAGATGCCGAGCAGCGGTATTCAACCCACGAGAAGGAGATGACAGCAGTGGTGCATTGTCTAGCAACGTGGCGACATTATCTCCTTGGGACACTCTTCACGGTAGTGACGGATAATGTTGCGAACACATATTTCCGCTCACAGAAAAAGTTGTCCCCGAAACAAGCAAGATGGCAGGAGTTTCTTGCTGAGTTTGACTTCAAATGGGTACACAAGCCAGGGAGGCAGAACATGGTTGCGGATGCTCTCAGTCGAAAGGAAGTCGAGGGCTATGTGGCAGCCCTAACCTCGGTGGTTTCAGACTTCATTGACAAGGTAAGGCAACATGTTGAGAGTGATTCTACATATTGCCGACTTCGGGACGAGATTAGAGAAGGGCTCGTGCGAAGATTTTGGCTCGAGGATGGATTGATTTACGCACGTGGAGGAAGGCTCTATGTTCCAAGTGGCGGGGAACTTAGACGCACACTAATGCGAGAGACGCATGACCCTCAATGGGCCGGACATCCAGGGGTTGAGCGGATGATGGCACTCTTGGAGCGTGCCTACTATTGGCCAAAGATGGAAGAAGACATACACTTGTATGTCAAGACTTGTCTTGTGTGCCAACTAGACAAGACGGAGAAGCGGAGACCAGCGGGCCTATTGCAACCATTACCTAATCCGGAGAGACCGTGGCAATCTATCTCAATGGACTTCATCTCAGGAATGGCAAAGGCGAATGGGCAGAAAGCGGTGTTGGTTGTTGTGGACCGTTTTTCCAAGTATGCGGTATTTATACCCGCACCTCACGCATGCACCGCAGACATAGCAGCGGAGTTGTTCTACAAGCATGTGGTGAAGTATTTCGGAATTCCAGAAGATATTGTGAGCGACAGAGACGCTCGTTTCACGGGCCGATTTTGGACAGCATTGTTCAACTTGATGGGGACTGAGTTGAAGTTTTCAACGGCCAACCATCCTCAAACCGATGGGCAAACGGAGAGGATGAATGCATTACTCGAGGAGTATTTGCGACACTATGTGACGGCCAATCAAACAAATTGGGTGGATTTGCTTGATGTGGCCCAATTTTGCTACAACTTGCATCGTTCCTCGGCAACAGGAATGAGTCCAGCGGAGTTGGTTATGGGGCAACAACCACTGACTCCACATGAGGTGGCAAAGCAAACTAGCGGAGGGAAGTGCCCAGCGGCATACAGGTTCGTGCGAGACAAGTAAGAGTTGTTGGCACAAGCGACGGACAGCTTAGCCAAGGCGTCTCGACGCATGAAGAAATATGCGGATGCTGGAAGAAGACCGCTTGAGTTTGATGTGGGCGACAAGGTGCTACTTAAGCTCACGCCACAGATATGGAAGAAGATAAGTAGCAAAACTGTGCACCGAGGGTTGGTGCCAAGGTATGACGGACCTTTTGAGGTTGTCAAGAGAGTGGGGCGAGTAGCATACCGGTTGAAGCTACCCGAACGGCTGAAGGTTCACCCCACATTCCATGTAAGTTTTCTTAAACCTTTTCACGAAGACTTGGTTGATGGTGGGCGTCATCAAGCCAAGAGAGCTCCTCCCGTGATTCGGAAACAATTCGATAAGGAAGTAGAGAAGATCCTTGATCACCGAACAATGGGGCAGAGCAAGAAGAACCGACGAACGGACTACTTGGTTAAGTGGAAAGATGGCAGCGAAGCGGATGCTAGCTGGGAGCGAGATGTCACTTTGTGGCAATTCGAGAGAGAAGTTAAGGAATACTTAGACACCCTTCCGACGAGGACGTCGGGCTTTTCTGGTGGGGGTGGTTTGTTACACCCTTAATTTCGTGGCACGCAACATGCTTGGTGTTGGCCTTGCATCAAGCGGGAAGGTTGCAGAAAAATGGCACAAGGCTGCACAGCGGGTCTCGACGGATTGAGATGAGGGAAAGAGACTTCGTTACGGTGAGTGACGGTGGACACTCGTGGATAGCTTAGTGTTATGGGAACACTAGCTGACCAGCCAGAACAGCGGGAACGCACCTATCGGACCCGAAATGCTTAGACAAGCGGGGATGGTACAGGCAGTAACTGTGCAGGAGCTGGGCTGTGCGATGGGTGGCGAAAATGGACATTGCGGGTGAATACGGAAGCGGGCCATGGGCTAGCACGCTCAAGGCAGTAGCGGGGGTGTTCGGTAGGGCCTCGGACGGGGTGCACTTGTTGGCCTTAAGCAAGGAAGACTCATTCAATGGTGAGGTGTCAAGACAAGACTAAGTCAAGAGGACTTAGTGGAGTGGTTCCTTGGCTCAAGGGTAGTGGCACACAAAGTGGCCAATGACTTGTTCATTTGACTAAGCAAAGATGTGATGGCATCATGTAGATAAGACATGTGGCCCTAACAACCAAGGGTGTTGGTTGTCTTTGCTTGTATATAAATAGTGCCTTGTGGGGATGCTAGAGATATAGAATTGAGTGTGTAAATCTCTAGCACAACAAGAGTGAACATTTGTAATCCTTTTCTTAGAGAAATAGAAAAGTTGAAGATAGTGCTTTCTTCGTAAACATTGTGCAAGTGTGCGTTGTGCTTATTTGTGTGCAGAAAAGTTTAGAGTGTTGAACCTCCACTGCGGAAGAGAGAGTTGCTGGCCGAAGTAATTTGGCGCAAGCGCAGGGTTGCCGCATCAATCAAAAAAGTCCCCTGTGACAGGCAGCATATTGAACTCTAAGATTGGATGTAAATTCTGCTTGAAGCTTCTCATTATCTACACTAGAAATAGAAATTTCTTCTTTCTATGAATATTCTTGGAACTGGAGTATACAAGAGGATTATGATAAGAGACGGTGCGAGGAACTACCATATAATGACTAATTGGCCAAAGATCCAACCAGTTACACAAGCAAAGGATTTTATCTAGTCTAAACTCCTTACGGTTGGCAATCTCCCGCTTACTAGACCAAGTGAAATGAGGTCCTGAATAGTTCAAATGGAGAAGGTTACAAGAGTCAATCATAGCTCCAAATTCAGCACAAGAAATTGAAGATGGTAGATTTCATCCAATTTCTCATGAGACCTAAGTACTGCATTAAAATCACCTAAAATCATCCATAGTAACTGAGTTTGGGTATTCTGTAACTTCTGCCAAAGCTGATGGCTAAAATAGAAGATATGGAAGCATAAAAAAAGGAAATAATGCAGCTTTGACCATTCATGTTCACTTGCACAGCCATATGCTGATTTGTAAAAGTAGTCAAAAGTGGAGCCTTCAGTCTGACATTATGAAAAAGCCACATGTTGGGAAGCAACAATCCTCTGTTTTTATGATCTTAAAAAAGCTAGACGTTCCAAAAAGATACGGGAATAGAAGAGAAATAGACCGTGGGTTCTAAAATACATAAAAAATCAGGATTTAAAAGCACGATACATGTTTGAGAGTTTTGCCTTACTCTTAGGGTTTCCTATGCCCCTAATGTTCCAGTATAGAACTTTCATTGCATGGGCTTTTTTCCGCGTCCTCTGGTGAGGATGGTTGAAGGAAGCATCAAAGCTTTACGATTCCGACTCTTTATTTTTTTTATTGAGACTTCGAGATCACCATAACAAATCCTTTATTTTGACTACCAGCATCAATTTCAGCATCCTTTTCAGTTGGGTTTGAACCATTTTCAGCATCCTTTTTAGTTGGGTTTGAAGCATTATCTGACGAGTCCGATAATAAGTCATCTTCACATTCCTTTTCAGAGGCATTTCCGGAAGCTTGTTCTCTCTCTGTAATTTCAGCTTCTTCCTTTAAGAGATGATTAGATAGTATAGCAAGATCTCCATCAATTTTTTATACCTCAAATGTAGGATTTCCAGTGTTATCAAAATTTGTGAGGTCTACAGTTAAGTTCAATGTTGTATTCTTGTCATTCGACTCAACCTCAACAATGTCTCCTGATTCTCTACCCTCAACTGGATCATTGAATTTTTCTTCTGCTTTATTAACAGATGAGATTTCCTTATTTGAATTTACCAAAGCATCGGTAGAAGTTTTGGTTCCTGTCTCCACTTCTTCCGTAGCAGGAAGCTCTGATCTATTTGTTTCCATAATGGAGATCTTCTCTACATCTCCATTAGTAGTTTCTTTACTCATATCTTTGATCACTTGTTTGTAAACCCGTTTTAGAGTAGGTTCTGAGTTTTTTTCCTCTCTGTTATGGAAATTTTCTCAGAATTTCTGCAATCTGAAATTTAATGACCAAAACACAGACAGCCTGAACATTTCGGGGGCAAGTTCTCATAACAAACTTCAACTCGAAACCATAATCCAGTAAATCAACTGTAACCCAATTAGGAAGAGGATTCTCCAGGTCAACTTCAACAAGAATTCTAGCATAATATCCGAATTTCTTTTCTCTCGTTGTTCTATCTATTTGTAAAGGAATTCTGACACCTTTTGCTATTGACATTAATATTTTGGATGCCAGTACTCAAGACTTAATCCGAAAATTCGAATCCATAATTGAGTATGGGACTGAATTTTAGGTTTAGAAGGATCAAAATTAGGCTGATACTAGTATAAACGAAAAACCCCTTGAGGTAACTTACATACTCCACCACTCCAAACTCTACGTATATCTGAATCGCTTGAAAAATGGATATCAAAAAAACCACATGCCAGAGGAGTCATCTGCCTAGGGGATTCTGGTTTCCAGGATTTCTCTAAAAGAGATTGTAATTCATCCAACTTCATGGATTTAGAACATGGGCGAAGAAGGATTTTGCCTATAAGATTGGTACGACAAAGAGAAGGCTCTTGGCTGTGTAATTTTGGATCAATCTGAGGATTTTAGCATCACCTCTTTGGATAGGTGAAGGAAGATCAGTAGTTAATTGTGACAAATCCTTTGATTTTGAGAGAATATATGCAAAGGTAGGACGTTTGGTAAGCTGATCTCGAAGGAGCAACAGCTAGTTCAGAGGGTATCTTCGGCCGATTGTAAACTTTATTTTTCTTTTTAATTCTCTCCATATTTGACTCCATTTCCGCCATCATAACATCCATGATGGCCGGAACTTCCACGGAGGAAATGGTCTCCAATACGACGGGCTGATTCTTTCAACTTCACTAGGACTTACAAAGATGAATTTTTCGATGACCTTATATCAAACACCAAGGACGCATGACAATTGACCAAAAGTTGGTGCTATTAATTAAATATATTAAACTTTATTATATTTCCAAATATTATTGACACACATATTAAGAGTGCATATATAATTAGTATTCATATATATATATATATATATATATATCTTTCCAAATATTATTGAAATTTTTTATGATCAAGCAATGTGATATTGTTAAAAGGGCATTAGTTCATTACTTACCTATTTATGTAATTATTGTAAATTTTTAATTAACATTGGTGGGATGCAACAGTTCGATATTTAATTTAGGGCAAATGACTATTAGATTCCTAAAGTACTCTTTAATTAAAAAAAATAACAATTATCAGGCCACTTCTGTTATCTTTTGTCTTCGAAATTTGTTAAATACTCCTCAAACTCTTATTAACCATTGTAATGACACAAATACCCTTATTTTGTAATTAATAAAATATCCGTAAAAAAATATTAATAAGACATTTATCAAAATTTAATATTGATCATTACTTGATAATTCATATAATTAAGATTAAAATAAGAAAATTATATTATTAGCCGTCTTTTTTTCTTTTGATTTTGTCACAACTATTTTTATCAGTTATAACATAAGAGTACATGTATAAGTATATTCATCAATATAGGTAAAAAGAATATTTATGTCATGTCAATTACTAAATAAAGATATTTTTGTCATTATGTTGGTGGGGTTTTAACACATACCTCCCCTGAGGTTTAACCTTTTAACACTTACATAGAAAGTATTAAGAAACTATACACTAACCTCCCTTCTGACCATCTAACTTTATTAGTCAAACGTTAAATGACTATAATATCCTCATCTTCATTCTCACCCACGGCCATGGCTGCTTTTTTCTACTTTTCCTACACTTCATCACCAATCAAACTGATTTCATCCTTCACCATCATAAAAAAGCTCAACCCTTCTTTTCCCAATTACAAAAACTCCCAAAATTCTCAACTATAAAAAAATAAAAATTAAAAAAGAAATTCGCAACTAAATAAATATAAAAATAAAAATGGAATTCCTCAATCAATTATCTCCAAAAAATCGAAAGCCGAAAATAATATAATTTCTTCATTTTCTTTTTCTTTTCTTTTACTATCCCTTTTCACCAACCAAAACCAACTTTGTCTTTCCATAATTTTAAAATTAGTTCAACATGAAATCTAGAGACTTAAGTTGCAGAAGATGAAATCCCTAATGGCCGACGAGGAAGAACTAGTCGTTGAAGATTTTGTTGACAAGTTTTTGAAGTTGCAGAAGAAACCCACATGGTTTGAAGTTAGAGATAATGACAGGGACAAGGTGGCTGTAGGGGCCAATTATGAGGTGGCTTGAGGGGGAAGAGGAGTTGGATTCGGGGTAGAGGGGTTCGCAGTTGGAGCGGAAGAAGACGAGCAGAGAAAGAAGTCTACGAAGACACGATTGGTGATGGTGGTGTCAAGTACTGGTGAGGGCGGAGGGAGAGAGAGAAAGGAGGAGGGAGCGATGGGAGAGGGAGAGTAGAGGTGGCAAAGAGTGGTGGTAGAGGAGTGGCGATGGAGGACTGATGTGAGGTAGAGGGAGGGCCATGGAGATAGAAACGTTGGGAACTTGGTGGGATTCGATTCAAACATAAAGTTGTCAAGTATTTTTCCCAATTTACCCTTAGTTTTAACGTTTGACTAACAGAGTTGGATGGTAGAGGGGAGGTTAGTGTATATTTTTTAATACTTTCTATTTAAGTATTAAAAGGCTAAACCTCACGAGAGGTATGTGTTAAAATCTCTTATGTTGGTTAATAAATTTCATGAAGTACTTAATATATTGGTCAATATAGGCCAAAAATAAAAAATGAGAGGTATGAGTGTGCAATCCAAGAGAAGAGGGGAATTTATTTTACAAATTAATTTTACAAAATTTTGCACAACAAACAACTGCATATATATAAAACTTATTTTCTTATAAAGTGAAGATGAGAAAATTATTTAACACTAGTTTCTAAGCTGTGATTATGTAATCAAATTATATTTTTCGTCAATTGTATATTCTTAATTCAAATTAAGTTTAATTATCTACATCAAATTATTACTAAACTTTTCATGTCTCATCAAGAGTGATTAAAGTCAATTTTTTGGAAAAAAAATGTCCATGAAAATATAAAACTCCTAAAATTAAAATATTTTAGGATCTAAATTAAGAACAAAAATTCGGTAGTAATCTAAGTTCTCTTCCTTGATTAAATACGTATGTGTGATTAGGGCAATTTAGTTAATAATACTTTATTAGTGGCCCTATCCATTGTTCACGCAACCATCAGAAATTCATATCCACTCAATATCTTGTTAACTATGTGCTTATTTATTAGAAAATGAAAATTTTAAATAAAAATTGAGAACAAACAATATTAAAAACACATTTTAGTTGTTAATCTTTTAAAATTAATTATAGAGAAAAAAATCATAAAAATAGAACACAAAAAATTAAGAATGGTTTTAATTTTGAATTTTTAAAATCCATTACAATACTTATCAGTATTAAATAAAACAAAATAAATTTTAGACGAATTTGCTAAGTACAAAAATAAGAAAAAAGTTAATGAGCATGCATCCATGTCTTTAGGAAATTTAAAATTCATTACCTAGGAAAGTTCAAAATGTATCATGCCAATGTGTATACATCTCCCAAAACTACCTATAACTCATTCTCATATAATTACAAAAATTGTGTTTTGAATGAAGTTAAAAATGTATCATGACAATTGTTGTGATTGCAATCCCCTTGCTAAGCATCGGTTCCAATGAAGTAAATGGTTCAAATTATTATAGAAATTATTTGAATCAGGGACATTGTGAGCCGGATGAAGATGATACTCTTAATACAAGTATATACTAAAAATTTGTAACACTAAATACAAAAATAGTACTCTGCAAAATAATGATAATAAGTATTTTTATCATTATATGTACTAATTAATAATTTCTTTTTAATTTAAAAAATATTAGTTATGATGTAATATCAATAAAATTTTCCAATTAATCGATATCATGAGATTGAGAATAATTAATATAAACAAGATTAAGATTGCAAGATAATTATATTTAATTACAGTTTGCCTTATTGTTCTAATTTTTAATTAAGGCTTACAACATAACCCACAGCTACATGATTAACTAACAGTAATAAAATCTCACACACATGCATAAATCTACTTTGTGGGTTTGTCTAATCATATTATTGATGAATTTATCTATTTTGATTTTCTTCAATATCTCGCTAGTTTCGAAAAACTGAAAAAAAAAAGAAGTTAATCAATGAAGAGAAGTTGGCACATTAATAATAGTTATTTTGATTATTAAGATAACGTTTGAAAAAGATAAAAGGTCAGTTATAACAAAACATCACTTGTCTTTGTTTCTGTCATAACCTTACTTTCCAATTTCTAATGATAATTACCAAACTTATTTGTCTCTCAAAAATGTCTGGGTGCACCAATAATAAACTTCTACAAATAATTAGCCACAGACTATTTCAATTAAATACTTGCGATTAGGTTATTAAAATAGACACATATCAATAATTTAGGCAAATTTTCAAGTATTTTGTAACAATTAATTCTCATCAATGGAAAGGGAATCATAATTGCTAAAATTCAATTGCCTCGTGAAATTAAGTGGGTGTGCATTACAATTTTACGACATGATCAAACATGATAGTGAGCTATTCAAAAATTATAATCTTACATAATTTAATTTTCTCTAATACCTCAATAAAAATAATTTTTTATTAAATTAATTGGATGCAACATAATTTGGTTTAACCAATAGTTTTGTTAAAATTTAGTAATAACAAGGTCTAAAATATGGAGAAGTTGCTATATATTATAAAATAAGTTGAAAAAAAAATGTTCAAGTGGTTGGGACATGCATATCAAACTGCTTTTCTTCATGCAATATAGTGTTGTATTTGTAACAATTAATACATATGATCACTGCCTCTAGTTATAAAAGAAGAGAATTCCCAATGTGTATAAATTTTATTTGAAAAAAAAATCAATTTAGTATTTATATCACTACCATTTAACATTTTATTTGAAAAAAAGGTTAATCTAACTTATATTGTATGACGTATTCATGTAACAAAAAGCTAGTATTACCTATGATATATATAACTTTCTAACAATATTACATAAATAATTGGCTTAACTATATTTGGATATACAAAAACTAATAATTGGCTTAATATCAGCTAGCTATTATAAATATTAAAAGATTAATTGGATATGTTTCAATTGTTCATAAGTGACATGGAAGTATTTATTTGTCATTTGCCACATCACTTCACATACTAATCCCTTAAATAGTTAATATGTAATAGTGACAAGTCTAACATTCATTTAGTTACAATAATTTCTTTTAAGGATATCATATCATATATATATATATATATATATATATATATAATAACAAATCTCTAACTTGGTAAGATCGCTAAATTAATTTCGGATCAATAATTAATTTTTTTTATATTTTTGTAATTTTTATTATATGTAACGCAATACATATTTAACTTTTTAAAATAACAATAATAATATAAATGACAATAGATTTAATAATAAATTTATTAAAGAAAATAATCATAACTATATCTAATATGTCATTTATTTAGTTGATTATCTACAATAATAAATATCTTTTTTATGTTAATTTTAACCCCTAGTGAGTTATTCAAAATTATTTACAAGGGTAAATTTTTTGTTAATTTATGTATGACGACTTTAAAAATTATAAAATTATTTTACAACTTAAATAATTAATTAAAATATAATTTTGTTATTAAAAAATAAAAATAAATTAGTGAAAATATAATATTATTATTTTATTTAATGACAATGGAATTTAAAATATCTCGTTCTACCTGCACTAACCACAAATAGTATCTTCGTTAAGTTTTCAAAATTATCGTAATATTTTCCCATCACCAAATGCCCATATTTTAAACTCATCTTCTTGGTTGCCAAATTGGCTGCCGAATTGCCGGTCCCTTAAAAAATATTAGAACTTGTTGTTGGGAAAAATATGCTATAGTGAAGAGTCAATAATTGAATAATTGAACTGTAATGAGTGACAAAACACCCCAAAAAAGCGACACTACTAAGTCCCACTCCTTACTATTAGCAGTTAAAAAATACGACTCTTCAATAAAAAAAAAGATATATGGAATAAAAGAAAAAAATTACGCGTGTTGAATAGTGATGATCAAAAATCAATATCAACAGCTATAATGTTTGAGAAATTTACCTGAGCTCAGTACGCGAAGCACCTAACATACCACACTACAAGGATGGGAACATTGCTCCGCGATTGCTATTTCGTTTTCTCTTTTTAAATTCACTGATTTGAGTATTGGAGAACGCATGTCAGAGAAGCCGGCTTTTTCTCTGATAGTGGCATTGTAGGTGAAGAACGATATCTAGAAGAATCAAGGATCAAGAATTTGGTGTTTGAAGCCAATCTAAAGAAATGTTTGACATCAATAGAACTCTGTATTACGATATTAGAAATCTTATCTTTATAGCAAAAATTATTACTCTCTTATCAACCAATCAATTATTTGTAAACAAAATCACAAGTATTAAAAATCCAGCACGGCTTCTAATTATATGAAAATAATTTTATTAAGTATTTCACGTTAGCATATCAAAGATGGTTAGTTTATGTATATATAATCTAATTTTCTATGATATCTCAATAAAAAATTTAAATTTAATGCAATATAGTTCAATTTAATCAATAATTTAAATTTGATTTCAAATTTAACAATAACAAGATATAATTTACACAAAAGTAGGTGTAAATTATGACAGAAATTTGAAGAATAAAAGCTCAACAAGTTGGGACGTGCATTTTAAGCCCCTCTTCTTCATCCATTAAACTGTTGTGACTTGTGGGTTTGTAGTTGAATGGAATAGGGTAAAATCACATTTGATTCTTTTTTTTAGGCCTAACATGAATTAACTACCATAAATAATAATTTTTTTTACTAAATTACAATATTACTTTCAGATAATTATAGTAATTCTTTTAAAAAAGTATCATATAATGACAAATCTCTTATCTTGCTAAATTCGTACTAAATTAATTCTAAATGACTAATTGATTTATGTTGTTTTGCTAGAGTTGAAGCCCAAAGTTGATTGTTGATTTTTCTTTCTTTCTTTCTTTCTTTCTTTCTTTAGCCTCTTATTGATTTTTCCTCTCTCTCTTCTTTTTTAATATATTATATTAATTTACTAACACATTTTATACCAAAATAATTAGAGTGCCTCTTTTATTTGTAAGCAATTGGTTTTTTTTTTTATAAAAAATTAGAATTATCTTTATTAATTATTTAAAAGAACATTGCAATATATACAAATTGTTGACAAACTCATCCATACAAAAAAATGTGGCAGTAGTATATTATTGCTAGATGTCTTACTTTTTAATGCAAATAAAAGAAAATAAATTATAGAGGATGTATAATATCGCCACTTCAATTATTATATTTTATTTATAATATATTAATAAATAATTAATTATTAATGTATTATAAAAGAGTATTTATTTTAATATTTATTTTTGCTAAGAGTTAAAATACTTTTTTTAATCAATTATGAATAGACAGAGAGTATAATTGTTATTGTACAGTAAATTGAGATTTTTAAGGACATTTTTTAAACTAGTAAGACTAATTAGACTAATAAGCTAAACTTTAGGGACCTAGATGGCATTAACCCTTCTAAATATTAGGCAAAATAAAGAGAGAAAATTAGATATTAGTATAGGTCCGACCAATCCAGATTATAGTAAAAAAACTCGAATTTAGTCTGATTTATGTTAACTCCGCCCTAAAAATCGGGTTCTCCAAATTGGTACAGGTGCGACTTTCTTCTCAAACCTAAGTGAAAGTGAAAGTAAAAGTGAAAGGGAATAGTAGTAATTAATTGTTCAATTTAGTCCAATTAATTACCACCTTAATTAATTTATTTTTTAATATAGTATTATCTATAACCACTTGGACAAGTTCAATTGACCAGAGGTTAGCTCCTCTCTGAGAAGTGTTAGTTTTAACTCCTTTTTATAATGGTTAAAGATTTTTTTACCTTAGGTTGGATTCACACTAAATATAATATCTACAATATATTTTAAGTTAAATTTATTATATTAAAATATAGATAGACTTCTTTTCTTCGTAATGGTACACATCACTCAACTCAGATCAAAATTTTCAATTTTTCTAATATAGTATTACTTAATTCAATCACAATTTTTTATTTTTTTAATATAATATTAATAAACTTTACGTATAACTAGTAATCTTTTTTTAAAAAATTGGCATTATTTATTCTAAGTATATGTCACTAATTAATTAATTCGGTCTATATAACCTTCCCCGGTGATGAAGAATCCCAACTCAATTCCATGTGGATGTAATCTACTGGCCTGGTCTAATTTTCAATTAATTAATTAATTAATACAAGAAGTATGGGTCATCGTTAATTAATTAATAATTTCTCTTTTAAAAACACAAGATGTAATCCTCTTGTGTCTTAAAGTCAGGTTTTCACATACATACAAATCTGTAATTAATTCCATTAATTCTTTTTTATATAAAAAAAAATAAAACATATGTAGACACGCAGTGCCAGATCAATGTTATCGCCAATTATATATTTTGTCTTCCTCTACCTAACCTCCTTCATTTCAATTAAAAAAATTTAATTGACTGTCTTTCTTTAATTGATTGATTGATTAATTTTCATATACGGAATATTTTATATGGGATATATATCTATCTTCGATTATAATTATTATATATGCATGTATGTAATATGTATGCATGTGATGTCATTATCGTCCTATCTTTGCCTACATTCGTCCTGTTTTGGTTGGTATCTTTGTCTTTTTCAACTTAAAGTTCTAAAAAACAAGTCCACACCACGATAATTAATTATTAATTGGTTGATTTCAATTTCAATTTCAATTAATTAAAAGCTTTCTTATGAGAGTTGTGCTGAGGTGGTCAATTTTGCTTGATGTTGTTTCTCATAATTGGTAATCCAATGAGAAGGGATTAGTTCCATGAGCTTGTCTTTAGAAATTTGCTTTGGGATGTAAGTACAGCTAGGAACTTGATCTGATTCAACATTTATAAAAATGGAATCTGAGGTTTGGTTGGGAAGAGCAACATCCATGGCATGATTCTGAACCCTATAAATGAGTTGGTAATGTAGAGTGGCCATGTATGTCTGTACACTGGGAATGGCACCTGAGATTTGTACCTGAAACTTCAAGAAGGAAGATAGTTGTGGATCGTTAATAGGCATGCAGAAGTTCGGGAACATGGTGACCATTACTATTCCAGCGTTGAGGGTTGGTTGTACTGTACCGATGCAGGCATGCTCATACTGGGAGAACCGAGTATCTACAAGAGCAATGCGGGAGGTAACAGGTAGACCTTTTTGGGCATGGTAGGTAAGAGCAAATCTGATTCCTCTAAAGTGGATATGAAAAAAGGACTCTCGCTACCATTGAGAAATCAGGAAGTCAGGGATATCTACTTGTATATACTGTTCAAATGGAGTAGCAGTAAGTTGATGGGAATCAAACCTACTACACTGTATATATTCTTTGATTTTAGAAGAAGGAGGTTGGATTAGTGTTTTTACAGATCGAGCAAAAGAGGATAAGGGGTTTCTATGTATATGGTATGGGTTAAGAAAAGGTAGTTTATCTACAGGGATACTATCTAAGTTAGGGAAATATTCTATTTCATATAAGCTAGAAATTTTATATGCACGGGTAGTTTGAAGAGAAGAAGAAGTGGATAAGGAGGAAGAAGAACGGGAGAGAGAAGAGGGGGACTGGAAGAGTTTAGGAGAGGGATTCATGGTATAGCTTTTTCTTTCTCACACTAAAATAGAGAGCCAAAACATAGATGTATAAAACATAAATCTTTTGAAGAAAAACAAAGAGTATCTGTTTTGATATGGAAGATCGGACAAAGCCACAACCATAGAGCATACTTAGATCTCTTATGTTCTTTAAACAACAGAGTTTAGATCCGGGACAAGGCCAGACGATAAAAAACTTGTTAAAAATATTTGCTTAGGCCGGGACAAGGCCAAACACCTAAAAGCAATAACCAGGCTCTGATACCGAAACTCGGAGGGGAGGTGGCTTCGCGGATGAACAAAGCTCTGCCCTGGGCTGTGCTTCTCTCGCGACTTACAAGACGGGCCTTACGATTATCGCTCATCCGAGAGACTCCTCCCAAAAACTCTTAGTCTAAGAATAAGGGGTACTTTAGAAACAAGGTTTGTTTTTCATAAAATAAGATTATAAGTTTTAGACATATAGTTTTGACAAAATATTTTAGATAGAGAAAGAAAACCAAGATTCTAAGCTGCCATGAGAGAAATGTATTTCACACCCAAACTCTTCTCTACCTTCATTAATGAAAAGCATCCCTTTATATAGCGTTACACATGAGGATACAAACAAAACAACATATAATCATTATAGTAAAATTTAAAAGCTAGGGGATCCTATTTAGTCATCATCCGAAGACATATTTTGGTGCTCGAGGGCTTCCTGATGAAAGTGGGCCTCGAGTTGTCTCTGAAATAATTCTTCTTTGAAATCTTCAAGACCTGTGGCATCATTAGGATCTTGAGAATCTTGAAAATGGGACGGTAAAGGTCCAGCTGGTCCTGGTGGGGCCAAGGAAAAAGTGATATCCAAGGTTGGAGTGGGATCTGGAGCTAGTGGAGTCAAAGTGTAATCAGCATTTTGTGGGTTCCAGTTTTGTAATGATGGCATTGTGCATGAGGAGGCAGTATCAAAAGAAGAGAAAAAGTTCTTTTTGGCATGATTAGTCTCTCTTTTGTACTAGTCAGAGTATATTTCCTATGGGGCATTTTGTGATAATGGAGGCCAGATGTCAGGGGGAATGCATTGATTCTTTTCAGAGAGTTTTCTTTGGAAAGTCCTATACTCTTGTGGATGCTGATGTATCAGTCGTGCAAGACTGTAGGGTAGTATATCGTATTCTTCATATTCAGGAAAGTAGTGTAGGCTTTTGGTAGCCATGAGAATACTTGTACGTTTGAATACGAGTATTGCATATTTGTGGGCTGAACAGTTTCTGAGGTTCCTTTGGTGAAAAGAGAGACGCTTGAATTCCTTATGCCATTCTTCCATAGGTTTAAACCAGGTGAGGAAGACTACCATTCTGCCATTAGGTGTGTCCAATGTTGGTTGCATATAATGCGTTGTGTGTCTAGATTGGGCTTGAGCTTGGAACTATATAAGCATGACAGGAACATGAAACTCGATTGCAATGTAGTATTCATGGAGTAAATACCACAGGAGCCAGAGGCTGTGAACCGTAGACAAATCCCGAAAAATGCATTTAATTTGGAATAAATGCATAAATGGGTAGTCAAGATGGATTGGTTCTAATCCACCGAGGGTACTTGGTCCTTGATGTCTAATGGTCTGGATTCTGTAGAATTGCCATTCTGTTTTGATTTTCTGAGATTGATAGAATAGCATTTCTGAGATCAATTTTGTGACTTTAGGAGGCTGGATGTCCAGTGGGTCATGGGAGATCCAATTAGGTGTTTCTGGATGGAGCATGTGGATCCAGGGAATGATAAGTTGGGCTGGTTGGGCCTTAAGGGAATTGGGTCGTGAAAAGAAATCTGCTAAAATGTTGTCTTTGCCTTTGAGATGAATGACCGTAAAGGTGTATTGAGAAAACTAATTAGCCCATCTGAGGAGTTGAGCATTGGGGATTTGTTTTTGTTTAAATTAGGTCATGCGGGGGAACTTGCCATATCCATTTCAATGTGGAAGTGAAAACCAATGAGATGGAACTGGAATTTTTCAATTCCTCTTTTTACCGCCAAAATTTCTTTGAAGGTAGAGTGATAGTGTTCTTCAAAGGAGGAAAAAGAGCCGCTTTTGTATCCACATATCTTTATGGTTTTATCAGGTTGTTCTTCAAGAAGAACTGCTGCCCAATATTGGTCACTAGCGTTTGTTTGCAGAATTCTTTTCCCTGAGGAGGGAATATACAAGGGAGGCAGGGTTTTAGCAATTTCTTTGAGTTGTTGAACAGACTTGGTGTGGGCATCCGTCCATGATGAAGCATCCTTTTTTAGGAGAAGTTGCAGTGGTTTGATAATGGATGCGAGTTTAGGGATGAATTCAGCCATATAGTTAACAATGTCGAGAAACTCTTGAACTTGCTTTGGAGAGAAGTCTTTATCAGGGAAGTTCAAAAGTTGGTGAGAGATATGTGGCTGTAATTCAAATGATCCATTGGAAATGGTCATTCCTAAAAATCAATCTTTTCAGAGAAAAGTACACATTTCCGTTGGGAAAACATGATTCCATGTTGTTGGAGAAGTTGGTGGAATTGCTTGAGATGATTTAGATGATCATCTAGATTTTCAGAGAAAATTAGTAGATCATCTATGTAGATGAGCATATGAGCAGCCATTGGGGAGAATATCCTGGTCATTGTCTTCTAAAAAATTGAGGGAGCAGTTTTGAGGCCAAAAAGCATAACTGTCCATTGATAATGTTGATCAGGAATGCAGAAGGCTGTTTTGAATATTTCTTCAGGCTTTATACCGAGTTGCCAAAATCCAGCTTTAAGATCAAACTTAGAAAATATTTTGGCTATAGCAAGGTTGGCGAAAAATGCCTATCTGTTGGGAAGAGGGAATTGCTCATCTCTAAGGAAGAGGTTGATAGGCCTGTAGTCAATAACAAGCCTGAGTTTTCCACGGACTTATTCACTTCTTTTGTTGACATAAAAAGCTTGGCAAGCCCATGGGGAGTTTGCATCTTCAATGAGTCCTTGTCTCTGTAAGTCTTTTAATTCAGTGAGAGCAAGAGAGAGATTTTCAGGGCTCATTCCAGGGTGACTGGCTTTAGTTGGGCTGAGATCCTCATGTTTTTTGAAAGGAAGACTAACCTAGAATTCTGGACGAGTCCAAAGTGGATTTGAACACTTTGTCAAGAATTCTATGTGAGAATTTGCTGCTGATGTGGCCAATATTTGTGACTAAAGATCCTGCTGAGGAAGCTGGAGTTGGTAAATTGCAGGCTTAATCCAGGGGTGGAAATAAGATATGTAGGAGAGACCCTCTGTTTTAATGTAGACCTTTTGCTTGAATAGCTGGGCTAGAATGTCAAAGCCGATAATAAGGTCCTTGTGGGGAAGATCCGAGCCAATGAATTTGTGTTTAATCATGAGACCATGGAAGAATTCCACATAAATGGGCTTACTGATGAGTTTTGTTTGGAAAACTTCATTGTTTGCGACTCGGAATTGCTGAGTATGGGGTTTCTAATACTCAGAGGGAATCCTGTTTGGGTGCAGGATTGATAAAGCTGCTCCAGTGTCTATTAAGGCTATTAGATCGATGGGTCGATCATACTTTGTAAGTCGAAGGAGAACTGGAGTATTTGGGATAGTGTATTGAGGAGATACTACTAGAATAGCAGGGTTTGTGTAAAGTTGTAGTTGATTGAATTCCGATTCTGATTCTGAAGAAGGAGAATCCATTTTGTCAAAAGAATCGTTGTAAGGATCCGAGATGACAAAAATAGTATCCAGATCTTCAGATTCTTATTCTGAAAGGACTTGTTCAAGATTTGAGTTGATGTCTGGATAAAAGTTTTGGATAGAATGGAGAAGGCGTTCTCGATCCTTTTTCTGAGGACATTTCTTCGTAAAGTGACTTGGCTTTTTACAAATAAAGCACTTAGTGGTCTTGGATGTGGTCTTTTTCTTTTTGAAGAATCTCCGTTTTTTGAAAGATTTTTTGAATCGGGATTTAGCTTTAAAGAAATGTTGTTTGTGCTGTTTTCTTTTGTAAGGACATTTCTCTCATGGCAGCTTAGAATCTCGATTTTCTTTCTCTATCTAAAATATTTTGTCAAAACTGTATGTCTAAAACTTATAATCTTATTTTATGAAAAACAAACCCTGTTTCTAAAGTACCCCTGATTCTTAGACTAAGAGTTTTTGGGAGGAGTCTCTCGGATGAGCGATAATCGTAAGGCCCGTCTTGTAAGTCGCGAGAGAAGCGCAACCCAGGGCAGAGCTTTGTTCATCCGTGAAGCCGCCTCCCCTCCCAGTTTTGGTATCAGAGCCATCCATAGATCATTCATTTTTGTCAAATGATTGATTTTCTTGGAAAGTTTTCAAAGTGGACTTTTTCTTTTTAATAACGATAAAATACATTATTAATTATCAATATAACTGATATAATAGTAATAACTATTAATGGACTAATTAATAAATTTAATATAAATTGATTTAAAATTTAAGGCAATTAATTGCAGCCAGCACCCACAAATTAATCTAGCTATTATATATGCAAATTAATCTAGCTATTATATATGCAGCATCTCCCAAGTGAAAAGAAATATAAAACTCTTAATAATTAATTAAATTGATAAAATATCTAAAATATCTTTAATTATAACTGGTCAACTAATAGTTAAGAGGAAGTAAGTGTAAATATTTTTAAAAACCTTCCATTTAAGTGTAAGTTTTTCAAACCTCAAGGAAGGTATGTATTAATTCTTTCTCCCTCCAATATATTGTATTGTTGTTTATTAATCATTCAAGATTTCAAGTTATAAGGGTGAAATTTTAAAATAAATTATATAAAAAATTATATAAGATATATGTAAATAAAATAATACTATTACATTAATTTATAAGTAGAATTTACATGTTTAATATTATTATTTATCACAATCATAAATTTTTTTAAGTTAATAAGAATTTTAAAATTATACTTATTTCATTTGTATTGCACCAAGTTAACAAAAAATATATAAAATATAATTTATGTAAATGAATACATAGATATACCAGATTTATTTTGCAAAAATTCTAAATATCAATTTTAATTCAGAATTTTTTTAAAATTATAAAGAATAAGACTAATTCATATTATGTAAAATGGTATTGTTATATAAATAATAATGTAATATTTTATAAGAATTAATTATATAATAAGTTAAAAATGATAATATTTAAAAATATTTTTAATTCTAACAATTTTTTAACAGTTAACTAATAATTTAAGAGAGATAAACGTAAATTTTTTTAAATAATCTCTCTTAAATTTTTTCAAATATTTTTTAAATCTTGGTGAAGGTACGTGTTAATTCTCTAAATTGTGGAGTGAAAATGAAAATCACAACTACAACACGTGTATCCTCAGTAATTGGCTGTTTCTGTTTCTGTTCTCCATTCATAAATATATAAAGTGGTCCCTACCACGATTTTATTTCCTAAGAGTTTACTTTGATCCGCCTGCGTCTCACATGCTCACGCACCATTTGAAAGCGAACTCTTATAAAGATAAAATAAAGGGCAAATAACAAATGGATCCCATATTTTAGCCTGAATAACATTTAAGATTTCCACTTTTAAAATAATTATCAAAATACCTCTCTTCTATGGTCTTGTCAATATTCTGTCATTGTCAGTGAAAAAGTGACGTAAAATATTGAAATGATTATTTTATACTTTATTTAAACGGTGATTAATGTAAAAATAGTAATGTTACATAACATAAAATAAATGATAATTATATCCTAAACTCACACCAAAACAAAAAAATTGATAAATTAGCAAATAAGAAAGGGAATAAAATTATTTGTCTCTAGACTGTATTAAGCTTATTATAGCAAAAGCCCCACTTGGCAAAAATTTTACATTTTTTCATTTAAATATGAAAGAAAACTTTTTCTATTTCTAATTTTTTTTAAGATCATCATTTTCAATTTTTATTTTTCTTGTTTCAATATTATCTTCTTTATTTTTATAATCTTTATATTTAATTTCATCCTTTTCTTAAAAGGAAAACAAAAATTTCTTATCCCTCTGTTTATTTTTTGGTCTTATTATAAAATAATGTCTCTCTTATAATTTTAATTATTTGGTATTTTTTTAATTTCTATCATTTTCTATTTTTTTTTTCAACATTGTGAAATTAGTAATGTAAAATACTGCGACATATTTTTAATAAATTTTTTGTCACCCTATTTGTGTTTCTCAATTTTTTCTTATTTCTTTATTTACTTATCAAAATGAGTTTAGTATCAGTATTTGGTATGAGTAAGGAAAGCCATGAAAACATTTTCATTGTTTTGATCTGATTTTATGCTGTAATAGACTTTTGCAATATCTGATTTTATGCTGTAAAAGTATTGGGTGTAAATTCGCAATCTGTAATATCCGCTTTGTTCCGAAATGAAAAGGAAGAGTTTGTTGGTTTTCAAAAAAATATGAACGACTATATATATATATATATATATATATATATATATATATGTTTGAAATAATTTGAGAGAGTGAACAAGAAGTTACTCGTCATCAACATCAATTCTTTATTATATATTATCTTATTAATCCAGAAAAGATTTATTTACACAAAAAAAAGTATTTATTAAATGTTTTGGTTACTGCGATACAACTCTCCCTCTCTCTCTCTCTTTCTTTTTTTATTAATTTGCACAAGATAAAAGTCCCAGTTCCTGATGAATCATTCTTATCAAACGATTCTTCCAAGTTGCATGTCTTGCGTGAGTTAATTAATTTAAGAGATTAATAGTTGCTTTCGGAAAATGATGGACCTAAGTGACTCAAATTATATATAAAACTAAATTGAGGCACTTCTCTGCATTTGGCATCGAATATCGAGCACAAGAAAACATGAAGTCTCTCATCCTGAAACACCACTCTCAAGCAAACACCCTGCTTTTCCATTAGCTAGGCATCCGCAGTTCTTCTTAATTTGTTGGTTTCAAATCTCTATTACACATCGTTTTGTTTCCTCTCTCAATTTAGTCTCTCTCCCATCTCCTTTTTCCTCCCTTGCTTCTGTTTCATTACTGCCTGTTGCTCACTCATTTCTGTTATCAGCTTAATTAATTTGCTTCCATTGCATGGAAAGAAACAAAAAAAAAAGGGTTTGCAATCTTCTTTTTTCGTACTTTCTTAAACTTGTCTTCCTGGCTAGCTGTTTTTAAGTCTTGTTAATTACAAGCAACTGCAGGCAATGGCTGCAGAGTTTGGTATCGCCTTGGGGACCAACCTTGTAACAGAATGCGTTAAGTCAATTTCGCGAACCATTAAACAGCAGATACTTTACGTCTTCAAGTACCAGAGCTACACGAGCGACCTGAATACTCAAGTTCAGGAGCTGAGACATAAAATAGAGAGGGAACAATTGCGTGTCGATCATGCTATAAGACAGGGGGACGATATCCATACGGACGTGGGCGAATGGCTCACCAAAGTGAATCAGTTCATTGGACAGGTAGAGAATGAACGCCAAGCAAATACTAGCTGTTTGAAAGGGTTGTGCCCCAATTTGATCACACGTTACAAAGTGGGCAAGAAAGCAGTGAAAACTGCAGAGGCTGCTTCCAATCTCTTGGAAAAGAATTTGAAGATGTTTCTCACCGTCCTGGACCGCAGAGGACAGCATCCATGTATGTCCGAGACTATGAAGCCTTCGATTCAAGAGAGGTAGTTTTGCGGGAAATTATGGAGCCTCTGAAGGATGCTAGTGTCAACAGCATTGGTGTGTACGGGATGGGTGGTGTTGGTAAAACCACACTTGTCAATCAAGTTGCATGGAAAGTTATAGAGGATGAGTTGTTTGATGATGTGGTCATGGCTGAGGTAACGCAGAAACCAGACAAAAGAAGGATTCAAGAAAAAGTTGCTTCTGATTTGGGTCTGCTATTTGAACAGCATGAAAATGAATTTGACAGAGCTCATCGATTGCGTAACAGGTTGAAGAAAGGGAAGCGCCGGGTTCTTGTCATTCTGGATAATATCTGGGCCAAGCCTGATTTCGAGGCTATCGGAATTCCGTTTGGAGGTGATGGGAAAGAAAGCGCTCTTAACATAGAAGATTGCAAAGAAAAAAGTGATGATGATCAGAGGCTATTCAAAATTTTGCTGACATCTAGAAGCCTAGATGTATTACGCAATGATGTGAACATTGAGAAGATTTTCCGAGTCGAAACTGTGTCTCCCGAGGAAGCGGAGAATCTGTTTTGGAGGATTGTGGGTGAATATCATTCCGCCAAAAGTTCGACTGATTTCTGGACAGTAGCAGAGATACTTGGAAAATGTGCAGGCTTGCCGTTGGCAATTGCAGCCATTGCAAATGAATTGAAAAATAAGAGTATTGATACCTGGGAACATGCCCTGGATCAGCTAAGAACGGCAAATCCAAGAAGCATACCTGAAGTGGATGAAAGAGTTGTCTCCGTCGTAGAATTGAGTGTCAATCTTCTGCGGAGTGATGAAGCGAAGAACTCTTTCTGCTCTGCAGTCTAATTGATTGTGGTCATGGTATATCTCATGATTACTTGTTGAGATATGCCATGGGTTGGGGATTGTTTCAAAATGTGTACTCGTTGGAAACAGGAAGGAAGAGGTTGCACGTGTTAATTGAAAATCTGAAGGCTTCGTGCTTGTTATTGGAAGGTGACACTCACAACTGGGTTAAAATGCACGAGTTCGTCCATGCAGTTGCCATGTCCATAGCATCAAGAAGCAAGCTTATGTTTACTATTCAAGATGTCCCTGACCTGAATAAAGTACTGGAGGAGAAAATATCCGAAAATCCAACAGCTATCTCTTTGCCTTACAGAGATATTTCCGAGCTACCTGAGAGGTTAGGGTGTCCGAAACTTGAGTTATTGTTCTTGTTCATGAACTCTTCTTCTTTACAAATACCGAACAACTTTTTTGAAGGCATGAAGTAACTCAAAGTCATAGATTGTGATTGCATTAATCTCCAGTTATTCCCTTCATCATTTGGCAATCTAACGAACCTTCAAACATTGTGTTTGGATGATTGTTTGCTGGGAAATGTATCAAACATTGGAGAGCTAAAGAATTTAGAGATCCTCAGTTTTTCACGTTCCAGTATTGAAAAATTGCCTAAAGAAATAGGAAAATTGATCAGGTTAAAGTTGTTGGATTTGAGCAGATGCATCAAACTTAAAGTAATTGCACCAAATGTCATCTCAAGTTTGTCTCGATTGGAAGAACTATATTTGGATAACACTCCTGTTCAATGGGAGAACGAACTTGACAATCAAGATGGAGGTAATGCTAATCTTGATGAGTTGAATCAATTGTCTTAGCTCACCACTTTAAGAATATCTTTTCTGGATGCCCAAATTATACCACCAAATTTGTGCTTTCAACAGCTGAAAAGATATAGAATATTGATAGGATATATGTGGAGCGGTTCTCACAGAAATGAAGCCTCCAGAACACTGACGCTCAAGATCAACAGCAGCAGTTATTTGGGGTACAAGCCCATTAAAATATTGTTGAAGAGAACTGAAGATTTGTTTCTAGATGTGTTGAATGGTGTTCAAAATGTTCTTCATGAACTGGATGAGGAAGGTTTTCCGAATTTGAAGCATCTGCATGTAAGAAATGGTGTTGAGCTTCTGTATATAGTTAACTCGGAGGGACGGATTCATTATAATGCCTTTCAGATGCTGAAGGTATTGCGTCTTAATAATCTGATTAATTTGGAGAACATATGCTATGGCCCTCTCAAAGAAACTTCGTTCAACAAATTAAGAACTGTTAAAGTAAACAAATGTGATCGACTGAAGCATCTTTTCTCCATCTCCATGGCCAAAAGCCTTTCAAAGCTCCAAGAAATTGAAGTGTGTTGGCTGAATTTTCAGCAAATGTCACCAAGTTTAGCTTGATAACATCCCCAACTAAGCATCCAAACAAGTAAATCAAAGAAGGAGATGTTGCAGCAACCAAAACAATATAGAATATCACAAAATCAAAAGCAAGAACAGAGTAAAAACAGAATTTTCGGAAGCATTAGTGCAGAATTTTTCTAAGCTTGTTTTCACATTACAAAATTAGGTTTTTCATCACAAATACACTTTATATACTTCCCACAAGAGACCTACATGTGTCTCACATTCATTGGTGGGATGTAACCATGTTAAAATGTTAACAAAACACAAGATACATCATATTTTTCTAGGTGAACAGTACCCCGTAAATAGTTACGTGAACAGTAATCCGAATTTTTCTGCACATTAACATCAACATTCTCCCCCTTTAATGTGCTGCTCTTGAACTCCAATTGCTTCTCTGAGTAGCTGAAATTTTTCCTTTGGCAGGGCTTTTGTAAACAAGTCAGCAAGTTGTTGTTCTGACCTACAAAACTCAAGCTGAATATCTCCATCTTCAATTGCTTCTCTTATGAAATGATGCTTGAGTGCTATATACTTACTTCTACTGTGATGAACTGGATTCTTGGCCATTGCAATTGCTGATTTGTTGTCACAATGCAGTGTTGTTGCTTGCTCTTGCTTCTCTCCCATATCTTCAAGTATCCTCTTCAACCATATAGCATGTGATGTTGCCAATGAGGCTGAAACATATTCTGCTTCAGCTGAGGATTGAGCAACTGTTTGTTGCTTTTTTGAACACCAAGAAAACACACCTGAGCCAAGAGAAAATGCAAAGCCACTTGTGCTTTTCATGTCATCAGCACAGCCACCCCAATCACTATCACAAAAGCCTATCAACTTAATTTCTGTGTTCTTCCAGAATTTGATTCCGAGTTCCATGGTACCTTGAATGTACCTCAACACTCTTTTTGCCACTCCAAGATGAATATGACTCGGGTTGTTCATGAATCTTGACAGCAAACTCGTTGAAAACATTATATCCGGCCTTGTTGCGGTAAGGTAAAGCAACTTTCCAACCAAACTTCTATAATGAGTTGCATCCACTTTCTTTCCTCCGTCTTCTTTCTTCAATTTTTCATTCACAAGTGGTGTAGCTACAACATTGCAGCCAAGCATTCTTTCCTTCTTCAAAATATTTTCTGCATACTTTCTTTGAGATATAAATACACCATCTTCGTCTTGGTGAATTTATATCCCAAGAAAGTATCTCAACAACCCCATGTCACTCATTTCATGTTTAAATTCATTTATCAACTTCTCATTATTACCCGTAAACAGCAAGTCATCAACATAAATGGCAACAATGAGAATGTCCGACATTCCTTGCTTCTTTACATATAATGTCGGCTCATTTTTGCTCTTTGTGAATCCTTTTTCATTGAAGTAGGAATCAATTTGACTATACCAACCTCTTGGAGCTTGTTTGAGCCCATACAATGCTTTCTTGAGTTTGTAGACTTTGTCTTTTTTATTCTTGACTACAAAACCTTGTGGTTGATCAATAGAAACTTCTTCTTGTAATTCTCCATTCAAGAAAGCTGATTTCACATCAAGTTGGTATAATAACCAACCTTTTTGTGCTGCCAAGGCAATGAGAGTTCTAATGGTGTCAAGTCATGCAACCGGAGCAAAGGTTTCTTGAAAATTAATACCGGGCTGTTGTAGATAACCTTTTACAACCAACCTTGCTTTGTACCTTTGCACCTCACCATCTGAATTGTGTTTCACTCGATAAATCCATTTTACCCTGATAACTTCCTTGTCATTTGGCCTATCAACGAGCTCCCAAGTGTTGTTCTTTTCAATTCCTTCAATTTCTTCCTCCATAGCTTGCTTCCAAGGCTTCTCCTTGATCGCATCTTCAAACTTTTCAGGTTCAACAACACAAAAATTGCAACTTTGGTAAATTTCATCCAAGTTTCTCATTCTTCTTGGAGTAGAACTCGGTAAAGACGAACTAGAGCTTGGTGTATTACTTGATGATCCTGGAGAGCTAGGTGGAGAGGATGGTGGAGATTCTTCAATGTTGGTATTAACTTGAGATGAATTAGGCTGAGTCATATCAATGGAAACAAACTTTTCTTCAACTTTTCCTTGCTCCCAATTGTAGTTGGCATTTTCATCAAAAATCACATCTCTACTTACAACAATCTTTTTCTTCTTCAAGCTATATAATCTATAGCCTTTTGAATGTGAGCTATAGCCAACAAAGATACACCTTTCACTTGTTTCATCAAGCTTCCTTCTCTTTTCTTTTGGAACTTGGGCATAACACACACAACCAAAAACTTTCAAGTGCCTAATGGAAGGCTTTCTCCCACTCCAAGCTTCTATAGGAGTTTTATTGTTCAAAGCCTTAGTTGGTGCTCTATTTATCAAATACACAGCTGTATGAACTGATTCAGCCCAAAAATTCTTAAGTAAGCTTTTTTCATGCAACATGAATTTTGCCATCTCCATCACCGTTTGATTTTTCCTCTTAGATACCCCATTTTGTTGTGGAGTATAACCCACCATAAGTTGTCTATCTACACCTTCATCTTCACAAAATTTATTGAATTGATTAGAGGTATATTCTTTACCTCTATCACTTCTCAAAATTTTGATGAAATGACCACTTTGTTTTTCAACAAAGCTTTTGAACTTTTTGAAGATTGTGAACACCTCAGATTTTTGTCTCATAAAAAACACCCATGTCATTCTTGAATAATCATCAATGAAGAGAACAAAGTACTTGTTACCTCCATGAGATATGGTATTCATTGGTCCACAAATATCGGTATGCACTAGCTCAAGCACTTGCTTTGCTCTCCATGCTACTCCTTTTGGAAAAAATTGCTTACGATGCTTTCCAAGTACACATCCCTCACATGTTTCTTGTTGTTCTTCTATTTTTGGAAGGCCGTCTACCATATTTTTCTGCTGTAACAACTTTAAACTCCCAAAATTTAGGTGCCCAAATCTTCGATGCCAAAGCCAAGACTCGTCCATGGTTTCGGTCTTCAATGCAACATCTTTTGCATATTGAAATTTCAACATAAAGCTTCTGTTTTTCAACTTTATATCAGCCACAATCAGCTTCTCATGTTGTTTATCAAAAATCACACAACCATTTCTTTCAAATTTCAAAGAATAGCCATTTTCTAGAAGTTGGCCAACACTTAACAAACTTTGTTCCAAATCCGGTACTAACAACACATCTGAAATGTATCTAACTCCTCTCTTGGTTTGCACTCCAATGGTGCCTTCGCCTTTGACTTGCACAAGAACACCATTTCTCATCTTTACTTGTGAGCTAATGGAGGCATCCATTTTGTGAAAAATGCTCTCGTTTCCCGTCATATGATTTGTACAACCACTGTCAAGAAACCAAACTTCATTTTCTTGTTCTAATGCATTTTGACATGCATAAAACAAGTTTGCTTCATCATCTTTCTCTTCTACTCGGCTTGCTTGTTGAGTATTCTTGAATCTACAATCTCTTTGTAGGTGCCCGAACTTCTTACAATTGTGGCATTGTGGTTTTCCCTTAAACCAACAATTTTCTTCAACATGATTGCTCCGTTTACAAATTCTGCACTTCTGAGAATTTCCTTCATCTCCTGGACTTCTATCAACACTTCCTCTGCCTCTTCCTTTAAAATTCCAGCCTCTTCCTCTTCCTCTTGCTTGTCTTCCACCTCTAAATGACTCTCCTCTACCTTGATCATGAGTTTTAGGTCCTACATTGAGCTTAGATTGAAAGGCACTATCAAGAGACTTTTCGGAACGCCGTATCAATTTACTGCTCAAATGATTTTAGTGAACCCATCAAATCTTGCAATGTCAAAGTGTCTAAATCTTTAGTTTCTTCAATAACCGACACAATGGGATCAAATTTTTTTGGCAAGAACCCTAAAACCTTCTCAATCAATTTTTTATTTTCAACTTCTTCACCATAAATCTTCATTTGATTCACTAACTCAGTATATCTATCTGAAAATTCTTGCATTGTTTCATTTTCTTTTATTCTCACATTTTCAAAATCTTTTCTGAGATCTTGAAGCTTAGAAGCTCTTAGCTTTACACTCCCTTTGAACTCCTCTTGCAAGATTTCCCAAGCTTCCTTTGCTTTTGTTGCTCAAATAATTCTTGGGAACACATTGTTGGAAACTCCTTGCTGAATTTTGCTAAGAGCATTTGTATCCCTTTGCTTATTCTCTTTTAAATTTCTTTGCTCTTGTTCTGTCAAGGTTGATGTAGATGCGGGTTCAACAACTCCGTTTTCTATTAGATCCCAAAGATCTAATGAAATAAAGAGTGTTTTCATCTTCACACACCAAAAATCATAATTTTCTCCATAAAAAATCGGAACATAAGATTGCTGGATCGTGGGGTTTGAAGAGCTTGTGCTAGCCATCTTGTTTTTGGCTTTAAATCTTCACTTTCTTGACTTTCTGCAACCTTGCTCTGATACCAGAAAATATTGGTTGAATTTTCAGCAAATGTTGCCAAGTTTAGCTTGATAACATCCCCAACTAAGCATCCAAACAAGTAAATCAAAGAAGGAGATGTTGCAGCAACCAAAACAATATAGAATATCACAAAATCAAAAGCAAGAACAGAGTAAAAACATAATTTCGGAAGCATTAGTGCAGAATTTTTCTAAGCTTGTTTTCACACTCCAAAATTAGGTTTTTCATCACAAATACACTTTATATACTTTCCACAAAAGACCTGCATGTGTCTCACATTCATTGGTGGGATGTAACCATGTTAAAATGCTAACAAAACATAAGATACATCATATTTTTCTAGGTGAACAGTACCCCGTAAATAGTCACGTGAACAGTAACCCGAATTTTTCTGCACATTAACATCAACAAAGTGACTGATTGTGAGAAACTAAAAGTGATTTTTGCTGAGGAAAATGATGAAGGTTGTGTCCACGATGATAGTACAATTGCGTTTGCTCAGCTGCGCTCCCTAATTCTACAACGCCTACCACAGTTCACAAACTTCAGCTTCAACATGAAGACATTATTGGCAACTAACAATCATTGCACAGAAATCACTACAGCGGATGATCATGAGGATTACAAATCACTTTTTGGTAAAAGAGTATGTTCTCTTTTTTAATTTTTCTTTTCGGTAACTTCCTAATGCAAAAAAATAATTTGATAAGTTTGTCTTTTACCTTGCATTTATTTATTTATTTTTTAAAATAAAGTGAGAAGTTGTTCATGGAAGAATACTGGACTACATTTTCAGGTTGAATTCCCAAGTTTGGAGAACTTGAAACTGTCCTCAATTAGCATTGAAAAGATATGGCCTGAGCAACTTTTGTCAATAGCTTCATACTGTCCAACTGTAAAATGCTTGACATTGGAGGATTGTAATGGTCTGAAATTCCTGCTTTCATCTTCTATGGTTAAAAGTTTTGCAAAACTCCAACGTCTTGTGTTATGCAATTGTGAGTCAATGGAGCAAGTACTTCATGCAAAAGGATTAGAAGGAGAAGATATCATCGGTTTTCCTAATCTATTTTACCTGGAGCTCAAAGATCTTCCAAAACTCAAAAGATTTGGCAATGGAAATAGAATTGAATTTCCCTCCTTGAACGAACTTATTATTGAGAATTGCCCTAAATTGGGATCATTTTTTTCCAATAATACGCGTACAGATATGGCTGTGAGTAATGAGCCTGAGGAAATGAACTCGAATGAGAATCTCCTGGCTGACAAACCTCTCTTCGGAGACGAGGTACACTTTTATTCTTTCCTTAGCATGCCTTCTTTTATCTGATCTTTTTGTTCTTACAGATTCTAAACCAAATCTATTGTCTTTTTCTTTAGTTGTGTTTGGTTATAAATACTTGTTGCAATTCTAATAAAATTCTTCAGGTTGGATTCCCTAGTTTGGAGGTATTAAGAGTCTTACAAATTAACAACATGAGAAAAATTTGGGAGCACCAGCTAAGTTCTGCATCCTTCTGCAAACTAAAAATTTTGGGGGTAATAGATTGCAATAAATTGCTAAATATTTTTCCATCCGATATGCTTGGAAGACTCCAAATACTAGAAGATTTGGAGGTGAGGTGTTGTGATTCACTTGAAGAGGTATTTGAGTTTCAAACGCTCAGTGGCCAGATGGCTCCTGCAATAGCAGCAGCTCCACTGAGGAAATTGCATTTTTGCTGTTTGCCAAATCTGAAGCATGTATGGGATATGGATTCTCAAACAATTCTAGCCTTTGATAGTCTACTTAAAATGAGAGTCCACGTTTGTCGGGGTCTGAAAAGCCTCTTTCCAGCCTCCATAGCAAATGATCTCCATAAACTTGAAGAGCTTGAGATATGCTGTTGCTCACTTGAGAATATTATTGCCGAAGATGACAAGGTTGAAGAGTCTGTCATCCCTCGGTTCAGGTTTCCTCGATTAACCTCGTTGACTTTACGCTGCTTGCCAGCACTCAAAGCCTTCCATCCAAAAACACATATTTCAGATTGGCCTGCGTTAAAGAAGATGGAGGTGTCTGGATGCACAACAGGATGTGGTACCGTGCAGATATTAGTTTCAGAATTTCAAAGCCAACTTAATCATCTACAGTCCTTATTCTTGGTCGATAAGGTATGTATTCCTTTTCTTTCATATATAATCACTTCTATATATTTGTTGTTAAGGCTACATTCATCTACCGTATCTTATCTTTCCCTATTGTTTGATTAATTTCCTAGGTAGCATTTCCGAGCCTAGAAGAATTAACGTTGTCTCATCTGCCTGAATTGTTGCATCTGTGGGGACAAAATTCTCATACCAGTAGAGTTTTCCAAAATCTAGCAACTCTAGAAATATCAGTATGCAAAAAATTAAGGAGTCTGGTGCCATCATCTGTATCTCTTTGGAATCTGGAAACTCTGAATGTATCGAGGTGTGACGAACTGGTAAGTATAGTGACACTCCCAACTACTAAAAGTCTGGTGAATATTACAAGAATGAATATTTCTTATTGCCAAATGGTTGAGGAAATCATAACACATGGAGGAGATACGGAGAATAACGATAATCAAATTGTCTTGAAGCAGCTAAATTATTTAAGACTTCATCAGTTATCAAGTCTTACAAGTTTTTGCTGCTTGGGGAATTATGATATTAAATTGCCATCCTTGGAGAAAGTAATTGTTGGACATTGCCCAAAGATGGCAATGATGGAGAAAGTGCATTTGAAAGAGGCAGATGATCAAGACAACCTTGATACCCGCGGATAGCAGTTATTCGAAGAAATGGTACCTACATATGTACTAATTACCTATATTTTTTCGTTTTATAGCATTGTTTTAAAAAATTATTAATCAATCTTTTTTTTTTTTTGTTGGCAGGCTGGTTTTCAAACTTTGAAATATCTGAAAATCTCTGAATTTCCCCAGTTGAAAAAAATATGGCACAACCAATTACTTCCGGGCAGCTTCTTTTGCAACTTAGTATCGCTGGTGGTCGACAACTGTGCCGATATGTCTGGTGCTATTTCAGCAAATCTGGTCCAATTCTTGAACAAATTGGAAATGTTGGAAGTACGAAATTGTGATTCATTAGAACAAGTCTTTGATTTAGAAGAGCTAAATGTCGATCGACATCCTGGATTGTTGTCCCAGTTAAGTCACTTTTACCTAATTGCCCAAATTGAGTCATTTTTGCCAAAGTCAACAAGAACCTTTGGGCTTCAAAAATCTGAAATTTCTTGAAGTTCAAAACTGTGGCGGCTTGAGATATATATATTTACAGATGATGTCTTTTCGGGTCTTAAGCAAATCGAAGAAATGAAAATAGTAAATTGTCCTACATTGGAGGTAATAGTTGCGAAGGAAGGAGAGGAGGATGCAGCTGATAAGATTGTAGTACCTCTGCTAAAATCTGTTATTCTTGAATCTCTGCCAGACTTGACATGTTTCTACTCTGGGAGCAGTGTTCTGAAATGTCCTTCCTTGGAAACTATTGCAATAACCAACTGCACGAGAATGGAGGCATTTGTTTTCCCTAATATGCCAGACCTCAGTCTGCAATCTGCACCTTTCTTCAGCGATAGGGTCAGTAATTTAATCAATCGTATATTCAAAGATATATCATATAGAAAATATGCGCCACAAACAATTACAAACCTTTACCCGAAAATTAAGATTGCTAATTCAATGATTAATTTTTAAAATTAAATTTTGTCCACAGGTTGCGCTACCTGCATTGGAGGAATTGCAACTGTCCTCTGCCTAATTGAGATGATATGTCACAGAAAACTTCTGGCAACATCGTACATTCATAATTTAATATTGAGATATTTACTTCGGTCTGGCACGGTTAAAAATCTTGGCGAACTCCAGCAGGTTAGCATAAGCAAATGTACATCCATTGAAGCGGCTATATTGATGGAAGAAGAAGGAATGAGTCAAAAGATGACTTTTCCTAGACAAGACTGTTGGAGCTCAAAGATCTTCCAAGCCTCAAAATGTTCTGCAATTGCATTGGAAATTCAACTGTGTTCCCAAGATTATCAAAGTTTGATGATTGATAAATGCGGTAGCATGAAAACATTCGTCTCCAATTCCATATCTGCAATAGCTCAAGGTTCAGCAGAAAACGTCCATTCGGACGTACCTCTCTTCGATGAAAAGGTGAGCTTCTTGCCCTTTTGGCTTTTGTTATTTTTGTTAGATTGTAAATTAATAAACATGGGTGCAGCTGGAGCTGTCTAAATTGCCCGAATTGCTGCATTTGTGGAAGGAAAATTCTCAACCAAAGGAAGTATTTCAAAATCTAGCTACTCTTAAAGTATCTGAATGTGACAAATTGATTAATATATTGCCTTCCTTGGTGTCTATTAACAATCTCACGACTCTGAAAGCATCATAATGTAACGGGTTGAAAAGCCTAGTGACATTCCCAACAGCTAGAAGTTTAATGCAACTTACAAGAATGGATAAGAATAGAACAAATCATCACAATCACAGACTTGGAAAATGAAGTGAAGGATGAGATGGATTTCAAAGAATTGGAATATTTGGGACTTGAACATTTACCAACCTTTAGAGGCTTTTGCTCGGTAAACTGCACTTATAAATTCCCATCCTTGGATCAAGTAACCGTGAGAGAATGATCAAAGATGGAAACAGGGAGTCTTAATTACACCAAAGCTCCAAAGAGTACAATTGACTGAAGGAGAGGATGGAGGGTGTTGGAAAGGCGATCTTAATACCACGATACAAGAAATGTTCAAAGAAATGGTACGTTAATGCTATTGCTATTGTCTTGTTTTGCCTGACTCCAACAAGTACTATGAAATTCGTAATTGATCTCTCAATGAAGCATGATCTTATGGTTAATTTCTGAATTGTTAATTGTCTTTCTTGATGTATACTCTTCTATTTTATAAATTAAGTTCATAATTGCTTTCACATACATGGTCTGCAACTCTGATATATATGGTAACATGTTCATTGTTTCAGAATGCCCATATTTCAACAGAAGATTGATTTTATGAGGGCAGCATTTTGTTGTCAAATTATGAAGAGATCTGGGTCCCAGTTTAGCCATATGTTGCAGAGTTGCAGTACTTTCTGGATTTGTTCAATGCATTCAGTGCAGCTCATTGATTCTTTTAACGCCACCGCAACACAAACTTTGGGGTGTAAAATGGAATTCATCCTTTAATTTGTTGCTCTGTATTTGCCTGCCACTAATTCAACTCTTTCTCATTCTTCCATACTTCCAGAGAAGAAGGGAAAGGAAAACCAAGAACACTGCTATCTTCGATCGTTTGTTTGTTTAATTTGCTGTTGTTTTTATTTCCTTTGGTCAGTTTTTCCGTATTTATTAAGGAATCAAATGTTTATCTCAACTGATTGATAATTGGTAGCATCAAACTCTTTAATTTGTCTGAATAAAGTCTTAATGGGATTAATATTTAATAGATAATCTTGTTACACAATTCATTTAAAAAAGAGAGAAATTCTACGCGCATAATGTTAGAAGTCAAATCAGCCTAAATTTGATAAGCCCAAATCGACACAAATGTGATAAGCCCAACCCATGACATAGAAGTTTGCATTGGATGGTAAGATTAATAATTGGGATACTGTGATTTACTTCCTCACTTTTGAAAAAAAGTTATATACTCTCTAAAGTATTTGAGAAAAATAATATACTCCTTAAATTTTAGAGAAATTCTAAGATACCCCTAAGGTTATTATTTACACCTTAATTTGACTATTTTACCCCTCTACTATTAAAAATATCTAAATAATTATATTATCTTTATTTTGTAATAACTAATATAACATTATTCTCACATTTAAATTTAAAAGTTATAATAATATTTTAACTTTTAATTATTTTTTCCTTTTAAATTTATTATCAAATTTATATAATATTTAATTATATATTTTCTAAAAATTATTATATTATTAAAATAATTTATTTTAAAATTATGTATAATTAATATTGTCCAAATTATTATAATTATGTAAAAATTTAAGAAGTTTTGGCAATAAATTTTATGTTATAAAAAAATCTATATATTAATTATACATAATTTTTTAAATATAATATGATATATTTTAAAAATTATACATAATTATATATTATAAATATTTTATTATAAAATTTGAAGAAAATAAATAATTAAGGATTAAAATATTATTATAATTTTTAAATTTAAATATTACAATAAAATTATATTGATTATTATAAAATAAAAAAACAAAGATAAATAATTATTTTAGATATTTTTAATAGTAAAGAGGTAAAATAGTCAAATTAATATATAAATAATAACCTTAAGGGGGTATCTTAGAATTTCTCCAAAACCTAAGAAGGTATGTTGTTTTTCTCAAATACTCATGGGGTATATCATTTTTCCTTAAAAGTGAGGGGAGTAAAACATAATATCCCTTAATAATTTGAGTTAGATATTTATTGAAAAATTAAGTTATGTTTAGCACATTATATAGTTGTGATTAATTTGTATTTTAATATTTGTATGGTTTGGATTAATTCTTGCAACCTATAATTACCTCCCTTGTTTTGAGTTTAGCATCCAAGAGAACAAGAAAGTGAGAAGAATTAGAAGAAATAAGGCAAGAAGCCTTGTGTGTGTTCTTTAAAAGTGTGTTTTTAATTGTAAGTTGCAAAAGTGTTGTAGTGAAAATTCCTTAAATAAATTATATGATATTTTTCTGGGTTAATTATTTTGAGTTGCATACTCTATTTAGTATTTATTTCACAACAATTGGTATCAGAGTTGGTCAAATTCACTTTGAGTGAATTTGTTTGTTAGAAATTTTTTGTCAAAAGAGTTATAATTACTTAAAAGAGTTTGAATTTTAAGTGAAACTGTTGTTATTCCCTCCAGTTTTTCTTGGAAAATTTTCTAATATATTATTCATACTAAGATCGAAATCTCACTCCATGCGTGAGAGGCTGAGACGGATTGAAAAGTTTCATCTAGGTCCCTCAATTTTATAAACTTTATAAATTAGTATAATTAATTTCTTGTTGAAGCTATCTTTAAGTCGTGAGGAGTTTGGTACTCTGCAAGTTTGTTAGCCAAGCTTGTTTAGTATAGTAGAAGTCTTACTAGCATGATGGGATCTTAAAATAGTTGAAGGAATCAATAAGCTTAACAACCAAAGCTACAACATATGGGCAACAAGTATGGAATTCTACCAACAAGGTCAAGATCTTTGGGAGATTGTCAATGGCAATGAAGTTACACAACAGGTGGTAGAAGATACCAATGGTGTATTGCAAAAATGGAAGATTAAAGCAAGGAAAAAGCTTTCTGCCTTAAAAACCACAGTCGAAGAAGAAATGTTAGAGCACATTCGAGATGCAAAACACCCAAAGAAGTATAGGATACTTTTGTTACACTCTTTTTCAAAGAAGAACGACACTAAATTGTAACTTCTCGAAAATGAATTATTATCGATAGCATAACGTGACATGACAATTGCCCAATACTTTCACAAGGTGAAGTCAATATGCCGCAAAATTTTAGAGTTAGATCCAAAAGCTGTTATTGCGGAAGCCAAGATAAAAAGAATAATTATTCATGGCTTAAGACATGAAGACTGAAGTTTTGTTATTGCAGTACAAGGACGGCCAACATAACCATTATTTGTTGAGTTTTAAAATTTGCTTACCGATCAAGAATCTATGGCTAAGAAAATAGGAGGAGTTTCACTAAAAGCTTAGGAGGAGGCACTCTACACCAACAAAAGCAAAGGTAATTTCAAGTAGCACATTAGAAGCGGATCTAAGAAGAGTGTGACAAACAAAAGGTCATCAAGAAGATGAAGGCCAACAAGATTAAAGCAAACTCTAGAACCTATCTCCATGGCCAACAAGATTCAACCTTTGTGGCCCCTACGACTACAACAAAGGAAAAACAGAGTTTTATGTGTTGCAACTTGCAAGACAATCTTTAGTCTTTGAAGAAAGTCTCTGTCCCTAACAAATATCTCAGAAATTCAAAAGATGGATGATATTTATTTTAGTTTTAAGAATTTCAGTAAATATTAGAAATCCACGTACTGGTAAAGCAGAAAATTAGCTCAATAATTGTACAAAATTCAAACACAATGTAACATATATATTTCTGTATAGTTTCTCTGCATCATTCTATATCATCTTATAGAGTTCTGCACATGTAGCGTAAGTAGCATATATAAAAATTTACAAATTAATATTTAAGGATAACAAAAGTGAGCAAATGCCAGGGAGATGCATAGACACACCATTTCTTCGAACAATTTTTTGTACGGTAGAATTAAGACTGCCTTCCCAACGCCCTTCATCCTCTAACTCAAGTCAGTTGTAGTCTTTTCAGCTTTGGTGTAGTTAGGACAACCTGGAAAAAAATCTTTATTTTTGGACTCTTTTTCACAATTACTTGTTTCAAGGATGGGAATGCAAATGTGCAATTTCCTAAACAAAACCCTGTAAAACTTGGTAAACCATTATGACCCAAATATTTCAAATTGTTGAAAACAATACACTTCTTCATTTCTTCATCGTGTTTTATGATTTCTTGTAGCACTTCACAATTACGTGTGTTCATGCTTATAAGTTCCACCGGACTTTCAGCTACTAAATCAACCCATCACAATTAGATACTCGAAGAGTTGTCAGATTTTTGGAAAGACACCGAGTAAGGCACTAATTATGTGACATTCTGATGTTTCTAGATATTCCAGATTTTGAAAAACTTTGTTCAGAGCTAACAGATTATATCTATTTATGTCATTTATTTAGCTAATGCTGATCATCTGCAATAATAAATATCTATAATATGTTAATTTTAACCCCCCAGCTAGTGAGTTATTCAAAGATAATTACAAGATTAAAATTTTTGCTTAATTTCTATATGATGACATTAAAAATGATAAAATTATTTTACAACTTATAATAATTAATTAAGATATGACTTTACTATTAAAATAAAAATAAATTACTGAAAATACATCATTATTATTTTATTTAATGACAATTTGATTTAATTTTATTTAGTTTAAATTTGATTTCATACTTAATAATAATAAGGTATAAATTACGGAAATGTAGGCATAAATTATGAAATAAATTTGAAAAAAAAAAGTTCAACAAGTTGGGACATGCATTTTAAGCCCCTCTTCTTCATCCATTAAACTGTTGTGTGTTCGTAGTTGAATGGAATAGGGTAAAAACACATTTTTGATTTTTTTCTTTTAGGCCTAACCTGAATTAACTATCGTAAATGTTAAATTTTTTTCAGTAAATTAGAATAATTCTTTCACATAATTATACGTTTTTAAAAGTATCATATAATGACAAATCTCTTATCTTGCTAAATTCATATTAAATTAATTCTTAATGACTAATTGATTTATCTTGTTTTGCTAGAGTTAAAGCCTAAAGTTGATTGTTGATTTTTCTTTCTTTCTTTCTTTAGCCTCTCATTATTTTTCTTTTTTTAATATATTATATTAATTTACGAACAAATTTTATACCAAAAAGTGCCTGTTCCATTTGTAAGCAATTGATTTTACTTTTTTTATACAAAAATTAGAATTATCTTTATAGATTGGTTAAAAGAACATTGCACTATATAGAAATTATTAGACAAACTCATCCATACAAATAATGTGGCAGGAGTATATTATTGCTAGACGTCTTACTTTTTAATGCAAATAAAAATAAATAAATTATAGAGGACGTATAATATTGCCACGAGTTCGTATACTTACCCATTATAATGGAAAGGAAAAATGAAATTTGCACCCTATTAAATTTTTACTTACTATTTTTATCCCGTAATAGAATTAAATATTTTAAGAAAACTCTGACATATTCAGAAAAAAACTTGATATTCCACTGAAAAATGTGTTAAGAAAATAAATATATTGAAAAAATTTCTCGATTCATTTTTAATTTCTTATTTAATTTTTATATTAATAATAATGAAATTCTTGTATGGAATTTGCTGCTGCTGGTTGTTTTTGGTTGATCTGCTGCTGCCCATTGGTTGTAAATGGCTGGATGATTTTTTTTTCTTTGTTATCAATCTAATACGTTTGCAGCGCATTGAAGAGTATTTTGGTAGAATTACAAATTTTTTTGTTAGATTAACAGAAAATTTCTAACTAAAGGAAATGCTTGTATATTTTTTTTCTAGTAGGGAAAAATTTAGTAAGTAAAAATTTAATAGGGTGCAAATTGTCTTTTCCTTGTAAGATTATCTTTATTTGTAAATTTATTAACAAAAAAAAAGTCCTTCAAGCCTTTTTTTTTCTTCCTGAAATCTGAATATAATTATTCATATGTCTAACCACAGGTTATTTTTAACATATGTTTGAATATTTGTCAAAAATATTTCAATATAAATAAGTTAAAAATTTTTATTTAAATTGAATCAGTAAATGCTTGAACAATTTTAATAGTTTATTTTTTAAAAATATCCTTACCTTAGTATTTAATATTTAAACATATCAATAATTTAATGTATTAGTGTTAACCTTAAGGTTTATAACTCATTGATTTGATGATAACAAACATTGATATTATTTACTAACCAAATTCTTCCTGTTGTATTTATTGTGATATTTCTAACATGAAGAATTGAAATATAATTGTGAAGATTGAAAAAACATAAAAAACCAATGATTTCAAGAAAAGAATTGAGCTCAATTGAAGTTTCAAGACACAAATGCGGCATTTCATTGTGTATTTGTATTTGTATATTTATGTATTTAAGTGTGCATGATGTTTGTGTCAAGTTAAGAGTTTTTCAAAACAAATATTTTGACTTTTAAAACTCAAACCAAAATGCAAAATTTTGTAGCCTGAAATATGAACCAAAAAATAAGATTTAAAAACCTTAAAAATGAACTTAAATGTAAAATTTTAAATCTATGAACAATGTCCATGGTCAACCAAGTGTACCAACTTAGTTGATCGAACTAGAGGTAGTTGTCAGCCAAGTGTACCAACTTGGTCGACCGAAGTAGAGGCAAAATGCCTCCCAAGGTCGGTTGCATCATTGGTTGATCAACTTGAGCCACTTAATAGACCGACCTTTAAAAAATTTGAATTTCTATGTCCATAACAGCTAGAAATGGTTAGTTTTTGAATATACTATATATTAAAAGCTTCATGCTTGGTTTATAAACTTCTTGAAATATATATTTGAGAAACATAAAGTCCTTATAAAATTCTAAAACATATTCTTGAGCTTGAAATCATCACATGCATATTTAGATCTTCAAGAATATTCATTTGTACTATTTATCTTGTGGGAGATCAATTTGTAAGTGTTCTTATCTCTTTAATTCATTTTTAATTGTGAAAAAATGGGTTTTTCACTTGGTTGAGATTGTGTTGAGTGTTTAGATTGAGCAAATATTTATAAGGATTTAGGATACCATAAACTTTAGGTTGTTTGAGTGTTTAGGGTGAGTAAACATTTATAAGGTTTAAGAGGTACTTAGAAATCCTACAAATTGTAATTTGATGCCTTGTGGAATCAAGATTCGGTATTACTGAAAACTTCAAGTGAACTTGGAGTGAACGTAAGCTAAGTGTTTTCTGAATCATTATAAATTTGGTATTCAATCTCTTAACTCTATCTACTTTTATTTGTTGTATTATTATGTTTTGTTTGTAGTTGGGTTTAAATTCGAATTTATTGTTAATATTTGTTAAAAACTCAATTCAACTTTTCTCTTAGATTGCTTAGTAGTATTTCAATTAGTTTAAAATATTTTAAGGTATATTTGTCAATATATTAATTTTAGATTTTTTATTTATAAAAATATTTATATTAAAATATTTAAGATAAAAAAAATCAATTAGATTCAAATTTCACTCAAATTTATATTTAAGTTATATTTATATTTCAGATAATAAAAATAAACACTATCTAAATCTTATTTATGGATACTTAAGCTAAACTGATTTCCAAGTACTTAATTCCGTAATATTCTTGCTCTAACAAAGGTTTATGATTCTATTCTCATACACATGGATACTGACGCGTAAGTCCATGGTCCACTCCCTAATCTAATCAATGATAATAGTCTATATACAAAAATTACATTATCCACTCGTATATAGACATGTTTTTATTACAAAAATATGAATTTAAATTTAAAGATGTATTTGTTTTTAATTAAATACTTAATTGTTGAATTTTTTTCATATTAGATAATTAAATGTCTTTTTTTTAATTTAATGACAATTTAAAGATATTTTTTCTCTATTTTACTCAATCTAAAAGTCTACTAACCGAATAAATTTCTTTTTAGAAATACTTTTTTCTAATTAATTTATTTATGTGCATCATTAACCATATCAAACTTATAACGTTTTTACTTTCAAGTATTTAACATTTAAAATTTACAAAGATATTAATTTAAAATTATTTATTTTCATATTATTTTACTTGGAAAACCATGGTAGTCATATTTAGTTTCAAATAAGAAAACAACACATCATTCAAATATTCAAGTCTATTCAAATTTCAAATTCAGTAAAAAACCAAATTACCTAACTTAAACTTAATTAACGAAATTATACCTAAACCTATAATTTCAATTCGTTATGTTAAATATATTGATTATAAATGTATAAATGTTTTTTTCGTTGCCCAAAATCGTCACTTCGATGATTTTGAAATTCAACCATTGGCTTAGAGATAAAATACAATCACTTTATCCAAATAAAAAATCGATGTAGACAAAATTAGTATATAAAAATTTGCAGATAATTTGATATGAGACTCATTTATTCTCATTGTTTACAGTATTCTCTCTATCTACACATTTATTTTGAAATTTATCAATTTATTGCAGTGATAACTATGATAAAAAATTCAAAATATATAATATAATCATTCATAAATTTCAATAAAACCGTATAATTAAAGTGCTTCCGATACAAAATTAATTGAAATGGAAGATAAGAAAATAGATTATTTGTATATTTTTATTTTTCAAAGTTTGATGTGTGAGTTCAGATTAACAGAACGTAAAGCTTGATGTACATGTGATTGCATTACAGCGAAGAGAAGTCAAGAAGAGATTGCAAAAAGACAACCCCAAAATACAAAAGTTAAATAAGGTTGGTACTAACTTGCTAATACAAAGGACCAAAATCAAGCCTATCTCACTGAAAATGGCTTCAATTATGTCATGCTTTGTACAGGTTAGGTGTTGAGATAATTTAGGCAGATATTAATTGTGGCAAATATTGATTGTAATTGAGGAAGTCTAAGAATAATTGATTGTGATTGAGGAAGTTTAGGAGTCATTTCTAACTTAGAATTTTAGCCTTATTAGTTTTCATGTTATAACATATATATCGTGGGAATAATGAGAATCAAGGACAAAAAAGCATTAAGCCTTTACCTCAAACTTTTCATGGTATTAGAGCCACGAAGGCAACGTACCACGGGCATCTAAACCTATGGCTGGCAACGAGGAACAGCCGCCACCGCCACCTCCCAAAATCTAACCGAATTCTCCTTTTTCTTTTTAGGATCCCAAGATCGCCCCGGCGATTTCATCACTCCAACCCGACTTCGTGGAGACAATTATGATGATTGGGTAGCAGATATACAAACGGCGTTGGAATCATGACACAAGTTCGAGTTCTTGGATGGCACCATTACCGAACCGGTTCGTCCATGTACTCAATCCGATTGGATTGCCATTAACGCCATGCCAATATCATGGATTACGAACACCATCACTCTCAAGGTAAAGTGCAATCTCGCTAAATATAGAGAAGCAAAACGCCTTTCGGACACTCTTAAATCACGGTATGCGGTTGTTAATGGTCCTAGAATTCAACAACTAAAATCATCAATTGCTAAATGTGAACAAACACAATCCATGACTGTTTCTGTGTATTTCAAAAAATTATCGGCTTTATGGGAAGAACTTCATAATCACGAGCCTATTATTGATTGTTCATGTTGTTCTTCTTGTTCGGCAGGTCGTAAGCATGAAGAGAGACGTGAGAATACAATGCTACATGAGTTTTTAATGGGTCTTTATTCTGAATATTATGCCCAAGTTCATACCAATATTCTGTCCCATGATCCTTTGCCGTCTCTTGATCGAGCTTACCAGTTGGTTATTCAAGACGAGTGAGTTCGTCTAGCTAAATCAACTATTGCAGAGCAGCAGCTGCCTGATGCTATGGCCTTTGCTTTACGTTCAAGTGGCAGTAGGGGGCAAGGCAAGGTGGAGAAGCTAGATAGGTCTCACCTTGTTTGTACTCACTACAAAAAGAATGGTCATGAGGTCTCTCATTGTTTTGAACTAATTGGCTACTCGGAATGGTGGCTAGACCAAGCAAAGATTGACAAAAGAGGTGTGGGTCACGGCAGACCACTTGGTCGTGGGCGCGGGAACGCTCGAGCCAATGTAGTTGCTGCCAACGTAAGGGATGATGGATCACATGTTGCTGCCAGGTCTTCTGACAGTGCTAGGCACTCTAGCTCACCACAAATCTTCTCGGCAGAGCAGTGGCAGGCCATTGTTGGGCTCATTGGTAATACAAAAATCCCTGATGATCGTTTAAATGGTAAGTTCGATGATAAAATTTGGATCATTGATACAAGGGCCACACATCATGTTACTGGTTACGCTACATGGTTGTTTGATACTCAAGAGATTTTGGATTGTCCAGTTGGTCTTCCCAATGGCGAAACAATAGTTGCAACGCAAGAGGGTTCAGTCCGTTTGTCGGACAAAATTACTCTTAAACATGTTCTTTATGTGCCAAAATTGAGTTGCAATTTAATTTCGGTTTCACAATTAAATGATGATATACAGTGCATTGTCCAATTTAACTCTTATATGTGTGCAATACAAGACCAAACGAGGAAGCTGATTGGAACGGGTGTTAGGCGAGATGGACTTTACTATTTCGGAGAAGCTAATTCGGTGCAACATGTTTCAGTGAATGAGACAACATCTACAATGGAATTGTGGCACAAACGAATGGGACATCCTTCTGAAAAAGTAGTAAAGTTACCTCTTCTTGTTAGAAATTCTAAGGGTAGTTTGAATAAGGCTTGTGAAGTCTGTTTCCGTGCTAAACATCCTAGAGATAAATTTCCTTTAAGTGACAATAAGGCAACTATAATTTTTGAGAAAATACATTGTGATTTGTGGGGCTCTTACAAGCATTCTTCCTCTTGTGGAGCTCGTTATTTTTTGACTTTGGTGGATGATTTTTCCTGTGCTGTGTGGGTATATTTACTAGTTGATAAAACTGAGGTTTTTCGAATGCTTATGTCTTTTATTGCAATAATTGAAAGACAATTTTTTCAGAACATAAAGGTTGTTCAAAGTGATAATGGCACTGAATTTAATTGTTTATGTGATTATTTCGCTGCAACTGGTATTTTGTTCCAAACTTCATGTGTGGGAACTCCGCAACAAAATGGGAGGGTTGAGAGGAAACACAAGCATATTCTACAAGTAAGGAGGGCTTTGAGGTTTCAAGCCAATTTGCCAATTTATTTTTGGGGAGAGGGTGTTCTTGCTGCTACTCATTTAATTAATCGTACTCCGTCTCCTTTATTAAATAATAAAACTCCTTATGAAATTCTTTTTGGTAATCCTCTTTCCTATAATGCCATTCGTACTTTTGGTTGCCTTTTCTTTGCTCATAATCAAAAGACAAAGGGAGATAAGTTTGCTAGTCGAAGTAGAAAATGTGTTTTTTTAGGATATCTGTTTGGAAAGAACGGATGGAAACTCTTTGATCTTGATACAAAGGAATTATTTGTTTCTCGCGATGTGAAATCTTTTGAAGATGTGTTTCCATTTATTGATATGGATGCAACGAATATTGTGCCAAAAAATATTGTGCTCGAAAATATTGTGCCCATACATGAGAAAGTGCATTCTGATTTTGATGATCATATAATTGAGGAAATTGAGCCACAACAGTCTGCAACCCATACCACATCGCAAAAAGCCCAAACAAATTCACCTTTGCCACCTCCTCAATCTGTGCAGGCCCACCCCGTTAATGAGCAAACATCAACGTCCCCCCAAGATGAGATATTGCACTTGCCTTTTTCTTCGAGCCCAAATACCGAGGCTCCCATGCAGCAACCCATTAACATTGCCTCATCTCAACATCCTACTTCGTCTGGGTCTCTTGAACAGTCTGATGAGCCTATTGAAATGGGTCATGGTATGAGGGATAAATTTTCATCTGTTTTGTTACGAGATTTTGTTACTCATACGATCGTCGCTAAAAGTCCATCTCCCTCTACTCCGTCTCCACAACATTTCTCAGGTACTCATTATCCTATAGCACATTATATAAATTGTGGCAATTTTTCTATGAATTACCGACAATTTCTTGCAGCTATTACTTCTGGTCAAGAGCCCCGGTCTTTTAAGGAGGCCATGAAGGATGTTGGTTGGAAAGAATCTATGCAAGAGGAGATACAAGCATTGGAAGATAATGGTACTTGGACTTTGGAAGTTCTTCCTCTTGCAAAACGTGCCTTGGGCAGTCAATGGGTTTATAGGATTAAATATTTTTCCAGTGGGGATATTGAACGCCTTAAATCCAGATTAGTTATTTTTGGAAATCATCAGGAAGCAGGCATTGATTACACAGAAACCTTTGCTCCTGATAAGTGCGTAAAACATGCACTAATCATTTATTTTTAAACTTCAATTGTTTGTTTAATTCTCAAGTTTTTTTTGAATTTGATGTATTTTGTTTGTTTTGTACAGAAAATGATAATTTTAACTTTTGAAAGTTAATTGGGCTCAAAAAGGATTAATTCGACTCGAAAAGGAAGAGACCGGAGCATAAGAACAAGGTGGACCAAAATGTAACAAAATCAGGATTAAAGTGAAGAATTATCACAGTAGACGAATGAATCTCAAATACATGAGAGAAAGGGGATCCAATCGATATTTGCCAAAATTTCTAGTTTCATTGGTAGAAGCATGTGTGTGATCGCGCGCCTTGCTGCGCGACCACGCACCACGTTCTGCCAAGGTGGACTAAATTGCAACAAAATCTGGACTAAAGTGCAATAAACTCTCCATCCATGGCTAAATGTCTGATTAATTATAAATACAGAGATCCAATTGATATTTGCCACTTAAATTGCATTCCTTGGCAGAATTGGGTGCGCGACTGTGCGGCACTGGGGGACCCCACAATTGGACGAATTTTAGGTTTAAAAAGGCAAGAAAATGGAAGGAAAGGGGGGAGTCATACCTTGGGTGAGATTTTTAGACAAATTTGGAAAGGAAGAGAGGGAAAGGAAGAAAAGGAGGGAGAGTGGATTGGAAGAAGAACTTGGAAAAGAAAAGCTCTCCTAATCTAGTTTATCTCTTTCCCTTATTTCAATTTATTGTGTTAATTGAACAAATTTGTGAATTCCGAATTTATGTTTTCAATTGTTGAATTTATTATTTATAAATTTGGATTTTACCCAATATGTGGCTAAACCCAATTTTCTAGGGCAATAATTTAATCTATTTGAAGCATCCATTTCTAAGATTGTATTGTTCAATTGATTTGAGATTATGTGTTGAGTGTTTATTATGGTAATTAATTATTTTAGATAACTGGCCATTATTTGAATGAATTGTGGATTGATGGAATTTGAGAAATGAACATCATATCTAGACCATGTGGTAAACATCGTAAATTGCATGTTAGATAGAGATATACTAATATGGTTTGCGTAGTTTGCTACAACTTAAAGGTTGTACTTCCCAAGTGTAAATTGTCTTAAGTAATAAAGTTCGGAAGTCCGAGTGTCGATCCATAGGGAATACGTTATATAAGATCCACAAGTCCAATATTTAAATGTTATGAGTCCAAATATGATGGAAGTAGAATGAATTTATTAAATTATTGAATGTAAATTTGATAAGATTAACAATTAGGGCATTAGGGATTCATTTTGTTGATAATTATAGAAATCATTCTTTAATCATTTGTTACTCAACTAAGAATCACTCAAGAGATTATCTTAATCGGAAGATAAATACATTAAATACATGGCAATACCTTTTTGTAGAAAAGGTAGTAAAATAGAAGAATAATTGTTCAATTTATTTGTGAAAACTATAACGTACCTTGTTCTTGATTTGTAGAAAATGTGCAAGCATTCAGTGTACCTTTTGTTAACAATGAATCAAGCTTTCAAACAAATCAAAACACTTTTGAGAAATAGAATTCACTTAATTGAAAAGATTTTGCATTAAAACACAACCTAGAATGATTGAAGAAGAATCCTATAAAATCAACAAAACTTCACTCTCAACCCTAATTACGAATTTAGAAAGACATTAAATGAAACCAAAATTATACAAAGGGAGAAAAAAAAAGAAGAAGAAGGATGTCCTAAATAACTTCTACCACTTCCTTTATATAGGCAAAACAAGATATATCTCACATGTGTGAACATAAGTTGCAAACTTTCAACTTAATTATGCTCTTGGTGATTGCAGCACATTTTGGATCGTAGAATACATTGAATTTGTTGCTTATGTCTTCTTTAAAGTTGTAGGCACCTTCATTAGGTTTCCAATAGTCCAAACATCGACCAAATTGATAATGTAAAACAAGAGTTATGTTGAAAATGAGAAATGGTGTTCAGTTTAGATTTCTCCACCAGTCTTCTAGAATGACGGCTATTTTTGACAGGCAACCACTTCGAATCTGGACATCTGTAAAACATAACAAGTGTACATCTATTTGTAGGCGTTCCAAAAACTCCAACCGTATGACTTTTGGATACATATACAGGGAGATACGGCCCAAATACGAAACCATGATGGGCTGGCCTCAAGCTGTGGTTGAGTTCTGTTGAAGCCCGAGTTTGACCCAATAGATGCATGAACTGATCTGATCTCTGTTCCACACTTTTGTGAAGAAATGAGTCCACATATTTACGGTCCAAGAATCGTATCAAATGATGTTTTGTAGGAAAAGATATGCTCATTATACAAAACTTGCGCAAAACCAATAATTAAGTCCAATTCTTGTTTTGGAATTCAGTATAAAGGAAAATGCTTAATTTTGGGGAAATTAATAATATTCTTAAGTATAAAATATAATATTTCTCTTGATAATCCCACACTTTTAAACATTTATCATAGTTTGATTAGGAATTATCACTATTTATAATGCGTTTCCGTTTAATTAATTTCACATAGAGATATAGTGAAGTTTTAGATGCGAAATAGATTCGAGTGATCTCGAGAGAGACAATCGAATAAATTAGGATAATTAACTAGCAACACTTGTTTTAAATTAGAACAACGTCAATTAAAGAAGTGGATGCGACCAAATACGATAAATCATTAGCCCTAGACATTTCCATTAATTGAATTCTTAAGTGTTTTGCTTAATTCTCAATTTTAATTTTCTCAACCAAAATTATTTCGTTTTCTTTAGATAAATTCGTTTATTAATCATCTTCGATAATTATAGGATTAACATTCCTCGTGGGATCGACATCCTCTTATTACTTTATTACTTGATTGCGACACGTGCACTTGCGTTCGTTTATTTTACACGCAACAAGTTTTTGGCACCGTTGCCAAGGAATGTTAAGTTCTTGTAATATCGATTTGGATTGATATTGAGTTTAACCTAAAGTTTATTTTTGTTTGTTTATTTTTATAGGTTTGTCTTTTTGGTGCATGAGAAAGGCCGGAAGTAGTGTTCTATTGCCTTTTGATATTGAGATAGAAAGAACCTGTAGAAGGAATAGAAAAGAGAAGAAAGCAGCATCAATGCAACAAACTTCCACCATGGATCCAAATATTGTGAATAATTATGGGGCAAATGATCAGCGAGCGTTAAGAGATTATGCTATTCCAACGGTTAATAGAGGCTCAACTAGCATTAGAAGGCCAGCTATTTAAGCCAACAATTTTGAAATCAAGCCAGCCATCATCCAAATGATTCAAACTTCCGTTCAGTTTAACGAGTTAGCACATGAAGATCCGAATGCCCATATAGCAAATTTCTTAGAAATTTGTGATACCTTCAGACATAATGGGGTATCGGATGATGCTGTGAAGCTTAGGTTATTTCCGTTTTCACTAAGGGATAAAGCCAAGAGTTGGTTGAGTTCATTGCCACCGGGTACCATTACTACTTGGGATGATTTGGCACAGAAGTTCTTGGCAAAGTTTTTCCCTCCAGCAAAAACAACTAAGCTAAGAAACAATATTGCAACTTTCACCCAATTTGACGGAGAGTCATTATATGAAGCTTGGGAAAGGTACAAGGAGATGATGAGAAGATGCCTACACTATGGCTTACCCTAAATGGCTTCAAGTTCAAACATTTTATAATGGATTAGGAGCTTCAACAAGAACATTAGTGGATGCAGTAGCTGGAGGTGCTCTGATAGGTAAATCAATCGATGAAGCTTACGAGTTGTTAGAAGAGATGGCTGCAAATGCATTTCAGTGGCCTTCAGAACGTTTGACACCGAAGAAAGCTTCAGGGGTTCATGAAGTAGACAACATTTCTGCACTTACAGCTCAGCTTGCTACCTTAAACAAGCAACTTGGAGTCATGACAGCACAATCTATTCATATTCCGCAGGTTGTTTGTGAGTTATGCAGTGGCAACCATCCTAGCACGGATTGCCAAGTTGGTAATCCATTTGCTCCATCTTCCTCTGAACAAGTGTCATATGTGGGTAATTACAATCAACAGAACAACAACCCTTATTCCAATACCTACAATCAAGGATGGCGGAATCATCCTAATTTCTCTTGGAGGTGAAATTAAAATGCAGCAAGACCACCCCCGGGATTCCAACCTCAAGAGAAAAAGGTCAACCTAGAAGAAGCATTGACTCAACTTATCGTGAACACTTCTAAGTTCATGACAAAGATTGAAACGACATTGCAAAATCAAACGACTTATATTAGGAATCTTGAAATGCAAGTGGGGCAACTTGCAAGTATGATGACAGAGAGGCAGCAAAGGTCTTTGCCAAGTAATACTAAAACAAATCCTAAAGAACAAGTTAAAGCAATTACACTTTGAAGCAGGAAGCAACTTGAGGAACCACAAGGTAAAATGAGAGCTCAAAAGGAGGGGCAGTCTGAAGTTTCAGCCTCAAATCAAGCAAAAACAGAGGAAGAGGTTGGTGAAAAGGAAATGGAGTGCACTTTAGATACAAATAAGGAAAGGACTCCTTCCTTAGCAGCACATGAAACATTGACTCCTCAGAAAAAGTCGTTATCACCTCTACCATATGTTCCTCCGATCCCATTTCCTCAACGACTCTGGAAGAACAAACTAGATAAGCAGTTTTCCAAATTTCTCAATGTTTGCAAAAAATTGCATATTAACATTCCTTTTGCAGATGCACTTGAACAAATGCCAAGTGATGTGAAGTTCTTGAAGGAAATATTGTTTAACAAGAGAAAATTGAAAGAGAATGAAATAGTGATGCTAACGGAGGAATGTAGCGCAATTTTGCAAAATAAGCTACCTCCAAAATTGAAAGATCCAGGGAGTTTTACCATTCCTTGCACCATTGGAGAATATTATTTTGAAAAAGCATTATGTGATTTGGGTGCAAGTATAAATCTAATGCCTTTTTCTGTTTTCAGGAAATTAGGGTTAGGTGAAGCTAAGTCTACAACAGTGTCATTGCAACTAGCGGATAGGTCAATCAAACATCCAAGAGGAGTTATAGAGGATGTGTTAATCAAGGTGGACAAATTTATATTTCCAGCTGACTTCATTGTGCTAGATATGGAAGAAGATAGAGAGATACCACTCATTTTGGGAAGATCATTTCTAGCAACCGGAAGAACACTTATAGATGTTCAGCAAGGAAAGTTGATTTTGAGAGTTCAAGATGAACAAGTGGAGTTTAATGTGTTCAAGGCCATCAAGTATCCATCCATGGCTGACAGTTGTCTTAGGATGGACATTATTGACAGATTGGTGTAGGAAACTTTTAAGGAAGAACATCCGCAGGAACCTCTAGAAGCTTGCATCGTTCATGCTCAATCAACAAACGCGGAAGATGAGAGAGTTGTTGAATGTGCAAGATACTTGGAAGCTACACTACCATTTATTCATAGGAAGCCTAAGTTTGAAGAGTTGATAAGAACTCCTGATTCATCCTTGCCAACGAAACAAAGGGTTCTGAAGATTGAACTTAAACCGTTATTGGCACATCTGCGTTATGCGTATTTGGGCCCAAATTCTTCATTTCCAATAATAATTTCAGCCTCACTCAATGAATTGGAGGAAGAGAAGCTGATCCGGGTGTTAAGGAACCATAAGGCATCCATTGGGTGGACCATTGCTGATATTAAGGGTATAAGCCCTTCAATTTGTATGCATAAAATCCTGATGGAAGAGAACTTCAAGCCAGTGGTACAATATCAGTGTCGTTTGAACCCAAACATGAAAGAAGTAGGTGAAGGCTGAGGTTTTAAAGTTACTTGATGCAGGCATGATATATCCAATATCCGACAGCCCATGGGTTAGTTCGGTGCAAGTGGTGCCTAAAAAGGGAGGAATAACGGTAGTACGGAATGATAATAATGATCTCATTTCAACTAGGACAGTAACGGGGTGGAGAGTGTGTATTGACTATCGCAAGTTGAATAAAGCTACTCGTAAAGATCATTTTCCACTTCAGTTCATTGACCAAATGTTGGAAAGATTAGCTGGTCACTCTCACTATTGCTTCCTTGATGGGTATTCCGGATACAACCAAGTCCCAATTGCTCCAGAAGACCAAGAAAAAACTACTTTCATATGTCCTTACGGCACCTTTGCCTTTCGAAGAATGCCGTTTGGATTGTGTAATGCACCGACTACCTTCCAACGTTGTATGATGGCCATTTTTTGTGGTATGGTAGAGAAGTTCATAGAGGTTTTCATGGACAACTTTTTTGTTTTCGGCTCTTCTTTTGATAATTGCTTGGAAAATTTGGCTTTAGTGTTACAACGTTGTGAAGAGACTAATTTAATCTTGAATTGGGAGAAATGCCACTTCATGGTTCAAGAAGGCATTGTTTTAGGTTATCACATTTCAGCCAAGGGTATTGAGGTTGATAGAGCAAAAATTGAAATCATTGAGAAGTTGCCACCACCAACATCAGTGAGAGGAATCAGAAGCTTCTTGGGACATGCAAGCTTTTATCGACGATTCATCAAAGACTTTTCAAAAATTTCTAAACCCCTTTGTACTCTTCTTAGTAAAGATGTACCTTTTAACTTTTCCATTGAATGTTTGCAGGCTTTCAACACTTTGAAGGAGAAGTTGATTTCAGCCCCTGTTATTGTATCTCCAGATTGGGAAATACCTTTTGAGCTAATGTGCAATGCAAGTGATTATGCTCTTGGGGCTGTTTTGGGGCAGCGAAGAAACAAGAACTTGCATGTCATTTATTATGCAAGTAAAACTTTGACGGATGCTCAGTTAAATTATGCAACCACAGAAAAAGAGTTACTGGCTGTGGTGTTTGCATTTGACAAATTTCGTTCATATTTGATTGGGTTAAGAGTCATTGTTTACACGGATCATTCAGCCATCAAATACTTGCTTGCTAAAAAAAATGCCAAACCAAGACTCGTACGATTGGTACTTTTACTTCAAGAATTTGACTAGGAGATTAGGGACAAAAAAGGGTCTGAAAACCTTATAGCTGACCACTTGTCAAGATTGGAACATGAAGATAATGAAGAAAATTCGTCAAGTGCTATTAAGGAGGTCTTTCCAGATGAGCAGCTCTTCTCCCTTAAGACATGGAAAGCATCTTGGTATGCAAATTTTGTAAACTACTTGGCATGTAACATTCTTTCTGATGATCTTTCTTTTCAGCAAAAGAAGAAATTCTTTTCAGAAGTTAAGCATTATTATTGGGAGGATCCTTTTCTTTACAAGCAATGTTCAAACCAATTAATAAGGCGTTGGATTCCGGAAGAGGAAATGGTAAATATTCTGAAGCACTGTCACTCATCAGAATACGGAGGACATTTTGGTGGAACTAAGACAGCAGCAAAGGTGTTACAATTTGGATTTTTCTGGCCAACCTTATTCAAGGATGCACATACAAATGTTACCACATGTGACCAATGTCAGAGGTCTGGAAATATCTCACAGAGGAATGAAATGCCACTCAACAACATTCTTGAGGTGGAGTTATTTGATGTGTGGGGTATAGACTTCATGGGGCCTTTTCCATCTTCTTTTGCAAATCAATATATATTAGTGGCAATGGATTATGTCTCAAAATGGGTGGAAGCAATAGCATGTCGAACCAATGATGCAAGAGTTGTGACAAATTTTCTTCAGAAGCACATCTTCAATCGATTTGGTACTCCACGAGCAATTATAAGTGACGGGGGTAAACATTTTTGCAATCGTTATCTTGAGACACTATTGAGGAAGTATGGAGTCACTCATCGAATAGCAACTGCTTATCATCCTCAAACAAGTGGTCAAGTAGAAATTTCGAATCGAGAGTTAAAAAGAATCCTCGAAAAGACAGTGAATAACTCAAGGAAGGATTGGGCTAAGAAATTGGATGATGCACTATAGGCTTACCGCACTGCATTTATAACTCCCATTGGAATGTCTCCGTATAAGTTAGTCTTCGGAAAGGCGTGTCACCTTCCAGTCGAGCTTGAACACCAGGCATATTGGGCCATTAAGATTTTAAATTTTGATATGATGGCTACTGGGGAAAAGAGGTTACTGCAATTCAATGAGATGGAAGAATTCAGAAATGAAGCTTATGAGAATGCTCGAATCTACAAGGAGCGTGCGAAAAAGTGGCATGACAAGCATATTTTGAAGCGAAAATTTGAGGCGGGTCAGAAGGTGTTATTGTACAATTCTCGACTTTGACTCTTTCCCAAAAAATTGCCCTCTTGATGGGCAGGTCCTTTCACAGTGGTTCGAGCGTTTTCTTACGGTGCAGTGGAGATCAATCATGAAACTAAGGGAACATTCAAAGTGAATGGACAAAGGTTGAAGCACTATGTGGACAACGATTTTGAGCAATGCAAAACGATCATCATTTTGGATAATTTTTGAGTTTTTGCTTGCAGGGGTAGCGCTTTGTCCGGCTGAAGACGTTAAACTTAGCGCTAATTGGGAGGCAACCCAATTTTACAAATTTTTATTTGTATTTGGTTTATATCTTTAGTTAAATTTTCTACTTCATTTAACTTGAACTAATATTATTTTCTTTCTTTTGCAGGTGAAAAAAAAAATTCTAGACTTAAAAAAAAAATGAAAAAACGAACGCACAGGGGCAATACGCGGTGCGTGACCGCACGCCCACGCTCGCCCTACGCCCAGGCGCAAGGTAGAAGCTGGTGTGCGATCGCGCGCAGCACTGATGCCCCCCCCCCCCCCCCCCCCCCTCTCTCTTTTTTGTCTTTTTTTTGTTTGTTTTTGTTTATTTTCCCCCCGGTTTTAGTTTTTGTTCTCCCCTCTTTTTGTCTTCCGTCTTCTTCTTTCTTTTTCACAACAAAACACAATTACACACACAAATTCTCCACTTTTATTGCCTCAATCTCTTCACCAAGCACACTTTTTCATTCTCATTGTTGGCCTTCATCAAGTAAGCTCTTCCTTTGCACAATTTATATTTTTGTCTTGAATTCCAATTTAGAATTTAAACTCATTGTACATTGGTGCAAGTAAATGAATTTGTGGGTTGCAATTATTGGAGTAGTTGTTGCCATTATGTGATTAGAAGTTTTTGTGCATTTGTTTGACAAAATTGTTTTGGAAAAATGGAAGTGTTTTGTCATGTGGTTTCATACATTTTTCTGTTCCACATTACGTGTCCGATAAAATTCCTGAGTGATGTTTGCTTCAATGTTGTTGTAGTTAATCATTAGGAATCACTTGGTGGGCTTCTTAAGAGTGACTGAAAGGTACTTTCAAGGGTGACGTGAGGAAAACAAAAATAGTGGAAGTGGACATTCCAAGTGTTCGGTGAATTGCTAACACGAACATTTTGAGTCAAAATGCCACCAAAGAAGGGAAATTCTTCGAAAGCCTCATCCTCATTTGATAATAAAAGATTTATTTCATTAGAAGCACAAACGAAATTCAACAAATTTGAAGAAGAGGATAAGGCATTAGTGCGAGAACGCGCTTTGAAACCGATACCGGGAGATGGAAGGATTTTAGAATTTATTCAGGCTAGGAAATGGGAAGCACTTACCGACACACCAACACCAGTAATATCGTCTTTAGTTCAGAAATTTTATGCTAATGCTTCGGTAGATCGTGAGCATGATCGTGTGTTTGTTCAAGGAAAACGAATTTCATTCAGTTCAAGAGCTATTAATACATATTATGGCATACTATCCATTGATGAAGGCGAGGATCTTTATGATGCATTCTGGAGGGATGATGAGAGCTACACGATGATAATTGAAAATTTGTGTGTTCCCGGTACTAAATGGTTAAGGGGCAAGGGTAACTCTAGCAAGCTTATAACATTTCTAGAAAACACGCTCAACAGATATGCGAAGGCTTGGCATAAATTCATTTGTTCCAATCTTATGCCCACTTCTCACCTTAATGTAGTTACAATGAAGCGAGCTGCGTTACTCTATTGTATTTGTGCAGAGATTACAATTGACATCTGGAAGGTTATAAGAAACAGTTTGGTGGAATCAATTGAAGCTAAGACAACGGGCGGTCACACACACCCTTGCCTCATAACTGCCTTATGTTTAAAGGCAGGGGTAACAGTTAAATAATGGGAGTCTAAAGTGAACCCAGCAACTACGATTGACAGCTTAGCTATTTCCAAATATATTTGTTGGGAAGGAGGTGCTCATCTCCGATCAGGCTTAGGATTTAATATTGCTCAAGGTAATCAAGCTCCACCTCCACGACAACTTTTACCTCGTCTCAGAAAAACCTCAGCGATAACACCATCCTTCAGAACAATTATCCCAGGCTATGAGCAAGCTTATCAAGAAAGATTGAGACTTCAACAAAGACAACTAATTCCCATACAGGACAATCCAAATGATGACACCGGTTCAGCATCCTCATCACAAGATGACCGCAATCACTCTCGGATAGCCGCAATGCACCAACAAATAATTCAACAAGGAAAAGAAATCAATGAAATCCGGCAAGAACAATTCCAAATGCAACAATATCAGTCAGAGTGTTTCAACACTTTCGCATCATACTTTCGACAATTACAACATGATGCTCAATTTCCACCATTACCGCAATTTTCACCTTCCCGCAGAAATGACAATGATGAAGACCAATGAGAGGTATGTTTTTCTTTGTTTCCCCTTTTGTTTTTCAGTTTTCCTTTCTTTTAACATTGAGGACAATGTGTTCCTTAAATTTGGGGGTATCAAGACACTTTTAGGATATGTTTTTAAGCTTTGTGATTTATGTTTGTTTAAGTGTTAGCAATTTTATGCTTTTGTTTTTACTCTTTTCTTTTATGTATTTTCCTTTTGAGAGTGCAATGTTTGTTTTAGTTGAGCATGCTTTTGCTTGAGTTGAATGAAAAGCCAATGATGTAATTGTGATGATGAGTGCTTAAATTGTGGAAAATGATGAATGTTGTCATAATTCTTGAGTTTGACTTGTTGGCAAATTTATTGTACTTGATAGTGCCTCAAGAAATTTAAGTACTTAGTTACAAATGCTTGGGTGTGTGACAATTTAGAGAAGGTTTGCGTGAACTTTGTAAGGATTAAGTCCTAATGAACTCCATAACTTGATTGATTGTCACTTGAGGCGAAATCCTAGAAGAGACTCCATTAAGGAAATGAATTAGGCATTCTTTGGTACATTTGAGCCTTTCAAGCCAACCTAGAATTAATCAATCCTTAGTTTACCCCCTTTGAGCCAAAAATTTCTTTTCTTGTTTTATCACTCACATAATAGCTAGCATGAAATAAAAATACCTTCTTTTTTAGTAGCACCCTAAATTTTCAACTATGCTAAAGCTTTGAAAATAAGGGAGGTTGAAGGAGTGTAAAAATAAGCCGAATTCTTATTGAGTAACCGGGTCTCATGCCTAGGCAAGCATAGAGAACTCGCGTCAAAAGATAAGAGTAAGGCCAATTATGAGAGAAAGTATGAAAAATAAGTTGAACTCTTACCGAGTAACTGGGTCTCATGCCTAGGTAAGCATAGAGAACTCGTGTCAAAAGGTAGAGCGAGGTTTAAAAAAAAAAAAGAAAAAAAAGAAAAAAAAAAGGGATGAATCTTTGTAAATAAATAAGTTTGGGGGTATACATCTCTTCTTTGTATTTAAATCATCATTTGAGGGGTGAATGAAGAAGAAAGTGTTGAAATTTGGTGATGATCAAAGGATTGAAGAAAGAGCTCTAGGATTGTTGAGATAGTTAGGGTGCTTGAACCTTACTTAAATATCCATTTTCCCCTCCTTAACCTTATCCTATCATTACAAGCTTAATGAAGTCGTAAGGATCCTTGATGTGGTTTTCTTCTACATTAGTAGAGAGTGACATAAAAATTAAGCTTATAGAGTTCCTAAAATTCAAAATGAGTTTAAATTATGCACAAACTTATCGGAATTGAATCAAAACCCATCATTTGTGGCATTTCACACATGCACGAGCGAGGAACTTTTGAGTAGAATGACATTTGTTTTTCAAGTCAAATTTGGAGACAAATTGAACGCATTGTTTTCCTCAATTTGAGTAGGTAACTTAATCTTTGAAGCTTTAGTTTGTTTTAGCTTAAAGTATGTTAAAATGTTTTATTTAATCTTGATTGTGCATAACTTTGATAAATTCCTTGCCTCCCTTTCCTTTTATTTGATTTGATTTGCTTAAGGACAAGCAAACATTCAAGTTTGATGGTATTTAATAAATGCGTAAAACACGCACTAATCATTTACTTTTAAACTTCAATTATTTGTTTAATCTTCAAGTTTCTTTTGGATTTGATGTATTTTGGTTGTTTTGTACAGAAAATGATAATTTTAACTTTTGAAAGTTAATTAGGCTAAAAAAGGATTAATTCGGCTCGAAAAAGAAGAGATCAAAGCATAAGAACAGGGTGGACCAAAATGCAACAAAATCAGGACTAAAGTGAAGAATTATCACAGTAGAAGGATAAATCTCAAATACATGAGAGAAAGGGGACCTAATCAATATTTGTCAGATTTTCTAGTTTCATTGGCAGAAGCAGTTGCGCGATCGCGCGCCTTGCTGCGTGACCGCGCACCACGTTCTGCCAAGGTGGACTAAATTGCAACAAAATCTGGACTGAAGTGCAATAAACTCTCCATCCATGACTAAATATCTGATTAATTGTAAATACAGAGATCCAATTGATATTTACCACTTAAATTGCATTCCTGGACAGAATTGGGTGCGCGACTGCGTGGCACTGGGAGACCCTGCAATTGGATGAATTTTAGGTTTAAAAAGGCAAGAAAAAGGAGGGAACGGGTGGGAGTCATACCTTGGATGAGAATTTTAGACAAATTTGGAAAGGAAGAGAGGGAAAGGAAGAAAAAGAGGGAGAGTGGATTGGAAGAATTTCCCTTCTTTGGTGGCATTTTGACTCAAAATGTTCGTGTTAGCAATTCACCGAACACTTGGAATGCCCACTTCCACTATTTTTGTTTTCCTCACGTCACCCTTGGAAATACCTTTCAGTCACTCTTAAGAAGCCCACCAAGTGATTCCTAATGATTAACTGCAATAACATTGAAGCAAACGTCACTCAGGAATTTTATCGAACACGTAATGTGCAACAGAAAAATGTATGAAACCACATGACAAAACACTTCCATTTTTCCAAAAATATTTTGTCAAACAAATGCACAAACACTTCTAATCACATAATGGCAACAACTACTCCAATAATTGCAACCCACAAATTCATTTACTTGCACCAATGTACAATGAGTTTAAATTCTAAATTGGAATTCAAGACAAAAATGTAAATTGTGCAAAGGAAGAGCTTACTTGATGAAGGCCCACAATGAGAATGAAAAAGTGTGCTTGGTGAAGAGATTGAAGCAATGAAAGTGGAGAATTTGTGTGTGTGTATTTGTGTTTTGTTGTGAAAAAGAAAGAAGAAGATGGAAGACAAAAAGAGAGGAGAACAAAAACTGAAACTGGGGGGAAAATAAACAAAAACAAACATAAAAAAGACAAAACAATGGGTGGGGGGGCATCAGCGCTGGGCACGATCGCGCGCAATGGGTTGTGGTAGAAGGGATAAATTCTCATATTGCAGCTGCCTCTTTCTTCTAGCCCAAATACTGAGGCTCCCATGCAGTAACCCGTTAACATTGCCTCATCTCAACATACTACTTCGTTTGGGTCTCTTGAACAGTCTGATGAGCCTATTGAAATGGGTTGTGGTATAAGGGATAAATTCTCATCTTTTTTATTACGAGATTTTGTTACTCATACGGTCGTCGCTAAAAGTCTATCTCCCTCTACTCTGTCTCCACAACATTCCTCGGGTACTCCTTATCCTATAGCACATTATATAAATTGTGGCAATTTTTCTGTGAATTACCGACAATTTCTTGCAGCTATTACTTCTAGTAAGGAGCCCCGGTCTTTTAAGGAGGCCATGAAGGATGTTTGTTGGAAAGAATCTATGCAAGAGGAGATACAAGCATTGGAAGATAATGGTACTTAGACTTTGGAAGTTCTTTCTCTTGGAAAATGTGCCTTGGGCAGTCAATGGGTTTATAGGATTAAATATTTTTCTAGTGGGGATATTGAACGCCTTAAATCCAGATTAGTTGTTTTTGGAAATCATCAAGAAGCAGGCATTGATTACACAGAAACCTTTGCTCCTGTTGCAAAAATGACTACTATTCGGGCTTTTCTTGCTATTGCAGCTTCCAAAAATTGGGAACTTTATCATATGGATGTTCACAATGCTTTCTTACATGAGGATCTTGAGGAGTAGGTATACATGAAACTTCCTCCAGGTTTTGAGTGTTCTAATCCCAATATGGTGTGCCATCTGCGCAAGTCTTTGTATGGGTTAAAATAGGCTCCAAGGTGTTTGTTTGCTAAGCTAGTCATAGCTTTGAAAGGGTATGGTTTCTTACAATCTTACTCTGATTATTCTTTATTCACCTGCACTAAAGGAGGTGTGTAGCTTAATATGCTGGTGTATGTTGATGATCTTATTATCTCTAGGAATGATTTCGCTGCTATACGGGTTTTTAAAGCCTATCTCAATGATTGTTTTAAAATAAAAGATCTTGGCTCTTTTAAATATTTCCTTGGCATTGAAGTAGCCTGTAGTTCTTCTAGATTATTCTTATGCCAACGAAAATATACACTTAATATTATATCTGAAGCAGGTTTATTGGGAGCAAAGCCATCTGGCTTTCCTATTGAGCAGAACCATAAACTTGGCCTAGCAAATGGCGAGTTGATGTTCGATCCAGAAGCCTATCGTCGTCTTATGGGCCGCCTAATTTACTTGGCAGTTACACGTCCGGATCTTTCTTTCTCGGTGCATATTTTGTCCCAATTCATGCAGGCGCCTCGTGTTGAGCATTAAAAGGAGGCCTTGAGAGTTGTTCGTTACTTAAAAGGCACACTTGGTCAAGGCATTCTATTACGTGCAGATAATGATTTGTCTTTACATGGTTGGTGTAATTCTGATTGGGCGGCATGCCCCATTACTCGCAAGTCTTTGACAGGATGGCTTGTTTTTCTAGGTCATTCACCTATTTCATGGAAGACAAATAAGCAACATACAGTTTCACATTCTTCTGCGGAGGTAGAATACCGATCCACGGTTGCCATTACTTACGAGCTTAAGTGGTTAAAAGGGTTGTTATTAAGCTTGGGGGTTCACCATCCAAAGGCAATTAAACTTTTTTGTGACAGTCAGTCTGCCCCTCACATTGCTAAAAATCCAGTTTTTCATGAACGAACGAACGACGGTCTGATTGCTCCGACGTATGTTCGTACAACAGAACAATTGGCCTATATTTTTACTAAGGCTCTTGGTAAGAAACAGTTTGATTATCTTCTTCCCAAGTTGGGCATTTTTGGATTCTCATGCTCCAACTTGAGGGGGGGTGTTGAGATAATTTAGGCAAATATTAATTGTGGCAAATATTGATTGTAATTGAGGAAGTTTAGGAATAATTGATTGTGATTGAGGAAGTTTAGAAGTCATTTCTAACTTAGAATTTTAGCCTTATTAGTCTTTATGTTGTAACATATATATCGTGGGAATAATGAGAATCAAGGACAGAAAAGCATTAAGCCTTTACCTCAAACTTTTTATTAGGCTCCACTATATGTCTCTAGTCTCTTAAGGTGATGCAGATTAGTGAGATCCATACATCAGTGTTGCAAATCTTCATGGTGGAAATTGTCCTCAATAAATCCGTAACCTGATTATATTCAAAGTTAGCAAAGACTTCACAGTAAAGGTTAATCTTTTTTGTAAAAATAAAGAAGAAAATGGTAGGGATTATAATACAAACCTGAATGATTCATGAAGGGAAGTCTTTTTGATTGATAGAAGCTGCATGTTCAGAGCAATATCTTAGCACCTGTAAATTTAAAACATAAGATTCTAACAGGAAAAGAGAGAACAAAACCAATATAGCTCTCTTACCATCGGGTCTCAAATATTCTTGTAGCTGCTTGGTAAACATACTTAGGATTACATGCCTGGTTAATTATAACACTTCTCTTGACCCTTGAATTCTTGGCAATTAACTTCATAGAGTAGCTGAATTGCCCTCTTAATGATATCTGTTCTAAACTAACAATAATTCATGTTAGAACGACAATTTATGATAGAGACTTAGCCATTATGAGGTTACCACCTTTTGCTCGTCCTTTTCAAAAGCATCAATCTTCGATAGTATCAGCTATTGCAGAAAACAGTAGGCTGCAGCCACTACTTGCAATACATTCCCCCACTGCTGCCTAGGAAAAATTTATAATATTCTGAATGAGAGAATGACTTCAAGTACGATGAGAGAAGATGCGGAAGTAAAATTAATGCAGGAAGTAGAATATCTTTGGTTCATTTAGAGCATCTTATACCCTCAGTTTCTTTTCCTCAACCTAGATGTGTAACACTATACTAGTAGAAAAAGACAAAAATCAAATTATATACATTAGATAAACGAGACAGAGAACATGTACAGTGTAGGAGCAAGTAAATCTAAGAGTTACCTGAATCAGAGCAAAACGCCCTTAAAATTTTAACAGTCTTTTGATCTTTCATTAAACTGTCTCTCTTCCATACCTCTGATCAACATTCTGCATTCCTTCCATGACCAAATTTATCACTCTGCTCTGCTCTCTGATATCACGATTGATATTTCTACTTATGCCTGCAAAATTGTAAAACTGATTACAAATATTAGTTTTCTGAGAAACAGAAAGCATGCAAGACTAAAATTTGGTGCAGGTGAAGAAATAATAAACTACCCTTTCGTAAAGTTCTTCTTGAGTAGGACTTCCATAAATCTCCAATTTCTACAGTGTTGTCTTCTGAATAATGTGGTTTGGTAGTGCCTTCATTAATTTCATGCAAAGACTGATTATCGAGGAAAAAAAGATGCAGCATACAGTTTTCTCCGTTTCGATTAATCCCGTAATCCCACTCTTTCAATCTTTTCATTAGCAGAAATTTCAAGCGATTTCAATTTGGGAAAGGCAACAACAGATAAAGATGATTCATTAAATAAATGTGTAACCATGAGAAGTCATTTTCTTTTTTCAGTTTTTAGTTTTCAAGTTGTGGCAAAGTAAAGTATGCTGTCAAAACATAGCAAATTATAGAAATAACAACTTTCCAGGATTGAAATTTTGAAGAATGAACTGGGACTTACAGAAAGCATATCATCCTTTCTCTGTGAACGAATTTCATTTGTGAAAGTAGAATTATCATCCAAGAAGAAAATAAAGAACTGTTCTGCTGTGCTTGGGAAGACATCCTACAAAATAGATTAATGCGTTATATAATGGTAATAACATGATCATTAAATTCATAAGTTAAAAGAGCAAAAGAGAAAAGATGAGCTCATTAGATTTATAGATCAATGATCATCCAACAAGAACCTATTCTTTGATAGCTTCTCAGTTTTGGGCAGTGTCCTGAGGTTTCTTAGGCTCCTTTTTACTACATTTGACGGAGCTACTTTGTGCATGCAATGCCAATTCTGCCTTTCCTATACAGTAGCAAGCAAATCACTCATCTAACCAGTCAAGGAAAAAGTTCAGCAAAATGTATATTTAAGATACCTTAACTGATGTGGCATGCAATTTTCTCCATTTCTCTATTAATCCCGTAATCCCACTCTTCCGAATTTCTCATTAACAGAAGTTCCAGCGATTTCAATTTGGGAAAGGAAACAGTAGATGAAGACCATTCTTGATCTATTCCCAGAAAACAACAAATGAGAAGCAGAATATCCACCATTCACACTCACTCTATTTGTCAAACAACATAAATAATCTAAGAGCAGAGCATTGAACAGGAGGAAATGATTATTCTTTAATGATCTTTAATTTCTACTAATTAACATGTGGCCGATTCTAATCTGACCATGCCATTGATTAATTACTTGATTAGATTAGCCAACAAACCATATGTATGCATACTTATATTCTTCAAGAAGCAACATAAAATTAGGTAATACACACACATGATAAGTGCGTAAAATACGCACTAATCATTTACTTTTAGACTTCAATTATTTGTTTAATCCTCAAGTTTATTTTGAATTTGATGTATTTTGGTTGTTTTGTACAGAAAATGATAAATTTATTTATTCAAAGTTAATTAGGCTCAAAAAGGATTAATTCCACTTGAAAAAGAAGAGATCGGAGCATAAGAACAGGGTGGACCAAAATGTAGCAAAATCATGACTAAAACGAAGAACTATCACAGTAGAAGGATAAATGTCAAATATATAAGAGAAGGGGGATCTAATCGATATTTTTCAGATTTTCTAGCTTTGTTGGCAGAAGGAGGTGCAATATCTGTCACGGGCCGCCGAAATGCACGCGGAACCACCGAAAACACAAGAGCATGACAGCACGCAACTCTTTGGACTAGCGCGCACAAGTTCCGGATTCACCTACCCTTTCGAAACAGAGCGCCGACTCGCGGATGAATAGTACCTACGCGAGTAGTAGGCATATTCGGGAGCGGAATGGCAGAGCCGGGAGGTGTGCGGAGCTGAGCAGGGTGTGTGAAACACATGCCTAGTTGCCTACCATATCCAACACAGGTGCAAGGAAGATGGGCAGGTCATGGGTGGCAGCTTAGTGGCCCATTTTGGCTTACTTAGCCTTGTGACCCAATAGGCCCAATTTCTAACTTAGTGATGTGGGTAGGATATTTGTATTTGTATATTTGGTGTATATTTGTACACATGTTTAATTCTTGGCCATTTGGTAGTGTATATGTGTATTAATTTTGGCCACTTAAGTGTAAGTATATAAATGTAAAGTTTGGGAATTAATGAAGCTTTTACCATTTTTCCCTTCCAATTTGTGCAGCTCGTGAGTGTTCTTCTCTTTTCCAATTTGACTGCAATTTATCTTCAATTGAGCACAATTTCTTCATCATTTACGCCCACACATAAGCATAAGTGGATTCTTGGGGTAATTGGCTACTTGGACTGTTGAAGCAAGCTAGGTCAAGTGGTCACACAAAGCTGATTTTATTTCGTATATTTAGCACGTGACAGATCGCGCACCTTACTGCGAGACCACGCACTGCGTTCTACCCAGGTGGACTAAAGTGCAACAAAATCAAGACTTAGTTACAATAAAATCTAGAACTATAGCTTAATATCTGGTTAATTACAAGTACATGACTCAATTGATATTTGCCAACCAAATTGAATTTGTGGGCATTTCTGGGTATAATCAGGTGCACGGCCGCACCATTAAGGCACACGACCGTGCATCGCTTTAGCCCCACACAATTGGATGATTTTTGGGTTTGAAAAGAGAAAGAAGGGAAGAAAAAAGGGATTGGTCATTTCTTGGGATAGATTTGGAAAGGAAAAAGGAGAGAAAGAAGAGGAGAAGAAGAATTTGGGGGAAACATCAAGTTTGAATTTAGATGAAAAACTCTCCTATTCTAGTTTATCTCTTTCCCTTTATTTCAATTTATTGTTGTGAATTGAACAAATTTGTGAATTTCAAATTCATACTATCAATTGTTGAATTTATGATTTGTGAATTTGAATTTCACCCAATGTGTGGCTAAACCCATTTTTTAGGGCAATAATTTAATCTATTTGAAGCATCCATTTATAATATTGTGTTGTTCAATTGATTTGAGATTGGGTGTTGAGTATTTATCATGGTAATTAATGCTTTTGAATATTTGGCCAATATTTAAATGAATTGTGGATTGATGGGATTTGAGAAATGAACATTATATCTAGATCATGTGATAAACACTGTAAATTGCATGTTAGATAGAGATATACTAATATGGTTTGCGTAGTTTGATTAGAAATTATCACCATTTATAATGCATTTCCGTTTAATTAATTTTACACAGAGATATAGTGAAGTTTTAGATACGAAATAGACTCGAGTAATATTGAGAGAGACAATCAAATAAATTAGGATAATTAACTAGCAACACATATTTTAAATTAGAATAACATCAATTGAAGAAGTGGATATAACCAAATACGATAAATCATTAGCCGTAGATATTTCTATTACTTGAATTCTTAAAGTGTTTTGCTTAATAGTTAATTTAAATTTCCTAAATAAAAAATTATTTCGATTTTTTTAGATAAATTCATAAATTAATTACCTTCGGTAGTTATAGGATTAACATTTCTCGTGAAATCGACATCAACTTATCACTTTATTACTTGTTTGCGACACGTGCACTTGCGTTCGTTTATTTTACATGCAACAACACACATTCCATACACTCTCATCTCTCCTCCATGTCAATGAAATCCCATTCATTATATATTTATCATCAGATCTAACCGACAGATTAAATTTCAAAACAACAAGAAGAAAAGCTCCATTTCTAATATAAACCACATGAAAATAGAGATAACAAATCTTGCAGTATTATTCTGATTTTGGGCCTGAAGGAGTTTGTCCACGTGTTCCACAGTTTTCAAAACTGGACAGCATACTATCATGTATTTTAATCAGTTCACAAAATCAATATATAAGTAAATAAAAGGATCCACCAAGATTTCGAGCTAAGATAGAAATCTCAACAAGAAATAGTTAAAAAGTACAGCAATGACATTATTATAAAAGTTTAATTAATTCTACCTCGGGCTTGTTTGTGTGTCAAATTAAAATCGAGAAACAGCAGTGAAACCAACTAGAACTTTCTACTGCTCATCACTAGCCTAACAAACTATCAAAACTGAGATTAACCATCGGAGGGTTTGCAGATTCTTCAGAAATTAAGAGGCTACGCAATCTTTTGAGTCGACAAATGGAATCTGGGAATGGAAATTTCGAACTAAGCACTAAACAAGAATGAAAGACTTTTTTCTGAGAAAAATACTGCAGGACCAATTCTTCAAGACCATTATGTTCTTCTACCGCAAAGCATTCTCCCTTACTAATAAATCTGGCAAAGTCATGTACTATATCATGCATCTTGCATTTTATAATACAATCATCATAGTCTTTCTCAAACTGTTGGAAGAAAGAGCGGGTTGCTAAGATGTCAAAATACTCCTTACCAATCATCTCCATCTCCTTATTTTGTTCTATACTAAGATAACCATTAGCCATCCATAATTTAATTAATTCATCTCTCCCTAGATTGTAATCTTTAGGAAAAAGAGCACAATATGAAAAACATCTTTTAACCGCAGAAGGTAAATCATTATAACTTAACAGCAAAGGAGCTAAAATACCTAATTTCTCTAACTCCTCTAATTTCCACAATTCGCTGTCTAAAATTCTTTGCCACTCTTCTTCAGTTTTCTTAGAGCGCATAAGACTTGCTATTGCTTTTGCAGCGAGAGGTAAGCCCTTGCACTTGCCCACAATTTTTCGACTCCAACTTTTGACATTCTTCATTGGATCGACCAAAAAATGCTATCAACTTAAACAATGACCAACATGCCTTTTTAATCAATGGTGAGATGGAGATAACATCAATTGATCCCATCATTCGCGCAACTGACTCCGTACGTGTGGTAATTAAAATTCTTCTTCCATTGAAACTATTCTTTAAGCAATTATAGAACGGTTCCCATTTTCTATAATCTTCGTTCCACACATCATCTAAGACAAGAAGAATTTTTTTTCCTTTTATAGAATCATGAATAACTTGCATGAGAGATTGAAATTCACCTAAATTAGAAGCATCACCATTTATAGATTCAATGATAGCTTTGGCAATTCTAGACCCATCAAAAGGGTCTGATACACAAACCCATATTACTTTCTGAAAATTTCTTTTCACTCTGTCATCATTGCAGGCAAGTTGAGCAAGGGTTGTCTTCCCGATGCCTCCCATACCAACAATTGAGATGACATGGAAGCTTTTTTGTTCTTCACTACTCTCACACAACAACCTATTTATAAGTTTATTCTTGTCATCATCTCTGTCACAAGTTTCAGACTCATCAACAAAAGAAATACTAGGTACACGCTCCGATTTCTCATCAAAACTTTTAATCACACTCGTACTAAAATTAAACTTGTTTTTTGCTTTTTCAATAACATCTAGATTGTCATTGATTTCTTTTATCTTGTGTGCGATGTCCCAACGCAACCTGGCTTGTTTGAAACAAAAGCAAGATGAAGTAAGGAATGAGCATACCTTCTTCTGAGCAATAGCATTCTCAACTCCCTTGATTTGCATTTTCAACCTTGCAGTGTTCCACTCATCCAACACATCTTCCATGTCATAGGATGCATCTTTGAGCTGATCTAGCCAAAGCCTAACAGATTCCTCCTTCACTTGTCTTTGCTCTGCATCAACCAGCACGGCTCGCATAGTTCGAAGATTGTTGGCAAGGACTTCCACTTCTTTCTCAACACCCACTACAAACCTCACCTCTTCTTGTACTTCTTGAGCCATTAACGAAGTCAGCTGCTGCAAGACAGCGGAGAGGATTGCGTCAGCCATGAGTTGGAGGAGGTAAATTCTTTTGTAGCAAAAGAGCAGAAATTGAGTTGTTAGATGATTTGCTTGATTATGTTGTGAAAATTAATACTCCCATTGCCTATCAATTCTTATACTGCGTAGAAAACGCCACAATTTCATTTAATAAAAAAGAGAAAAAATTAGTGCACCACTTATCTTTTCTCACAAAAGAGACACATGAATAGTTAATTATTGTATTGTCTACGTGGGGACCTATGTATGAAGGAGTCAGGGAGATTTTCAAACAATAGACATTGAAATTTTAATCATTAATTCAAGAGACACCAAACGTTTAAGTTAATTAATTCGCTTGGGCTAACTTTTACGTTGGGATAGAGTGAGCACTTTGCTTTCTTTTGATTCACACTCACCATTACCCTTCGCTTTATATATGGAATATTTATAAGTTGGACTTGGCTTTTTTGTTATGGTGGAGAACGTATCAATATTTCATTGGCCAAGGATCATTCATTTCTTTTTTCTTTTTTATAATAAAAAAATTCAATTATAAAGCATATGACCCATCTCTTGACTACATAATCAATTATTGAGCATTTCAGTAATCCTTATCCCATAATTTGCGGAATCGATAAAGAACTACAAATTAATTATAATAAAAAAAGTTCAATTATTAAGCATATGACCCCTTTTTCCTCTTTGTTGCTTATGCTGTTGCTCCAACTACTATTTTCTCTTTGAATATCTGTGAATACTCCCCCCTTAACCATAATGAGTCACACAAACAATCAGAAAGCAAACCATTATAAGTAACCAATTTGTGTACCCAAGTTCTACTGATGTGGAGAACTAAAAAACCTAACAATCAGAAAGAAAATTCTTTTCAATACATAGTTTTATCCCAACAAAAGATCATTCTCCTTATCAAGATATATCTTTATTGACAACTTTATCTCTCATAAAAGGGCATCGATATTAATATGTTTTGTCTTACCGTGAAATACAAGATTTGCAACAAAAAGAAGTGGCGCCCATGCTACAATACCTCCCCAAGATTTATTGACATCTAAAACATATTACAATACCTCTGTTTATAAGGATAATTAAGATTTAAAAAGACAACAATTAAAAAATTATGTAGATGCAACGTTTTGTTTTCATAAATTATTTAGTTGATTTTTGACAAAATATGATTTTATTTTATATTAAATTGTTGCTACGTAAATCAACTAATGAATTATGAGAAGATTGCCTTAAGTATCTCACACTAGTCCCAAGTTCACTAATCATGTGTTCAAGAGAGATTGCAATGAGTTTCTTGAGTGCAATCTGATCATCCCAATGATCTCTCTCAAATTCAGGACTAGAGAAGTGTTGGAAAATTTTATCTAATAAAAAACGAAAATTTAAACCAGGAAAACTATAAAATTTATATAAGTATATGATTCTAATAAAAAATAAAGATAGTATAGAAAAGTTAACTTTCAATACTTTTAAAATATTTTTGTTGCAGGTTTTCTTTTACTAATGGTTTCCAAACCTATCTTTCAGCAGTAGTCATAAAGATAAGAGTGGATTTATTTTCCAATACAATGGTGGTTTAGAGAAAAACTAATTTTTCTCTGTAATACACATTACAAGAAAAAAAAAATTTCCACTTCTCCTAGGGTTTCCACCCCTTTTGTTTCTTTTATATGACTTCTACTTTAATTAAAAACAATTTCAATTAAAATAAAATTAATTAATTAATAACATTTATTAATTAAATAAATTTGTAAAACAACTTTTAGTATAAGTGAAACTCTAATTAATTCAAAATTAATATTTATTTAATTTCTTAAATTAAATTATTTGGATATTTATGAAAGATATTTATCTTAAAATATCTTATTAATTAATTCTTAATTAATTAATTAAATCCAAATTAAAACACGTATTCCAAAAAACTATTTGCTAGACATAAAAATAATTAGTGTAATAATATTATCTATTGTATTATTTACGACACTAATCTTAAAACATGGTATTGGGGACCTATGAACCTACAATTTCAAGCTCTAATAAATTTAGATGATTAATTAAACTCTTTAATTAATTAATTAATTTATTATGTCCAGTATTATTCTACTAAAAATCTAAAATTGAACTCTTGAAATTATAGATATATTTTTTTTACCCAGAAAACTTTAAGCAGTCCATTGATATAATCATTACATGTAGTTCAACCCTCCATAAACGATTCATAATTTAGAGCTCGGTCAGTTTTCCGTTTTACCTCTCTAATTACATCTTTATCCTTAAGTTTCATTAATTCACTATTGAACAGTTAATTTATAAATTAGTTATAAATTGAGCGCTTAAACTGTTCAATTCCATAATTAACACTTAAGAGAACCATCTTTTTTACTTCCAATAGAAAGGAATGGATTTCATATCTGTATGTCACATTCCCAGCTATTTATCCCATTAAATCTCCAAGAAATAAGTGTTGAGCTTGTTCTTAGAACAAACCTTAACAAGTAACTCAAAAGACTCAATAACATAAACAGAAGTTTATGACTACTTAGGATTAAGATTGATCTACATATGATCCTTTATTGACATTGTTTGAATATTAGTTAGTAACAGAATTTATTTGAGAATTCCAACTATGTCTAATCCAGTTCTATATAATCATATTATATAAAGTGCCTCTATTGTGATGTCACTGCATTGACAGTCCGGATAAAACTATCACATTGTTAATGTTAGTAGACTGCACTAGTAATACTTAATTAAAGAACACAACTTTAATTAATTTATTATAGACTATTTCAGTTTATTATCAATAATCTTAATCCTCTTATATATATAACATTTATATATACTAAGATTATGGTTACATAAATAAACTATGATTTTTCTGATATTAAATATAAGTATAATTAAGTATAAAGAAATGCTAATTTTATTTTTTCCAAAAAAATGTACAAATTACATGCTTTTAGGGCATTATCCCTCACAATCTCCTACTTGCCCTAAAGCAGGTGAGACATGTCTCTCAATCTCATACTCTCTATGTGACCCTCAAACGTTTTGGCTGGTAATGTTTTAGTAAATGGGTCCGTAAGGTTGTGTTCGGACGCTATCTTCATAACTGTCACGTCACCTCAATGTACGATCTCTCTAATAAGGTGATACTTCTTGTCAATATGCTTCCTTCTCTTGTGACTTCTTAGTTCTTTTGAATTTGCCACTGCTCCATTATTGTCACAATACAAGGTCAATAATTTATCCATATTTTGAACTATTTCCAGATTAGTAAAGAACTTCTTAAGCCATACTGCTTCTTTAGCTGCTTCACAAGCTGCTATATATTCAGCTTCCATGGTTGAATTAGCAATGCTAGATTGTTTTACACTTCTCCAGACTATAGCTCTACCACCAAGAGTGAACACTAACCTAGACGTCGACTTTCAAGTGTCTTTATTTGATTGAAAATCAAAATCAGTATAACCAATAGGGTTCAGGTTCTTGTTCTTCTAAGATACTTGAGAATATGCTTTACTACAATCCATTGACCCAATCTCATGTTGGATTGGAAACGATTGATTATTCTCACTACATAGCAAATGTCAGGCCTAGTACAACATGGCATACATAAGGCTTCCTACTGCTGATGCATAAGAAATCTTTCTCATGTCCTCTTCCTTCTGAGGTGTCCTGGGACATTGCTCCTTAGAAAGGATAACTTCAAGTCGAGTCGGTTAATGACCCTTTTTAAATTTTTGCATCGAGAATCATATAAGCACCTTATCGATGTACGATGCCTAAGAAAGTGCTAAGAGTTTGTTCTTGCGATCCCGAATAATCTGGATCCCAAGGATATAACTCGCTTCTCCCAAATCTTTTACTGGGAATTGCTTAGCTAGCCATTTCTTTATATTAGATAATATATCTATATCATTCCCAAGAAGTAGAATATCATCTACATAAGGTACCAAGAAGACCACCTTCTTTTCTTTGATGTACTTGTATACACAAGGCTCATCAGTGTTTTGCACGAGACCATAAGTTTTGATTGTCTCATCAAATCTTAAGTTCCAAGATCTTAAAGCTTGCTTAAGTCCACAAATAGACTTAAATAGCTTGTAGAATTTCTGCTCTTGGCCTTTCACCATAAACTCTTCTGGTTACACCATATAGATGTTCTCCTCAAAATAGCCATTCAAAAAAGCTGTCTTAACATCCATTTGCCATATCTCATAATCGAGACATTCAGCAATGGATAAGAGAATACGAATAGATTTAAGCATGGCCACTAGCGAGAAAGTCTCTTCATAGTCGACTCCCTTCTTTTGGGTATAACCCTTTGCCACACCAACCTTGCTTTGAAAGTCTCCATTTTCCCATCCACACCTATTTTTCTCTTGAATATCCATTGACACCGAATGGGCTTGACATCTTCAGGTGGATCTACAAGTTTTCAGACTAAATTGAAGTATAGAGATTCCATTTCTTGGTTCATGGCTTCTTGCCATTTTTCCTTATCAAAATCCTCTATTACATGCTTGTACGTCAATGGATCATCTTAGTTTGTATCAGATACAACAACTTGTGCTTCTCCGTCCTCTCTATAACGAGCAGGTAGTCTTACAACCCTCCCACTACGTCGAGGCACCATGATGTTCTGATTAGGAACAATGGTCTTCTGATTTTGCCGTTCATTAACTGTTAATGGTAATGCTCTGATTTGATCAGAGAGTAACTCCTCTAGTACAACCTTACTATGAGGTTTGAAGTTTGTCATGTAGTCATTCTCGAGAAAAGTGGCATTTGTCAATACAAATACCTTTTTCTCTTGAGGATTATAGAAAAAAACCTCCTCTAATGCCTTTAGGGTAGCCTACAAATAGACACACTTTTGTTCGCGATTCCAGCTTTCCAATCTTTCCTATCAGCATATGTGCTGGACACCCCCATATGCAAAAATATCTTAAACTAGGTTTATGACCATTCCACATCTCGAAAGGTATAGGATGAACAAACTTAGAAGGTACTACATTTAGAATGTATACTGCAGCTTGTAGTGCATATCCCCAAAACAAAAGTGGCAATGAAGAATAACTCATCATAGATCTAACCATATCAAGCAGTATTCTATTTCTCCTTTCTACAACACTATTTTGTTGTGGTGTTCCAAGTGCTGTAAGTTGGAATAAAATGCCATGTTCCAATAAATAATCCTTGAACTCTAAGTTAAGGTATTCACCTCCTCAATCTGATCGAAGAGTTTTAAGTGATTTACCTAACTGCTTTTCAGCTTCTGCTAAGTATTCCTTAAACTTTCCAAAAGTTTCAGATTTTCTTTGCATTAGGTATACGTAGTCATATCTAGAATAATCGTCAATAAAGCTGACAAAATATTCATAACCACCTCTAGCTTATACGTTTAATGGGCCGCAGACATCACTATGTATAAGTTCAAATGATTCTTTAACTCTCTCGCCCTTTGCTGAGAAAGGTCTTTTAGTTATTTTATCCTCTATACATGATTCACAAACTGGTAAAGTACCAACATTTAGCTCTCTTAAAGGATCATCCTTTACGAGTCTGTTAATTCTATCTAGATTAATATAACCTAACCTGAGGTGCCAAAGATATGTCTCGTCACTTTGAGAAACTTTCTGTCTTTTAGGTTTAGGATGTTCCACTCTGAATAGTTTTGTATTAAGCAATGGTCGTTCATTTGGCCTTAAAACATAAAGCCCATTTTTTTCTTGTGTTGAACAAATATATAAACCATTTTTTGAAATAATAATCTTGTTATTATTAAATGAAATGCTAAATAATTGTTCAACCAATTTAGAAACTAAAATCAAATTTCTTCTAAAACCAGTAACAAAATAAACATTGTTCAAAACAATAAATTTATTTTGAAAATATAAACAAATGACTCCCACTGCTAATGCAAAAACAATTGCTTCATTGCCCATTTTCATAGTCAACTCTTCATTAGCAAGCTCCTTGGAAGAACTAAGCATCTAGAATGAAGAACAAACATGATTAGTGGCTCCTGAATCAACTATCCAAGGAGATAAATCATCTTCCACTAAACAAGCTTCTAGAACTAGTAAATCGAATTTACCTTTCTTCTTGTCCTTCAGCTCAGAGAGATACTTTTTGCAGTTTCTCTTTCAATGCCCATCAACTTCGTAGTGGAAACATTTTCCTTTCGATGTTTTGTTCTTGCTGCCTTTGGAACCTTTCTTGGCTTTCTTGGATTGTGCTCCAAAACCATTTTTTGAATTCTTTCTCTTTTTGCTCTTGTTAGAGGAAGTAGGCTTATCTTCAGCAATATTTGCCTCACCTTCTTTGGGCTTGTCTTTGGAGATAGTCTTAAAGGTTTGCAGTTCATTGAGTAGTTAAGTCATATTATAATTCAGCTTATTCATAATATAGTTTGTCTTGAATTGTGTAAAAACCAGTGATAGCAACTCAAGAATGATGCTAACTTGAGTACGCTCATCAATGGTCGCACCATTGATCTCTGCCTCATTCATATAATTCATCATGTTCAAAACATGTTCTCTAATTCAAACACCATTTTTCATCTTCACATTCATGTAGTTACGAGTAGCTTCATGATGCGATTGATCCAAGGGTTGCCTAAACATGGCCCGGAGGGACTCCCATATCTCATATGCAGTCTCCATTTGTTCATGCTTCTGTCTAAGCATGTCATTCATACTAGCAGCGGGCCTTGTTATTGGCTTGAATTCAATTATCATATCGCTCTTGTACATTACGAGGTGCATTGGCAGCAGGTTCTAGAAGACACTCCTTAAGGAGAACAAACTTTTGGTTCTCACATGTCAGCACTATATTCATGTTACTCTTCCATTTTATAAAATTTTCACCATTTAACTTTTCGTTTGCAAGTAAAGCGATAATGAGATTGGTTGCAGACATGATTGCTGAAATAAATAGATATAGCATTTAATATACGTAACATAATATCAAAACATTTTTCAAAATAGTAAACGTGATGCATGATGCATATGATAAATTACTAAACCATGATAATTCAATCTTACAATTAATGTGCTGCCGTGGGATAGATCACACTAATATAATTGAATTTAGACTATTTCAATTAGTAAATGAAATTCAAAATATCTCATATTTTCATTTATTTATTAATTACCATTATTTTTGTCAAGATACCATTAACAATTTAATATATATCTTTATGAGCGTAACCCATTATTTTGGATCTAACAACTTAACTCAAAAATGCTGCTGTAGGATAGGTCAATTTTGAAATACATTATCTGAATCCTATCGCTAATAAGGCAATCTTGATATTAATATAGATAGACACCCTCCATGGGGAGGACGGAATCTAAGCGTCGCGAGGCGCTACCTATATCTTACGGTATTGTACTAACAAATAGAGACTATAGGGTATATTGTCATATATCCCTCTCCCACTCATTATTTTTTAAAACTATGTGTTTCTAATTATAAAACATCTTATGTTTTATAACCCCAGTAAATTATTTATATGTCATATTAATAATTACTAGATAAATAGAATATAATCCTATTTTAGTTAATTATTTAGGTTAATAGAGTCCAATCTAATTGGGCCTAGGTTTTTTTTTAATATTCCAATCTTATTGGGTCTAACAAATTAGAATAACCTAGTTCTATTAATAGATGCATAAATAATTACCACTTAAAGTAATAAAATCACATTTTAATATTAAAAAAAAGAGAATATAGGCTAACTTAAAATTTAACAATTAATTTAGATAAGCTCAAATTAAGTAAATGAGATAATTATCAAGTTTAATTATAAAACTAATTATCCATTATTTAATTTATTATTCTATTCAATTAATCTAATTAATTATAATCATATTCATATTTAACTATTAAATAGAAATGATAACATGTATGCATGACATTCAATAATGACAATGAATGGGTATTATGAATGGCATGTTTTTATGCATGGTCATGTTATCATATCACATATCTCATAATTAACAATTAATTAACTTTGGCCGGGTCTCCTAGAATATTTAATTACAAACCCAAATAATCAATTAAAATTACAAAAGTATATAGGCTCGCAGGTCTAATAAAATAATCTTCCAAAATCTACAGCAAACCCATCTTGACAAAAATGTTCATACGGGCTAAAAAATTTTTCTTAAGCCCAATGTTTAATTATTGTAAGATAGTCTAACTTTTGGACCATTTTTATTTTTAAATAGTTCAATAAAGCTAAAAACTAATATATTTAAAATAAAATTTTCCAAAAAATAAAATTTAATTCATTTTTAAATTTTGTCATAAGGGTTTTGATGAAAAAAGATAAATGAACTTAATTGATTTTTAACCAAAAAAAAATTGTAAAGCAAATTTCACCCTGGGCAGAACATTTCTTCTCGAATTTTGCTTCACCAGGGGCTTACTTTAAGCTGCTTGTAATTGTCTTGCAATTTGTGACTGTGAGTATTTTACTCACTGTTCTGACATTTTCTCTTTTTATTTTTGTTTCTCCACAAATTCTAATTCTAAGCTTTGCTAAATAATTACATAACAAAAGTAAATTACATTGAACCTATACCCTTACGGGTTTACAAAATTTTTAATCTAATTAAAATTAAATATTAATCAAATATCAAATTATAGGAAATCATATAATTAACGACCAAAGGATCCATATACAAAACTCATCTTATGATAACATATATCATTCATCAAAGTATATAAATAGAAAAAATGCAATACTCATTCATGCATACATCAAAATTAAAACTATATACTCATATAATCTTGGCTTTGATACCAATTGTTAGAAAATTTTATCCAATAAACAACGAAAATTTAAGCTAGGAGAATTATAAAATTTATATGAGTATACGGTTCTAATAAAAAATAAATATAGTATAGAAAAGTTATATGTCAATACTTTTAGAATATTTTTGTTGCAGATTTTTTTTCACCAATAGTTTCCAAACCAATCCTTCAGTAGTAGCCGTAAAGAGAAGAGTGAGCTTCTTTTCTAATACAATAGTGGTTTAGAGAAAAACTAATTTTTCTCTGTAATACACGTTAAAAAAATATATTTTTTTTTTACCTCTCCTAGGGTTTCCACCCTTTTTGTTTTTTTATACGACTTCTACTTTAATTAAAAATAATTTCAATGAAAACAAAATTAATTAATTAATAATATTTATTAATTAATTAAATTTGTAAAAAAACTTTAAATAGAAGTGAAACTCTAATTAATTCAAAATTAATATTTAAAAGAAACGATAAAGAGGATAAATATCTCTATGAGAATTTATCCATTTAATTTCTTAAATTAAATTATTTGGATATTAATGAAAGATATTTATCTTAAAATATCTTATTAATTAATTCTTAATTAATTAATTAAATCAAAATTAAAACACGTATTTCAGAAAACTATTTTCTGGACATAAAAATAATTAGTGTAATAATATTATTTACTGTATTATTTACGACACTGATCTTAAAAGTGTTATTAGAGACCTATGGACCTACAATTTCAAGCTCCAATAAATTTAGATAATTAATTAATCTCTTTAATTAATTAATCTAATTTATTAATTCTAGTATTATTTCACTAAAAATCTAGAATTAAACTCTTAAAATTATAGATATATTTTTTACTCAGAAAACTTTGAACAATCCATTGATATAATCATTACATGCAGTTCAACCCTCCATAAACGGTTCATAATTTCAAGTTAGATCAATTTTCTGTTTTACCTCTCTAATTATATCTTTATCCATAAGTTCCATTAATTCATCATTGAACAGTTAATTTATAAACCAGTTATAAATTGAGCGTTGAAACTGTTCAATTCCAAAATTAACACTTAAGAGAACTATCTTTCTGACTTCCAATAGGAATGAATGGATTCTATATTTGTATATCACATTCCCAGCTATTTATCCTATTGAATCTCCAAGAAACAAGTGTTGAGCTTGTTCTTAGAATAAACCTTAACAAGTAACTCAAAAAACTCAATAACATAAACAGAAGTTTATGACTACTTAGGATTAAGATTGATCTACATATGATCATCTATTAACATTATTTAAATTCTCAGTTAGTAACGAAATTTATATGAGAATTTCAACTATGTCTGGTCCAATCCTATATAATTATATTATATAAAGTGCCTCTATCGTGATGTCACTATATTGACAATTCAGATAAAATTATCACATTCTTAATGTTAGTATACCGCACTAGTAATATTTAATTAAAGAATCCAACTTTAATTAATTTATTACGGACTATTTCAGTTTATTATCCATAATCTTAATCTTCTTGTATATATAACATTTATATATACTAAGATTATAGTTATATAAATAAACTAGAATTTTTCTGATATCAAATATAAGTATAATTAAGTATAAAAAAATGTTAATTTTATTTTTTCCAAAAAAATGTATAAATTACATACTTTTAGGGCATTATCCCTAACAAGAAGATCAATGAACAAACAACTTATGATTTCTTCTTCTTTCTCCTATTAATGTGGGGAATCCATATTCCATCATAATTCCTTTCTAGTCTAAGATAAATGACATTTCTACTCTAGGATAAACCACAAATATAGAAAGCTAAGTTGACGTTTTTGGTAAGGAATCTAAATTCAGCTTCTCCACTTTAGTCCTTGTATATATAACTCCTTGCAATTGTTAGAATAAAATAGACCAGTGTCGAATTTAATTTATTCTTTTTAAACAGATTCCTTCTATAATTGGTTTTCGAATTATAACCAAAAAGATGGTCTATTTTATTCTAACAACTTCTAACAACTAGATTTTCTTTTTCATTATCAGTTTGTAATTCTTCCTATTCTTGAATTAAATAGCCTTAACAAATTCTAATTTATATTTATTCCAACAACCAATCCTTTTTGTAAACAGAAGCTTTTCGTTTGCTATAGGAGAAACATATGAACAGTGTTTACAAATGAAAAATTAATTGTATGTAAACAAATGTGTCTTGAGAAATTTTATTTAAGGAAATTAATATATACTCCCTAAAGTTTGGGAAAAGGAAAGAGACACTAGGAGTTTAGAATAAACAAATACTCATGAGTTTTGAATAGATAGACAAATACCTTTTAACTTTTACATTTGTCAGTTGACCTATTAAGTTATTATTATTTACATACATAGATTTTAATAAAATAACAAAATAAGATACCATTCTTTTAATTATAACAATTTAGTTGTATTATTCATAATATATTGAGGACTAAATTGTTAAAATTAAAAAAATTAATTTATTATTTTTAGAAATTAGCTAACCAAACCTTTATATATACTAAAATATTCTTAAACTTCGTCTTTTATTTTTTAGTGATAATTTGATCTTTAATTATAAACTTACAAAATATTTTAACGAAATATTTTTAACATTTTATTTTTATATGTAATATATCTATTAAAAAATTATATTGCATTCATTATATTTTCTTAAGAAAAAATAAACTTTATATTTATTACAAATAAAAAAAATTAAAAATATCATTTTTTTTCTACATTTTTAATCAAAATTAAGTTAAATTATTTAATGAGAAAATAAAGTATATCTAATTGCTAATTCTATTTTAACACATGATACTAAATTTAATTTAGATATTATAAATTATTACTCTCATCTTATTTAAAAAAAATCTTTTAAATATTTCACAAATGCTTGCAACCCTCTTCTTTTTTGAAATATTTAAAAGAAGAATATGCTTCTTAAATAAGGTGAGAGTAATAAATTATAACATGTGAATTAAATTTGGTATCATGTATTAATAGAATTAGTAATTAGATATAACATATACATTTTTAATTAATATTTATTATTAGCTTTATAATTTTTCTTAAGAAAATATAATATAATTTTTAAAATAATTTTATCAAATATAAAATTAAAATGCTCAAATATTTCATCTGAATTTTTTATGATTAAATATCAAATTATTACTACGAAGTAAAAGAGAAGTGTTCGAAAAATTTTAACATATGAGTTTAGTCTAACTCATTGTTAGCATGTTTTGAAAATAATATTTTATTTTTTAATTTTTTTTATAAAATAATAAATTGAATTTTTTTAATTTGGACATTTTAGTTTCTTGTATGTTATAAATAATAGGGATTAACGTATATATTATAATTAATATAATTATATCTTATTTTGTTGATTTTTTTAAATTTAGGGATAATAATGATAATAATTTAATAGGTCAACTAACGGACGTGTATTTGTCTATTTATCTAAATTTTAAGAGTATTTATTTTATTTTCTCAAATTTGAGGGATATATGTTTATTTCTTTTTTATTTAACAACAAAAAACCACGTTAATATGGTAATTTCCTTTTTATTTAACAACAAAAGACCATGTTGATGTAGTAACTATTGTTAATTTCTCAAACTTTGATGATAGCAAGGCATTTGTGATCACAAAAACAATACTATAGTAGAGTGCGTTTGGCAACACCTACTAAACTGTATTAAAATAAATGGATTGAATTATATTGAATTATAATATATTATATTAGATAAAATTTAATACAATACTATATTTAATATTGTAAAGTATTGTTGTAGTCTAGATTGACGCATGCGATACTGTAGAATTAAGACATAACTGATTATTAATAGTTGATTTTCTTTTTGTTCTTGTATTAACGAGCAATTTGATTTGGCAGATGCATTGGTGCCTTGTGTTCCAATTTGTTTTGCATTAATGATTTTGCTGTGAATGTTTATTGCATAAAGTTAAATGCAAGAGAGTAGTATATCTTAATCTTGTACAACCATTTCAACTAATATGGTTTTCTTGTTGACGGTAAAGATCAATACCTAAATAATACGAAAGTTTCATTAGCTAGTGATCTTGGGTCATTTATAGACAAAATGAATTCTTGACCTCTAAATATTGTATCATGCATATTCCACATTTATTGTTTAGAAATGAATGATAAATGTGGTGGGCTCTTTGTGAAAATTGCATCAAACTATGAAAACTCTATTGATTGAGCGAAATCAAATCTACATATCCATGTTCCACATAAATAAATATTATAAGAAAGACATTTAAATAACTACGATTAAAAATATTTTTAACCACATTAATAGAATACAAAATTGTGTATCACAATATCAAATAACACAACTAGCCTAGAATAGAGGAGCGAAGTGCGAGGTATTGTTACACACAAGTCCAAAAGAAAAAGAAAATTATATCTGATCGTTATAAAATTAAATTTAGAAACTTTACATCCTTACATAGTTATAGTCCCAAAAATGCAAACTTGTCTAATGTGATATATATAAATTTATCTAATTTGATTTCCTCCAATTTCTTAAGGACATAATTTCCTCTAGGGGATGAAAATATATCTAGGCTTTAAAGAAAAATTATAAGTTGAAACATGAGAATTAACTTGCTAAGCCAAAACATGACAAAATCTCTGAATTGGAAAATTGATATAAATAATTGGATAATTATTAAGTAACTTTTTAAAGAGCAAATATATATTAATTGTTAACATAATTTAGAAAAAAAGAAGTTGGAATGTTATACACTATATGAAGAAAACAATTTAAGGTAGTTGGAACATGCATATTAAACCTCCTTCAATTGCATAAAATTTGTGTGTTAATGTCATAGTGAGCTAACAAAATTAAACCCTTTTGCATACAGAAATGTTATTTTCAAAGAGTATGTTCAATAAATCCTTTTTCTTTAATTGCGTAATTGCATAAAATTTGTAATTTTCAATCAGCTCAGAAAATTATTTCAATTGTTGCATTATTATGTTTTTAGTTAATTTTCTATCAGTATAACTATTTTACCCTTGATAACGGATCTAATTGTAATACACTTTTAAAAAATACGCTATAATATAAGATGAATCCTTACACTCAAATATTATCAAAGATCATTAATATTCATCTCCAAATAATACTCAAATTTTGACATTTTGAAAAAAAAAAGATAAGAAAATAAATACTTAAAATTTAACAAACATGATCATGAAATGTAAATATTGTCAAAGATCATTAACGATACTTATTTTTTTGGAGTTATTGAAATTCTTTAATTATTATTGATAAGCTGCAAAATTAATACTATTTTCCATGCATGGTTTCATATAGGTCATGAAAGGCTAATATGAATAATCATCACTTTACATTTAAAAGTTAATTAAATCTGTTATAATAATTTTTCCGAAAAGAAAAAAAAAATTTCAAACTCATGTTATAGAAGAAGAATTTTATGGAACAGAGAGATCATTGTCATTAATTCCTAAAATAAAATAAAATACCTCTATTTCTAGAGAATAATAAAAGATTAAAGAGATATAATTCAAAACTTATATAGACTAGTCTTCGTAAATTATATTTGATTGATTTATGACAGAATATTATTTTAATTTATATTATAATATTTCCCTGTGAATCAGTCAATGAATCTTCAAAAAGGTTCTGTTGATATAGATTTTTATGATCGTCGTAATCTTTATTTGATTCTTGTCACTGGAGTATCACTAAGGCCCCTTAATTTCTTGCTTAAAAAAAACAATTATACCACGTATAGCTACAGTTGTACAATCTTAAAACAATTATTCAAATAATAATAATTGTAGCATAGTAAACAAAAGAAGTAGCCTATTGTGACTTTTATCAACTACTAAAGAAGAATATATAGCTCAGCATCTTGTACTTGTCAAGCTATTTGGCTGAGAAATATTCTTGAAGAACTTTATTTCAAGCAGGAAAGTCTACTTTGATTTTTTGTGATAATAGCTCTGTAATAGAACTCCCCAAAAATTCTATTTTATATGAACGAAGCAAGCATATAGATATAAGGTATAAATTATTCCGTAATTTGGTTGAGGGTGGAGCAATTAATCTTACTTACTGCAAGAGTGAAGATTAGGTTGCTGATATACTTATCAAGCCTTTTAAGTTGGCAGCATTCATGAAGCTCAAAAAGCTCTTTCGTGTCTGTAATTGGAAGAATTCAATTTGAGGGAGGGTATTTATTATTTTTTTCCTTAACTTGAAGTTTAACAACATTCAGTTTAAGAAAGGGAATGTTATGAATTAGTGAGTAATTTATATCCTATTTTCAGTATTGCATTCTTTCACGATTAGTGGTGCAAATTTTGTCATGGTCATCATGGATAGTAATGGGTAGTTATAGATATGATCATGGATAACTTTATTTACCTACATAAATATTGATGTAATTGAATTATTTTGTCAAGTAAATTGTGTTTCTTCCTTTGCATTGGTTATTTTTCATTATTCCTACTAAAGTTTCTACAGCATTATTACTTGTTAGCTAGTATGAATAAGAATGTTGTTGTTTACTTTCTTTATTTAATTTAAGTATTTCACCCAAGTTAAAATTTAATTTCTAGTTCTTGATTATTACTTATGTACATAAATTTTAGTGATTAGTTTTTCATTATTTTTAGCAAATAATATATTTATTGAGTTAAATTTTATATTAAAGTTAATTGGATCGTATATGTGTCTAAATGGGTTAATTATGTCTAGTTGTATCTAATCGTGCTATAAAACTAGTATATGACTCATTTATTAATTATATTTATTCATGTCAAAACACAAATATCACTCATGTATAAATCGTGTCATGTTATGTCATCCATTCAATAAATAGGTTCTACTCGTGTTTAAATTTTTATTTGATTAATAATAAGTGGGTTGGATTCATGTTGGCCTTAAACTTTATTAAACTCAATGATAATATGACATGAATACAACGCCATAGTACAAATTATCACCCCTAATAAATACGAAGAAAAATGGACATACAAGTCTTTAGGTTTTGTCTAATAAATTGATTAGTTCTACTAATTTCAAAAATATCTATTAAGACTTGTATCCTTGATTGATGATAATTAATTAAGCAAACTTATTTTTAAGCTCCTACTTAAAAATAAATATAAGAATAATAAGTACTTATTTTATAACTATTGACAATCAAATATTTATTACTATATTAGTAAGTACGATATGAATTTTTTTATTTTACAGTATATTTACAATACAATATTTATAATTATAATATATTTTAAGCAATATATATTTATAAATTATTAAAATATAAATAAAATAATACAAATAAATTATTTCGTAAAATAAATAATTTGTAATATATGTATTATATTATTAATTTATTATAAACTAATTTTATTATTTAAAGTAACATTATTATTTATTTTATTAATAAATTTTATATTGCTATATTCATTAATATATTATTATTTAGATTTTTCATTTTTCTTTTCCTTATTTCTTAAGGTAAAATCTTTTGAATCTGCCCATGCTCATGAACTATGACTTCGCGAAAAAGCTAAGACGCACTTAAAACTACAGTACAAGCACATGAAAGGCATCACTTTATTTCAAATAGGAATAAAATAACTATTTTATTTTTATTTTAATTAAGAGATATTAACATCTCTCCTCTTAAGTTTAAAAAATGACCAATACCCTTACAAAATATAAAAAAAATTGGCATATATCCCCTATAATTACTGTATAATTATACAAAATAAATTTCTTCCCCATATATATTTCGAAGATATATAAATTTAGGGATATTATCACATACCTCCCTTGAGGTATCAAAAAGTATCACATAGATAGAACTTATTGTGATTGTATCACATACCTCCCTGACGTTAATGTTAACCAACACTAATATATACAATTACAAAAATATCCTCAACTCTATTAATTTAATTTTAAAAATAGGATTACACACTTTCTAATGCTGCAAAAAATTAGCAACATGCACACACTATTATGAACATTTTGTATTTAATCAATTTTCCTTATAAAATATTTGAAACCAGCTTCTACTCTTGCTAAAGTCCTTCCCAAAAATTCATTAATCTTCTCAAAAAAGAATTTACTCCTAACATACAACAGAGACCACTTGCTCATCACCATCAGTTCAAATTCTGTGTTTTTCAAAAATGTTTCTGTAGCTTGAATAATCTCAATAAAATCCAACTTTTTTTTAATAAAAAATATCATATTATATTAAAATATAAATGAAGATAGGAGAATACAAGAGAAATCTAAATGTTTAAGTGTTCAAAAGACAAAAAGTCTTGAAATAAGCTCCTGTTAAATTGCTAGAAAACAACAACTTATAGCAGTAAAAGATAATCTGTTGTTTTCTTGCTGTAAAACAGCCAAAACACTAACTAAACAGCAAAGAGGGCAGCAACAAAGAATGGAAACACCAAAAAAGCATAGCAGGCAGCACCATGTAGCAGTAAGAACGAACATCAACAGCATATGAAATTAGTACAAACAGCACGACGACAACAATTTTGTAGTTCTGGGAATCAAACAAGCTCTTGTAGCAAGTAGTAGCTAGTAGGACACGACCCCCAGCAGCAGCAAGAAATGCAGCATCAATAAGCTTAAGCTGCTATTTGTTATGTTGTGAAGCAGTAGCAACAGAAACAACTCATCTTGTAAAGTTGATGCCAATAGATATAATAATATTATCCCTTATCAACTACAAAAAATTAGTAAGTTCCATACTGTTTTAGCAGCTTTACATCTACAGAGAACATTAGTACACTCTTTGAAATCAAACAAGTACCAACATACATTATAGCAAAATCATATCTATATTATATTTCTTTCCATCAAAATAATCTGCCCATTCCCACACTCCAAAACCTCTTATTATCAATTCAGTGCAGTCAATTTCAAACAAACAAATTGAAGGAATCCATCTCAACTATATTCAAGCAATCTCATCCTAAGGAAAATCAGTCTTCTAACACAAGAACACACCTCATTTTCGATGGTCTCAGGTAGTTTAAACATAGGAAGAAATTCAGACATTCACAAAATGAAGCAATGGAAGAAATATGTGAATGGAGATTTGAGAAAATTTGAGAACAAGTATTACAATATGGCATATAAAGACACCAAAAATTATTTGTCACAACAAAAAGTGCTTTGGCCATAATTATATCAAACACAACCAAATCCAAAATCTAATCCAAAATCTTTGGTAATTGCTTTATTCAGACAACGATGAACTCATCTAACGAATGAAAATTTTTTAAACATCAGAAAATTGGAAGTTCTTAATACAAAACCACATACAAAAATTATATTTTTATTCATTACAATATCATGATTTTCCTTATTTTAGAGCAATCCACGTGAAAATATCTCAAAACAAAATCCACGAAATTTGGATTTCATAATTAACACTACATAGATAATTTTTTTTGTTAACCCAAAATACAATTTTATTCACCATAAAATATAAATTTTTGTCAATTGCATTTATAAATTTAAATTTTAAACCCTAAAATGAAAAAAAAAATTATAATTACAGAGCAGAACGTGATATGTGCAGAGACTAAACTCATCTTGACAACTCGGTTGCAAAATTGACATCACAAAGCATTAGAAAATGCGGATGAAAGCAAAGATTTCATATGAGTCTCAGAAAATGATAAGAGGAAAAACGATATCGCCATTATTACAGCACATAGTGGGATCTTTACCTGGTCATTTACAAATGAGAATGAAAGAAAACTTTAATACCTTCTTGCAATAATCAATCCTATCATCTATTTTCCAAGAATTAACAAGGCTAGATTGTGAAGAAAACTGTTTGGATTTTTTTTTCTCAAAATCGTTTGTTTCCAATTTCTCTCAACTTTGATTTTGCGTAATGGGGAAAATGATATCTTATCTTCAAGTCAAGTTACTTTTACATAAAAACCCTTTTGCCTAAACATTAACTGACGGTCTTCACTAACGCTAGGGGAGGTATGTGATACAATCACAATAAATTCTATCTATGTGATACTTTCTAATACCTCAAGGGAGGTATGTGATAATACGGCCTATAAATTTATCATTTTAACTTTATATGTTTACATAAAGACCAATATAACCTTATAATTTATTTTTTTATAATTATATTCAATATCTTTATAATTAATATCAAATTATTATTATTATAAACAATTTTATTTTTATTATATTAATAATATTCAATATGTTTTAGAGATTTTAGTTAAAATTACATAAATTATTTTATTTATAAATTAATAATACGTATAAATTATATAAATATACTATAAATTATAAATTATAAAATCAATTATTATAATTATAAAAATCAATTATGTATCCTAAATATTTAGATTACATAAATTATATTATTAATATTTTGAATATACAGATCCTAAATATTTATTGAATATTAATTTATCAAAACTATTATTATATTATAAATAATATAATTCGTATAATCAAAATATTATATGTGAGCTATTATAATTGTTTTTGTTATAAATTAATATTCAAATAAAGTTTACTTAAAATATTAATAAAGTTTTAGATATTAATTATAAAAAATATTGAATATAATTATAAAAAATAAAGTATAAGGTTATATTGGTCATTATGTAGAAATAATAAGGTTAAAATAATAAATTTGTATACCTCTGAAATACACAAGGGTAAAATATTTATTTTATATAATTGCATCACAACTTTAGCGGTATATGTTATTTTTTCATATTTTACAGAGGTATTAGTCATTTTTTAAATTCTAAGAGAGTATTTATTAATTTTTTAATTAAAATAATAATAAAATAATAATTTTATTATTATTTGGGGATGGAACAATGACTTTTAATAAAAAAAATAAGGTGAAATTGACCCTTTAATATTCAATAAAATACCCTCTAAACTTTAGCTTCTCTTCAATTGAATATGCATTGAAAATAAATTGAGATTATAATGAAATTTGTTTGCATAAATTACAAGTGAAAATTAAATTATGTTGACGAGTCTTTGACATACTTGTAACAAGAGATTTAAAAGTTTAATTATGACAGTGAAATTTATCAATTATGACAGTGATAATTACGATAAAAAGCTTCAGCTCTTTAGAAAACAAAAGCTTTTGCTGCTGTTGGCAACTGCAGGCTCTTTGCTGGATGCGCTTTGGAATTACTTGCTGCTGGAATTTCATGCTTGTGAAACAACTGACAAATGTTGTTTGCGTCTTCCCTGCTTGCTGCTGTTGATGCTTCTGCGTTTGCTTGGAGCTATTGCATGCTGATATTTGCTGTTGTGTGCTTTTTGTGCACTGCTGCTATAGATTTTAGGACATATAGCATTCTGTTGGTGCTGATTGTTGCAATGCTTCCTAGTACTAGTTGCTGCTTTGATGCTTAATTTGCTGGTTTTTGGTAACCTTCTGCAGATGCATATTTACTGATACTGTTGGCGGCCATTTTCCTGCTACTTGCTGCTCAACTGTTGCTGGTAATATGCTGCTGTGTGAAGTTTTTTTCCACTAAAAATGCAGCTTTCTGTCGTTGTAGTTTCTTGCCATTGTTTTTGACAATTTTTGGTCAGTATTCTTATTTGTTCCATTAGTCTTTGGACTGCTCTTGTACTCCTTTCTTCTATCTTTTTAATATATTATTCTACGTTAAAAAAAATACGATAAAAAGTTTAAAATATATAATATATTTTTATTAAATGATTCTAAATTCTAGTAAAACTATAATTAAAGTGTTTCTAATACATAATTAATTAAAAGGGAAGATAATAAAATAGATTTTATGTATTTTTATTTGTCAAAGTTTAATTTGTGAGTTCAAATTAACATAGGTTATATTTTATGTAATATGTTATAATTCGAGAATAAATTCAATAATAAACTTGATTAGTGTTAATATGGTTTGGCTAAGAATCAAAACGATAGGCCCAAATTGATTGAGATGACATAATAATTCAGTTCTGTGTATGATATAGAGATGCATATAACAATAATACGATGTGTTTCAACAACCTAGCCAATATTTTATTTTCTTGCCTATATATTTAATTTTTCAATCATCTTCTTCTATCTATATACTTACCATTAAAATCTACAAATTTAACCAAACTTCATCAACAAATTTTTATGCTTTACGAAGATGAAACATGAATTGTGGGTTTTTATGTTTCGGTAGTTGATTATTGTTCACTCTTATTTGTATTATTATTTAATTAAAACTTTTAAAACGTTATTTATGAAATATTGGATGAAATTTAATTATATAAACTTAATAGACTATGAAACCTCAGCTTAGAATATTTTTTAATTATGATACATTTTTAATTATATATTATTTATATTTCTATTATCAAAAATTTCTCTAGATTACATTTATAATTTCTAAAATGACCCCAAAATTTTAGTTATAAATAATTATTTTCAAATTTTTTATTTTCTTTATAAATGTTAAATTTCGTTTATACAAACTCATTTGTATAATGGAAAGAAAAAATTATAAAAATTGGAAAGATATATAAATAATTTATTGCAAGTATGATGATACCGTTAGTGCTTTAGTATTACATAAATTAGATGACAAAATGTTATGTGTCTAAATAATTATGTCAATTTTTGGTTAATATAAAGGATTGAGAAGATATAATTGATTGAGTGTAGCTTTAAATTGAACCAAATTAAATAAATAATTTTATTGTTGATAAAAAAAAAAGTAACTATGCCACCTAAATTTATTTTTGACATATTTATTTTCAAACAGTAAAAAGAGATTATCATTTAGGTCTTTGGTTTTTTATGTAATCTTTAAATAAAAACATAATTTATATATTCATATCTAATAAATACATAATACAAAAGAAGTAAGTACGACATTTTTCAAATAATTAAGAAAGCGACAACATTAAAAGTTTAAAAAAAAAAAATTAGGGTTGGCAACTGATGTTGCAATATAACTATATATTCCACGTGAATTAGATGCGAGTAAATGGTTTAGATTGAAACAAAAATAACATTAAATAATAATTGTATCATATTTATGTCACCTATTTAAAAATATGTTATATCAATTTATTTATAACATAAATCTATTTAAAACATATTTACAATCAATTTATGACCCATTTAAAATATTGTATTTTTATTTACTGTAATTTTAATCAAAAAATTAAAATTAATTTTTTCCACTCATTTTTGTTTACTCTCAAGCTTCAATTTTTAAAATACCCTAATTCCTAATCGTAATATATTTTTCACTTATTTCCTTTATAATGTATTATTACTTGTTAGCTACTATGAATAATGTTGTTATTGTTTACTTTCTTTACTTAATTTAAGTATTTTACCCAAGTTAAAATTTAATTTATGTTTCTTGATTATTACTAATATATATAAATTTTTAGTGATTAGTTATTTTTCTTTACTTTTAGAAAATAATATATTTATTGAGTTAAATTTTATACTAAAGTTAAATGAATCATATTTGCATCTAAATAGGTTAATTATGTCTAATTGTATCTAATCGTATTATGAAACTAGTAAATGACTCATTTATTAATTATATCTATTCATGTTAAAACAAAAATATCACTCATTTATAAATCGTGTCATGTTGTGTCATCCATTTAGTAAATAGATATGATTAATAAGTGGGTTGGATTCATGTTGACCTTAAATTTTATCAAATTCAATAATAATATAACATGAATACAATGTCATAGTACAAATACCTATTAAGATCTAAACACTTGTTTAATGATAATTAGTTAAGTAAAATTATTTTTAAGCTCCTAATAAAAAATAAATATAAGAATAATAAGTACTTATTTATAACTATTGGCAATCAAATATTTATTAATATATTAGCAAGTAAAATATGATTTTTTTATTTTACAGTATATTTATAATACAATATTTATGATTATATTATATTTTAAACAAAATATATTTATATATAGTTAAAATATAAATAAAATAATAAAAATAAAGTATTTTATGAAATAGATAATTTATAATACATTAATACATGTTATATTTCAATTTATTGTAAAATAATATTATTATTTAAAGTAACATTATTATTTATTTTATTAATATATTTTAAATTAAATTATTTAAAATTTAATATTTTTTATTACATAATAATAATTATTTTAAAATATAATCGTTATTTTTTAATAAATTAACTTAAATGTTGATGATGTCCTAATATTATTAGGAAAAAACGCAATATTATTAAATTAATTTGAGATAAGATAATATTATTATATTGATTTGAACTGATACGGTGCAGTTTTAAGAATTCGTTAGAATTTTTTTTAATATGGTATAATTAGAAATCAAATTTTATAATAAACATGATTGTTGGAAATAGAGATGGACACATCTGAATCGATTTGGGTTTTAGTAACCCGTATTTTTAATTTGATTTATTTTTATCAATTATTTATTTTTAAAAGTTTTAGTTTTAAATTTAATAAACTTAATTATCTTTCTTTTTTATAAAACTGTTAGCAAAAAAATGTGAAAGATATCACCATATTTTGAAATTCTTTATTTTGGTTTTCAATTTTAAAATTAAAGGTTTTTCCACATACCTCCCCTAAAGTTTATGAAAATCCCAATTTCCATAAACTTTTAAGGAAAGGGTCACAAATCACTCCTACGGTATTTTTTGTTTGAGGGAGAGGACCAACACTTTTAACCAAACAACCAAACACATTTATGTGAGATTATTTCCCATTCTTAATAAATAATTCATTTAAAAATACATATGTAATAAATTTCCTTAATAGTAAAATTATTTTATTATTATCTTTAAATTATAAAATTTTACAATTATTATTATTATTTATATTTGTTCGTTTAAATAAAATAATTTATTTTTACTTAATAATTATTTAAGAATAATGTTTTAAAATTATTAGTGCTAATAATAATTTTAGAATAATTTTATTTTATAATAATTTAAATTTATTTTCTATAATAATTATAAAATCATTAGTGCTAATAATAATTTTAAAATAATTTTATTTTATAACAATTTAAACTATTTTTTTAATAATTATAAAATTATTAGTGCTAATAATAATTTTAAAAAAATATTTTATAATAATTTAAATTTATTTCTTTTAATAATTATTTGAGAATAATAACTATTGTCATTATTTATATTTATTTATTTAAATGAAATAATTTATTTCATTTAACAATTATTTAAAATTATTAATACTAATAAAAAGTTAAGAATAATTTTATTTTATAACAATTTAAATTTATTTTTTAATAATTATTTAAAAATAATTTTACTATTATATTATTTGACAATGATTTTAATTTAAAATTATTTTATAAAATTTTAATGATTATAAAATTATATTTGAAATATATGTGTATTATCAATTGAAGAAATAAATCAGAATAGTGTGTTTGGTGGGTTGGTTAAGAGTGTTGATCCTCTCCCTCAAGTGTTTCGGGTTCAATTCTCGTAGAGGCAAATATTATTTTGCAATGGTTCAAGGGTATTTTGATCAATTTGTTATTTTTTAACAGACAAAAAATGCAGTATGGGTGGTTTATTACCCTTTTCTCAAAAGTCTTCGAAAATTGAGATTTTTACAAATTTCAGGAGAGGTATGTGAAAAAACACCTTTAAAATTAAAACAAAAAATTGAATAGAATAGTTAGGTTTCTTTGTGCTAATAAAAAACAACTTTTTATAAAATAATAGCTGAAACAAATTTTATGACTCCATTATATGCAACTCAGTATTTTCTTTTCCCCACCCATAATTAATGATAATTAATACAAGTTTACTTCAGAATTAAAATGTTATTAAAAATTGAGTAAAAATATTCTGGTAAATTATAAGTTACGCCGAAGGGAAGCCGAGAAGAGAGTCCAAAAACACAGGCCCAAATACAGGAGAAAAATAGGATTGGTATTAACTTGCCGATACAATAGTGGACCAGCACCACCTAAAATCAACCTTATTTATTATATTATAACTTTGAATTTTAATTTATTATTATTATTAAATTAAATTTTTTTAAAATAATAATAATTATTTAGATATTTTTAAATAAAATAATTTATTTTATTTAATAATTACTTAAAAATAATTATTTTAAAATTATTAATTTTAAAATAATTTTAATTTATAACCATTTAAATTTATTTTTTTAATAATTATTTAAAAATAATTTTATTATTATTTGATAATAATTTTAAACTCAAGTTATTATATAATTTTTTTAATTATAAGTTTTATAATAACAGAAGAGTTATTTATTAAAGATTGAAGAATATATATTTAAAATGTATTTTATATAATAATTAAAGTATTACTCTTTTTCATTAAAATTTAGTAATTTTATTTTATAATTTAAAAAAATAAATTTAAAATATTTTAATAAATTTATTATTTATAAGAGAGGTTTATGGTTTTTTTACACTTTTTCTATTAAGTTGAGATGTTTATAAACTTCAAAAGAGGTACGTGGACTTTTCCTAATGAAATATAACAAAGAAAACCGAAGAAACATACAAGGGGAAGAATCAGAACGACAATGACCAACAGAAAGCGACCAGCGACAGGATTAGTTGCTTACAGCAGGAGAAGCAAGAATGTGATGAGAGAAAGGGAGAAACTAGAGCGGTAAACCTGTTCGCCGAAACAGAGATAAAGAAATGAAATTTTATTGAACAGGGCAATATGGAAATCACATAATTTTCGTTAAAAATCAAGTGCTTTAAAAAATCACCTTAATTGTTAATTTGACTTCAATAAATAGTCATATTTTACATACCCCAATCGAACCTTCATGTGCCTGCAAAATTGTAAAACGATTACGTAGATATTAGTTTTCTGAAAAATAGTAAGACAGACTAAAACTTGGTGCAGAAGAAGAGATAACTAATTACCTGTATAGTTTACGGGGAAGGATCTTGGCTAATCTCCAATTTCTTCAGTGCTGCTTTCTGAAGAATCTGGTCTGGCAGTGCCTTTAATTCCCAGCAGTATCTGATTTTCAAGGATGAAAGATGTGGCATACAATTTGCTGTATTTCCATTAATCCCGTAATCCCACTCTTCCCAATTTTCCATGTGCATAAATTCCAGCGATTTCAATTTGGGAAAGGGGACAACAGATGAAGACGATTCGTGATCTACTCCCAGAAATTCATTACCCACTCTTTTCACACAATCCATTCCGCATAAAGAGAGTCTTTCAAGGGACGGCAGCTTTCCCAGCGGAGGCAAATGAACACAATTTTTGCACCTGTCGAGTTTTAAAACCTTCAGATTGGTTAATGACATCATCCAACTGGGCTGCACAATGTTTCCTTTGTAGTTGTCTATGTGCAATTCCTTTAAATTTAGGGGTGGTTTTAAGGCTTCAAGTAGTTCTTCGTCTTCCTCATTCTTCCTCCCTCCTTCACCCCAATAGAACTCAAGTCTCAAAACCTGCAGATTTTTTCTTTTCTCGAGTTCTGATCTCTTGGCCTCAACAACATCTGACACATTACTCAGTCCAAATATACTGCATTCTTGAAGGAAATTCAAGTTTTTTAAAGATTCAAGGCTACATCTTTTGATTCCATCAACATCTCTACCAACAACGAATCTTTTCAATGTCCGCAGATTGGTTAATCTTGCAATCCCCGCTGGCAGGTAGGTTATCGAAGGAGTGAAATCATTCAATAAATGCCTCATGTTTATTAACTTTCCAATTCCTTGCGGTAGTTCTTCAAGTCCTAAACAGCTACCAATGTCTAATGTTTGTAGATTATATAATTCACACAATGTCTCAGGCAGTCTTTCTATATCATGACCCGACAAATTAAGGTATCTCAAATGTATCAACTTTCCAACTCTATTAGGAAGCTTCGTCATCCAACTCGGCCAATACGGGATACTCATGTGAAATACCCTTAAACTTGTCAGGTTATCAAATAACTCCGGCAGAACCTCACTATTCAATGAAGAGTATGGAATTCTACGAATTAAGAGGGTACGCAATCTTTTGAGTCGATAAATGGAGTCTGGCAATGGATCACCAATCGTTAACAGCGAATGAAAGATGTTTTTCTGAGAAGAGTACTGTAGGAGTAATTCTTCAAGACCATTATGCTCTTCTACCGCAAAGCATTCTTCCTTACTAATAAATTTGGCAAAATCATGTACTATATCATGCATCTTGCATTTTATAATACAATCATCATAGTCTTTCTTAAACTCCTGGAAGAAAGAGCGGGTTGCCAAGATGTCAAAATACTGCCTACCAATCATCTCCATCTCCAGCTCATTGTTTTGTTCTATACTAAGATAACCGTTAGCCATCCATAATTTAATTAATTCATCTCTCTCTAGATTGTAATCTTTAGGAAAAAGAGCACAATATGAAAAACATCTTTTAACCGCAGAAGGCAAATCATTATAACTTAACAGCAAAGGAGCTAAAATACCTAATTTCTCTAACTCCTCTAATTTCCACAATTCGCTGTCTAAAATTCTTTGCCACTCTTCTTCAGTTTTCTTAGAGCGCATAAGACTTGCTATTGCTTTTGCAGCAAGAGGCAAGCCCTTGCACTTGCCCACAATTTTTCGACCAATTTCTTCCAACTTTTGACATTCCTCGTTGGATCGACCAAAAAATGCTATCAACTTAAACAATGACCAACATGCCTCTTCAGTCAATGGTGAGATGGAGATAACAACAATTGATCCCATCATTCGCGCAACAGACTCCTTACGTGTGGTAATTAAAATTTTACTTCCATTGAAACTATTCTTTAAGCAATTATAGAACGGTTCCCATTTTCTATACTCTTCGTTCCACACATCATCTAAGACAAGAAGAATTTTTTTTCCTTTTATAGAATCATGAATAACTTGCATGAGAGATTGAAATTCACTTAAATTAGAAGCATCACCATTTATAGCTTCAATGATAGCTTTGGCAATTCTAAACTCATCAAAAGGGTCTGATACACAAACCCATATTACTTTCTCAAAATTTCTTTTCACCTGGTCATCATTGCAGGCAAGTTGAGCAAGGGTTGTCTTCCCAATGCCTCCCATGCCAACAATTGAGATGACATGAAAGCTTTTTTGTTCTTCACTACTCTCACACAACAACTTATTTATAAGTTTATTCTTCTCATCATCTCTGCCAAAAATTTCGGACTCATCAACAAAAGAAATACTAGGTACACGCTCTGATTTCTCATCAAAACTTTTAATCACACTCGTACTAAAATTAAACTTGTTTTTTGCTTTTTCAATAACATCTAGATTGTCATTGATTTCTTTTATCTTGTGTGCGATGTCCCAACGCAAACTGACTTGTTTGAAACAAAAGCAAGATGAAGTAAGGAATGAGCATACCTTCTTCTGAGCAATAGCATTCTCAACTCCCTCGATTTGCAATTTCAACCTTGCAGTGTTCCACTCATCCAACACATCTTCCATGTCATAGGATGCATCTTTGAGCTGATCTAGCCAAAGCCTGATAGATTCCTCCTTCACTTGTCTTTGCTCTGCATCAACCAGCACAGCTCGCATAGTTCGAAGATTGTTGGCAAGGACTTCCACTTCTTTCTCAACACCCACTACAAGCCTCACTTCTTCTTGGATTTCTAGAGCCATTAACGAAGTCAGCTGCTGCAAGACAGCGGAGACGATTGCATCAGCCATGATTGGAGAAGGTAAATTGTTTTGCAGTAAAAGAGCAGAAATTGAGTTGTTAGAAGATCTGCTTGATTATGTTGTGAAAGTTAATACTCCCGTTGCCTATCAATTCTTATACTGCAATTTCATCCAATAAAAAAGAGACAGAATTAGTGTCCCACAAAAAGAAAGACAATGGAAGTAATTGGTCCCGACAGCCGGGGCTGGCCTACACCACTATTATGTCACGACCGACAGTTTAACTGTTTTTTCCAGCATTATCAAAAAGCCAATGGGAAGCTTTCCACGAAGTTTCCTGGCAGTTGCAATTGCTGCCCCACATTTTGAAACTTAATTAATCGAAGGGATTGTCACACATTCCTCCTGAGATTTAGGTAATACGCACATATTTTGGCAAAAAATAAATACTGCTTAAATTTAAGAAAGTAAATAGATATCTCTTACTCATACTACCAATATATAATTATCAAAATAATCTTATAATTTTAAAATAATAATTATATACTTCACTTTTATTTAAAAAATACAGGTCTTATAATTTTATCATAAATTATTATTTAATTAAAATATTTTTATTTATAATTTTATCATAAATTATTATTTTATTAAAATATTTTTATCATAAGGTTATTTTAATAATCATATATAATAGTAAAGTTAAAATAGTCAATTTGTATTTTTTAAATGTATAAAGATAAAATAATTATTTTAAAAATATATAAAATTAACTCCAATGGGATATATGCCAATTTTAGTTTTTTCCAAACATCATAGGCTATCTACTTATTTGTAATCAAAGAAAGAAAGAACGAAAGACTTCAACATTTACGTATGGTCACCCATGTGCTTTCCTGTCTTACTGCTGGCTTTCACATATTTGAAAAGTCTTCTCTCCAATAAGTTTACACATTCACCAAGCAATAATGAAGAAAATAGGTCGTTCTGTTGTCTTATCTTAAGGCTCGAATTATGACCCTAAATCATATATCTTAATTCAATAATTTCAAATCTTTGTATTACAAATTTTTTTTTATTCGATTAACATGCCGAATAATTGTTATATTAGGTACTAATGTAACACTATTTAATTAGTTTATTTTTACATATTTATTTTTTTTCGTTCAAATTGATCAAGAAATTACAATAATAATATATGATAATAAAATTGCACACGACATCATTGTAAAATTCTAAGAATTCATTCTTTTTTTAGAAAAAAAACTAGAACTAAAAATCCAAGGTGATAAGACATTCATAAAAAGTTGGCACACATCATCATCATCACCACTTTTTCGTCTTTGTTGCTAATGTTGTTGCTTCAACTACTATTTTATCTTTGAATATCTGTGCGATACTACCCTCACTTAACCATAATGAATCACACAAACCATATAAACTGTTATAAGTAGCCAATTTGTCTACCCAAGTGGAGAACTAAAAAACCTAACAATTAGAAAGAAATTTTTTTCAATACATAGTTTTATCGCAACAAAAGATCATTCTCCTTATCAAGATATATCAGATGTATTATTAGAACTAACATTAAGCTTAATTTGTCTTACCATGAAATACAAGATTTGCAACAAAGCAAGAGGCGCCCATGTTACAATACCTCCCCAAGATATTCCTAACCTTCATATTTTATCAGTAATAATTTGGTATATATTTATAAAAAAATTTAATAAAATATTTTAACATTTTATTTTTATATGTAGTATATTTATTCAAAAAATTATTTTATATTCATTATATTTTCTTAAGAAAAATTATTAAGCTTATAATTAATATCAATAAAAAACATAAAAATGCATATACTTTATACTTATTACAAATAAAAATAATTAAAATGTTATTCTTTTTTCTAAATTTTTAATCAAAATTAAGTTCAATTATTTAATGAGAATATACAATATGTCTAATTAATAATTATATTAACATATAAAACCAAATTTAATCCACATATTACAATTTATTATTCTCATCTTATTTAAAAACTTTAATTTTCTTTTAAATATTTCACAAAAACTCATAACCTCATAACCCTCTTTTTTGCGAAATATTTTTTTAAAAGAAAATGAAACCTTTTAAATAAGACTAGAGTAATAAATTATTATATGTAAATTAAATTGGGTATCATGTATTAATAGAATTAATAATTTCATATATTTTCTCTATTTATTAAATATAACATACATATTTTTATATTTTTATTTGTACTGATAATGAGCTTTATAATTTTCTTTCTTAAGAAAATATAATAAATGCAATATACTTTTTTAAATAATTTTATCAAATATAAAAATAAAATGTTAAAAATATTTTATTTAAATTATTTTATAATTAAATATTAAATTATTACTTCGAAAATAAAAGAAGAGAGTTCCAAATACTGTAGCATATGAGTTTATATAGTCCAATTCATTGTTAGAATTTTTTGATAATAATATCTTTTTCTAAATTTTTTATTAAATCATAAATTGATTTATTTTTTATTTGAACGTTTTAGTCTTTGGTATGTTATGAATAATAAGGATTAAATTATTATAATTAAAATAAATATATCTTACGTTATTATTTTTTAAAAATTTAAGAATAAAAATGATAATAAATTAATAGATCAACTAACAAATATCAAAGTCAAGGGAATATTTGTGTATTAGTACAAACTTTAGGGTATTCAGTTATTTCCAAATTTCAAGAATATATTTCAATTTTCTTTTTATTCAACAACAAAAGATGTTTAAGTTGTATGGCAGGCGCCTTCATTCTCTTGGTTAAAAGGTTAACACAGACGGTGTTGAAGAAGTTGGACCTCAATGAAAGCCCAAATCATGCAACAACATTGCCCAACCAACACAGCAGTATGCATGGATGTTAGCAGATAAAAGAAGACAAAAGGCATGCGTTCTGGTATAATTAAAAACATGCACTGCAGGAATCATGCTCACAATGTACACAGAAACAAATTTGCATTGATGGTGATCATAGCATGTCTGTACCGAATTAATCTAGACTAATGATAACTCTATATTTATAGAGTTATTTAAGATGTTTTTGAGTTTGAAAAGTTATTTAATTAGAGTGATTTGTGTGTGTAAATACTCAATTTAATTAATTTTACTTTTATGTTATGTAGGAGTCCAAGTTTATTTTATTTCATTTCATTTTATTCATGTTAATGCTGAAATGTTGAAACAGGGCTTGAAAAAAGGAACTTCCCAGAATGCTGCAGCATTATTGTCGCTAGCAAAAGAAATCAACAGGTAGAATGAATTGGATGACGTGGAAAGCAATTGAATCACTTAATGAGTTGGATAAAATAGCATGACATGGAGGGAGAAAAAAGGAAAATTTCCTTTTAGGGCACTGTCCAACTTAAGATAAGAAGAGCCTAACCGTCAAGGGTAAAATATCTACATTTTTAGCAAAGTTTTGAGAGAGGGAAGTTTTGGGGAAGAAAAGGGCTACTGTTTTGGGAGGAAAGGAAGAAGGAGAAGAAGGACCAACTTGAGACATCAACCTTGGGCTTGATTTTTCTTACTTTCCTCTTTAATATTTTTATCCTTTTTACTCTTAAACTCTTGTGGATCAATGATTAAGTTGTATTTGAATATTTTTAAGCTTTTGAATATGAACTAATTTCTTGATAGTTAGAGTTGTTGATGAACCCTTTAATGTGAATTGGAACATTTTGTTGCAAGGAATGTTAAAGTAGTTAAGCTTTTTTCAATCTTGTGAAAATATTGATTAATGCTTGCTTATGTTTGGCCATCATTAGTGAGTTGCTGAATTAAAATTAATACTAGAAGGGTTAATTTTAATTGACTAAAACTTAATTGATGCAAGTTCATTTTTCTATTTGAAATTGATTTGTGATAATATAAGAATATATTATTACCTTGTATGACTGAAGGGAGTTGGAGCTTATCACTGCATTCTTGAAATTAAATTGGCATAGGAATATGTTAGTTTAACGAAGGAATTAAAATCATAAACACTTTGGAAAAAGACTATGAACATATATAGAATTCCTAGTTAATAAAGCCCAGATTGCTATAGCATTTCTCTTCAGCATTTTTACCAACCTTGCATTTTAGGGGAATTCACGATTCTAGCTCATTGCTCTCATATCATTTACTGATATTTGGGTAGTTATAATTTGGGTTCTTTATTCTATGTTATTTTTATTCATAAGTTGATTTACTTTCTATTAGATTTTAATTGACTCATTGGTTACTTATGAATTGTTTAGAGTTGATTTTAACAATTTATCACTTGAACAATCCCTGTGGAGACGATAACTCACTTATCATTATATTACTTGTGTGACTGTGTATACTTGCACATTATATACAAATACCACGAACAACTAATTAGTACAATATCCTTTAGGGTTAGTTAGCTCCTTCTTTTGCCTCCTTCTTTTACTTCCTATAAAAGGTATCATTGTATTTTCTGGGTAGCAGTCGTTGTCTAGATATAACAAGAATTCTTTCTGCTCCAAAATTAGCTTGGTATTAGAGCTATGGCGACTAGTAACAATACCAATGCCTACCTTAAATCCTTCCTCAACAACTCAGCCAAATACAACCTTTGTTTTTGCTACCTTTATCAAGCTCGCTCACTTTAACTATTTGTTCTGAAACACTCAAGTTCTACCAAGCATAAGAGGAAACGACCTTGAAAATTTTATTGATGAAAATAAAAAAATACCCAGAAGGATGCTTGTTAGCATAAACTAGGAGCAAAATGTTATCACCAATATCAATCTTGAGTACCTATTATGGCAAAAACAGGATCAAATGTTGATGAGTTGGTTATTTTCCTCTATTTCTGAAGGAGTTCTGGGTATTGTTCTTGAATGTAAGACCTCACTTGATCTATGAAGCGCCTTGAAAAAATATTTTATGGCTCAAACTACTACAAGAACAATTCAACTCAGAAGTGAGATTCACAATACCAAAAAGGAAGATATGTCAACGAATGAGTACTACCTGAAGATGAAATCTCTGGTGGAGGATCTGATGTGCAGGGAATCATGTGACAGATGATGAACTGGTCCTTTTTCTCATAGAGGGTTTAAGACCTAAGTATGATCCTGTAATTGTCAATATATCACTTCCAGGCCAGAGAAGCTGCTTACTCAAGAAGTTTATTCTATGTTAATCAGTTATGAGAAAATAGTAGAAAAGAATCAGTCCATTGCAAACATCAACCTGGGAATAAATGTTACAGTAAACTATGTGCAGCTCAGGTATAACAACTTCAACAAAAAGAACTAGTCAGTATGCTGGAAATTTTGAGAACAAAGGGAAAGAAAAGCATCTTTGTGAAGATGATAATAAACCTATATGCCAAATTTACTTCAAACCAGGATATAAAGCTTATAGGTGTCGAAACAGGTTCAAAAGAAGTTTGTTCGAAGGACTGGTAGCAGAAATAACCTAAACCAAGCCTACATAGCAAGACCTGAAACCCCAGTTGACCCAGCCTGGTATTTAAACAGTGAAGCTTTAAATCATGTCACTAATAATCTTGCAAATCTTTCCTTTGGATTTGAGTTCAAGGGTGATGAACAACTGGTAGTAGGTAATGGATGCTTGCTCAAAATCACTCACATAGGCTATGTATCACTATCTACAACACACATACAAGACATCAAACACCTTCACTTGAAAGACATTTTACATGTGCCTACAATAACAAAAAATTTGATTAGTGTATCTAACTTAATTTATGATAACAACATTAATATCATCTTTGACAAACACTTATGCTTAATCAAGGACAAATTGTAGGGGAAAATGCTACTACAAGGAGTGGTTAAGGATGGGTTATATCAGCTGTTGTGTTGCCTTTCCAGTCTTACCACATCTTCATCCTCTTTTTTTCTCAGCACAAAAAAATGGATCAACACCCAAGAATCCTGAGTCTACATTATCATTTTGTTCATACAACTCAGAGTGTACTAGGAAAGAAATAAGTGTAGATGAAGACTAGAATGTATGGCATAGGATGATAGCACATCCATATTTTCTTTCTTTGAAAAAAAGTCTATCAAATTGTACTCACTTTAATATTAATTGAAAATTAGTTTTGAGTTTTTGCAAAGCTTGTCAATTTAAGAAATTGCATAAATTAACCTTTAAAAGCAAAGAAACCAGATCATCAGAACCTCTAGAGATTATAGATTCTGATCTATAGGGGCCAAAACCAATTTTTCCAAATTAAGGCTATAGATATTATATAGCCTTCATTGATGATAAAACAAGCTTTACTTGGCCATATCCCATGAAAACCAAAGGAGAACCACTCAACATCTTCAAACAATTCAAAACATGAGTTGAAACTATGCTAGACAAGAAAATGAAAGCCTTGCAATGTGATATAGAAGGTGAATTTAGAATATTTGAGCCTTACTTGAAACAACTGGGAATAACATTGAGATACTCATGTCCATATACCCATCACTAAAATGGAAAAACAGAGAGAAAATATAGACATATTATAGAAACTGGTCTCATCTTGCTAGCCCAAGCAAGCATGCCACTCAAGTTCTGGTGGGAAGCCTTTAGCACAACTACCTTTCTTATAAATAGAATCTCAACTCTTATTCTAAGAAATATCTCACCCTTTGAAGCTCTCTTTCACATGAAACCAAATTTTTCAATGATTAAAACTTTTGGTTGTTAATGCTACCTATTTTTAAGACCCAAACTAGACTTTCATACCTCCAAGTGTGTTTTGCTAGGATTGAGTGCTTTCCATAAAGGCTTTTTATGTTTACATCACTTAGGGGGGATATATATTCTAGACATGCAGTCTTCAATGAAAATTTTTTTCCTTCCGAAAATGATCCTAATTTAAGAAAAAATCAGTGTTTAGTTAACCATGAGTCATCTAATCAGCTTAGTTCCATGTAGTCAAGTCTTAGTCAATAAACTCAATAATAGATGTCAACATAGGGGTTGATATCACTCATCTCAGCACACAAAAGGCAGCAGTAAAAACCCCTCAAAATCGAGATGAAGAAACTCAAAACACACACAACCTAAATCATGAATATCAATAAAACATTATCCCTTTAAACTTTGAATCACTTGAAACACCTATACTATAGCAAGCACAAAGCCTACTGCCAACACATTTTATGATATCTAGAGCTAAAGCAAGAATCTTCAAACCAAAGATCTACTCAAGCATCATTAGAGAACACCCTAGAACTAAGATTCCCAAAGATTTTCAAGCAGCACTATTAAATTTAGAATAGAGCCAAGCAATGATAGATGAACTTACTTCTTTGAAAGAAAATCAAACTTGGACATTTGTGTCATACACCTCAGATATAAGATTAGTTGGTAACAAGTACGTTTATAAAGTCAAGATGAATCCAGATGGAATAATTTTCAGGTTCAAGGCAAAACTAGTTGCTAAAGGGTATCATCAAATGGCAGGTGTAGATTATAATGAAACCTTCAGCCCAGTCATTAAAGCTTCTACAATCAAGATTATTCCGAGCCTTGTAGTGATTAATAATTGGGATTTGAGGCAAGTAGATGTGAATAATGCATTCTTGAATAGTGATTTGACAGAAATAATTTACATGACACAACCTAAAGGATTTGTTGATACCACTAAACCTAATCATGTTTACAAACTAAAAAGAGGCTCTCTATGGCTTGAAACAAGCTCCAAGAGCTTTGTTTGAATAATTAAAGAATGCACTGAAGTAATAAGGATTTAAGAACCCAAAGGTGACACATCTCTCTTCTTCAAAAAGATTGGCCGAGACTTGGTAATCATTTTGGTATATATTGATGATATTATGGTCACAAGTAGTGACAATGAAGAAATAGAAAGAATCATATACCAAATGAATTAAACCTTTGCCTTGAAAGATCTAGGACAGCTACATTACTTAGAATTGAAGTCACCAAAAAAAAAATCAAAACTTATACTCTCACAAAGCAGATACATTTCAAAATTGTTAAGTATAGTCAATATGAGTGATTGTAAAGGAACAAACACTTCACTTGTTCTTGGAGAAAAACACTTTAAAACTGAAGGATTTGGATTCCAGGATGAAACCTTGTATAGAAGTGTGATTGGGGCACTTTAATATGCTACCTTAACTAGACTTGAATTGGCATTTGTAGTGGGCAAGCTAAATCAGTTAATGGTAAAGCCCTTAGTTTCACATTGGATTACTTGTAAGAGAGTACTGAGGTATTTGAAAAATACAAAAAACTATGGTTGGGAATTCACTACTTCCAAGAACAGCAACCTGGGAGGATTTTGTGATGCAAATTGGGGTTGTGATGTTAATGATAGAAAGTCCATTAATGGCTGTTATATTTTCTTAGGTGGTGATCTAGTGTCATAGAGTTCAAAAAAACATGTGATGGCAAGGTCAAGTGCTGAGTCAGAATACAGGGCTATGGCATTAACGTGTGCTGAAATTACTTGGATAAGCTTACTGCTTAGTGAACTAAACATGCCTCTCTCATCAGCACCGCTAATCTAGAGTGATAGCATCAGTGCGGTAGTTATTGCATCTAATCTTATCTTCCATGCCAGAACCAAGCACATAGAAATAGACCTGCATTTCATAAGAGAGAAACACTTAGTAAAAGAAGTTAAATCCAGTACATATTAAGTCAAGAACAAACAACAAACATTCTGACTAAATCTCTAAGCTTTGAAAAATTTTCTCAATTCATAAACAAGCTTAAAGTCACAGAGAAAACCTTGAGCTTAAGGGAGGATGTTAAAGAAGTTGGGCCTCAATCAAAACCCAAATCACGTGAAAACATTGCCCAACCAACATAGCAGTACAGATGTCAGTAGATAAAAGAAGACAAAGGCATGTGTGCTGGTACAATAAAAAACATGCACTGTAGGAATCATGCTCACAATGTACACAGAAACAAATTTGCATCAATGATGATCATACCATATCTGTATCAAATTCATGTAAACTAATTAGTAAAATATCCTTTAGAGTTAGCTGGATGTTTCTTTTGCTTCCTATAAAAGGTATTATTGTATTCTCTGAGCAATAATTGTTCGCTAGGTATAACAAGAATTCTTTATACTCCAAAATTAACTGATGACTCTTCAAAAATAATTCAAGACCCTCAACTTGTGGTGGGGTTTTTCGAGATTTATAAGGTTTTTAGCTCTGTTAGAATATCAATCTTTTTTTAATGCAAAATTTTCAGCAATAATTCTAGTGATTGAACAAGCCTTCTCTCATGGATTGCACAAATTATAAATTAAATGTGACTTTGTTCAGTTGTGCTTTGTCTTCGAAAACAAGAATTCAATCCTCCTTGGCAGCTCCCAAACTATTGGTTCAATTATCTTCGTGTTGGTCAATTATGGCTCTTTTAGGAGTGGCTTTAATTGGCCAATAATAATAAAAAACTCTAAAATATTGTTAAGTAAAAATTGGTAGCCAATAAACAAATATTAAGGGCAACCCATCAATTTTTACTTTGGAAAGGATCTCTCTCCTATATAAAGGAAAGTTTTCCTCTCATTTTAAGCATCTGATTTGGTGAATTCCAATTCTAGAGAACTCTAAGAAACTCTAAGGAACTCTAAGATATTTTTTAAGTATTTTGTCGAAAATTTCCTTTATTCTTATAAATAGGATAATTTGAGTGAAAATACTTGTGTGAGAGTTTTTCTTTGGGTAATTTGGTGATTTGGTGTTTGTGAGATTATGAGTGTTGAGAAAAAAGATTATGCGATTATATAAATTTATTATATAGTGAATTTTTCTCTAATATGAAGTTTTCCACATAAAATTCTTGTTTTGTGTGATTATGATAATTTTCTATTTTATTTTTCTGTTATTATTTGATATTTCTATAATAGTAGATTTTGGAGGTAAATTTTAAAATTTACTCGAATTTTTCCAACACTTCGGCTGCTAAATGAAATGGATGTTTTTGTTTCTCACATCCACAACGAAAGGAATAAGGTGGCTGATACACTAGCTAATGCTAGTTATGGTTTTAATTGTTCTTCTTTTCATTGGTGGAATGATCCTCCTCCCCTCACCCGCAGAGATCTGCATCTTAGTACTTGAAGTATTCCCAACTTTCGATTTATTTGTTAATTTTGTTTGTGTGGATTTGATAGCTGCCGAAAATTCTTGCTGCTTTGTTTTGCTACTACATACTCTGGGTTGCTGATTGGATATTTTTGTTTGCTGCTGGAATTTTGTGCCTGCTATTGGACTATTGCCGATACAACTTCCAAATGTTGTTTGCATCTTTCCTGCTTGCTACTGTTGGTGATTCTGCACTTTCTGGGAGCTATTGCATTCTGTTATTTCCTGCTTTGAGCAATTTTTGATGTCACTAAGATTGCATTCTGTTGGTGCTGATTGCTGCAATGCTTCCTAGCACTAGTTGTTGCTTTGATGTTTCATTTCTTGGTTCTTTGTTGCCTACTGTAGATGAATATTTACTATTGCTGTTTGCGGTCATTTTGCTGCTATTTGCTGCCTAACTACTGTAGTTCTGCTGGTAATATGCTGCTGTGTGAAGTTTCGTTCCACTAAAAATGCAGCTTACTGTCGTTTCCTCTCAATGTAATTTCTTGCCATTGTTTTTGGCAATCTCCTTTGGAAGAAATTGTCAATGTATCCAAGTATAAACAATCAATCCAAGAATGATTTACAACTATTAAGGTTGATGCTACACCATTCAAGCAGTGCTATCTTTGGCATATATAGTTTAATTAATTTTCTGAGTTGGTGCCTCTGTTTCTATCTTTTTTTTTTTCATTTATGGGTAATTTGCACTAAAATGATTTCCTAGATATGCAAATTTGTTCCTTTCTGAAAACTATTTCTGCCCCCTCTAAGAATGTATCCTGGTACGAGGGACCTGGTGATGGCAAGATATAGGCCTAAATGGTAAAAATAAAATTGCTGCAAGAAGGTACTTAATATGCAATGACTTTGAATAGCAAAATAAATTATTTTTTCTTCTGAGTAGGTATCTAACTAATTGAATTTATTTGAATGAGATTCAATAGTCTATTTATTTTATCTGAATACTATAGCATAGTTATGTCTGGCAACACATATTAAAATAAATGAATTGAATTATTTTGAATTATAATATATTGTATTAGATAAATTTTAATACAATACTATAGTTCGTATTGTAAAGTATTGTTGATTTTCTTTTTGTTCTCGTATTAATGAGCAATTTGATTTGGCAGATGCATTGGTGCCTTGTGTTCCAATTTGTATCATACATTTAATTTTGCATTAATGATTTTGCTATGAATATATATTGCATAAAATTGAAAGCAATAGAGTAGTATACTTAATCTTGTACAAACCATTTCAAATAATATGGATTTCTTGTAGACGTTAAAGATTAAAACCTATATAATACGCAGGTTTTATTAGTGATCTTGGGTCATTTATTCTGTAAAATGAATTCTTGAACTCTGAATCTCGTACCATGCATATTGCGCATTTATTGTTTAGAAATGAATGGTAAATGTGGGGGCTCTTTTTGAAAATCGCATCAAACTAGGAAAATTCTAGGGATAGAGTAAAATCAAATCTACATATCCTTGTTCCACATAAATAAAAGTTATACAAAATAAATTTGAATATTGCATCCACAATTAAAATTATTTTAAAACACATCAACAAAACATAAAACGGTTTATCACAATCACAAACATACAACCTACTAGTCCAAGAAAAATGAAAACTATATATCTAATCGTTATAAAGTATAATTTAGAAACTTGACATCCTTACATGAATTATAGTCACTAAAATCCAAACTTATCTAGTTTGAGCTTATGATATACATAAATCCACCTAATTTGATTTCCTCCAATTTCTTAAGGACATAATCGCTTTGGGATGAAAATATAACTAGGTTTTAAAGTAAAGCTAACCCAAAACATAACAGGATCTCTCTGTATGGCAAAATTGATGTAAATAATTGGATAACTACTAATTAAGCTTTTAGAGACCAAATAGATTTTAATTGTTAACATAATTTAAAAAAAAAGGTTGGAATGTTATAAACTATATGAAGAAAAAAATTTAAGTTAGTTGGGACATGCATATTAAGTCTCCTTCAATTGCATAAAATTTGTGTGTTAATGTCATAATGAGCTAACAAAATAAAAAGCTTTTTTTGACAGAAATGTTATTTTCAAACAGTAAATAATATATCCTTTTTCTTAAATTGCTTAATTGCATAAAATTGGTAATTTTCAATCAGCTCAGAAAATTATTTCAATTGTTACATTATTATGTTTTTAGTTAATTTTTTTTATTAGTATAACTATTTGACCCTTGATAACGGATCCAAGTTTGGGTTAATTGGAATGAACTCAATCCACATGTACGTTTAAAAAAATATTCTGTAATATATGAAAAATCCTAATACCCAAATATTATCAAAGATCAATTATATTCATATCTCCAAATAATACTTAAATTTTGACATGTTTCGAAACAAACATAAAAAAAAAAGGAAAAGAAATACACAAATTTAACAAACATGATCATTAAATGTAATATTGTCAAAGATCATTAACAATGACATCTATATTCATAGAGTTTAATCAAACAGTTTTAATTTTAGATAAATTTAAATGATCACTTATTGTTATTATTGAAATTTGTTTTAATTATTTACCAATATATATTTTAATTTCATCTCTAATATATTTAAATTTTAACTGCTAATTTAACCATTGTTACTACTATGACTACTTATCATTTAGGAAAATTACAAATGGCTCATACCTCCAATACATGTATTTTAAATTCAAGAACATTTTGCCCTCTTTTCACTGCCTATTATTGACACACACATTGTTACCAGTATTAACTCACAACTATGTTTTTGCTGTCCCAAAGACGTGAGTTAATGAAATTTACAAGATATTTAAATTTTAATTACATTTACAGTTCATAAGTTTAATTATATGTAGGTCATATCATGTATCGGGGTTTTCAGTTAAGGTTTTGTAACCATAAAGCACTACAATACAATCAAGAAGTAGAGGTGGCCTGTAAATTAAAACTCAGTGGGTTTCACTCAAAACTAAATCCAATTGAAGTATATATTAATTTATAAATGTTGATTTTCTCCAATATCTTTATATTATATATATGTAATATAACTTAATTAAAAGGTAAAATGAAGAATTAGTTTATTATCAATCAAGAGTAACGGGTAAATAACACGTCACTTAAAAAAATGATAATGATAAAAAAATTGGATAACTATTTCAATAATTAATATAATTTATGATAAAATGAGAATTTGGAAAATGATATATATAAGAAAACTAAGATAGTTGAGACATGCATGTTAAGTCTCTTAAATTGCATAGAATTGGTATGATCATGAATTGATAACAATATATGTGTTAATTTCTACTTCCAGTTATTCACAAATTTTCAGATATACATTAATTATAAGTGTAAAAAATGTATCAATCCTTAACGTTTAGCCTATTGAACTTATTAGCCTTTACAATATTTCAAATACCCATTAAACTTTTGTTTTATTAAAAAATGACAGTTATACTCATATACAATAATAGTTATTTAATAAAAATAATTTTAAATCTTTAAAATTTAACAAAATATAATATATTTATAATAATTGTAATATAATAAAAAAATATTATATTCTAATATATTTTATTTATAAATTTATATTTTAGTAAGAAGTTAAATTTATTTATGCTTTATTTTATTCAATTTTTAGCAAGTAACTAATGTTGAATTGTTAATATATTATGAAATAAATAAATTTAAATGTTATTTATAATATATTGATAAATATTACTATTTTATTTTTAATTAGTAGTTTAAAAATGATCTTTTTAGCTAACTACCATTAAATAGAGATATAACCATTATTTTTCAGTAAATTAAGGTCTTAATGAGTATTTCTGAAACCATTACTAATCAGTCCAACTGATCAAACGTTAGGAAGTTGTAAGTCGTCGTCACTTCAACATTAAATTAGCCATTGACTATATTTGACTGAAAAAAATCATGTCATAGGGATAAATTAAAAGCTTTAAAATTTACTACATTTTACAATAAAAAAATTTAGTTGACTTATAGAATATTATACAATGTATTGTATTTGCATGATTGTCTTATTATTTACATTTTTAATTCTCATTAACTTTATTGACTTATGTATTTTTATTATTTTAACCAATATTCTTATGCCACATTAGTTTATATAAGACAATTTTGAAAAAGAATTTGTATTTCTAGTGCTATATATCTAAGTTGTTCTAATTAGTTAATAAAATATTGAGTTATATAAGTTTATAGTTAATAAAATCAACATTTTATTTTAACTAATTATTTAAATTTATAAAAGTATATTATATATTTTAACAAATAAATATTTTAATTTTTTAAGTACAAAATAATAATATTTTATATTTATAAATCACAAAAAAACTCTAATAATCAAATATATATTTGTAAAATTTTGAGATATAAAAATAAGATGGCCACTATTGTTTAGAATAATGCACATAAAGATAGAACGTTGGTGGTTTCGTTAATGATTTCAGTGTCCTTCAACACGGTCTTAATGTTTCTTATAACCAAAAAAGTTGTCTTTTCCATTGTTCCTGTCATAATCTCACCTTGCAAGTTAATTTCTAACAATAGGAAGGTTAATTTAAGTTGGTATAAAATTACAATAAGAAAAATTGAAAGATAACTCTTATATTTGGGATAATAACCTCTTAATGTTCGGGGAAAAATATATTCTTAATTTATAACACAATAAATTAAAATAAAATTCAAATAATATTTAAATGAATTATATTATTTATAATTTTAAGAACATTTATATAATTTATACGTAGTTTTATCAATTTATATATAAAATAATTTACATAATTTATATAATTTACAATAAAATATTTTCAAAAAAATATTGACTATTATCAATATAATAGTAATAAAATCATTTAAGATATTAATAATAATTTAGAGACTAATTATAAAAAATATTTAAATACATAATTATCAACACATAAATTATAAAGATATATTAATTATTACATATTAATAACTAGGTTAAAATAGTTAATTAATATATCTTCTAAATATATAAACACAAAATGATCATTTTTCATGACTGTATAATAATTTAAGAGGTATCTGTCTATTTAGCTACACTTAAAAAAACCTAATTTTTCCCGAACATTATGGAGGTATTTGTCTGTTACTCTAAACATCAATTTTCCTTAAAATAAATTTAAAAAATAAGTTGAAACGTTTAGAACATGTATAATAAGCCCCTCCTTTCCGTGCAGTAAAGTGTTGTATTTATAATAACCGACAAGCTGGCCTTGAAGATATTTGATGAAATGATTGAGTAAATTCCAGAATTTTCTGGTTTCGTTTTTTCTGTTCGTTAGCAAATTTCTGTCCGGATGCCCAAACATCTAACTATGTTCAACATAAGTTTCTTGATATGCTGGATGTGTATTCTTGCTTTGAAGCGGCTCTGAAGACGTTTCAGATTCATGATTAAATTGCTCCAGTTGGCAGAGAGAAATACCATGTTAAGCGGAGTGATGCATAACCGGAGGACTTCTAGTACTGGGACGTATCATTAAACAAGCTGCCTCAGATGACACAAAGTCAGCAGTCAATCTTAAATTTTCTTGGATTAGATGAAATTATTAAGAAGTTTTGTCTATGAAGGGAGAAGGAAAGCATTGTTGCCGTACACGGTGGTTTATCTTACTTTGGACAAGCATTTGTTCCATCTTTAAATTGATTGACGAATAAGAACTTGTAGATAATAACGTTGGTTAATGGTTCATTCCCACTCAGCCTTTCACATATCTGTCGCTTCTTACAATTCAGCTCAAAGACCGAATAATCAGATGGCTCTTTGCTAGTTCATTTGCATTTTATATGGTTCTGACATGGGTTTTCTTTTCAGCGAAATAAACTTCGGATTTCCTGGTGCAAGGCTACGGTGATCGTCTCAAGATGGTTAGCATTAATTGGAGAGTTTGCGTACATCTTTTGGGGTGTAATGCTGTCTCAGGAGCATTTTTGGCAAGCTGAATACACCATCACCAAGAGAGAAACCAAGGATTTAATTACAAAAGGAATTGCTTCCTGTTGCACATAAATCAGGGAAGTTTAGTTTCTCATATATTTAGTTTGGTTCATTTTCTCTCTTGGTTTTATTTAATCCAAGTTTTCAGGAGATTTATTAACACTTCAAAGTAGCTAAGTTTTTCTATGTTCCTCTGATTGCTTCCTATGGGATGAAGATCTAAGGCTTGCTGCTAGGAATGCCAGCTGAAGTACAAAAAGGCGACAGCACTCTAATTTCTTTAATCAACGGTGTGATGAAAGTTATTGCAAAAAGGGACCTGGCATTTTCCATATGTTTCCTCTCATAGAGTAAAAATGCCATCCTGGGGATTATCATTTAAGAGGAAGATGGTCTTCTCCAGTGCAAGAAATTGAAGTCAAAACTCCAAGGGCATATATGAAGAAAGCTGCAGTACAGGAAGACAGAATTTGAAAATACAGAACGCATATGGATTAACGCCATGCTCCTCTCCAATTGTTCAAAATAAAAATGCTGTTCTGTCTGCTTCTTCAGCAATATGCATCATAACCTTCTGAGCTTCCGTGCTTCCTAAATATTCAACAAGATGTGCCTTCTTGCTTTACTTGTGCTTGCTCGTCCTGTGAATGCTTCTGATGGTTGATGCTTCATTTTACTGATGAACAAAAAGCACATAAGTTTTTAGCTGATATCCTAAATAATTGAGCTGGTATTCTATATTCTTTTACTCATAAAAAATAATTGAACTGATATTCTATATTATTTTGCTCATAAAAGAATAATTGAGCTGATATCCTATATTCTTTTACTTGGGAAAAAGTACCGTGTTTATATTCTTGCTTCAAAATGCTAGGTGAAAACTATTTATGAGCGCATATACATATGCTTGACAATTACAAGCAAAGTCCTTACTTCAAGTTTTTAGCATCGAACTAATGACTCATTGTTACTAGAAACTTGGGGTAGATATTGTGAAAGAAAATATGCCAATGCCACCATGAAGAGTTAATAATTCAATACCGAGCAGTAGTAGGTGACAAAAACTCCCAAAAAAGAGGACACTAATAAGCCCTACTCCTTACGATTAATGGTTGGAAAAATATGACTCTTCGACCAAAGAAAAGTTACAAAAAATATAAACTACGACTTCATTTTTTTATTTTTTGAACTATGCTTTCCAGATTATTTTTACTATACTTTTCGAATTATTTTTATAAAGAAAAGTTTATTGGCTTAAGTATCAAAAGGTTTCTGCAGGGAAACCTATACTCCTAATTAGTCTTTCTTTTGTAAATATATAGAATATGTAAGAAAAAATAGAGTTAGATACTAATCGCCAAAAATCGGTATCAACAGTATATAAATATAATTTTATATCATTTCACCTAACTGAACGCAATAATTTGATATGGTTTAATTTTCTCTAATATTTCAATTAAAAGTTTGAATTTTATTTAAATAAATTGGATGCAACATAATTCATTTAATTTACATACAGGTTTAAATTTTGTAATGAAAAGGTCTAAAATACTAGAAGTTGGTATAAAATTAAAATTTGTTAAAAATGACAAGAAAGTTCCATCTATTCTTTTAAAATATATATATATATATATATATATATTCACTTGTTGCAAAATTAAATAAATTTAATAACAATTACAAAACAAGAAATTTTTCCCTGAAGTTTTGTTTTAAATGAAGAATAATATATTATTGATAAATAAGAGTAAGGAAATAAAGGTATACAGTATAAATAAATTTTGGAAAAATACAGAGTGAAAAGTTGCAACAACTATGGAGTAGTGAAACTGCAGCATTGCTGGAACACATCAAACCTAAAACAGCCAGGACAGCAGAAAACTTCGACCTAAAACAGCGAGGACAGAACAGATGAAATAAAACAGTAGTAAAGAAGCACTAGAAAACAGCTTGCAGCATACAACAGCAAAATTTCGTGTATTTCTTTATTATGAAATCAAATATTTTTTATTACCTCTATATTTTTCTCAAAAAATAAATGTTTGTTTCAAACCTACATGTTGAAAATTCATGATTAATTTGCTCCAACACCTTATTTAGCTTGTTTAGTGTTTCTTATTCAGTTTGAAAGAAAATTATATAAACTTACCCGGCCCCAAAATATAAAATATAAAAGAAAATGCGCATGAATAATAAACATAATTTTAAAAAAGTATGTTGGGATGATATGCAATACATAGAATCTCTTTAAAAACCGTTGGGGATTTCCAAATTTTCGATTTAGTTAGTTCCTGTTTTGATTCAAGCCCTTTGCCTTTCTGATGCAAGTATATTGCCTGATGAGCATAGTTGAAGGCAGAGCTTTTTGATGTTGCATTGTAGTTAAAGTTGATTCTGCTTCTCTTGCTGCTTCTGCAATCCTGGATGATTCTGCAATTCTATTACTGCTGGGCCGTTTATGCATTTCTGGTTGTCTTGCTCTTTGAGGAAGCTAGTTTGTTGCTGTTACTGTGCTGCATTTGTTTGCTGTTGCTGAGAGTTGTTATGCTTCTCCTCTGTTGCTTGCTGTATAGGTGTTACTGTTGCTCTGCTGCTTCTGCCGCTGAGAACTGTTGTTTGGTGGTTTGCTGCTGCCCTGCTTGACTGCTGGGTTGAAAGTGCAGCCCCAACTTGCTTTTTCTGTGCTTTTTTGCAAATTTGTTATGCTGCTGCTAGTGACTTCTGTTTTTCTGTATGCTTACTGCTTTTGATTTGTGGCTGTTATTTGTTTTGTTCTCGCCTACGGGCTTCTCCTATTTTTCTTTAATAATATTTTATTTGACTTAAAAAAAAAAATATGCAATATATAGAAAAACAATAAGACAGTTAACATGTATATTAACTCCCCTTAAATCGCATAGAATTTGTGTGACAATGAGCTAGCATATTTAATTTCATAAAGTTTAACTTGTGCTCACCCAAGCCAAATTCACAAGAAAATTACAATTTACAATATATAATTAATATTTTTATTTCCGAATAATATTGAATTTTTTTTATGATGAAGAAATGTAATATTGTCAATTAGAATTAGTTCATTACTTACCCATTTTTGTAATTATCGAAAATTCTTTAATTAATATTGGTAAGATGCAAAAATTAGATATTTAGGACAAATAACTATCGGATTCGTTATTGATTTATCAACTCTCTGCTAAAAAAAATTATCAACTAGATCACTTACATTACTATTTATCATTGACTTGTGTTGAGGAGTGCACTAACGGAAATACCCATTATCTTTTTGTCTTTGATTTTTATTAATCAGGGCATTAGTATAAATACTCCTTTGACTCCTATTAACACAATATAATAACATAAATACCTTTATTTTATCTTTAAAAAAATTCACTAATAAAATTCAAAAGAAAAATAAATTTGATGAGATAAGGTTTTCTAATTATTTTTTTGTTATTAAAAGAATATATTATTGAAAAATGAAGAAAAGGAAATACAAGAGTAACCCATTGTTTAGCAATAATCAAGGACTAGAAATAGCCAAATACAGAGCAGCCAGAAGAAACAGAAAGTAAACTGCAATTCTTTTTGCTGCATTATTTACTTTATTTTTCTCCAAAACTCATAAAATAAAACGGCCTATAAACAGTAAGGAGTAAGTCTTTCTTTACAAAATCCACCGTTTGAATGACGTAAATAAATATTATCAAACGGAACTTAAAATTACATCCAAAACGAAAATTAACTTGAATCATATTCACAATCAAAAAAACAAGTTGAATCACGTAAAAAAACACAAAAATATTTAGATCATTATAATGTAACCAAATTAGCGCAACTGAACTGAAATATGGTGCTAAGTTCAAAATGTAGAGCCACCCTAAATGTGGTAGAAATCAACTTAGAAACTTTCCAAACCTTACACGTAAAATAGGTTTCATTTCGCTACCTTCACATATATATAAATTTTTCTAATTTGATTTTAAAAAATATATAAATATATCTAATTTAATTTTCTCCAATATTTTCAGGACATAATTTTAATAACAAACATAATTTGAAAAAGAATGTTGAGATTACATAATATGCATAGAAAAGATAAGGCAGTTAACACATGCATATTAAATCTCCTAAAATTGCATAAAATTGGTGTGATAATGAGCTAGCATATAAAATTACTATACTTAATTTCATAAATTTTAATTTGGGCTAAGGCAAGCCAAATTCATTTAAATTATAATTCACAAAATAAAAATATTTACCATGTAATTAACAAAATATTTACCATGTAGATTTTTGTCTTTACAGGTCTGACAGTTTCAGTAAATCTCATACTCTTAATTTGAACTCACATTTTAATTTCTTGTTGAAAGAGAACAATTAATGATACTAAGGTAGGGGCAAGAGGACCAAAAGATAACCACTTTCATTTTTTATTATCCTTATCTTTATACAAATTCATTGATTAATTAACCTAATAGATTACGTATTTTTTAAAATTAGTAGAACTAAATCGTATATTTTATCAAATCTTAAACATGTATATGTTTTTTTTTCTTTGAAATTATATTGTACATAAGAATTTAATTTTAATTGCTCAAGATAATTACGGTAAGAAAACTTTTTTTTTTTTTTAAAGAAATTGTATTGATGATATTAGTTAGAAATGTTAATTTGGTGAATACATATGTGTGATAAAAATAAACATTTGTGTCAAAATTTTTAAAATATTATCTCAGTTTAAATGAACCCATAATCCTAAATTCATATAAAAGTTATTTAAAAGAGTATAAATAATAAATCCTACAGCTTTTTGTAAGGTAACTATTCAAACATTTCATAAAATTGTTTCACTTGTTGCATAGTTATATTTTATTAAGTTTTTGGCTAAGCTAATCCAATAAAACATAAATTTAGTAGCTTAATTATTCAATCTGAAAAACTTGATAAAATGTTCTTTATTTTGTCAATATTAAGAATAATTTTGATATAGTTTTAACCTTTTAAAATTAATTATAAAAGACATTATAAAAATAAAGCACAAACAATTAAGATAGTTTAATTTTGTATTTTTTTAAAAATACATTTCAATGTTTGTCAGTATTTTTAAAAAAATAAAAAAAAAATCTTTTCGTAAAAGGGAAATTTGTTAATAATGAAAATGAGAAAGAGGAGTTAGTGATCCACCTGTTTAGAAAAATTAAAATGGCTCACGTCAACATTTACACACGGCTCCTTTCACTACTTGTGACTCATCATGTGTTCTATGATCAAAAGTAATTATTACAGCTGGTTAAGGTTCAATTACAAATATGTGTTACAACCTGAATTTAATTAAAATTTATAACCATAACTAACAGTTATATGATCAGACAACTATGATAAAATTAGCTTCCAAACTAAAACCTGAGTGGCCACCTGACATAAATCTGCTTTGTCAATTTGAATAGAAAATAAACTTTATTAGATTATAAATGAATTTATCGATTTTGATTTTCTCCAATAGTCTTAGGTAGCATATAACATAGCTAGTTTCTAAATACTTAAAAAAATCACTTTACCAATGAACAGAAATTGGCAAAAATAATAGGTCGGTTATAAGCAAAAATAAATAAAATGAAGAGCTATTTTGATTATTAAGATAACGTATGATAAAAGGAAAGTTTACAAATATATATAACAAAACTAAGGCGGATGAGACATGCATATTAAGTTGATATATTAAGTCTCGTTACATTGAATAGATTTGGCGTGACTCATAAGCTACTTTTTTATATCATTAAGTTTGGCCTAACACAAGCCTAATTCGTAAGAATAAGGATTAGTTTGCACTTAGCCATTTATATTCGTAAGAATAAGGATTAATTTGCACTTAGTCGTTTATTTATCGATAAAATTTAAGTTATATCTTAATTTACTTATATGTAGTTAGATTTTGTTGTTTATAAATTATTTATTGGCTATATTTGACCAAAAAATTACCCTTTTTTCCACAATGAGCACAATATACAAATAGAAATATCTTGAAATATATAAAATAAAGTATGTTTATTTTTTGAAAAAAAAGATTTATTTTGATTTGTGTTTATATTATCTCATCATACATGATATTAACATAATAAAAATGTATTGGTGCAATCCACTCTCATAAATCAGTTTTGTCTACATATATAACCATCAAGATAATCAAATACATTACTCTTTAACGATCAAAACTATATTTTCAATTCAAATAAAATATTCAGCAAAGAGTACAAGGCTGCAAGTTGGTCATTTGAAGACCATATTACCGCGTGCATGGCCATTGATCAAAACTGTATTTTCAATTTTAAATATGGTAGTATTTGATATATAAAATTAATATTCATTAATACGATGGTTGTGAATATAAAAAGATTTAATTTGTGAGAATGGTTTGTAGTTTTGTTACAATTAATTTGCCCAAACTATTTGATTATATTAGTTTATGAAGAAATTAAACGAGTTAAAAATTGAATTATGAGGGAAAAATTTTAAAAATTATAACAAGATATAATTAGTTTTAAAAATTATTGTTGGAGGACTTTTGGCCGACTTGAACTAAGAGCAAGACCTGACTTGGAAATCAGTTCAGATCATCTAAAATGAGCTCATTCATTTTGAGTTTAGCTCATAAAAAATGAGCTTACCCAGATTCAGATTAGCTTAGCCAAAATGAGTTCATCACATCCGACTTTTGCTCAACTCATCTGACATGAGAAAAAATATGTAACGGACAAAAAGACAATTAATTAAAAAATCTCACTAATAGTTGCAGACAGCAAAGAGCAGCAACTTAATAATAGGGCATATCAGCATCAACAGAATCTGCAGCCAGCAACAGGTGGGAAGGTGGAATAGGAACAAGACAATACAGTAAACACTTTTAGCCTAGCAGAAAATAACACCAGCAGCAAGTTTTGGCATTAATCCAAAAACATGTCCCAGTAGCTGTACTTGCATTAGCAGCAGCAAGCCTAAAATTCATCAGCCCTAACACTAGAACACTGCAGTGGCAATGTCGCAAGAGTTGTACTTGCATCAGTAGCAGCAAGCCTGAATTCATCAGCAGAGGCAGAGCAGAGTAGTAGACAGTTAAAGACTGCACATGTAATACCCAGTAACCATAAACCAGCAGCCATAGCAGCAACAAAAAAGCAGTAGGATACAATCCTTGCAACAGAAAATTACACTTGAAGAATAATCCAAAAAAACAATAAGCAAAAGCATAGCAGAGCAGTAGATATATATTAAATATAGACTTATTTAAAATCATTACGCTACCCCTAAATAACAGTATAATAAATAGTTTACCCTTATTCTAATTAAAAATAAAAATAAAATAATAATATTTTAGTCCCTCAAAATTTAGTAAAATAATAAATTAGGACATACTTTAATTACTTTTAACATTTTAATCCATATTGTGTTAATACATTTGTTATTATTGATTAGAATGAAAAATGAAAAACTATTTGGGACTCTACCCACCCCATCTCCCTTACCTTTTTTTAAAAAGAAAATTGATTAGAATTTTTTAGGATATTATTGATTTTTTATTTAAAAGTAAAAAAATTCTAATTATACTACAATAAAAAGATATAAAAAACTTTAAATCATCAAAATACAAACTAAACTCACGACATATGATTTATGTTCACGATTTTTCTAAACGAATAATAATAAAAATTGTTGAGGATTTTTTTTGAATGAATCATTATGCTTTTCACTTGGTAGATTTTTTGATATAATTTGGAAAAAAATTGTGTTAAAAAAGAAGATGGAAAAAGAGTGGCATATGATAATAAGGACTAAAATAATAAAATTGATTAAAATATATCTTAATTTGTTATTTTATTAAAATATAAGGACTAAAAATGTTATTATCTTATTTTATTTTTATTTAAGAAAAAAATAGTTATTTTACTGTTATTTGGAGTCCAGTGATGACTTTCACAAAAGTTAATTTATATATGATATATGTCAATAAATATATGAGTATAGCCGAAAATAACCCTTAAGTTAATCATTAAATAAGGATATTTCAATTATTACATTAGTGGAAAAGAATCATAGGGGTACTTATGTCAATGTATTGATTCCATAAGGGTGAAAAATAAAAAATGAGAGCTTTTTAAAATAATATGAGTGTGCAATCAATGAGGTGGGGGGACTTTATTTTACAAATTAATTTTACAACTTTGTATAAAACCTATATTCTTACAAAATGAGTTAAATGCAGTAAATTATTTAAAAAAATTTAAAATTCTTCTATCAGATAAATTATTCTTAATTGATTTTATTAATTTTCAAATTTGCAGAATTAAGTTTACAAATATGTAAAAAAAAAAAAAGTATTGATGAAATTAGATAGAAGTGCAAGCAGGAGAATACTGGTAGCAACATCTTGTATATAAAATTATTTCATACTAGTTTTTAAATATTATATTAGATACTCAGTTATGATTATGTGATCATTATACTAAGAATTAATTACAGAAAAATTGTAAAATAGTGAACAAAGAATTAAAAATAGTTTTAATTTTGAATTTTTTGAAATTCATTAAAATGTTTACCAGTATTTTAAAAGCATAAAAATAAACCTTAGAGAAATTTTTTAAGCACAAAAATAAGAAAAAGGAGTTAATGGACATGCATCCATCTCTTTAGGAAAGTTAAAATGTCCATTAACTACTTGTAACTCAATTTTTCATAATTACAAAAATTGTGTTATGGATGAAGATGATCAGTAAATCAAGATTACAAGATAATTATATTTAGTTACATGTTCTTTTTTCTTTTTTCGTAATTTTTAGTTAAAGTTTACCAGCATAACCCACAGCTACATGATCAACAACTCAGGATGGTATAGTTGACTTCCATAATAAAATTTCAGACTCATGCATAAATCTACTTTGTAAGTTTGTCTAATTAAACTATATATGAACTTATCTAATTTGATTTTCTCCAATATCTCAGCTACTTTCTAAAAACTTTTTTTAAAATCAGTTCATAGATAAAGATAAATTGGAAAATAATAGCTTGGTTATAACAAAAAAAAAAAATAGTTATTTTGATTATAAAGATAATGTATGGTATATAAAGATATATATATATATATTCTCTGCCTCCTCCATGGCCCATTCGCAATCGCTGGTTCAACTGCAGGCTCTTACTCTCCAAAATGAATTTTCGCTTCACTCATACTTATCGGGAAAATAATAGTGTAGCTGATCACTTGGCAAATCTAGGGCTTAACTTTTCTACCCTTCATTGGTGGGACACTCCCCCGATTTCTACTCGATGCTTGCTCGCAAAGGATCTTTGTGGTGTTTCCTAACTATAGGTTCTCTTGCTAACGTTCCTACGTCTTTCTTTGTCTTCTTTTTAAAAATATGGTGGAGTCCAAATTGCAAAACTGTGTAGTATTTGCAATGCTTTTATTTTTCTTTCTTTCTAATTTTTTTTTATTTGGTTAACGCTGTGGCGCTCCGATGACTGTGTACTCCTTTTTTTTTTTCAATTAATGAAATTACTCTAAGCTTAGGCTTAGAGATTATATAAAATAAATAAATAAAATAAAGATATATATATATAAAAAATTACAAAAGCAAGGCAGATGAGACATGCATATTAAGTTGATATATTAAGTCTCCTTAAAAATTGCATAGATTTAGTGTGATTCATGAGTTACTTTTGTACGTCATTAAGTTTGGGCTAAGGCAAGCCTAATTCATAATAATAAGGATTAATTTCACATTAGATGTTTATTCATTGATAAATTTTAAATTATACCCCAATTTATTTAAAACTATAAAAAGATTCCATTAAATGACTAATATTATTAAACTAAGAGAACCATAGAGAGGGCATAAGGCTAATTTTGTAAATTGAAAAATAGAAACACCACACAAGTTAGTAAATAAAATATATTTCTATGTAAGTTATGATTGATATATAATATTTATTTATTTATAAATTTAATTTTGAAAACAATATCCAATCAATAATGATCACGTTATTTTAATTTATAAATCGTTCAAGAGGTTGCAACCACCTTAATTATTTTCTTGCAGCATTATTAAAATATTATTAATGTTGTTATATATGTATCCACGTTAGTAAAATTGGTGATGTCTAAGTCATTCACGAAGTCTTGAATTATTTGTGTATATTTATATAAATATTTATATATTTGGAAATGAATTGAATTACAATTACACACAAAGATATCATAGAATATGAATAAATTTCAAAAAATTATAGAAGTACTTTTGTATTAAATTATATGTTGTTATTGACCTAAATATATGTAAAATATTTTGTCATAGATTAGTTAAGAAATTTTTTTAAATACTTATAATTTTTAATGATATACATTTATTTTATAAACTTTTAATTATATATAAATGAACCATAACAACTCATATTATCATTCTTACTTGAAAATTAAAAACCATTAACATAGCCAATGTGATAAAGGTACTTCAAAACTTTTAATTAAGATATTTTTTATTTTCAAAATTAGAGAAACCAAGTAAATATATGAGATTAAATTATTTTATAATATATTGTAATATATGATTGACATATTATTTGTATTTTTAACTCATAATAATCTTATTAACCTCTATATTTTTATTTCAACTAGTATTCGTATGTGACATTAATTTGTATAAGATAATTTTAATAAAAAATTTGTATTTCTAACAGTATTCTAAGTACATTTAATTAGTAAATATATGCATTGAGCTTATATATAAATTTATTGGTTAATAAAATTACTAATATTTTAGTTTAATAAAGAAAATACTATCCATCTAAACCATAAGTATTTTAATTTGCGAATATAAATAATATTACCATCTGCTCTATGGTCTGACATTGGTTATGGTGGTCCATGTTTTACATTCGGTGTTCCAGTAACGGAAATGTGAGTGAGAGTGACTTTCTCCAAAGTGAGAGTTGGCTTTGTAGCGTCAGGTGTCTCCACAGTCTCAATTGTCTTTGTAATAGGTCTGTAAGCTTGCTTGAGTTCCTTACGATTGTCCATCTTTTGACTTCTGTTTCTCTTGGTGACAATTTTCAATTGAATGACCAAAGTGTTTGCAGGCTTTGCATTCAACTGGCAATTTTTCGTAGTTAATTTCCACATCAAAACTGTAATCCGAAAGTTCAACTATAATAAAGTCAGGTAATGGTTTTCTTAATCTAATACATTTGCAGTGCATTGAAGAGTATTTGGTAGAACTGTAAATTTTTTTGTTCAATTAATTTCTAACTAAAGGGAATGCTTGTGTATTTTTTTTTATCTTAGTAGGAAAAAAAATTAATAAGTAAAAATTTAATAGGGTGAAAATTGTATTTTTTTTATAAGATTATCTTTATTTATAAATTTATTAACAAAAAATAATTCTAAGGGTTTGTTTATTTTTTTAGCTGAAATCTGAATATAATTATTTAGATGTTTAATTACTATTTATTTTTAACATATGGATGAATATTTGTTAAAATATTTACATATAATTAAGTAAAAAAATTCACTTAAATTGAATTAATAAATATTTAAATAATTTAAATATTTTATTTGTTAAAAATACTTTTATTTTAATATTTAATATTTATGTATGTTAATAATTTAATATATTAATTTAAGATTTTTTAGAATATATATGTTAAATATTAATTTTAAATTTTTTATTTGAATTTAGATATTGGTGATAGAGACTTAGCTATTATGAGATTGCAACCTTTTGCTCATTTTTTTCAAGAGCATCAATCCTCGATGGTATCAGCTATTGCAGAAAACAGTAGGCTGCAGGCACTACTTGCAATGCATTCCCCCACTGCTGCCTAGGAAAGATTTATGATACTCTGAATGAATTTTTTTTAATATGGTATAATTAGAGATCAAATTCAATAGCACATATTTTTAATGAGTATGGTCAGATTTGAATTGGAAACTAAGACATATTTTTAATTTGATTTATTGTTATTGGTTATTTATTTTGTATATATTTTTAAAAGTTTTAGTTTTAAATTTGAATAAACTTAATTAGTTTTCTTTTGGGTTGAGAAATTGATTGAGAGGAATCTTAGCTCGAGCCTCTACAAAATAAATCCCTTCGTCGTTGCATTCAATTGAAATATCGTCTTTGATCTTTCCAGCAAGTGGATAATAGAGAGTTAAGGCTTCTGATGGGCAACACTTGGTATGTAAGGTGTTTGACGAAATTCCTGATTATCGACTAGTAGTAGCGAGCAAGGCAACGAGATTTTCTTAGTGGTTTTTATGGAGGATGCACTTGAGGAAATTGCTTCGGTGATTGCAAAACACAAGACTGCTCCTGCTAACGAATCTGGCATTGCTCCATAGATTTGAAAACCTGATGTTCCCATACTTGCTAAAAAGTCTTTTGCTTCGATTCTGTCTGCAACTATAGATCTTCCAACACATCCATCACAACTCCCTCCTCCACGCTATAGGGGAGACCAAGTTGTGATCAAGATTGATCAAGATGAATATAATAAGCGAATGGGTCTCAGTAAGTCAAATCTTATTGGGCGCCTTATGTTGAAAAAAGGTTCTAAACCGATCAAAGTTGATGATTTGAAGGTTGGACTCAATAGGCTTTGGAAGCCACAACAATCTTAGGATCTCTTCCCCATGCCAAGAGGTTTTTACATTCTTCATTTTTCAGATCCTATGAACACGCAACGTATTTGGGGTGGTGGAACTTGCACTTTGACGTCAGGATATTTTCGTTTGTACCAATGGCAGTCGGATTTTGATCCTTACACGACAGAGATTCACTAACTAGCTCAGATTTGGGTGAAGATTTATGGCCTTAGTTGGGAGTATTGGTGTCCAAAGATCATCATGGGTATAGCCAGAGGAGTTGGTATGCCTTTGCAACTTGATAAAATTACTCGGGTAGGGATTTACGGCTACTATGCTCAAGTTTTAGTGGAGGTGGATGTTTCAGACACCCTTCCTCAATTCCTAAACGTGGAGAGAGATGACTATGAATTTCAAGTTAAATTGGTATATGAAATCTTGCCTTCGAAGTGCTCTAGTTGTGGAGCTATTGGGCATGATGTTGCTAAATGTTGTGTATTTATTGATGATAACAATACACAAGGTCGTTCGCGTTCAAAAAAGCCACGCATGGTTTACAAGCCGGTAGGTTTAAAAAGCCAAGAAGTTATTGTTGAGTCTAAAACAGCGCTTGGTCAAGGTGAAGCGACTGTCCTTGCAAGTGATTCTCCTCTTGAGATACTTCTTAAAAATGACCAAAATGAGCAATTAAAGGCTTCTAATAAAGAGAATAATAATGTTTCCTCTGGTGATACAGAGATTGCCTATAAGACAGATTTCTTTAGTGATAATGAAAAGGTTTTAGACCTCCTTTCTAAGAATGATAAAGCGGTGGAATTTGTGGATAACCCTGTCTAAGATTCTTCTTATCGGGATGTTAGAGACATGCAACAAAAGGCTAGTTTGGAGGTAGATTTTTCTCGTTATCACTCAACTAATGAATAGATTATCGATGGTGCAAAACAAGATGGTTATGATGATGCTTTAAAGGCTCCTTCTTCACCTGTAGTGCAGGAAATTGATAAGGTTGTGGAGGAGATATCTAAGAAAAAGAAGGATTCTGAAGGGTATGAATTGGGTTTGTCCAAATCTAAGCAAAAGAAGCTGAAGGCTCTCTCTATGGCTAGAGAGCCTATTACAACCTGTAGAAAGCAAATTACCTTACCTAAATGAAAGTCTTGTATTGGAACATTTGGGGGATTGCTAATCGCAATTCTCAATTAGAATTGTTTAATATTTGTTCAAAGTACAAACGATATCAAATGATTGTGATATGATCCGCCTTCCAACTTCTGGATCTCTATTTACTTGGAGCAACGGGTGGCGCTCTTGAGGTTATATTCAACTTCTTTTGGATCGTTCACTTTGTAATTCTTCTTGGCTTTCTAGTTGGCCATGTACCTCTTATACTACTCTTCCGCGTTCGGTTTCAGATCATAATGCTCTACTTTTTACTGCCTTAACTTTTGCTCATTCTGGTCCCAAACCTTTTAGGTTCCAAAGTATGTGGATAATGCATAACTCCTTTAAATAAATTGTTGCAGAGTGTTGGAAGGCTCCTATGATCTCTTCTTGTCTTATGCACTTGCTAATGATGAGGTTGAAGACTCTAAAGCTTGTCTTGCGTAGCTGGAATACAGAGGTTTTTGGTAATCTTCAGTTTAATATTAATAAAGTGCGAGACAATCTAGCTAATGCTCAAGACTCTATCTCTCGCTTGGGCATTTCATCAGATCGGTTTGAGGAGGAATGTCGAGCTAAAAGTCATCTTTTAGATTGTCTTAAAATGGAGAATGCCTTCTGGAAACAAAAGGCCAGGATCTCTTGGCTTACGGAGGGAGATAAGTGTACTAAATTTTTTCATACCTATGCAAAAATTAAGGGTGTTAAGTCTCGTATCTCTTCAATGAATATTAATGGCTCTTTAACAGAAGACTTGAACACTATTTCTAGTCATGTTGTTCAATTTTATTCTAGCCTTTACAATTCAGATTTGGTTCCTGTGGACTTAAGCTTAATTGATAATGTTATCCCACATCTTGTTTCAGAGGCTGAGAACTTTAATCTGATTCAAATCCCCTCCAATGAAGAGATCAAGACCACTGTGTTTTCCATGAATCCTTACAGTGCCCCAGGACCAGATGGTTTTAATGGACTTTTCTTTCAGCATTGTTGGGATATTACGGGGCAGGACGTGTGCCATTTTGTCAAGCATTTCTTTTTAAAGTCTTGGTTATACCCTAATGTTAACTCTAATTTTATTTCATTGATTCCAAAATCTTCTACAGCTAGTCGAATTGTTGATTTTAGGCCAATAGCATTAAGCAATTTCATTTTTAAGATTATCTCTAAAGTTATTGCAGACAGACTTTCAATAATGGCTTCCCGTATTGTTTCTCCGCAGCAAGCTGCCTTTCTCAAAGGGCGTAGCATTCATACTTGTATTGGCATGATTTCTAAAAATATACAAATGTTGGATGTGAAAAATCATGGTGGCAATGTTGGTCTTAAGTTGGATGTTACCGAGGCTTTTGACACTATTAGTTGGGACTTTCTTCTTCGGGTTCTTAAGTGTTTTGGGTTCCATAGAGCTCTTCTGGGTTGGATTGAAGTCATCTTGCACTCATCTCGCTTATCGATTCTGATTAATGGCGGTCCACATGGTTTTTTCCCATGTTCAAGAGGGGTTCGTCAAAGAGACCATTTATCTCCTCTTCTTTTCTGTCTTGTAAAAGAATTTCTTAGCCGAGGTCTCTCTCTGCTTTTTGAATCTGGTGCTGTGAAGCGGATTTTAGCTCCTAGGGGTTGTGTAGCTCCCTCCTACGTTCTCTTCGCAGATGACATTTTTCTCTTCTCTAGGGCTGATTCTAGGTCCCTTCACAACTTGACTTCTTTTTTGCAGGTTTACTCATCTATTTTTGGGCAACACATTAACTGTGTCAAAAGTTATTTTTTCCTTGGCAAATATTCTGTGCATCGTCGTGCTACAGTTGCTCACATTCTCCGCTTTAAGAGGGTTTTCTTCCTGTAAATTATTTAGGTGTCCCAATCTTTAAAGGAAGTCCTAAATGTTCTTTCTTTCGTCCTATTGCAGACAAGGCAATGGCAAAACTTTGTAATTGGAAAGGGAAGCTCTTGAGTTTCGCGGATAGAATTCAACTAATTCAATAAGTGTTCACCTCTATGTTTCTTCATAGTTTTTATATTTACAAGTGGCCTCGTACTCTGCTCAAATCTGTTATGGTGTGTGCGCGAAATTTTATCTGGTCTGGGGATCTTGATTCTCGCAAACTTATTACTGTCTCGTGGAAAACCGTTTGCCTCCTTAAAGTTGAAGGTGGTTTGGGTATTCGTGATCTTTTCAGCTTGAACTCGGCTGCTCGTTTAAAGACTACTTGGGATATTTTTACTAAGCATTCAGATTGGAGTATTTATTTCAAGACTCGCTTTAACTTGGATCTTTATCGTATTCTAGTTGTGAGAAAAGTTTCCTCTATTTGGTCAGGTATTCGATCTGTTTTAGATTTGGTTTTGGCGAAGGCTCGTTGGGTTATTGGTGATGGTAGTTCAGTTAATTTTTGGCATTCTAGATGGCTCCCTACAACGATCTTTTCCTACCTAGGCATTTCACGTCCTCTTGATCTCAAAGCAAAGGTATCAGATTTCATTAGCAATCAGTCTTGGTCAATTCCGCAGCAGTTTGTGGAAGCTTTTCCCGAACTCTCTACGCAAATTCTTTCAATTGTGCTTCCTAGGAATCCTCGCAATGAGGTTAGACCTAAGAAGTCTTCTGATGGTTCTCTTTCCTTTGCAAATTGTTTTAATGAGGTTAGACCTAAGAAGTCTCCTTGTCCTTGGTCTAAATTTATCTGGTCCAGCTCTTTGCCTCCACGATTCTCTTCTTTGGTTTGGCGTATGGTTTATAACCGTCTACCCACAGAAGACGTTCTGCAACGTTTTGGCATGCCTTTGGTTTCTATTTGTAGGTTATGTTCTTCAACTTCAGAATCGTTGGATCACATTTTTGCAAATTGTCCTTTTTCTCTGACATTGTGGCAGTGGATTTCGACTACATTTCAAACTGCATTACCAGTCTTGAGTAGTTTCATGACTCTTTTGCAAGCTATTAGTTCCAAAAAATTTCAATCTCAACTTGCTCATGTTTGGCGCTTTTCATGTTTTCTCATTTTCTATCACATTTGGAAGGCCCGTAATCACTTGGTTTTTGAAAATACTTTGTATTCTCATGCTGAGATCATATTGTCTTGCAAGTCCTATCTTAGATCTTGGTCTTCAGCTTGTCCTGGCTTTGTCTATTCACCTTCAAACCTTCGCATTTTGCAAGCTGCTGGAATTCCCGCCAATCTTTGTAAAGCTCCACAGATCACCTAGGTTCTTTGGTTGCTTCCCATTTTTCCTTTTATGAAGGTGAATACGGATGGACTATCTAAAGGTAATCCTGGTGAGGCAGCTTGTGGAGCTGTTTTTCGAGATCACTCTGGTTGCTTCTTGGGAGCTTTTGCAGTAAATTTGGGGTATAATACTTCCTTTTTCGCAGAAGTAATGGCTATTATTTTTGCGGTTAATAATGCTACTAAAAAAGGATGGCAGTATGTTTGGTTGGAAAGTGACTCCCAAGCTGCTCTTTCTTGCTTGCTGGACAGTTCTTATAAGCCTCCTTGGCTTATTTACAATGATTGGATCAATTGTCGCTTGCTTATTTCACAGGTGTCATTTTATTGTAGCCACATTTTCAGATAAGGTAACCAAGTGGCTGACTCCATGGCAAACATAGGATTGTCATGTCCTTCCTTCACTTGGTTTGCTCACCCTCCTGCTCAAATTCAAGAAATTCTCTTCAAAAACCGATAGGGGTTTTCCGAATATTCGCTTCAGTTAAGTCTTTGTGTTGCTCTTCTGCCTCAGATTTACTCTGTTGCTGCCCTGCCTAAGATTTGTCCTTTGTTATGTTCTCTGCAGTTGTATCTTCCTACAGTCTTCTGTTTATATCTGTAGTCTGCTGTTGTTTGCTGCTTTTAGCAACAGCATTCAAGTAGTTTTCCTATTGCGCTTTTACTTATGCTATTTCGACTTGCAAGCTGTTATAGTAATGCTAATATTGGTTTTGTTTTGCTTTTTATCTTAATAAATTTTCTCTAAGCTTTTGCTTGGAGAATTAAAAAAAAATATAATTAGTTTTCTTTTATATAAAACTGTTAGCACAAAAAAAAAAAAGCGAGATGTATCACCATATTTTGAAAATTTTTATTTTGGTTTTCAATTTTAAAATTAAAACAAAAAATTGAATTCAAAAGTTAGGTTTTTCTGTGCTAATAAAAGAACAATTTTTTATAAAATAATAACTGAAATAAATTTTATGACTCGATTATATACAACTCAGTATATATATTTTTTTTTTGTAGATTCTTTTTTCCACTCATAATTAATCATAATATAAGTTTACTTAGAAGTAAAATGTTAATATTTGTTTAATATTGTGGGAAAAATCAGTAAAAGTTGAGTAAAAATAATAACCCGCAAGCAGAAGTTGAGAATTCGTTTGTCAATTTTGGGCACATCTGACAGAGCTACTATGTGCATGCAATGTCGTTCTGCCTTTCCTATACAACAGCAAACAGATTGAATGACATTTTGTCTTCGCTCATCAAACCAGTCAAGGAAAAAGTTCAGCAAATATATATTTAAGATACCTTAACTGATTGTTAATCATTTTAAAAACAATTGGATATATATATATATATATATATATATATATATATATATATATGTATATGTATGTATGGGAACAAAACGTTTTGTGTGACTGAATAGAGATAAAAATACAATAATAGCAATGATAATGTTAAGAAAATTAGTTCTTGATATTTTGAATAATAAAATAATACAATAGTTAGCCTTTATATAGGCAAAGAAAAGAAAACCTAGTAAAGAAAGGGAAAGAAATTCTAGAAAAGAAAGAAAAAGAATTCAAATGAAATAAAGAAAATATAAAACATAATATTGTTTTAACAGCCCCCCTTAAACTCAAGATGGCGGAGTAGAAGTGATCTTGAGTTTAGGACACCAAATCACGAAAACAACATCGGTGATGACTTTTGGTGAATAGGCCTGCTGGTTGATCCAAAGAGGAGATTGAGTTAAGAACAATAGTTCTTTGAGTGATATGCTAAAGAATGAAATGACAGTCAACTTCAATATGTTTTGTACGCTCATGAAAGACATCATTGTGAGTAATCTGAATAGTACTACTATTATCACAGGCAAGAGGAGTGGGATTGGAGTGAGGAATACCGATATCACTGAGAAGCCAAGAAGCCAAGTAATTTCTTGAGTAGTATTAGTAAGAGCACGGTATTCAGCCTCTGTACTAGATCGTGCAACAACAGTCTGCTTCTTACAATGCCAGGAAATAAGAGAATCTCCAAGAAAAACACAAAAACCGGTGGTAGAGTGTAGATCAGTAGAATCACCAGTCCAGTCTGCATCTGAAAAAGCACGTAACTCTAGAGATGAATGAGCAAAGAAATGAAGTCCATGAAATAGAGTGCCCTTGATGTAACGAAGAATGTGAAGAACAACTGCGTAGTGAGAAGAGCGAGGACCAGACATGTACTGACTCACAATATGAACAACATGAGAGATGTCAGGTCCAGTAACCGTAAGGTAAACCAAACTACCAACTAGCTGGCGATAAAAAGTGACATCCTTAAGTGGAGCCCCGTCAAGGGGTATAAGTTTGGCATTTGGCTCTAACGGAGTAGATGTGACTTTACTATCACTTAAAACAGCTCGAGCAAGGAGATCTGAGGCATATTTTGCCTGAGAAAGATAATAGCCATCAACGTCAGAAAGTACCTCCAAACCAAGGAAGCAATTAAGTTGACCAAGATCTTTCATCTCAAAGTGTTTCTGAAGTGAGGTCTTTAGTGCAGATATCCCATCAATATCATCGCCTGTAATGATCATATCATCCACATAAAGTAAAAGAAGAATACAACCTTGATCTGTGTTGCGAATAAAGAGAGCTGTATCATAAGAGCTAGAACGAAAACCAAGTTGCTAATAATAGTGCTAAACTTGGCAAACCATGCTCGAGGAGCCTGCTTGAGACCATACAAGGTACGACGGAGTTTGCAGACTTTGTGTAACGAATGAGCATATACTAGAGGAGGTTTCATATAAACATCTTCAGTGAGATCACTATTAAGGAAGGCATTTTTTACATCCATTTGAGATAGTGTCCATCGACATATTGTTGCCACTGCCAAAAGGCTTCGGACAGATGTCATACGAGCAATTGGGGCAAAGGTTTCTTCATAGTCAACTCCATACTCTTGATTGAATCCTTTAGCAACCAGTCTGACTTTATACCGTTCAATAAAGCCATCAGCTTTAGTCTTGATTTTGTAAACCCATTTACAACCAATAACGGATTTTTGAGAGGGGAGATCAACTAAGTCTCATGTATGTGATTTTTCAAGAGCTTGTAGTTCTTCTGCCATTGCTTACTGCTAAACAGGATTAGAACTGGCCTCAGAATAGGATTGGGGCTCATACAAAGAAAGAGTAGTAGAAAAGTAATGATAATCTCAAAGGCGAATGGAGAGTTCTCTTACTCGATTGGATTGTCGAGGGATAGGAAGAAGATTGGAGAAGGTAGATGGGGGGACAGTTGAGGTGTCTGATATGGACCAGGAAGGCGAAGTCGTCGGCTCAGGAGCAGACAGGAGTTCAGTGGACATATCTGCTGAGGACTCATCAGAATTACCTAGATCAATGTTATCAGGAAATAGTTTTATAGACTCTTGAGTAAAGAAGGGATTAAGATTAGGTTTAGAACCGAATTTGGACATAGAGGAGAACAGTTTGTGTTCCCAAAAGACCACATGTCTAGAAATACGAAGCCGATTAGACACATGATCCCAACATCGATAACCTTTGTGTTCAATCCCATATCCTAGAAAACAATATAAGCGAGCTCGAGGTTCTAATTTGGTATGCTCATGAGGTTGGAGAAGAACAAAGCAAGCACAACAAAATACTTTAAGAAAACTATAGTTAGGAGAAGTCCCATACAATCTCTTATAAGGAGATTGATTACCAATGACTGGGGAAGGAAGACAATTAATAATGTAAGTACCTGTGATAGCAGCTTCTCCCCAAAAGCGTTCCTAGGCAAGAGGCAGCAATGAGAAGTGCACGAACAGTTTCAAGGATATGTCTATGTTTTCGTTCAGCTCGACCATTTTGTTGAGAAGTGCCCGGACAAGAGTGATGATAAAGGGTTCCATTAGTTTGTAGGAGGTCTAAAAACTCATAATCGCTATATTTCATAGCATTATCAGTGCGAAAGATTTTAATGGGACATGAATATTGTGTTTTGATTATCTTAACAAAATCATGATAGATTTTTGATAACTCTAAATAATTATCAATAAAAATAACAAAATACTTAGAACCTCTCATAGTAGCATTAGGGGAAGGCCCTCAAATATTAGAATAGAAGAGATCAAATAGAGCTTTAGATATCGAGTCGATATTATTAAAAGGTAAAGCATTATTTTTAGCTAACTGACAAGAGACATAATCTATTTGATCATGGGATACACTACCAAGAATACCGCTAGAAACTAGTAAATGAAGACGACCAATTGACAGATGTCCTAGTTAGGAGTGCCAAAGACTAAAGGAAGAGACAGAAGTTGTATAGGCAACAGGCAAGGGAATAAATAGATGTGTGGATAGAAGATGTAAACTGATGAGCTCAAACAAACATCCAACTTTACGGCCTATCCCAAGCGTCTGACCCGTCCTCGGATCCTGCACACAACAACCAGAAGCAGTGTAAAAGACATAAAGACCAAGATCACATAATTGACCAATAGATAAAAGATTGAGAGTGAGACGGGGAATCAAGAGAGTGTCAGATAAAGAGAGATTAGACAAAGTAATTTGGCCTAAGTGACTGACATACATAGTAGATCCATTCGCAGTTTGAATGGCAAGAAACTGTTGGACAAGAGATTTGGAAGAGAAAATAGTAGAGTCGGCAGTCATATGATTACAACATGCAGAGTCAAAGAACCAGAAAAATTTACCTGAGGGAAACTGAGGAAGTTATAATTTGAGGATTACCAGAAGTTGAAATGAGAGGATTACCAGATTTTTGCAAAAGTTGTTGAAGAAGTGATGCGATATCGGTGGTGGTAAGGGATAGAGAGGTAAAACAGTCATTGGGACCATTAGTAGCAGCAGCAGACAGTGAGGAAGGATGTTTCTGTCTTCCTTTATTGGGACAATCTCGTGCAAAATATTGAGGACCAAGCTTACGACAAACTTTGCATCTCCTGATAGGACAATTGAGAACCCAACGACTAGGTTGATGACAATAGTTACAACTTACTATAGAGGTAGGTTGAGAAACTGAAGTTGTAGCTAGAGCAGTATCAAGACGAGATGGTTAAAGAGGAGCAAGACGAGTTTCTTCAAAGACAAGCATATCAATAGCTTCATCAAGAGTAGGTAAAGGTTTATGGTGGAGAAAGTAAGCTCTAGTAGGTTCAAATGTGTCTCGTAAGGCCATAAGAAACATCATTAACTGTTGCTGGTCTCTGTAAGTGGCAAATTTTGTTGCATCCTCAGAAGTTGTCCACTTAGGTTCTGAAAGAGAAAGTTGGTCCCATAGAAACTGCATTTGTGAATGAAAGTCCGAGATAGACTGGCCGATCTCCTGACGCATTTGATAAAGCTTACATAAAATCTGATATTGGTGTGACAGATCAGTGGCAATATACCGATGAGTAAGAAAGTCCCATAATACTTTGGCTATTTCAAATCTCCCAAACTGTAGATGGATAGAAGGGATTGAAGTATTGCGGAACCACATAATAATTTGGTGATTTTTGCTATCCCATTCTTCCAAATGGTCAGCGAATTTTTCATCAGTATTGTCATCGGTCTTCACAGGTTCTATAATGTGACCAGTAATATACCACCAAAGATGACGCCCTTTGAGAAAGTTAAATATTGCTTGTGCCCACAAAACATAATTATGTCCATCCAGTTGCATGTGAATAGGATGAGAAACATCGGATCTATCTATGTTGAAGATTTACAAGGATCGGAATAGGTGAGGTACACGTGCGGCTACGGTTGATGGCCCTGGGTGCTCTTCTAGCGATGTCAGGAACAGAATTCTGGAGGTATAACCGGAAGGAAGAAAACCGAGATTGATTCTAAGCCAATTTTGGCTCTGATACCATGTTAGAAAAATTAGTTCTTGATATCTTGAATAATAAAATAATACAATAGTTAGTCTTTATATAGGCAAAGAAAAGAAAACCTAGTAACGAAAGGGAAAGAAATCCTAGAAAAGAAAGAAAAAGAATTCAAATGAAATAAGGAAAATATAAAACATAATATTGTTTTAACAGATAAGATTCCGAACATTGTTGAAGATTATACTTGATTTTGTACAATAAGGAAATTTGGCTTACAAAAGATTTTAATCTAGAAAGTTATGAATAGTATGGCCAAACTTCTAAAAAGATTTAAGAAAGATATCTAGATATTTATAAAATAAATATCTAAATATTTATAAAATAAATATTTAGATATTTGATAATAAAAATCTTGATATTTATAGAAAATATCTAGATATTATTATGGATAATTTTGGAAGAAGAATTAATAACCATTAGGTTATATGTGTATTATCATAAGCTTAACAATTGGTTAAGAAAGTGTCATACTATAAATAATGTTAAGTTGTTTCATTGTAAACTTGAAGAAGGCTAAGAAGCTTATCAAGCCAAAAAAGCTAAAAGTTAATAAGACTGCAAGTTTCTTCCTCCTTCCTTATTCATAATTATTAGTAACAAAATTTATCTTCCCTTGTAATCTAAGGCCGACCACCTTCCAACAAAGTGATATTAGAGATAAGGTGTAATAACCATGACAAGCAATAGAATGACTTTCTTTTAAGTCCCAATGCTCACGAAAAAAGCCTATGATAATTAGAGTTTTAAGGTGAAGGCTCTCTTCCAACAAAGTGATATCAGAGGTAAGGTGTAATAACTATGACAAGCAATAGAATGACTCTCTGTTAAGTCCCAATGCTCACAAAAAGTAACTATGATAATTAGAATTTCAAGGTGAAGGCTCTGCGAGAAGTTGAAGATATTTTGGAAGTTGTTTAGAAAGAGTATAATGTACCAAAAGATGAGGCTGCCCTTATTCAAGCTCAAAAAAGATCTTTTAAAATATTCAAGAAAGAGAGACAAGAAATTTCTCTACGTGAAAGGCTCAAGAAAGCGAGACAAAAAAAGATCTCTATGTCAAAGATTTAAGAAAGTGAGACAAGAAAGCTCTCCACCTCATCAATTAAGGATTAGATGAAGATAGTTTTTAGAAAGTTGCAAATGCAACCACAGCCAAAGAAGTTTGGGAGATACATCAAAATTTCAAGAGGGGTATTAGAAATTAAGTTTGATTTGACCCAATAAAGAAATTGGGCTTGTACGATTTGGCCTAAAAAATCATGAATAATATGGCTCAACTTCTAAAAAGATGTAAAATAAATATCTAAATATTTAATAATAAAAATTTATATAATAATATTAAATATTTAGATATTTATAGAAAATATCTAAAAATTATTATATATAAATTTAGAAGAAGATTAATAACTATTAAATTACATATGTGTTGGCATAATCTTAACAGTTGATTAAAAAAATATCATACTATAAATAAGAAAAAGTTATTTCATTGTAAATTTGAAGAAGCTAAGCTTGAGAAGTTTGTCGAGCCAAAAAAGTCAAAATTAATAACATTGCAAGATTCTCCCTCCTTATTTGTCTATAATTATTCCTACCAAATTTTAACTTTTGTTGTAGTGTAAAGCCCACTAGTGCACAAAAGTACTTAATTTCCCAACTCAGCAATTCTATAAGCTATATATATATATATATATATATATATATATATATATATATATAACTAATAACATGGTAATTCTTGATTACTGTGATATTATGTATTGACAATTAATAATAGTAATACCGATTTTTATTTATGATGTATATTCTAAGGGTGATTTAACAGCACCCACCGTACAATTAAACTTAATTATTGATAATAAAGAGAATGTATGGGTTTTATAATATAACACATAAAGCTAATATATATGATAAATTGTTTTTAAAATATTAATTTTCCCCGTCAATCGATCACTGTAGATAGGCCTCAATAACGGAGAGAAAAGTAATTGGAGGATTGATGATTTTGTAGCGAGGGAAGCCTCCTCTCTCTAACAATGTTTTCCATTGAGCCTCGTTCCTCTCTTTTCCACCAAAGAGAGTCATCATAATTAAATCACCTTCCACTTTGCTATTATTATTATTGCCTTGAGGCTCTAGAACTCCCATCAACACTAATAATCTTTCCACTTTGCTTCGGTATTGCCTTCCGACAATTTTTCAAAATTTTGACACACTCTTCATCGCCGCATGGAATATATAATTAATTCATTAATGTTTTCATTATACATATATATATATATATATATACATAGTCAAGTAATTAAATAGTACAATAATTTCATAGAAAGAACCTTCATGAAAATTGCATCCGCATTGGGAATGGCTTCAAACATGTCACCTCCTATTAAGAATATTATATAAAATATTAACTGTTATGGGGTAAAAATAGGCTAGACACGTGGCGGTACGTAAGCTCACGACACTTCTAGTCGGCATCTATGAGACGATCCGTTCATGCTGAAACCTACCTCACCTCGAATCCTAATTGAGGCAGGATCCGACCTCAAGAAGTATAAAGGGTATTCACATGAAGGGTGCCATGTGGCCTATAACCAATAGCCCACATAAAGAGGGCAAAGAGGAGTAGACCCCACTCTGGAGTAGCCCTAAAAGTAAAGGGATTTGGTCTCCCCCAAAATATGAAAAGGGTGTCCTATGTTCCTAGGTCACTTGGGGAGACCTGCCTGAAATCGTCCAAAATAGAAACCTAACCAAGGAGATAGTGTAGCCTCTTGGTAGCTGAAAAAGGGGCTCCACCTAACGTGGTCAGCCTTTGAGGGACCACAAGTAAAGGCAAATGAGCACTAGCCACCTGTACGCAAGAGATAACGTAATCCCCTACTTGAATTAAATCATGTCATGTGACATGTAATCTTGGATAAAGTCTTAAGAATCAATCCCTGCTCACCAAGGGACTAATCCCTACTCACCAAGTGTCCCTAATCTTGACTCCAAGCCAAGGTTTCAAACGTGGGAAGAGAAAGCAAAGGAGGAATTAGGGCAACATTGTTTAACCAATCATATGTTCACAAAGGTATAGTATTTAAAGGCACTTATATCAAGTCTTCAAAAAGTTTTAACTATTTTTTAGTCTCTCTCACTACAAGCATAAGTTACTTCACATTTTCTCTCTAGAAACAAGTAGAGAACCTTGTCTTGTTCGTTGGTCTTCAAGAGACAACCTTAACACTCATTGAAGGTTGTCCTTTGAAGCTTGTCTTACTGTTTTGCCTTCCAAAAAGGTCACACTTATTCACTTTCTCCATGTGTTTTTGTATGCTACTTGGTCAACTAGCTCTTAGCTACATAATCCTCCACCTATTAGCTATTTCAAGCTACTAAAATCGAGTCCATAATATCACCCCCTCAAGGTACTAACCTGAGCATCGGAGTGGGCTCGTCGGAAAACCTCTGGCGTCCCCTTTTGATCGTGTTCTCTACTGTAGGCATCATCATCAAGGTCGAGTCCGAGGTCAGCAAGGATGGAGAGGTAAGTAGGGGCGGCAAGATTAGTAAGGTTTCAAGCAATTTGGCTCAGGGTCAGCGAGGCGTGAAAGGTCAGCTTGGGAGCCTTCGGGGTTAGGACGTGACCAAGTCGGGTGCAGAATATTGAGCTCAGACTATTGACTGGGCATCCATCTTCAGCTCGGATACTAGATCAGCAAGGCATACTATCTCATCTAGGTTGATATTTTTACACATCAACATTAATAATATTTGTTTTGATAATCAAGTATTAAATTATCATTAAGAAAGTAAAAAAGAGAGTTAGAAATATTTTAGCATATGAATTTAATCCAACTCATTAATTTAATTTTTTTGATAAAATTATTTTTCTAAATTTCTATTGAAATAAAAATTAAAAAATTTATTTAGTTCTTACTTCTTAGTATATTACGAAAAACAAATATTAAAAAAACTAAAATAGGGACTATATTATTATTATAGTTAAAAAAAGTATATTGTGAAAAATACAAAATAAAAGCTAAATTATTATAAATAGATAAAATATATGTTAGTTTGTTATTTGTTCAAACCTCAAGGGATATTCATCTTTGATAAAATACCAATTTCATTTCTAATAAATTTTGATATTACCACTTATATTTTTAATATTTTAAAATTACACTTTTAGTCTCTACTATCGTAACATGTCTGTTAACTCTTAGTATATTTTTTCTTAACTAAATTAAATTTGTATTAAGTCTAAACTAATGCAAAAAATTTAAAAAATAACCTTCCTTTTACTAAGACTATAAATGCTTTTATTTTTTATTTTAACAAATAATTATTAAATAATATATTTTTTTATTATAAAATTTTAAAAAATTTATTCATAATCAGACTTTTCAAAACGTTTTATTCATAAATGATTTTTTATAAGAAATTTAGGTTTTATTTATTTTTAATTAATTTTATTGCAGAAATTTTAAAAAAGCTCAAAAGAAATAAATTTGTTTAAATTTTATTATTTTTATTTTTATTTAATTTTATTGTAAAAATATAAAAAGCTAAAAAGAATAAAATTATTTAGATTTTATTATTTTTATTTTTTGTTGATTTTATGGCAACAATTTTAAAAATAAAGTTAAAAGAAAAAAATTTCTCCATCCTAGTTTAAAAAAATTGAAAAAGTCAGTGGAAAAGTTGAAATCGACAAGTGAGTGGGCCAACCATTAGGGGAGTACTGGGGTATTTGCAAAAACTTTAAGGGGAAAAGGGAATTTGCCATTGTAAAGTAAAGCACAAACAATTAAGATAGTTTAATTTTTTATTTTTGAAATCCATATATTACAATATTTGCTAGTATTTTTAAAAATTAAAAATAAATCTTATCTTATAAGAGAAGTTTGTTAATAACAAAAATATATAAGAAAGAGTTAATGCACATGTATCCAACTTTTTAGTAAAATTAAAATTCATTACTTTTAAAATGAAGGGCATGTGTTTGAGTTCTATAAATTGCAGGCCTCCTCTCCTCAAAAGTGTGGGATATTCCCCCATTATATGTGGGGTATATATTCTCGCACCGTCTATGAGTAGAACTCTGGGACAAATTACAACGACATGTATTTAAACTCCCAATAAAACTTTAGTTGTAATATTAGTAGATATAATTGTATTAAAAGAAATCATTACTTTGGAAGGTTAAAAATGACCCATGCCATATGTATACGTCTTATTTAACTGCGTGTAACTCATTCTCACATAACCACAAAAAGAGTAACATCCATATTCTGCTATCAAAAGTAATTAACGAACACTATAAAAATAAAAATTTTTAAAATATATAAAATAAATATTTAAAAAAAAATAAGGATTTAATTTTATTTGTATTTATACTATCTCATCATACAAGACATTAATTGATAAAAATGCATTGGTGCAATGTTGTGCTTTTAAATTAAGTTTGATTTAATATTAGTAGAAATAGAAAGAGAGAAAATTAGAAAGGGAAAAGAAAAAAAAAAAGAAAGTATATAAATGTTTGTTTTTCCACTTGATTTAGCTAATTTTTTTTAAAAAAAAAAGAGACGTAAGAAACTATATAAATATTGGTTTGGTTAAGTTGTTCACATGTCTTTTTGTTTTATCCCTTTGGTGTTGTTTTGGGATTCTTGATTTGCTGAGGGGTAAGCTGTGGATGCTCTTTTCTTAGATTAACAAACCATAGACTTATCGAGTTTAGCCTACTACACTCCAATCCATTTTACATTATTTAAGATCCTATCTAACATGTCACTCATCAGTTATTATTATTTTCATTGATATATATGATCAATTATTTTGCATATTATTTTACACTTTTTAAAAATATTAGTTCAACTCACTAATTCGATTCAAATAATTAGTTCAATTAGTTCTTATTTAAAATAGTAAAATTTGATTTCGTAGGTTTAAATTCTCTTAATGCATATTCTTTTACAATTTTAAGAAAATCAATTCAAATCATTGATTCAGTTCAAGTAATTGGTTCAGTTAGTTCTTATTTAAAATAGCAAAAGGCATAACCGAAAATATATAAAGATTAATGGGATGATAGGATATTTCTGAAATCACTAGTAGAAACTAGGGTATTAGTCAAAACATTAGGGGTATCAAGCATTTTCCCTATTTATAGACTAATACTAATAGTTTTAGACTTGACAATTTGTTTTAACTTTTGTATAAGTTTAATTTGTAGTTAACTATTTTTGCCTTGTGTTCTTTATTTCAGAATACAGTTAAATTTGACATCATATCAACAGTATAAATTGTTTATTTTATATGTTGATTGACATATAACAGCTATTGATTTGTAATTTTAAATATTTTACGTGCCTGTATTCTAATATATAACGTACATTTAGTTTTGCTTGGGTATGTAAATGAGATGAAGAAATTCTTGATATTTGAATTTGGTCATAGATCCTATGATTTTTATAATCACAAAAGTGACGAGGAAAAGAGTGTTTAATGAAAATTTATAGTCTGAAAATGTTACATCAAACTAGGAAAATTCTCTCGGAGCAAATCAAACCTACAAATGCACCGTATTCATGTTTATAATGATAACTTGAGTTTCATTATTTTGTTCGTATAAAATTATTTATTATGACTACTTTCTCGAGCACTCCTACAAAATAAATAGCTCATAAATAACCATTCAAATAAAAAAAAATATGAAATTACTTATCACAACCACAAATAGTGCAATGAAATCATGGTGATCATAGTGGTCTTTGTAATACAGGAAAGTACCAAATAAATACCAATTTTTACCTATCTAATGTACATACTTTGTGATGCTACATGAAAATCAAGTTCCATTAATTTGTCACTTTCATTAAAAAATACATTCTACTAACATATATAAAAATTATTCTAATTTAACATTCATCTAATTCGATTTTGTCCGATATCTTAACAAACATAAAGTCCAAAATGGATACTCATTTTTGACAATAATTGAATCTAATCTACATATTTTGTGACGTTGCATGAAAATCAAGCTCCATTTTGTTACTTTCATTAAAAAATACAATCTACTAACACAAACATAAATTATACTAATTTAACTTTTTCAAAATTATAAATTCATCTAATTTGATTTTCTCCAATATCTTAACAAACATGAAAAGGTAATTAGTTTTAAGAACTAACATAATTTTAGAAAGAAATTGGGATGACATATAATATATAGAGAAACAATTAAGGGAGTTGAGACACGCATATTAAGTCTTCTTAAATTTCACAGAATTAGCGTGATAATGAGTACTTAGCATATAAGATTACTTTATCCAATTTCACGAGGTTTAATTTGGGCCAAGACGAGCTAAACTCAGAAAATAACAAAATTAAACTGTTTAATATTATAAAATTAAATTAACTTCATATCTCCAAATAACACTTAAATTATAACATGTTTGAAAAGAAGGAAAATACTTTAAATTTGACAATTAATATTAAACGTAATATTGTTGTCAAACATCATTAGTTCATTAATTATCCCTTTTTGTAATTATAAGAAATTCTTTAATTGTTAGTATTAAGCTGCAATTTTCACATACATGGTTTCATGTCGCACTAACATTAAATATGCTAAAAGAAAAATAAAATTTCAAACTCTCGTCATAGGAGAAGAATTTTATGGAATAGAGAGATTATTTTATTTTCATTTATTCCTAAAACATATTCAACTACATGTAATTATAGGGAATAATAAAATACTAAGAAAATGATAATTTGAAAATTACATAATCGTCGAATTTAATTTTTATAAATTATATTAAGTTAATTTATGTTAGAATATTATTTTAATTTATATATAATATTTGCCATATAAATCCTTCAATCTCTTGGATATTGAAGTGGATTTTTATAATCTTCGTAATTTTTATTTCATTCTTTTCATCATACTACTATAAAACGTTTCTAAGGCCCTTTAATTTCATCAATGCTCATATTATAAAAAAATTTACTTGGTATCAGAGCCTGCGAGGGCTTCAAGGGCTTCAAGTGCAACATCTCGCCACAAAACATTACTTCAGAGAACCAATCAAACACTAATACTGTTACTGCTCAATAAAATACCCCATTGTTTTTGCACCGCCAATCAAACTCACCAACTCCAATTATTTACTTTTGAAAACTCAAGTTTTGCCTAATATAAGGGCAAATGACTTGGAAGGATATATACATGGACCAAGAGCATAACGTCATCAGCACTGTGAATCCAGATTATCAAATCTGGCAGAGGCAAGACTAAGCATTCACGGGCTGGTTGCTCTCTTCAATGACAGAGGGGACTACTGGCTCAGATATGGAATGCAAAACTTCTTTCGAACTATGGACAACTCTTCAAAAATCCTTCTCTGCACAGACCACAGCAAGAGTGTTACAACTCAGAGGTGAGATTCAAAATACCAAAAAGGAAGGTATGGGCATGCATGATTATTATCATAGGATAAAGTCCTTAGTTGAAGATCTTAGGTCAGTAGGCCATCATGTGTCTGACGATGAACTAGTTTTATATATCATGGAATGCCTTGGATTAGAATATGATTCAGTGGTGGTTAATATCACAAGTATACTTGAGAAATTAACTCTTAAAGAAATCTACTCACTGCTTCTCAGCCAAGAAAGGATGAATGAGAAGAACATGTCGGTAGCATAAACTTCACTCCTAATGTGTCAGCCAACTATGTTCAATCTCCCTACAACAACAATCGGAGAAGAAATTGGTCAACAAGGCAACAAAATCAGTTTGGGGCCAATACTCAAGATAGAGGGAAAGAAAGAAACTCAGCTGGAGATGAAAGCAAACCAGTTTCTCAGATCTGCTTCAGGACAGGACATGAGGCATACAAATGCTGGTTTAGATACAAGAAGAAAATTTTGTCCCCTAAGGTGATGCAGATTTGTAGAGGTTAGGATCAGATTTTCATCCTTCACTATATGTCTCTTGTTCCTTAAGGTGATGTAGATTAGTGAGATCCATACATCAGTGTTGCCTTTAGAGCATCTTATATCCTCAGTTTCTTTTCCTCAACCTAGATGTGTAACACTGACACTAGTGGAAAAAGACAGAAATCAAATTCTACATATTAGATAAATGTGACAGAGAACCTTGTACTGTGTAGGAGCAAGTAAATCTCAGAGTTACCTGAATCAGAGCCCTGAATATTTTAGCAGTCTTTTGATCTTTCATTAAACTCTGTTTTCCATACCCCTGATCGGCTGTCTGCATCCCTTCCAAGACCAAATTTATCACTCTGCTCTGCTCTCTGATATCACGACTGACATATCTGCTTATGCCAGCAAAATTGTAAAACTGATTACAAATATTAGTTTTCTGAGAAACAGAAAGCATGCAAGACAAATATTTGGTGCAGGTGAAGAAATAATAAATTACCCTTCTGTAAAGTTCTTCTGGAGTAGGACTTCCATAAATCTCCAAATTCTGCAGTGTTGTCTTCCGAAGAATGTGGTTTGGTAGTGCCTTCACCAATTTCAAGCAGAGATTGACTGTCAAGGAAGAAAAGATGCAGCATACAATATTCCCCATTTCTATTATTCCCGTAATCCCACTCTTCCAATCTTTTAATTAGCAGAAATTCAAGCGATTTCAATTTATTAAATAAATGCGTAACCATAAAGAATCTATTTTCTTTTTTAGCTTTTTGTTTTTAGGTTGTGGCAAAATAAAGTATGTCGTCAAAACATAGGAATTGCAGAAATAGCAACTTTCCAGGATTGAAATTTTGAAAAAATGAACTTGGACTTACAGAAAGATTAGCAACCTTTCTCTGTGGACAATATTCATTTGTGAAAGTAGAATTATCATCCAACAATAAAATAAAATAGATTAATGCATTCTACAATGGTAATAACATAATCATTAAATTCATAAGTTAAAAGCTTAAAAGAAATAGGATGAGCTCATTAAATTCATAGATTAATTATCATCCAACAAGAACCTCTTCTTTGATGAATGGCTGAAGCTTCTCAATTTTGGGCACTGTGTCTTGAGGTTTCTTGGGCGCCATTCTACTACATCTGACAGAGCTACTCTGCGCATGCAATGCCGATTCTGCCTTCTCCTATACAGCAGCAGGCAGATTGAATGAAAATTTGTCTACACTCATGAAACCAGTCAAGGAAAAACTCCAGCAAATACATATTTAAGATATCTTAACTGATTATTAATCATTTCAAAAAAATTAGATTGTCAAGATACATGAACAGAGTCAGTAAATCGGGTTATTGGAAACCCCACGTGATGTGCTCTTCAGAGTCAGGACTGCTAACAGTACTTATGCCTGCAAATTTGTAAAACGATTACACAGATATTAGTTTTCTGAAAAGTAGAAAGCAAGACTAAAACTTGGTGCAGAAGAAGAAATAATTAATTACCCTTCTGGAAAGTTTGAAGTGACAGATTTTTGCCTTTTAATTTCGAGCAGCCCTCGATTTTCTCCATTTATATTAATACCGTAATCCCACTCTTTCCCAATTTCTCATTAACAGAAGTTCCAGCGATTTTAGTTTGGGAAAGGCAGCGTCAGATGAAGACGATTCTTGATCTATTCACAAAAAACAGAAAATGAGAAGTAGAACATCCACCATTCACACTCACTCCATCTGTCAAACGACACAAATAGTCTTAAGAGCAGAACATTGGACCAAAGGAAATGATTATTTTTTATCATGATCATTAATTTCTAATAATTAACACGTGGGTGGTTCTAATCTGACCATGCCATTGATTAATTACTTGATTAGATTAGCCAACAGACCATATATATGCAAACTTAATTGCTTCAAGAAGCAACCTAAAATTACATGATACAGACACACACACACACGCACATTGCATACACACATTGCATACACTCTTCAAAACTGGACAGCATACCGGAATTTATTGTTAGTCTGCTCACAAAATCAATATATAAGTAAACCAAAGTATCCATCAAGATTCCGAACTAAGATAGAAATCTCAGCAAGAAATGTTACTAGCCTAACAAACTATCAAAACTGAGATTAATTATTTACAAGTTAAATGTTAAAAATTGTAACATTTTTGTTCTAGTGAAATGTTAAAAATTGATTTATGCTGTTAATCCAAGAAATCGACAAACCCAGAAATTAACTCATAATACTATCTCATAATCAGGACTACGACAATTAATTACCAGTCAAAACAGGATATTCCAATTCCCAATTCCAAAGCCATAACTCCCTGCTACCAAACACATCTCTTTTCCTTTGATATTGTTCTTTTTCTCGAAATGAAACGGAAAACAAGAAGCAACGTAAAATCTAATTTCCTTCAAACAGAAATCTCATATTTTACGAATATGTACAACATACTGCACAACTGAAGCCAAAAATGCGAAGTCAAAATCTTGCCTTTCATTAAATAAAAATATTATCGTTTATGAATTATCATAATGACAGCTGAAAAATAAACAAAAATGATATCTCTGAACAAAAAGAGCTTGAAAATAAATAAGCAAACTAAAAGAAATACAAACGAGTATTTTGTGAATCGGCTCTCATTCACAACAAAAAATGAACAATAATCAACTTAACCAAAAATAAATTTCAAATAAAATGCATTTTCAAGCAAAATGAATTCTGAGCAAGTAGCCGAGAGAGCAAACAACTTAAAAACAAACAATAAGAGTGTCAAAAACAAGCACATATAAAAATATGCACAGCAATAATAATCTGCTCCAAATACCTAAAAATTTCAATTAAAACATTAAGGTTTTCAAAATCATAACGTAATTTTATTGTTGTTGTTCTGAGTTTTATAACATGAATTTATTCTAAATTAAAGAAACAACAAAATCTTATTCTTTAAATTTCAAAAATCATCTTAAAAATATGAAATTTTCATTCTCTTTTGTTTCATTTTTAATTTTCATCTTTAACAAATATTTTATTGAACAGTTATGGACAATATGGAAACCACATAATTTTCATTAAAAATCAGGAGCTTTAAAAAATCACGTTAATTATTAACTTGACTTCTATAAATAGTAATAATTTACATACCCCAATCGAACCTTTGTGTGCCTGCAAAATTGTAAAACGATTACGTAGATATTAGTTTTCTGAAAAATAGTAAGACAGACTAAAACTTTGTGCTGAAGAAGAGATAACTAATTACCTGAATAGTTTACGGGGAAGGATCCCGGCTAATCTACAATTTCTTCAGTGCTTCTTTCTGAATAATGTGGTCTGGCAGTGCCTTTAATTTCCTGCAGGATCTGATTTTCAAGGAAGAAAGATGTGGCATACAATTTTCTCCATTTCTATTAATCCCGTAATCCCACTCTTCCCAATTTTCCATGTCCATAAATTCCAGCGATTTCAATTTGGGAAAGGGAACAACAGATGAAGACGATTCGTGATCTACTCCCAGAAATTCATTACCCACTCTTTTCACACAATCCATTCTGCATAAAGAGAGTCTTTCAAGGGACGGCAGCTTTCCCAGCGGAGGCAAACGAACACAATTTTTGCACCTGTCGAGTTTTAAAACCTTCAGATTGGTTAATGACATCATCCAACTGGGTTGTACAATGTTTCCTTTGTATACAGCTATCTGTAATTCCTTTAAATTTAGGGGTGGTTTTAAGGCTTCAAGTAGTTCTTCGTCTTCCTCATTCTTCCTCCCTTCTTCACCCCAATGGAAATCAAGTCTCAAAACATGCAGATTTTTTCTTTTCTCGAGTTCTGTTCTCTTGGCCTCAACATCTGACACATTACTCAGTCCAAATATACTGCATTCTTGAAGGAAATTCAAGTTTTTTAAAGATTCAAGGCTACATCTTTTGATTCCATCAACATCTCTACCAACAACGAATCTTTTCAATGTCCGCAGATTGGTTAATCTTGCAATCCCCGCTGGCAGGTAGGTTATCGAATGAGTGAAATCATTCAATAAATGCCTCATGTTTATTAACTTTCCAATTCCTTGCGGTAGTTCTTCAAGTCTAAAACAGCTACTAATGTCTAATGTTTGTAGATTATATAATTCACACAATGTCTCAGGCAGTCTTTTTATATTTTGACGCGACAAAGTAAGGTATCTCAAATGTATCAACTTTCCAACTCTATTAGGAAGCTTCGTCATCTCATTCGGAAAATACGGCATACTCACGTGACATACCCTTAAACTTGTCAAGTTATCAAATGACTCCAGCAGAACCTTACTAGTCAATGAAGAGCGATAAATTAAGAGGGTACGCAATCTTTTGAGTCGATAAATGGAGTCTGGGAATGAAAAATTCTCACCAATCGTTAACAGAGAATGAAAGACGTTTTTCTTAGAAGAATACTGTAGGAGTAATTCTTCAAGACCATTATGTTCTTCTACCGCAAAGCATTCTCCCTTACTAATAAATTTGGAAAAATCATGTACTATATCATGCATCTTACATCTTATAATACAATCATCATAGTCTTTCTCAAACTCTTGGAAGAAAGAGCGGGCTGCTAAGATGTCAAAGTACTCCCTACCAATCATCTCCATCTCCTTATTTTGTTCTATACTAAGATAACCATTAGCCATCCATAATTTAATTAATTCATCTCTGTCTAGATTGTAATCTTTAGGAAAAAGAGAACAATATGAAAAACATCTTTTAACCGCAGAAGGCAAATCATTATAACTCAACAACAAAGGAGCTAAAATACCTAATTTCTCTGACTCCTCTAGTTTCCACAACTCGCTGTCTAAAATTCTTTGCCACTCTTCTTCAGTTTTCTTCGAGCGCATAAGACTTGCTATTGATTTTGCAGCAAGAGGTAAGCCTTTGCACTTGCCCACAATGTTTCGACCAATTTCTTCCAACTTTTGACATTCCTCATTGGATCGACCAAAAAATGCTATCAACTTAAACAATGACCAACATGCCTCTTCAGTCAATTGTGAGATGGAGATAACATCAATTGATCCCATCATACGTGCAATTGACTCCTTACGTGTGGTAATTAAAATTTTACTTCCATGGAAACTATTTTTTAAGCAATTATAGAACGGTTCCCATTTTCTATAATCTTCGTTCCAGACATCATCTAAGACAAGAAGAATTTTTTTTCTTTCAATAGAGTCATGAATAAATTGCATGAGAGATTCTAATTCACGTAAATTAGAAGCCTTACCAGTTATAGCTTCAATGATAGCTTTGGCAATTCTAAACTCATCAAAAGGGTCTGATACACAAACCCATATTACTTTCTCAAAATTTCTTTTCACTCGGTCATCATTGTAGGCAAGTTGAGCAAGGGTTGTCTTCCCAAGGCCTCCCATGCCAATAATTGAGATGACAAGGAAACCTTTTTGTTCTTCACTACTCTCACACAACAAAATATTTATGAGTTTAATCTTTTCATAATCTCTACCATAAATTTTAGACTCATCAATGAAGGAAATACTAGGTACACGCTCTGATTTGTCATCAAAACTTTTAATCACACTCGTACTAAAATTAAACTTGTTTTTTGCTTTCTCAATAACGCCTAGATTGTCATTGATTTCTTTTATCTTGTGTGCGATGTCCCAACGCAAACTGACTTGTTTGAAACAAAAGCAAGATGAAGTAAGGAATGAGCATACCTTCTTCTGAGCAATAGCATTCTCAACTCCCTCGATTTGCAATTTCAACCTTGCAGTGTTCCACTCATCCAACACGTCTTCCATGTCATAGGATGCATCTTTGAGCTGATCTAGCCAAAGCCTGATAGATTCCTCCTTCACTTGTCTTTGCTCTGCATCAACCAGCACAGCTCGCATAGTTCGAAGATTTTTGGCAAGGACATCCACTTCTTTCTCAACACCCACTACAAGCCTCACTTCTTCTTGCATTTCTTGAGCCATCAACGAAGTCAGCTGCTGCAAGACAGCGGAGACGATTGCATCAGCCATGATTGGAGAAGGTAAATTGTTTTGCAGTAAAAGAGCAGAAATTGAGTTGTTAGAAGATCTGCTTGATTATGTTGTGAAAGTTGATACTCCAATTTCCTATATATGAGGGAGATGTTCACTCAATCGACATTGAAATTTTAATAATTAATTCAAGAGATACCAAACGTTGTCGTTAATTTGCTTCTGCTATAATTTTGGGATGAGTGATGACAAAAAGTGTTGAAAAAAAGAAATTCTGTATTATTGTATATTCATCTTGAAAAGCAAATACAATATATATACAAGTAAAGAATCATTTGCTTTAAAGATAACAAAGGAAACAAATTAACTAAATTCCTACAATCAAGGATTGTCAACGCTAAAGAAACATACAGCTGTACATATAGTTTTTATGCAGAAAATCAGATTATCAATTAGCAAGATTTGACGAGAATCAAATCTTAACACCCCCCCTCAAGTTGGAGCATGTATATCAAGCATGTTCAACTTGCCTATTAGCTTCTTAAACACATTTGCTCCTAAGGCCTTGGTGAACACATCAGCAATCTGCATATGAGATGGGAGATACTTGGTGATAATTTGACCATCTTGAATCTTTTCTCTTATGACATGACAATCAAGCTCAATGTGTTTTGTGCGCTCATGATACACTGGATTTGCAGCGATATGGAGAGCAGCCTGGTTGTCACAGAAGAGTTGTGCTGGCCTTATTGAGACTTGCAAATCATTGAGCAAGAACCTAAGCCACGTAAGTTCACAAGTTGCAGCTGCCATTGATCTGTACTCTGCTTCAGAAGATGATCGAGAAACAATTTTCTGTTTCTTTGCCTTCCATGAGATTAAAGAGTCTCCCAAAAATACACAATAACCCGTAGTTGATCTTCTTGTCATAGGACAGTTTCCCCAATTAGCATCGCAATAAGCTTGTAAAGTAAGACAACTGTTGGAAGAGAAAAATAATCCAAGACCTGGATTTCCTTTTATGTACTTAACAACACGAAGAGCAGCATCCCAATGAGGCTTTCTTGGAGCATGCATAAACTGGCTTAGGATATTCACTGAGTAGGTAATGTCGGGTCTTGTAATAGTGAGATAGATCAGCCGTCCTACTAGTCTTCTATAACGAGATGGGTTTAGTAAGAGATCACCATCTGAGTTTGTGAGCTTCAAATTAGACTCCATAGGAAAGTCAATTGGTTGAGCACCTAGAAGGCCAACATCATCAAGAATTTCTAAGCTGTACTTTCGTTGAGATATAACAATGCCACTTTTTGATCTTGCAACTTCTAAACCAAGAAAGTATTTGAGTTGACCGAGGTCTTTGATTTGAAATTGCTGATGAAGGAACTGTTTCAGATTGTGAATGGCCTTTGCATCATTTCCAGTAATCACCATATCATCTACATAGATAAGAACTACTGTTATAGATGTTCCTTTTCTATTGATAAACAATGAATAATCAGATTGAGATTGAATGAATCCAGCCCTTTTTATGGCTTCTGAAAACTTCGAGAACCAATTTCAAGGTGCTTGCTTCAGTCCATAAAGAGACTTATGCAGTCGACATACAAGTTTCTCCCCTTGTCGACACAGACCTGGTGGTGGAGTCATGTAAACTTCTTCAGCTAAATCTCCATGAAGAAAGGCATTCGTGACATCCATTTGAAGTAAAGGCCAGTTTCGAGCAGCAGCAATGGCGAGAATGCATCGAACAGTTGTCAACTTGGCAACAGGGGCAAAGGTCTCATTGTAATCAAGTCCTTCTTGTTGAGAGAATCCTTTGGCGACAAGCCGAGCCTTGTATCGATCCACTGTGCCATCAGATTTGTATTTGATACGAAAAACCCATTTGCTCCCAATAGGACGATGGCCAATAGGTAGGGAAACTAAAGACCATGTTTGTTGATTAGAAAGAGCTGTAAGTTCAAGGTGCATAGCTTCACGCCATTTTGGATCTAAAACAGCCTGAGCATAAGATTGAGGTTCATAGACACTTGAAATATTGTTAACAAATTGGGTGTGAGAAAGTGAAAGAGAATCATAGGAAAGAAAATTAGCTAATGGATATCGAGTACCTGACTTTGAGAAAGATGATGAACTTGGAGCTGCAGCGGATGGTACTGTACTAACTTTGCCACAATGAAAATCACGCAAAAGAATTGAGGGTTGTCGAGCACGAGTACTACGACGAAGAACGGGTGAGTTTGGTGACAGAGTAGTGTTGGGTGGTGAATTTGATTCAGTAGGTATGGGAAAAGGATCAGGTTGTAGAGGCAATGGTAAGATGGTATCATTGTCATATGCGGAGATAATGGTTGTTGAAGGATGTTTTGGAGATGTTTCAGAAGTGTGGAAAGGAAAGGTTGTTTCATGGAAAATTACGTCACGACTTGAAAAAAATTGACAAGTGTGTAGATCATAAACCCGATAAGCTTTTTGACCGGACGGATATCCTACAAAAATGCATTTGCGAGCACGTGGTTCAAATTTGGCCATTGGTTGGAGATTTGTGGCATAACAAAGGCAACCAAATACTCGTAAATGTGAGTAATTTGGTGGTTTGTTATAAAGTAGTTCATATGGGGATTTCTGTTTTAGTAGTAAGGTAGGAAGTCGGTTAATGAGGTAAACTGCAGTGAGCAGACTTTCTCCCCAAAATGTTAAAGGAAGGTTTGCATCAAATCTCAAAGCTCTACCAACATTTAAAAGATGTCTATGTTTTCGCTCAACTACACCATTTTGTTGAGGTGTTGAGGGGCATGAACTTTGAAATAGGATGCCAAGGCTTGTTAAATAAGGTTTCATAGAGACAAATTCTGATCCATTGTCACTTCTGATACATTTTATTTGGCAATCAAATTGGGTGTTAACAAATGCAATGAATGTTTTTAGTAGACTTTGTGTTTCAGATTTGAACTTCATAAAAAATATCCATGTGAAACGTGTGTAATCATCTACAATAGTCAAAAAATAATGTGCACCATTGTGTGTTGCTGTTTTATGAGGCCCCCAAATATCACAATGAATAAGATCAAAAGAGTGTAACGTTTGAATTGAACTTGAAGAAAATGGTAATCGAGTTTGTTTTGCCAAAGGACAAATTTCACATGAATGTTGAGAATCAAATATAAAAGATGGAATTATTGTGCTTAAAAATTTGGAGGGAGCATTGGATGGGTGCCCGAGTCTCTTATGCCAAATGACAATGGTGGGAGAGGTAACCTGGTGAATGGAAGGTTGGACTGATGCTGGTAATTGTGAGTATGGTATGAGATAGTACAGACCATTAAGCTGCTTCCCCATTCCAATCATCTTCTTCGAAGCTAGGTCCTGCAATATACAAAAGTTGGGATAAAAGTGGATGGAGCAATTTAATTGAGAGGTAAGTTGGCTTACGGAAAGTAAATTGACATGAAATGATGGAGCACATAATATATTTTTAACATGCAGATTATTTGAGAGATGTGCTGAAGCAATTCCAATGATTTTTGAGGATGAGCCATTTGGTAAAGACACTTTAGAAGGCAAGACACTTTAGAAGGCTCTGATACCATGTTAAGATTTGATTCTCGTCAAATCTTGCTAATTGATAATCTGATTTTCTGCATAAAAACTATATGTACAGCTGTATGTTTCTTTAGCGTTGACAATCCTTGATTGTAGGAATTTAGTTAATTTGTTTCCTTTGTTATCTTTAAAGCAAATGATTCTTTACTTGTATATATATTGTATTTGCTTTTCAAGATGAATATACAATAATACAGAATTTCTTTTTTTCAACACTTTTTGTCATGGTATCAGAGCAATGATCCTAATGTCTCTGTGAAATACTTTATCTTTTTTTTTCGGAGGATACCAATTCTCCTATCAGTGACAATCTAATACACACCAAAAGTTTTTTTTTAACATGTCTACCACAACAATTGATCCCTCTGATCCTCTCCTTCTCCATGCCTCTGATCATCCCGGAATGGTACTTGTTTCCAAGGTTCTAGACGGCACCAACTACGCCATGTGGAGACGTTCAATGCTGGTGAGTCTCAGTGCTAAAAACAAGCTCGGATTCATCAAGGGCACCATTGCCACGCCAAGCACAACAGATCCCAAATATCAAGCTTGGCAGCGATGTAATGACATGGTTTTATCATGGATTTTCAACTCTCTAAATGAGGATCTTGCCAACAGTGTTCTCTACGTTGAGACGCCTTACGAAATCTGGATCGATCTGCAGGAACGTTTTTCACAAGGTGACTTCTCCCATCACTATCAAATCCAAAGGTCTATTGTTGAATTGAAACAAAACCAAGACTCTATTTTTACCTATTACACTAAAATAAAAACATTGTGGGATGAACTCAAAATCTGTAGTTTGTCCATAACCTGTACATGTGGTGGTTTAAAAGAATTAAATGCTAAAGGAGAAAAAGACAGGTTAGGACAGTTTCTTATGGGACTCAATGAGTCTTATTCTGCTATGAGAAATCAAATCTTAACAAGTGACCACTTTGCTTTCGTTTGATTCACACTCACCATTAGCCTTGGCTTTTGTATATGGAATATTTGTAAGCTGGACTTGCTTTTCCGTTGTGTTGGGAAACGTATAATTTCCATCTTTTTTTAATAAAAAAAATTAAATTATTAAGCTTGTGGACCCATCTCTTTGACTAGAAATTAATAAGGTCCTCCTTTAATTTCTTTACAAATAATTCTTGTTTCTGTCATATCTGAACATGCAATTGAAAATCAAAATCAGAATCAGAATTTGTTGCTGTATTAGTTCAAAAGCAATTCATTTATTTTCTTTTTTATCCCAACTTAAATTAAAATTTGGGTAATAGTTGGCTTTTTAATATTTCAATTTCTTTTTTACTAATTGAGTTGAAACAACTAATGAAAATTTACTTGAATGATTTATGCTTTCCAAAATCTAGATAGATGAATATTTACTAAATGTTATTTATTTTATCAATGTATTTTATATTGTTATATTTATTAATGTATTATTATTTAGGATTTTAACACAAACATTCCCTTTGAGCATTCAAATTCATTAGTCAACCGTTACAATCAAGAACATCCTAAATTTTCTCTTTTAAAATACAAACGGTTTAGATATTTGATACATGAGTAGTTTATTTATTTATTTTCAAACTTAAATATATACGTAAATTCTCAAGCGGTTTGTTGTTTTTTTTATGAAATTCTTTATTTCAATTAAAAAATAAAAAAAAGTGTAGTTAAGGTATTAACGACACAAAAATGGGATAAAAAAGGACAAGTCATCAAAAATCGGTATCAAAATACAAGAAAATTAAAGACTCAAATGCAAGACATAAAGCTTCAAGGGACTGCTATATAATATTTTCAACTTTAGGGACTTAATAAAAAAAGATTTGAGGACTCAATTGCAATTATGTTGAATTGATGCATAGTACGCCCGCGCCCAAAGGGAAAAAATATGGCATGCCCGTGCAGTGAGGTTTTATCCCAGAAGCAAGGGTGCGGCCGCGCTGCAATGGACTGTTTGAGATTAAATTCAGTTAAATTTTTAGCCCTTGGATTAGCTTTTTATGGTTAGATTTGGCAGATCATAAGTTTCTTTACTTTTGAGACATCAGCCACTATATAAAAGGAGTCGTCCAAGAATAAAAATTAGCTTTTTAGAGAGAGAAAAGAGAAGAACAAGGAGAGAAAATTTTAGAGATAGAAAGAAAAAATTAAGCTTGAAGGCCTTTGAAAGAAAACTTGAAGATTGATTTTGGAAGCCCTTCATTACTAATTTTATCTTCTCAAACTCTCATTTTTATCTTGGAATTCATTTTATTTTTATTGTTAGATAATTATAAGGATGATGAATTTCATTATGAACTTGTGCTTGATTGTTAATATATTATTCTAAATTTTCATGTTTTAGGATTTTGATGTAGTCTAATTCTACTATATTTTTTGACTAATTAAAGAATTTGTTATTCTTGTTAATTTTTATTTACTTGATTTTGCTTGCACGTAGTGCTAATGATTTATTGTAAAATGAATTATAAATTATTATGCAATGTATTGTATTTGTCATATTATTTACATTTTTAATTCTCATTAACTTTATTGACTTTTTTCTTTTTGTTATTTTAAATTCTTATGCCACATTAGTTTACATAAATAATTTTGAAAAAGATTTTCTATTCTAGTGCTATATCCAAGTTGTTTTAATTAGTTTATGATGTATTGAGTTATATAAGTTTATTGGTTAATAAAATTATTTAAAAAAATAAAATAATTAATATTTTATTTTAACTAATTATTCAAATTTATAAAAGTTATTATCCATTTTTACAAATAAATGTTTTAATTTTTTAAGTACAAAATAATAATATTTTATATTTATAAATCACAAAGAACTGTAATTAATCAATTATATATTCACAAAATTTTGAGATATAAATTTCATGAATGGTCTAATTACATATTTTTCATTTTTAAAAATTATTTGTTAAAATAACCGTGGTTATATATATCCTTAGAGTGAATTTTTATCACTCTTAACAATCAATCATCACTATAGAATTATAATTACTAAAAATCAAGTGTTACTTCAAATTAAAAATATGTAAATATAATTTATTTCATTTCACCTAACTAAATTCAATAATTTGAAATAGTCTAACTTTCTAGGACAGTATAATACTTCAACACTCAGCATGAGAACAGATGAAATAGAACAGCAGGAAAGAAGCACTAGAAAACAGCTTGCAGCATACATCAGCCAAATTACAGATGAAATAGAACAGCAGGAAAGAAGCACTAGAAAACAGCTTGCAGCATACATCAGCCAAATTTCTTGCAGTTTCGTGTTACAAAATCAAATCATTTTTATCAGCTCTATATTTTTTCAAAAAATAAATATTTGTTTCAAACCTACATGTTGATAATTCATGATTTACAAATTAATTTTCTCCAACATCTTATTTAGCTTATTTAGTGTCTCTTATTCATTTTTAAAGAAAATTATATAAACTCACCCAGCCTCAAAATAAAGAGGCATTCATAATAAAATATAAAAGCAAAATGCACATGAAATGTCATTCCTAATGTTATCATGTAAATATTATGACTTGTGAAAATTAATATAACAAAATAAGTAATAAATGACTAAATTTCAATTAAAATGATTTTTTTAATTTTTTTTCATAGAAAAGGGTTTGGCCTATTGATATATCTCTAAGTTATATAATTTATATATATATATATATATATATATATATATATATAGTTTTAGATTTCATACACTGTAAAGTTGGTATTGCTTTCCCTTGAAGAAAAAAAAATCGATTATATTATAAACAAATGTGTCTTTGCAATAATTTTATTTAACAAAGAAATGATATTATTAAGTGAGAAGAAATGGGGGAAAACAATGAAAGATTTAGGAGGAGACAGTAAAAATTAAGACATGTTCTTTAGAAGAAACGATCATTAAGCATGATTTGCTTTAAGCAAATTTATAATTTCTTTTTGCTGATTTTGTTTCTTTCCACTTTCGGCTAATGCATATTTAAATAAGCAACTCCACCAATAATATTTACTTTTCATATTTAAATAAATACCTCTTCCCTATTTTTATTTTGAAAATATTCCAACACAAATTAAATCTAAGAAAATTCTGACAATTGAGCAAATCAACTCACAGACATCATATTCTTGTTTCTCACTGCTTTTCTAAAATGTTTTTAGAATTGAGCAAATTATTTTGTTCATATAAATTCATTTTCTCCGTCTTTCTCCAGCACTCTTTTAAAGCAAAATATAATAGACAATAAATAGTTATTCTTCTTTTACCAAAAACGGCCATTTGAATCACTTCAATATATATTATAGAAAAAATTTTGGATCATATGGGATAACTTACTCGGATTTCTGATTTTGTGTCAAATACTCTTAACTTTTAAAGAAATGTAAAAATATCCCTAACTTTAGTAAAAATAGAAAGGATACCACCTAAGATGACTACTATTACCGTAAATTGACGATTTTACTTTTCAAATATTTAAGACATATAAAATTACCATAATTACCTTTATTTTATTTTTTACTAATTAATATAATTTTATTCTAACATTTAAACAAAAAATAATATTTTGACACTTAATTATTCTTTTTCTTTCAAAATTTCCTATAAAATTTTTTAAATATTAAATTTTTAACTCCAAATATCAAAATTTTCTATAAGTTTAAATATTAACTTTTGTAATAATTAATAATATATTTTTTTAAAATTGTAATACATCTCATTAATTCAAAGGCTATTATTTTTTTTACTACATTAAATTAATTTTTTAAAATCTGAAAATTAAGCATTCATACCTTAGGGTTAAGAAACAAAAAAGGGTTTGAATTACAAATTAGTTTTGCAATATTTTCTACTTGTGCAATTCCTCATTTTATATTTCTATCCAACCTATATTTACATGTCATATCAGTTTTTATAAAATAGTTTGGATAGAAATTTGTTTGACACTATATCCAAAATTTATGTAATTAATAAATTTATTCAGTTACATAAGTTTGTTAGCTAATAAAATTTTTATTTTAAAACAATAGTACAGATATTTATTAGAATCAAGTACTAAAATTTATAAAAATAATAATAACCATAATGACCCAAATTGTTTAATATTTAATTTTGATTTTCAAACACATATTTTGTAACATTTATACGTAAACCTTAATGATAAATTTAACTACAATTTTCTAAAAATATGATTTCATAATTTTAGAATTACACATATAGATATTTACCACTGTATTCATAATTCCATTAATGAGTATTTCTAATTTTATCCTAGAAACCACAAACAAACTTCCTATCCTAACTTTTATCTCTCTAATATTGGCACCTAACTTCGCATAACCAAATGTTTCTCACTAGGGTGAGATTTTCACTCAGCTACTTCAAGATAAATATTGTATTATTTAAATAACTTTTTAGCTCTTGTGTAGAAATCCATCATCATCAATATATATAAAATGTCAATTATTTAAATGCAAGTATCCTCCAAATTGAATATTTATAAATTCAATTTTACCATAGATGCACTGTAACCTAATCAAATGTGATTCTTTAATTTTCTCTAATATTGGAATAAATTTTTTTAATTTTTATCAAATCAATAGGGTGCAGCATGCCTTAATCTAAAATATTGAGAATATGCTATAAAATATGAAACAAACTGAAAATTGGGACATAGGTTTTAAGCTTATCTTCTTCATCCATTAAAATGTTGTATTTGCAACAATTAACATATATGACTAAGACTAACATAGATAATAGATGTGTAATTACGTGATACATTTTTCTAATTAAGTGAGACAATGTCATGCACATTATAACCGAAATAAAGTTAAGGCATTCGCAGTGAAAAATTTAGAAATAGCTCATTTCATAATCAATTTGATAAAAGAATTAAAGTTACTTATTTCATGATATATTCCATAACATTTTATTTTTTTAGCAAATTTTAGAAACAACTTATAAAATAGTTCTTTTGTATTTTAAATGATATTTACATATACAAAAGTTGGTATAAATTATAAAATAAATTATCAGAGTAAATTGTTATAGGGTTCTATCGTAGTAATTATTTAAACTCGACATAAAATTTTAATTACAACATTTTTTATGTTTAAATATTAGCCTTGGGCTCGAATCTAAACCCAAATCAAAATTGTGTCTCCTTATTTAGATAATGTATAAAAAGTACAAAGCTTAAACCACTTTTTTGAACTCAAATTATAGGTTGTGGGGTAAAAGAATAAAAGTAGATCCAAGTCTGACCTCAATTCAGTCTAACCCACTTGGATACATTGAATGATACAATGAGAGTGTCCATTTCAATTTTAGTTAGTTTGGTTTTAAAGCAATTGTAACGTGCCCTCAAATTATTGAGTTTCTTTGCATTGATACCGGGACTATTTCACTTTTACATACTTTTGCTTTGTGTAATTTGGGTGGAATGAAGTGGAAAGAAAAGGAGACAAGTGGAGGAGAAAATGGAGGAAACAAGGGAATGTATTAAGGAAAGAAAGGATAAAAAGGAAAATAAAATATAACAAAATACTTTGTATATAAATTTGCTTCTTTCTTCTTTAGATAAAGAAGAAGAAGACGAAGACGAAGAAGAAGAAGAAGAAGGACGAGGAAGAGAAGAAGAGAAAGAAGATAGGAGAAGGAAAACAAAGAGTAGTAATAGAAAGAAGAAAATAAAGAATATATATAAGAAAGAGTAATGAGTGGAGAAATTTTGTATTGTTAGTGAGAGAAATTATTTTTAGAAAGAGAAAGATAATATTTGAGCTTAAAGTGATTAAATTTATCAACCCCAAGTCTTGATTATTGATGTTTGCTCAAAAATCTCATCGAAAACAGTAAAGTGGGGAAGAATTTCGTTCAGTGGATCTATTTGCACGATGTCTGACATTCAGGGGCATTTCTGTAATTATTATGGGTTGAGTTACAAATTCTCTTACATATTTAAGCCTTAATGCTATTTTCGATAATATAGGACAGTATTGATATTCTAAAATTTTTACGGGTCAAAATACAATTAATTAGTGTTTTAATAAATAAGTAATATTTTAGAATTTTTATGATATGCAGTTTAAATCATGGATTGATATTGGAGAATGGTTTGAAGGAAAAAAAAAAAGTTAACAAAGAAATAGAAATTATTATGCGATACTCAAAAAGATATTTATGTGCATTTGGTTAATTTTGTTTTTAAAACTAAAGTAGGGAGCTTTGCTATAAATTATTTTTGGTAAATAATTATGAAATTTGATGTATGGATTAGAAGAAAATGAGTTCTATATATACAAGGCAAACTTTTTCCATGGTTATTTAACTTATTTTTGTCTAATCCAATTATTTTATTGATAGATGGATCGATCTATATGATAAAAAGAAAATTTTATGTCTAGAAAAAAGTATCGATGAAATTAATTAGTTAGCAGCATCTTATGCATTAAATGTATATAATCACACCTTACCCTTGGTCAATTTTATATTTTCTTAATGCAAATTCAGTTTAAGTATCAAATTATTATTAAAACTTTTCATATATCTCAAGAAGAGTGATTAAACATATTTTTTTTTGCTATAAAAGTTTTGCTTATAGAAATTAAAAGGATGAAGATTTGGTCTCATCTAAACTTTTATTTGAACAAACAAATATGTTATCTGTAGTTAACAAATCAAAATATGAAAAAAAATATATGCATATTTTAAAAATGTCATTTATGTTTAGATGAGCAAATAATCCTAATTCATACAAAAATAAAAAATAAAAGAGTATAAATAACATATCTAAGTTATTCAAGTTTATTCACTATAAAAGAATTTACTTTTGTTTTTTGTATAAATTATTAATATTTTGTAATTTTACTTATTAAAATTTATGAAAACAAAATTATCCATCTTAACCTAGACGCAACATAATTAATTGTTTAGGAGGTCACATTCTACAAGGTGGAAAAAATAATTAATTTTTGGAGAAAGATGAAAAAGTGTTGATAAATTGTAAGATCCCATATTCATTTTTTTTTTATCAAAGAAATTTAACAGCGAATCAAATCAGTTTATGAGATAAAGAAGATATATAACTAAACACCTAAAGTTATTAATTCTTTTTTTTTTCTTTTAAATGAATAGAAAAAGAAAGTGTAATACCAGAGCAGTCCAAGGACTAAAGTTAATTCCCACAATGAAATAAAATATCATTTAATATTTTTATATCTTACAAAACTGAATCAATTTAATGACTAAATGTAGGTAATTCACTTCTAATAAAAGGACCTTACATATGTTTGTCTCATAAATGTAGGTAATTTTACTAAACTAAGTAAATTTATATTAGATTAAATTTAAATTTAATTAATGATTCAAAAAATCAATACTATTACAAATTAAAATAATATCTTGAAATATTATATCTTTTTACATGAATCTCTTTATCATCATTATTTATTTTTTTATATTTAGAAAAAAGCCTCTTTACCATTTTTTATTTTAAAAATATTTAACAGTAATTAGAACAAAATAAAATAATTCTTTCAATTGAAATAATCAAACTCACATACATCATGTTCAGTTTCTAATATCTGGTAACTTTCTTTTTTTTTTTTGGATAAACTCAAAGCTAATAAGCTCAGAGCAATTGATATTAAAAGATTAAAAAGAGGTACACGGTCCATGAAAGACAAAGGAAGCCAAAAGGAAAGTGTAACAAGAAAGCAAGAAGATTAGGTCTTGCAAAAGAGCACGCTAATATCTGGTAACTTAAGTTTCATGATTTGGTTGATATAAATTCATTTACAACAACTTTGTCTAGCACTCTTACAAAGCAAAATAAGCAATAAACAGCAAGTCTACCTTTATAAAAACCACCATTTGAATAACTTAGATAAATATTACTAAAAGAAACTTGAACCACATCCATAGTTAAAATTAACTTGAATCATATTCACAAATAACAACAATTTAAATTACATCAAGAAAACACAAATTAAAACAATATTCTATATTAACCAAACAGCGCAACAGAAGCATCGTGGTCACATAGAGTGCAATCACATATATTCTATCTAATGACAATAGAATCCAACTTAAAAGCTTTTTAAACTCCCGTAAAAATCACGATCTATTTTGCAAGCTTCATCCAAAAATAAACTCCATTAAGATATATGTAAACCAATCTAATTTGATTTTAAATCATATAAAAAATTTATCTAATACCTTAACCACATAATTTTAATAACAAAAATAATTTTGAAAAAGTATGTTGGGATGATATGTAATATGTAGAAAAATAATAAGACAGTTAAGATGCATATTAACTCTCCTTAAATTGCATAGAACTTGCGTGATAATGCATATTTATTTCATAAAGTTTAATTTGCGCTCAGCCAAGCCAAATTCACAAAAAAATTACAATTTACGATATATAATTAATATTCATATTTCCATATAATATTGACATTTTTTTTTATGAACAAGAAATGTAATATTGTCAATTATTTCATTACTTACCCATTTATGTAATTATTGTAAATTCTTTAATTAATATATAAGATGCAAAAATTATATATTCAGGAGTTTCTTATTTTTCTGGCTGAAGTGTGAAGACATTTATTAAGATTTTTACGATTTATTTGCTTTTTAACTTATGTCTAAATATTCGTTAAAAATATATAAATATACTTAAATTATTTTTTTAAAATCTAAATGAACAAATGTCCGAATAATTCAATATTTTTATTTTCTAAAAATATTCTTGTTTTACTAATTTATTTACTAACAAAATAAAAACCCTAGCTAATTATTTTTTAAGTATATCTTTTCTATTGTGAGTCCCTTCTATTTATTTTCTCAATTTTATTTATTTTATACTTTAATTATTGAAATAAATTTGTATATTTATATAATTACAACTATATTACAATATAATTTATTATTTTTATTTAATTTTATTAATTTTTATATCAACGATTAAAAATTATTTTTAATATATATCATATAATTAAATAATAACATACTAATATAATTTATTAATTTTTTATCTATTATTCTGCTAATATAATTAAAATTATTATATATATAATTATATTATTTAAAAGGGTATATATATTAAATTATATCAATTTTAAAATTTTATTTAGTCAAAATAAATAATTTAATACTTATTTTCAGATATTTTAAAATAAAAAATAAATATATTATTCAAATTTAAATTCAGATTTCAGTCATATTCATAGTTCATATGAAAAAACAAACGCTACCTTAGTTTAGGACTATTGTATTAACATAAATACTCACTATTTTTTAGTCTTTTATTTATATTAGTCAGTACATTATAAATACTCCTTTAACTCCTATTCGCAAAGTAATGACATAGATATCCTTATTTTATGAATTAAAAAATCCCTAAAACATTCAAACAAAAAATAAATTAATAAGAAAAGATTTTTTAATTAATTAAAAAAAATTACGGTTAAAAGAAAATAACCATAAAGTAATATTAATAAAACAGTCATAAAAAATTAATATTGATCATTAATTAGACAATTCATATAATAAAGATTAAACTAAAAAACTATATTATTAGCTTTCTTTTCTTTTTCTTTTTTTAATTTTGTACAGATATTTTTGTCATTTATTAAAATAAAAATATTTATATGATTATAGGTCAAAATAGTATTTATTAATAAGAATATTTATGTTATTATACTAGTCAAAAGGAATCATAGAGGTACTTATGTCAATGTATTGGTTAATAAAAATTAAAAAAAGAAAAAAAAGGATATTTGTACAAATTAATTTTACAAATTTGTATAAAACCTGTTTTCTTACAATGTAGTAAAGAAAAATGAATTGATGAAATTAGATAGAAGTGCAAACTGGTGAATATCCGTAGCAACATCTTGTACCTAAAATTATTTAATACTAATTTCTAAATATTATGTTAGATTCCAAGCTGAATAAATATGTATGGGTAAAAAATTGACTTATATTAATACGGAACAATCATAAATGGATAGTCACACAATGTTTTGTTAAATATGTGAGTTATAAGAGAAGGTATTGCGTGTAAATTAAATGAACGTAGGTGTACGTGTCGCAAGTAAGTAATAAAGTGATAAGTGGATGTCGATCTTACGAGAAATGTTAATCCTATAACTACCGAAAATGATTAATTTACGAATTTATCTAAAAGAATCAAAATAATTTTTGGTTGAGGAAATTGAAAGAAACAAAAATTTACTATTATGCAAATTAATTACAAGATTCAACTAATGAAAAGTTTTAGGGCTAATGATTTATCGTATTTGGTCGCATACAATTCTTCAAATGACGTGTTCTAATTTAAAACACGTGTTGCTAGTTAATTATCCTAATTTATTCGATTGTCTCTCTCGAGATCATTCGAGACTATTTCGCATCTAAAACTTCACTATATCTCTATATAAAATTAATTAAATGGAAATGCATTACAAATGGTGATAATTTTTTATCAAACTGCGCAAACCATATTAGTATATCTCTCTCTAACATGTAATTTACGATGTTTATCACATGGTCTAGATATGATGTTCATTTCTCAAATCTCATCAATCCACAATTCATCTAAATATTGGTCAAATATCCAAAAGTATTAATTTTCATGATAAATACTTAACACCCAATCTCAAATCAATTGAACAACACAATCCTAAAAATAGATGCTTTAAATAGATTAAATCATTATCCTAGAAAATTTGGGTTTAGTCACATATAATATATAATTCAAATTCCACAATTAAGAATTTAACAATTGATAACATAATTTCAAATAATTACAATATTGTCAAATTCAAGACTAAATTAAAAGAGGAGAGAAAGAAAAAATAGATGAGGAGAGCTTAAATCTATAAAATTGATAAAAATCTCCCAATCTCTTGATGAAATCTCCCTTTTTTTATTGATTTTTCTCCTTCTCTCTCTAGTAATCCTCTCCCTCTTTCTCTAAAAACTTAACCCAAAACTCTAAATTTCCAAAAGTCCTCTTTTCTTCCTCTCTTATGGCTTTAAAATCGTCCAAATTAGGGGAAAGGAGGCGCCGCGCGGCCGCGCACCTAATTCTGCCTACAATTGCAAATTGACTGCATAATATCAATTACGTCACTATACTTTTAATTAACAAGACATTAAGACGATATTTTAGATTTTATTTCATTTCAGTCCTACTTTTGTTGCACTTTGGTCCACCTGGGCAGAGCGCTATGCGCGGTCGCGCAGGAAGGCGCGTGATCGCGCACCTCCTCCTGCCAAACAAGCTATAAACTCTGGCAAATATCGATTGGATCCCCATACGTTTGAGTATATTTATTTTAGTCCCTTATGTTGATATGTCTACATTTTGATCCGTGCATCTCTTACACTTTGGTCCCCAAACATCTTCCTTTTCAAACCAAATTCATCCTTTTCGAATCAAATTCATCTTTGATAGTCAAATCTAACATTTTCTGTATAAAACAATTAAAATACATCAAATTCAAATAAAACTTAAGGATTAAACAAATAATTCAAACTTAAGAATAAATTATTAGCACGTGATTTACGCACTTATAAAAATAAATAAATAAAAACTTAGAACAATTAATAGTAAGAACAATTAACCTTTTAAAATGAAATACAAAAAAAAATTGTAAAATATAGCACAAAGAATTAAAAATAATTTTAATTTGAACTTTTTGAAATTCATTAAAATGCTTAACAGTTTTTTAAAAACATAAAAGTAAATCTTAGAGAAATTTGTTAAGCACAAAAATAAGAAAAAGGACTTAATTTATGCACGTGTATCCATGTCTTTAGGAAATTTAAAAATCTCCACTAACTACTTGCAACACATTCTCACATAATTACAAAAACTTTTTTTATGAATGAAGATGAGTTAACCAAGATTACATACAAGATAATTATATATAATTATATTTAATTACATGTTTCTTTTATTGTTGTAATTTTTAGTTAAGGCTTACAAACAAAACTCACATCTACATGATCAACAACTAGCAATTTTGATTTTCTCCAATACCTTTAGCAGAGTTGCTTCCAAAATAAAATTTCAGACTCATGCATAAATCCACTGTGTGGGTTTGTCTAATTAAACTATATACAAACTTATCAATTTTGATTTTCTCCAATACCTCCACAAGTTTATAAAAACCATTTTTTTAAAATCAATTTATCAATAAAGATAAACTGGCAGATAATAGGTTAGTTGTAACAAAAAAAATGAATGGTTATTTTGATTATAAAGATAATGTATGATTTGTAAAGATATATATAAGAAAATTTACAAAACTAAGGCAGATGAGACATGCATATTAAGTTGATATATTAAGTCTTCATAAATTGCATAGATTTGGTGTGATTCATGAGCTACTTTTGTACGTCATTAAGTTTGGGCTAAGGCAAGCCTAATTCATATTGATAAAGATTAATTTCAATTTAAATGTTTATTTATTGATGAATTTTAAAATATACTTTAATTTATTATATGCCCTGACCAGGTTAGTTTTTGTTATTTAAAACTAGCTATTTCCCAAGTTTGACCAAAAAATTATCTTTTTATTTATAATGAACAATAGAAAAAATAAAAAAAATCATAAATTATGTAAAATAAATATTTTATTTTTTAAAAATAAGGATTTAATTTTATTTGTATTTAAACTATCTTCTCATTTAAAAAAAAGATATGAAAAAAAGAGATCCCTAAAATGAATAATATTATTAAACTAAGAGAAACACGGAGAGTAAGGCATAAGGCTAATTTGAAAATTGGAAAATAGAAACACCACACATGTTAGTAAATAAAATATAAATTGAGTTAATATTATAACAATAATATTATCTTACAGTCTAAAACTTTGTTAAATTTTATATTTTTTCCTACATTATATTTGACTGATTTATGGCAAAAGATTATTTTAAATTATATTATAATATTTTCCATCTAAATCCACCAATGAATCTTCAGAAAGATTCTGTTCATATTGAGATAGATTTCTATGATCTTCATAATCTTTATTTGATTCTTGTCATTAGAGTTTTACTAAGGCCCTTTAATTTGTTGCTTAATGAAAACAATTAGGGAAATGTCCCAAAATATCCAAATATAAAATAAGAATTAAAAAAATATCTAACAATAATTTTCATTTTCAAAACTATTCAAAAATTCAACAAACAAACGATTTTGCCCCTCATCAAATAAATTTAACCCCTTTTACCTAAAATTTTCCCCCAATTTTATTGCCTCAAAACCTAATTACTCCTACCCAACCGATTTCTCTCAAAATAAACCCACAGTGGAAACACGTCTTCACGGGGCGGCAATGCACCTCGACGGGTGGGAGACAAGGTATGTTAGCTTTTACATTAAATTGAATTATAATTTTGGAAATTTTTTGGTTAGATTAGATGTGGATCGAGTTAGTTGTGGGATTTTATATTTGAATTGTTGAAGAAAATGTAATGTGTGTTAATTTTGGTGGATTTGGTGGTTTGATGGGTCTGAATTGATAATTAATTCAAAAATTGAAAACGTGATGTCCTGCGCAGGGTGACACTGAGTGTGGCCCGCGATGGTTTGCGGGCAACGCTGAGTGATGCAAAACAAAACATTTAAAATCATACGAAGACCCAAATTATATCTAACAACTGCAAAACAATACTCACGGCTTTAGAGTTAAAAATGTTGTTATGGCCCAAATGTTTTATAATATTTGTAACCAAACCCTATATGCAATCACCAAATTCGTTCGCTACCAAAATTTTAAATTTTTAATTTAGTTTATATTATCAATTATGTTTACATTTATATTTTTATTTTCACACAAGTAATTTTTATTTTCACACAAATTTTCAAAACATTCGTTTGGTTGTAGTAAAATCACATTTATTCATCATACTGCACAAATGAAGGTACATGCTATTAACATCAAGCTGTCAAGTTGCTAATAAGATATTTTCCATCTGCTCGACCCAAAAATCAACAAACACCTTCCGACCGAAGGATAAGATGTGGTTCAAAGAATGTGTTCACGTTGTCAACAACTCGGTCATAACAGTCAAACTTGTAGGAATCCAATTCCTCTACCCCTTAACGAATAATACTGTCAACCATAGAAATTGTTTTATGTTTTATGAGTGAAACAATGTATATTTTATTTTTATGAACAATTCAAAGCTTATAAATCTTTATGGTTGTTTTCTGTTCATCTTATTGTTAAAGAAAATATATTGTTAAATTTACTTATTATACTTAAAACCAAGTGTTGGTATCAAAATAAATTATAAAACAACTGTTTTCTGCACTGATTCTGGAAAATTCATCGGTAGTTGTTGACACGTTCGTCACTCACTGCTGACCTATTCGTCACTCTCATGACCTCATTCATCACTCACTATTAACCCGTATATCACTTATTGATGATACATTCATCACTCACTTGTGATCTATTCATGACTCAATTCATTACTTATTGCTGACCCGTTTGTCACTTACTATTGATATATTTGTCACTCTCATGACCCAGTTCATCATTCACTACTGACTCGTTTATCTCTCATTGATGATATGTTAGTCACTCACTCATGACGTATTCATGACCCAGTTCATTACTTATTGTTGGCCCGTTCTTCACTCACTGATGACCTATTCGTCACTTATTAATGACCTCGTTGTCACTCACATTGATATGTTTGTCATTCACTCATGACCTCGTCTGTCACTCACGATGATCCGTTCGTCACTCACTACTGACCCGTTCATCACTCACCAATGATTCGTTCGTTACTCACTATTCATTCAAAACTCCACAAACAATCTTAAAATCGATCCAACCTCCACCCACATTCACAACTCCTTAAAAAATTCAAGATTATAATAAAAAACTATCCAAAACTTACCTTCATAGTGTATTGCAACTCGAATGGTTGATTTAAAATTTGTTCAATTTAAATTACAAGTCATTTGAGGGATCATTGAGTTTGGGTAAACATTTTGAGTTTATTTGAGAGAAATCGGTTGGGTAGGAGAAATTAGGGTTTTAGGAAAATTAAATTGGGGAAAAATTTTGGGTGAAGGGGATTAGAGTTATTTGATGAGGGGCAAAGTTATCTATTTGTGAAATTTTGGATAATTTTGAAAAAGAAAGTTATTGTTGGATATTTTTGTAATTCTAATTTTATTTTTGGATATTTTAGTATATTTCCCAAACAATTATACAACGTAGCTACAGTTTTCAATCTTAAAACAATTATTCAGATAATAATTTAGTTGTTTTCATATATTTTAATCATCTTCTTTTCTCTTTTCGTATATTTATTTCCCCTTAATTCATTTTTTGGAAGCAAGAGTACCTTTCGTGCACACTAAAGTACACATAGCAAAAAATGATCAATTATAATAACCGTTAGGAGTTGAATGTTAGTCATAGAGTTTAACCATACTGTTTTAATTTTAGATAAATTTAATGATCACTTATCAATATGTTGTTGAAATTCGTTTTGATTATTTATTAATCTTAAATTTTTCCATTTTCATCTTTAATATATTTAAATTTTAACCGCTAACTTGACCATTGTTACAACTATGATTACTTATCATTAAGGAAAATTACAAATGGCTCATATCTCCAATACATGTATTTTAAATTCAAGAACATTTAGCCCTCTTTTAACCACCTATTATTAACACCGACATTATTACTAATATTAACTCGCAACTATGTTTTTGTTGTACCAAGGAAGTTAATAAAATTATCTTTAAAAAATATGATTTGACACGTGAGTTAGATAAATTTTTCCGGCAAACAATAATTTAATTTGATTTTGATTAAAAAAATGAAAAGAGAATTTTGGTTATCTTTGTTTGTAATAAATATAGTATGTATTTATATTTTTTATTTATATTAATTACATGCTCAATAATCATTTTAAGAAAATACAATAAAATTAATATAATATCTGTATATATATTTTAAATAAAATATCTCTAAGTGTTAAATCTTAGAGGGAGCCATTGACATATACATATAAATAAAATATTATACATATTTTATGAAAAAATTCTTATGATCACCGTATACTAAATCATCATAAAAAAAGTAGAACAAAATAGTTATGAATATTTTAGTATATAATTTTATCTATATTTGTTATTATTATTTTAATTCAAATAAATAATATTTTTATTTCAAAATTTTTTAAAAATAATAAAATAAAATAACCTAAAAAAAGTTAACATTTTAGTACGAAATGTATTAGAAATAACAGAACTGAATTGTCAATAACGCGAGGAGTATGCTTTATTTAATAAATTTTTCTCTCAATTTATTTTTTAAATTTATTCTGCTTGCGATAGTGTCTTTAGAGATTACAAGGGCTCCTTCTTCGGTGGATTTGAACCCAAATCCACCAGTTTTGGCATACAATAACTTTGCTGTTGCACGAAATCAATGTAATTCTCTTGCTTTAGTACATTGGCGGCTGTACAAATGTCGAAATATTCAGGGAAGAAAATCAAGTTGCGGACACTTTCGCAAATTATGGACTTACCCACCTCCAAGCATTTTGAGAGATCTAAAACTTAATGCCTGGAATGTTCCCAATTATAGACTCTTGTAGTTCTTCTGCATTGCATTTGTAGTTTGGGAAAAAGCCCCAAGAGCAAAATACAAGATGCCTTAGCTGTAGTGCTTTGCTGGATTCAACCAATGATGCTTTGAGATTGCTGCTATCATGCTATTGGTATCGATTTCTCTGTTGCTAATCTGTTTGAATTGTTTTATGCTCGCTGATTCTGCTCTTACTTTGTAATGCTGTAATGCATCTGTTGGGGGCTGGCTTCAGTCATTTTGCTTATGGCGTAATGGCTTCATTTGCTGTGGTTTGTTGCAATTTCTTAGCAGATGTTGCTGCTTTCTCTGTTGTTGATGTTTGTTGCTGTTGCATGTTGTTGTTTCTGCTATTTTGCAGCAAAGAAACTGGAAGCTCGTTCCCAGCTACTTGTTTCTAATTGTTGCTTGTGCTATTTTTTCTATTGTTTCTGCTTGTCCTGTTTCTTGTTTACTGCTGCTGTTTGTTGCTGATTCTGCTGTGAATGCTATTGTCGTACGCGGCTGTAAATGATGCTGCTAGGAGGTTGTTGTTTATGCTGTTTTGCAGTTTTACATTGTTTTCTTGCTAATGGTGTTGTTTTGCAGTTTTACATTGTTTTCTTGCTAATGGTGTTGTTTTCCTGTTGTTTTTATTATTTCTCTAAAGCTTTCCTCACAACAAAGAACCCTGCAGCTTATTGTCACATTTTCTGCTACCTTCTGTTGCAGCTTATTTCTTGTTTTATGTTATGCTATTGTATTTCCTTTTCTCTAATATTTTAATAAGATATCATTTTCAATGAAAAATTTTGATAAAAAATTAAAATTTTCTCTCCAACAAATCTTTTTCCTTTCTTTCCCATTTCTATAGTAATTATTTTTATAAAGAAAATTTCAAAATATCTTCTTTTCTCTCCCATTATAGTAATCAATTTTCAAAAAAAAAAATAGGAAGAATACACATAAAGGCTTAAACTATTAACCTCATAATTAATAATTTTAAGCTTAAACAATTATGCTACGCATATATTTGTATTTATCTTACACAACACATAGACTATATATATGTGTGTGTATATAAGCTATAACAATATTAGATGAATAACTAAAATTTTCTATTAAATATATGTTCGATCCAATAAAAAAATCTAAACAATAATAAGAATAAAATTACTGAATTAACAATAAATTTAAAGAGAAAAGAATAATATTTAATTTTTTGATAAAAATTAAATATGTATATGACCTTTTATAATTTTGTAATTAATAAATAATAAAATATATAAAAAATTATATTAACAACGAATTTTTAAAAAAAGAAATTGTAGTCATAGCATAATATATTTTTTTACTATAAAGTGAAATAAAAATTTAAAATAAAATCGCTTAGAGTCCATTTTGGATTATAGTTAGGAGAGGTAAAAGTAATTTCAAACTGCAAAGGTGTTTGGTAAAGTTTTTTTAAATTCACTTTTGACAAAATCACATCATATTACAGTAAATTTTAAAAAGTAGGAAAAAAGTCGATTTTTAAAATTTATTTTTTAAAACAGTTTTATTTCTAAGTATAATACTAAATATATCCATTTAAAATTACAAAAACACAAAATTAACTTTACAAATAATTGAAGTTTCAACTTTAATTGAGAAATAAAATTGTTAAAATAAAAAAAAATTCGTTACTTTTATACTTTTATTTTTAGTTATGATATATATATTTCTATAAATTGTTTTAAATAAACATATATTATATTATATTATTTCACATCATATTATATTAAATAGTTAAATAATTTTTATTTATCATTATTTATTGTGTACATTTTAGTCATTTTTTAAAATATTTATAACAACAAATTTACCAAACGTATAAAACTGATCTTCAAATTCATATCACTTTTAAAAATAAAATTTACTAAATACTAAACTGATTAGCTAATTATTTCTGCAACACAGTAGAAGTAAATTTTTTCAAAATTCACAACAATACCAAATTGGCACTTAATCGCTTCTTTTTCTAATTGCTTCTTCCTCCTTTCTTACTTTGCTTTTTGTCCTTTTTCTTTTTAAATTTTTTAATTATCATCTTAAAATATAAAAGAAAAAATAAAATCCTAATTCTGATATTTATCATTATTTATAGGGATAAAAAATATAAAAATACTTTAAAAAGTAAAAAGTAAACACTATAATTACAATAATAAGAGATTAGTAGTTTTAAAAAATTAAAGAGATAAGTGATAAATTCACACAAAATCCAGAGAGCAACCCATATCTTCATAAACGTTTGAATATGAAAAAATTGAGAATAATCTAACTTCAATTTTTTATTACCAAAAATAAAATCACAAATTACTTTCAGAATTACGCACATAAATGTGCAAGGGCGGTGGTTTCATTGATGACTTTTCTTTTTATCTTGTATATGGTTCAACATTGCCACAATGGTTCTGATCACCAAATAGGTTGTTACTATCATAACCTTACCTTTCATGTTTCTTGACAATAGCTACCAAAATCGCTAGTCTCTCGACAAAATTTGCAGCTATATTAATATTAAGCTTGTACAAATGATTAGTGAGACCCTAGTGCTCACCAATTTGAGTAAATTTTCAGCTCTTGTGGAACTATCAGTCCTCGTTTGTAGATAAAAAATTACAATCACTAAAATTTAAGTGTCCCCTGAAATTAAATGTATATACATACAATTTCATTAAATATTTATTATCAAATAACTCAAAGCAATAACTTTATATAATTTAGTTTTCTCTAATATCTCAAGAAAAAAAATTAATTTCTTATTAAATTAGTTGGACATAGTATGGTTTGGTTTAATCAATAGTTTACATATAATGGAAAAGTTGTTATAAAGTATGAAATAAATAAATAAAAAAATTCCAAGTGGTTGGGACATGTATATTAAGCATCCACACTTCATGCATTAAAAGGTTGCATTTCTAACAATTAATACATATAATCAATATCTCTCTATTACAAAAGAAGAAACTTCCCAATGTATATTATTTTTCAAATAAAACCATAATTTCGTATTTATATCAACAATTTAAATGATAATTTTACATTTTCTGGCATCTTCATACGAAGAAAAGCTATTATCACGCGATATATTCATAATTAGCTATCTTCCTTTTGGCATGATTTCTTTCTAAAACATCACATATAGGTATAATTTGACTATAAAAAAAATTAAAAATATAAATCTGGCCCAATTTTTTTTAAATAAATAATATGTTAAAAAAAAGGTAAATGAAGATTGGAGAATACAACAATAACCCGAAGGTTTAATTGTTCAAAGTACAAACAAAGTTTTGAAATAAGCTCCTATTTAATTGCTACAAGACAATAACACGGCAGTAAAAGAAAATCTGATGTGTTCTTGCTGTAAAACAGCATAAGCAGCAGCTTAACAGCATAGAAAAGTAGCAACACAGCAACAACAAAACGAAGCTGAGCAGCAGCAGTAACTAGCAGTAGGGGTATCCAAAACTATATTATTTTTCCAAACTTGTCCGGAAATAATGCTTGGAAGTAGTTGTTCTGATGAAGCTGCAAACTGTTGGAGCTGATCATCTTCAAAGCAGGGGAAATCAGTTTCTATCTGGAGGACTAAAACAGAATCCTGTAAATTATTCTGGCTTTCTCCGCCAGAAAAAGTAGAAATTGGCTGCAATCTGCTTTGTAGTCGCTGTTGTTGCAGTTTGGCAATGCTGGCAACTCCCAGCAGCTGCAAACCGCAACAGCCAACCACCAAACAAACTGTTATTAGCTGAGCAATAGAAGCACATAAACAGAAATACAGCAGCGAAGATTAAGCTGCAGATATTAAGAATAAAACATTTGCAATCCAGGAAAAGCCAGTGGGAACTATAAACCGAAAATTAGGCACACCCCAAAAGTTGAGAAGAAGGCTCTTGCAAATATTCTGTGGCGGAGTACTCAACCAAGTATAGGAATTACAACTAAGGGCTTTGTATGCTAAAAAATCAGCTGCTTGATTGCCTTCCCTATAAATATGAGAGATGTGCCATTCCATATTCTGCAACATGTAAAGACAATTTGCCCATCGGGTATGGACACGCCACGGGGAAGGAATGAGTCTGAAGCAAGGCAGGAAACAACTGCAAGAGAATCGCTCTCTATCCATAATTTATGCTAACCTCGAGACTAAACTTCTTCAACCGCTAAGATTACCGAAAAGATTTCTGCAAAAAAGGAAGATTGAACGCCAAGAGACATTGCAAAAACACCCAAATAAGAACCAAAATTATCCCGGAATAACCCTCCACAAGCAGCAACACTACGATTGTGTTTAGATAGACCACCAGTGTTAACTTTGACCAAACCAAGAGGTGGTGGCATCCAGAAAACCTCCAGAATACGAGGAGCTCGACCGAGATGAGGAACGATATCCAATCGAGTTAGAATGTCAATATCCGAACTATTGGAAATATGACCAGGGCACGCATTTGTGAGATCCTGAATTAGAGTCTTGCACCAGAGACCAACAGGAGACATGTGGACAGAAACACTTTCAAATCGAATGGAATTACGAACTTCCCATATAGCATCAACTACCCTATAGCAAGCCACTAGCTAGAGGTTTCGAATTTGTGATGAGATATGCTTCTGATCCGTCCAACCACCTTGTAAAGGAAGTGTCGTTTTGAAAATACCTGAAATCCAACTCCAAAGAGACTGAACAAAGCTACAGAGACAAAGAATATGATCTGCCGACTCCTCAACGCAAGGTGAAGGGCATAACTGGCAGACCGAAACTATAGTAATGCCACGTGTTGGTACTGATTTTCCGACTTGACACGTAAGGTCCGACTCCCCTGAATAATGATAAAAAATGGGTCCAGACAAAAGCCCACGGTAGGTAAATGTAAGAGAAGGCCATGCGTCCTAATAACCCTTAACACGAAAATCATTGGTCCCGATATCAAAATATGCCGACATTCATTATTAGGCTACTCAACTTGAGGAAAATAGGCCCAAAAAGGCCCAAACCTTACAAGGCCCAAAAAATAAATGTAAGAAATTATAATTCTAATCTAACTAAAAAAACTTTGTCATATTATAACTCAAACTCTTATTCATATTGGGAAGAGGAAAAGAACGACTATGAATAGACCTGAAAAAAAAATATAAAAGGACTTTTTCTCACAAGATACAAATTCACTAGTTGATATTAGGGACAAAATCTGATATCAACACCACATTTTTTAAGATTGTCATCAGTAGATAATTTGCCATGGAAAATTTTCCAAAGTAGAATTGAAAGCCGTGGAGGGATAAATTGCTTCCAAATCAATGAGGGCCACGATAAGGAAGAACGTTTTTGACGGCAAAAGTTATAGCTATCTTGTAGGGTCAGAACTCCGTTCTTAGAAGAAGACCAAATAATGCGGTTATCTTTTGGAAAGCACGGAAGGATAGTGGAATGAATTTCAGAAGCAACATGCCGGAAATTATTAATGAACCAATTAGAATTTGTCAGAACTTCCAATCATAATTTGTCAAAACTTCAGAAACTTTTGTACGTAGAGAAGCAGCAGCATTGAAAGGGATGTTTATCATCTCATGTATAGGCCTTTTTGGACAACAATCTTGCCAATTAACTAGTTATTATAAATATTAAAAGGATATTGTAATTTACTCTTTTTAAGGAAAAGTCATTCTACCCGATATTTAAAAAAAAAAAAGAAGTAAAATATTCTTTTATATTTTAGAAAAATTCAAACTACTCCCAATAAATTACTGTTTATATTTTAATTTGACTATTTACTCTTTCACTGATTAAAAAATATAAAATAATTATATTATATTATTTTATATTTTATAATAATTAATATAATTTTATTATAATATTTAAATTTAAAAATTATAATAATATTTTAATTCTTAATTATTTATTTCCTTCAAAATTTATAATCAAATATTTATAATATCTAATTATATATAATTTTTAAAATATATTATATTATATTATATTTAAAAAATTATGTATAATTAATTATAAATTTTTTTATAACATACAATTTGTCGACAAAACGTCTTAAATGTTTACATAATTATACATAATTTTGACAATATTAAGATATAAATAATAACTCTAAAGAGTATTTTAAATTTTTTCTAAAACTTAAAGAAATATGTTGTCTTTCTCAAATATTTAGGAGGATATATTAATTTTCTCTAAAAATTAGGAGAAATAAAGGATAATATCCCAATATTAAAAAGGTAATACCTTATAAATTTATCCCATCACTTCACATGCTAATTTCTTAAATATGAATTAATCAATGGTAGTGATAGTTCCTTAACATACTAATTAACATGAATCTCTGTATATTAATTAACATACTAATTAACATGAAACAACTATTAAATGTCCAGTTAAAACTATACACGCGTATGAACGTACACGCACACGTTCACGCGACTACACACACACTCTCCATTTTATTTCAGCTTTGAAAAGCCGTTGACAATAAATTCATAATTATGTATGTAATTTACATTATCTTCAAAACCTATACGTTAAATATTTGATATCATAATTATATGTGAAGCTTCTTTTATTTAGTTAATTTTAATCATATACAATAATAAATATCTATTTTGACATTGACTGTACACTGATTTGAAAAATTATACAATATCACGAAATTAATAACTTTTAAAAATAAATCAATCAATAAGTTTGAAATAAAAACGAATAGAATTTAACAATAAACTTAAATATTTAAAATTTTTCCATTTGATATGAAAAAGGTCTTATTAAATATGCCTAAAAAATAAAAATATTTTTATTAAAATCTTTAGTTAAAAAAAATACTTAACAAATCAATAAATTTAAATAATAAATAGATAAAAATTAAATAAGAGTATTTTGTAACTTATATAATTGTTTAAGATTTTAGATATTATATCTTGAAAGCAAACTATCATTTCTTGTAACAATCAATCATAAATGGTAGATATAAAATTAGAATTATTAAAATCAATTGTGACTTTAAATTAAATACATAAGAATAACAATTTTGTTAAATATTCTATATTACCTAATCAAATGGAATAATTTTATAATGTAATTCCATTTTCTCCAATATTTCAATAAAACTTTTGTGACAAATAAATATAAAAAGAGGTATTTTCAAGTTCTTGGTTGGGTTCGAGCCGGGTTTAAAATAACTTGACCCAGACTAGGATAAAATTAATATATATCCGGTCCAGCATAGATTTGGATTTCACGTTATCCGGGCTGGGTTAGCCCAAATAAATTTATAATAATTTTTTATTTTTATTTTTATTTTTTCAGGCTTTCCCGGAATCAGGTCGGGCCTGGACTCTTTTGCTCATCTTAAATATAGGCCGGTCTTATCCATGTATTACAGTATTGTACTATAACAATTAACAAAAAACATGAGTATTGTACTATAACAATTAACAAAAAACATGAGTATTGCAAATACACATTAATCTTATTTTGAAAATAATATCATAATTAATTTTTACCAAAAAAAGAATGTTATCAACTTACAAATTAAAAAGTTATTATAATGTGATATATTAGTTATTTGTTTTTTATTTACAGTTTCATAATTTTAAAAAATATATAATAAATTTAATATAAGTTTTTCAAGTAGATATATTATATATAAAATAAAATGTTAAAAAATTTATTTAAATTTTTTTTATAATTAAATATCAAATTACTACTAAGAAAGTAAAAGTTGAGAGTTAAAAATATTTTAGCATATGAGTTTGATCTAACTCATTGATAAAAATATTTTAGCATATGAGTTTGATCTAACTCATTGATAAAAATTTATTAATACTTATATTTTTTTAAATTTTTTTATTGAAATAATAATTAAAAATTTATTTACTCTTTAGTGTTTTGTGAAAACATTAAAATAGGGACTAAATTATTATAATTAAAACATGTTACACGAATATTAAAATAGAGACTATAGTGTTATAATTAAAATATATACATCTTATTTTGTTATTATTTAAACATTTAAGAATATAAAAAATTAATGACCTATCTTTTTGCCCAAATAAGGGTATCTCTTTACCTCCAAGCATTAAGAGATATCTATCAGTTATTATATAGTTCCATGCATATCAATTATTCTATAGTAACTTTATACTTCGATGAAGGATATTGTTGCTTGCCCCCTATGTTTTAGGGGGAAATTAACTTACACTAGTTCCCTATCTTCTGACCTTAGTAGAAATAATGACTATTTTTATTTTAAATTGATCATTTTGTCCTTATTTTTATTTTATAAAATCAATATAGTTTAATTTTAATATTTAAACTTAAAAGTTATAAAATTATTTTAACTCTTAATTATTTTGTTAAATTTAAAACTTCTATAATTAACATTAATTTTTTGAAACTTTTGGTTCGTTCATTAATATATTGTATTTTTTCCTTTTTTGGAATGGGGTTTAGGTTTGAGTTTATTCAACTACTTCAATTTAATTAAATTAACTTAATTACGTTTTACTTTATATATATATATATATATATATATATATATGAATGAAATAGGGTAAAGTAATATTTGATTAATATTTTCTTTTAAAAGAAAAAAAATAGGCCTAAAACCAACTATCATAAATGTTTAAGAAAAATATTCGTATAAAGACAAGTTTATTAGCTTGCTAACTTCAGTAAATTAACTTTAGATGACTAACTGAGTTGAACTCTAAATTTGATCGTTGATTATTCTTTTTTTTTTGGCCACCTTTTAATTTTTTCACTCTTTTTTTAATAAATGTTATAGCAAATTATTAAGAAAGCCTCTTTTATTAGTTCAAAAGCAATTCATTATATTTACTTTATTGACATATATTAGATATACTTATTTTTTATTGAAACTTATCATTCCACTCCCAATTTACTGTATCTATTTGTTAAAATGATTATTTTATTCTTATTTAATTAAGAAATGACTAATATCTTTCTAAAATATGAAAAAAAATGGCATATACTTTCTAAATATATAAAGTAAGATATTTATTTTGTATAATTATACAGTAACTTTAGGAGATAAATGTCATTTTTTTAATATTTTAAAAGGATATTGGTTATTTATAAAATATCAATGGAGTATTTAATAATATTTTTTAATTAAAATAAAGATAAAATAGTCATTTTAACGGATAACTACAGTAAATTGGGATGGAATAATGAGTTTCAATAAAAAATAGATATTTGATATATGTCAATAAATTAAGTGGTAAGATTGAAATTAACCCTAAAATAATCTATTTATGTCTTCTTTTAATTTGAAGAGTTAAAATTATCCAATTATCTCTATTTATATTTTACAATCTACTAAATATACTGATTACTTAAGACCGACATGCCTATAGATGTGTACCTTTAAAATTTTGTTGTAGTTAAGTGAAACAATTTTAATAATATATATTTATTTTATAAACTCATAATTATATATAAATAAATTATAATAACTCATTATTTTTATTTAAAACATTGGAGAATACCAAATAAATACATAGAATATATTGTTTTAGAGCATATCACAATTGTATGATTATCACATTACTTGCGTTTTTTATTTTCATTAATGGCATTTATTTTTATATTCCAATTCGACCTATGCTATTTGGACAAATAATTTGTATTTTTAATACTGTCCGAAATTTATTTAGTAATAAATTTATTTAGTTACATTAATCTATTAGTTAATAACAGTAGTCAAATTTTATTTTGAAACGATAGTATTGATATTCTGTTGTAGTTGAATACTAAAATCTAGCGACCCAAACGTTTAATGTTTAACTTTTATTTTTAAATATAAAAATAATAACAATTATATTTATAAATTACTAAAAATTATAATCAATAAAACACATTTTAATCAACTTATGATATATAAACTTTTTTTCCAACTTTTATATCTCCAACGTTTTGCATCACCGAACTTTTTCATCACCAACAAAGGTTGTCTTTAGAATTTTTTTGCAATTAAGTGAGATAATTCATGCTTATTGTAATGAAATAAAATTAAAATTGGAATTGTGGGTTGAAAATTTAAAAATACCGTATTTTATAATTAATTTAAATCAAAATAATGTTTGGTAAAAGTTTAAAATAGTTCATTTCATAATATATTCCACATACATTCTAGTTTTTTAGCACATTCTATCCAGATTTGAAAACTCTCTGTGATTAGATTATTTAAAACTCGTCCATCAATAGACTGCATCAGCGATGGAAGAACACTGGCTGGAGATCTCGACTCGTTTTCTCTTTAGAAATTGGAAGGTTAGTGGCCAGCCACAGCTGTAGATCATATAAACTGTTCTGATACAGCTTGTATACAGCTAGTCTAGATATTTTAAACAAATAAAAGATTATTGTAAATTAACATAATCTAAAATTTATTTACTTGGCACCTCATTGTCAATCTATCTAATTTGATTTAAAAATATTAATAAATTTATTTAATTTAATTTTCTCCAATATCTTCACCACACAGTTTTCATAACAAACATAATTTGAAAAAGAATGTTGGGATGATACATAGTATATATAGAAAAATTAAGGCAGTTAAGACATGCATATTAAATCTCCTAAAATTCCATAGCATTTGTGTGATACTGAACTAGCATATAAGATTACTATATTTAGTTTCGTAAATTTCATATAAATTATAATTCACAATATTGGGTATTATTTATATTAGGTAAGGCACAGTTTTTCATCTGTATTTATTTCCCTTACATGCACAATAAAGCACAGAAATACAAAAAGATAATCAATTTCATTTTTTATTATCCTTACTTTTATACAAATTCATTGATTAACCTAATAGACTAAGTACTTTTTAAACTAGTAAAATTAAAGTATACATTTGATCAAATCTTAAATATGTATATATTCTTTTTTAAAATTATATTGCAGATAAGAATTTAATTTTAATCCCCAAAATAATTATGGTAAAAGAAGTTTTGTAAAGATATTGTGTTGATCGAATTAGTTAGAAATATTATTTTTATTGTATCAAAAGAGAGGCAATAATCAATATTAGTAAAAAAAAAAAAGTCAAACAATAATAAATTAAGCACATTATTTAAAAATAATAATGTGCTAAAAAAATAAATTTTAAGAAGAACTCTTTTTAATTTAAAAAAACAATAATAAATTTTTTTATTGCTTAAAAAAAATTTAAGAAGACATAAATTTAATAGTTTAATTACTCAATCTCAAAAACTTATTTCAAGGCAACTTAAACCCTCATTATTTTTTCAATATTAAGAACTCTTTTTAGTTTTTAACCTTTTAATATTAATTATAAAAAATAAATTATAATAATAAATTAAGCACAAACATACAATAGTTTAATTTTTATTTTTTGAAATCCATTACAATGTTTTCAGTATTTTTAAAAATTATATAACTAAAAATAAATCTTATCCTATAAGACAAGTATGTTAATGACAAAAATAAGAAAGAGTTAATACATATCTATCCGTCTTTTTAGTAAAATTAAAATTGATGGCTTTGGAAAGTTAAAAATGGCCATTGCCAATATGCATACATACGTATCCTTTCACTGCCTGTGACCCATTCTCGTATAACTACAAAAATAAGGTAACATGTGTGTTTTGTGATTAGAAGTAATTAATGAACATTACAACTAATTAAAGTCCAATTGCATGCACATCTTACAGTTAGAATCTTAATTAAATTTTACACATTATAAGCCATATATACATGATTCAATTAACTGTAATAGAATTAGCTTCCAAACTAAATCTGAGCGATATGCTTAAATTTTCTTTGTGAGTTTGACTAAAAATTAAAACTTATCAGAGTATATATAAATTTATCTATTTTGATATTCAATGAAGAGCAATCCACGAACGATATAAGTTATCACAAAAATATCTATGTATATCTGTTTATAAAAATCAATTATCCTCAAATATTCTATGTTACATATTGACCAACATTAAAAAAATTTATAAAAATACCGTGAAAATATGTATCTAAAATGTATAATATATTTTTTATTTTATAACCACTTATATTCAACGGTGTATTTGCTTCATATTTTAATTCAATTCTAAATATGGTGTTTTTGATGTATAAAATTAATATTCATCACTATGATGGTTAAAGGATTCAATTTAAAATATAGAGATATTTTAAATTGTAATTCATTTTGTTGGCATCTATGACAATTAAATATATTTAAAGGATTTTTAATTTAAAAATTTATTATTTTTTTAATCAAACTTCATATATTTAATTTTTTAGTTACTTTAGAATTAGGTAATTGTCAAAGTCTAAATAGAAAAATATAGATTTACAATTCTATAGCTTAAAGTAATCAAGAGCTTTTAGAAATAAGAAGTTTAGAAAGGTGAAAATTCTTCTTAATTTAGGAGATTTGTTTCTTTAAGATATAAGAAAACCAAAATCCTTTTTGAACTAGCGTTTATGGTTTTCATATAAATAAACACTTATTTTTTCATAATTCTAAAAGTCTTACATTACACAAGAAAGTAGTCTAAAGAGTACTCCTCCATAAGCATGATTTTTGTTTTTTAAGTTGTTCATATTTTTCTTGTACATTAATTGAGGACAACTTTGAACATTATTTATTTGTGATTCCTATTATAATAAACTTACATAGTTAGATCTCTTAAGTATTGTAAAGATAATTTGGCTATGTTTTTCGGGAGAAGAACTTGAATTTCTTTAAGAGAAGAAACCGTGTTCATTGAAAGGAATTCCATGGCATCAAAAGTGAGAGAATCTTGTGATACACTGCCATCTAAGAAGATCATACATAGCGGCGACAATTAAGAGGAACTATTTGGTTTGCATAAATACATTAGTGTTTGTATCATCTTATTTCCTATAGTGGATTATTTTTCTTTGAGCGTAGCCTCGTAGATATAGGATTGAAAAATTCAAACCATGTTAAAATTACTGTGTCTTTATTATTTTATTTGCTGTTCTTTTGATTAGATTTATTGTCAGATTAATTAAATATTAATTGAGGATGGCTTCCTTTTCGATGGATGCGACAAAGATACTAGATTAGTTGTGCCAACTAATCGATCCACTAACCCAAACGATACAAAAAACTCCTAACCAGCTGACAAAGAAACCAATACTCGCTTCGTTGTTATCTAGTCCAAATGACATTTCAGAATTTTCCAAACAACTTCTGATCCTACAGCCTCGAAAGGACATCACAGTGGTTAAAATTGAGCCGAAAACCTATAAAGAACAATTTGATAGCTTTAAGAAAACCTGATTGGGAAGATAGTTCTACATCCAAGCTCCAAACGTGTGAAAGTGGAGGACCTATAGACTGTTATGCACAAGGTTTGGCAACCTACATCAATGGTGCCTAACTCCATTAGCTTGTGGTTTTTATGATATACACTTCTCGGACAAGGTGGACATGAGAAACGTTTAGGGGAGTGGCTCTTGTACTCTACTATAGGAAGTGTTTAGACTTTATCAATGGCCAACAAAACTTTAATCCATATGACCCAAAAAATTTAATCACATGTGCAAATATGGGGCCGTATATATAGATTAAGTATGGAATATTGGCATCCTCGTAGAAAAATAGACCTTCTTTCTTTGATCTTCAGCAAGCATTTTTGGAAAGTAACAATTCTATTCACTTGAAGTTAAGGTAAGCTCGCCCTTGATCACACTTTGCCTTTGCCTGCCTGTGAAAGAAAGTCTCTTCATGATAGGTCCTCCTAGCTCTCGAATGTCTTTCTTTTCTATCAATTATCAATTGAGAGAGGTACAACCAAATTGTGAGTCTTATAGGCCTAGTCTTGCCAGGACGACTTGGTAAGCAAAGTAACCGGTTATGTAGGCGCCAACTCCCAGTTATTTCTCTTCTCTATTTTTTAGTTTAGTAACATCTCATCAAAAGAATTTTCTAAGATTGCTAATAATATATATTAATATATGGATATCCGGGTAGGGATGAGGAGGAGGGAGGGCATGCACCCCGCTTAAAATCTATTGGAATTGGAAAGCGCATAACGTTTTTGTTATTTTTAGATAAGTTATCTTAGTATATTTTTTGTTATTTCGATTAATTTGATTATAATTAGAGAGATGATATCGATTGTTATCACATTTTTATTATAGAATAAAATATTATAGGCATGAACTAGATAAGTTTATTTTTATTTTAGTTTAATTTATTGATATGGTATATTAATTAATAAAATATTAAATATTTAATTTTTATAGAGTTTACTGTTTTTTATTTTTTATTATGATATGGATATATCCTGTTGATATTCGTTAGGATATGAATATTGACGAAAATCTATTTAGGAGGATATGAATATTACATAAAATATTTGCGGTAGATATGGATAGGATGTGGATATAAAATTTTTTGTAGGATGCAGAAATGATATTGAGGTATCCATACCATATCTTATCCATTGTCATCCCTAAGTGGAATCAATTAAAAAATGGTTGATATCAGGAATTAGAAACATCTAGCTTGGAAAGACTTAGGGCCCCAAAATAATTCGAAATTGATCCAAGAAATCTGACAAGCAACATCTATTCTTAAAAATCCAATAATAGAATATGGTTTGAAATTGCAATGTCCAAGTCTCAACAAAAAAGATAAAGGTGAAACAAAAAAGAAGCCTCAGGAACAATTCTCCAAACAAAGTGCAACTTCAAAGAAAAGAAAGAAGGTTTCGACAAAAAGAGAGGCCAACATAGAAGAGGAATTGGTTGAGGTCATGGCCCTTGGACGTGGATGTCGACATGGACGAGGATAGAGAGGATCGTCAAATTACAACAATAATAATGATCAAGGAAAAGCTTAACAAGAGGCTATGGAAGAGAATCCAAATTCAAGGTACTAATAAGTCTCAAATTAAATGTTACAATTGTCAAAAGTTTGGCTATTATGCTTTCGAGTGTAGAGCTTATAATAATAAAATTAATAAGAAGGCCAACTATGTGGAAAACAAAGTAAAAAAGAAGAAACATTGTTGCTAGCATTCAAGGACAATAATAGTGGCAACACTTATACATGGTACCTTAATACTAGTAGTAAGCAATCATATGTGTGAAAACAAGGATATGTTCATGGAGATTGATGAATCGGTGAATGGTAATGTCTCATTTGAGAATAACTCTAAAATACTTGTAAAAGGTAAAGGTAATATCCTAATTCGCTTGAAAGATGGAAGACATCAATTTATTTCAAATGTTTATTATGTGTCTAATATGAAAAATAATATTTTAAGCTTGGGACAACTTTTAGAAAAAGGTTATGATATTCATATGAAAGATTATAAACATTTTATAAAAATAATTTAATTGTAAAGGTGATGTCAAAGAATAGAAAATTTTGTTGAATATTTAAAACTATATAGCAAAATATCTAAGGCTTGCTACAAAGATACATCTTGGCTATGGTATCTTCAATTTGGGCATCTCAAGTTTGGAGGGACTGAGCTATCTAAGAAGAAAATGGTGAGAGGACTACCTTGCATCAATCATCCTAACCAATTATGTGAAGGATGCCTACTTGGGAAGTAATTTAGAATGAGTTTTCCAAAAGAGTCTATGTTTAGAGACAAAAAAGCCACGTGAACTCATATATACCGATATATATGGTACTATCAAGCCAATTCCCCTAAGTCAGAGTAATTATTTCTTTCTCTTTATTGATGATTATTCAAGAAAAACTTAGGTATACTTTTGAAAGGAAAATTCGAAGTTTTTGGCATGTTCAAAAAGTTTAAAGCACTCGTGGAGAATGAAAGTGGATGCAAAATCAAGGCCTTGAGGTCTGGTCATGGAAGAGAATTTACTTCGAAAGAGTTTCAAGAGTTATGTGAAGCAAATAGAATCTGCTGTCTTTTAACTGTTCAAAGATCCTTCCAATAAAATGGCATTACTGAGAGAAAAAATATAACCATTCTCGATATAACACAAAGCATGCTTAAAGCAAGAAATTGCCAAAAGAATTTTGGGCTGAAGCTGTGGTATGTGTAGTGTACTTATCCAACCGATCTCCTACTCGAAGTGTGTTAGGAAAGATGTCATAAGAAGCTTGAAGTGAAAAAAAGCCTAACATCTCCCATCTAAGAGTTTTTGGAGCATAGCTTATATGCATATATCGGATGAAAGAAGAACAAAATTGATTATAAAAGCGAGAGTTTTATCTTCATCTACTAAGTTCAAAAGGCTACAAACTATACAATCCAAACAACAAGAAGCTCGTGATTAGTTGAGATGTGATATTTGATGAAGAGAAAGAATGAGATTTTGGTCCTAATATGGATTATTTTAATTTCCTTCCCCAATTTGAAGAAAATAAGCAAAACACCAGTAAGACAGCAAGGAGAGCGTTAATAAGAACTTACAACACCACCCAATTCATCAATAAGAGTTGATAATAGCAATTCACTCTCATCCTTTTTAAACAAAAGAAATAAAGAACATATAAGGAGTCTTCAAGATCCATACGAGGTGATGGAGATGATAGATAATCTTACTCTTATTTGTTTCCTTCTTGACTGTGAATCGATGAAGTTTCAAAAGTTGTGCAAAAAAAAAAAAAAAATGAAAAGCTGCAATGGATGATAAAATCAAGGAAATTGAGAAGAATGACGGATGGGAACTCATTACTCTTTGTAAAAAACATAAAGCCATCGGCGTCAAATAGGGTATATAAAGTGAAGAAGAATGAAAATAGAGAACTTGAATGATATGAGGTAAGGGTGCTTGAAGAAGCTATAGTCAAATAACTGAAATTGACTATGATGAGGTATTTGCTCCTGTTGCTCGATTAGAAACTATTAGACTTATTTTTTTAATAGCTCAAAATAAATGAAAGATTCATCAAATGGACGTGAAGTCTGCCTTTCTTAATGGAGTAATCGAAGAAGAAGTCTACATCGAGCAACATTTAGGCTATAAAGTAAAAGGCCATAAAGACAAAGTCTTAAAGTTGAAAAAAGCTCTCTATGGATTAAAGTAAGCACAAAAAACATGGAATAGTAGGATAAACAAGTACTTGCAAGAGAATGGTTTTACCAAGTGCTCCTATAGCATGTACTCTATATTAAGATAAAAAAAAAAAAGATGTTCTAATTGTGTGTCCTGTACTGTTGATGTCTTAATTTTTACTATAACTAATCTAAATATGTTTGAAGAATTCAAGGAAGCAATGACCAAAGAGTTAGAGATGACTAATACTAGATTAATGGCTTTCTAGCTTGGCATCAAAGTTAAGTAAAAGGAAGATGGGATTTCATCTCATAAGAAAGCTATACAAAGGAGATACTCAAGAGATTCAAGATGGTTGATTGCAAGTTGATAAACACACCAGTACAATATGGCATGATGAAGGAGAAAGGGTATATTCAATCATTTTCAAGAGCTTAGTTCAAAGTCTACGTTACCTAACTTGCACGAGGCCTAATATTCTCTGTGCTCTTGAGCTAGTTAGTCATTACATGGAGACTCCAACAACCACTCATTTCAAAGTTGCAAAAAGAATTCTTCGCTATCTAAAAGGTCCAATTAACTTTTGACTTATTTTACTCATTTTCTAATGATTACAAACTTGATGGATTCAGCGATATTGACTAAGGTAGAGATATGGATAATAAAAAAAAACTACTGGATTTGTATTTTTCTTAGGTGATATTGCTTTCACTTAGATGTCAAAGAAGCAATTGATAGTCACACTCTTCACTTTTGAAGCTGAGTGTGTGGCTGCAATATCATATGTAAGCCATGTAGTATGGGTAAGAAATATTTTCAAAGAGTCAAGATGGGCACAAGAAATGACAACTAATATATATGTTGACAACAAAATTGGCAATAGCATGGGCAAAGAATCTTGTGTTTCACAACTGAAGCAAACACATTGATATTCGCTACCACTATATAAGGGAGTACATTGCTAAAAAAATATGCAAGTGGAGTATGTGAAAAACAAGACCAAATTACTAATATCTTTACCAAGCCTTTAATTAGTGAAATATTTTGTACATCGCGAAGATTGTTAGGAGTCACCAAATCAAGTTTAAAGCAGGGTGTTGAAAATTAAACTTGATTTGACTCAAAATGAATTGGGTTTATAAGATTTGGAATTAGGAATAGTGTGGCCCAATTTCTAAAAATTTGTAAGAAAATATTTAAATATTTATAGAATAAATAGGGATGAGTTCTTCCATTGTATATCAAGCCAAAAAGATTATAAATCAATAAAATTGTGAATTTCTTCCTCTTTCCTTGTTCATAATTAATCCTAGTAAATTTTTGTTCATTTGTTACCTAAGCCTTCCACCTTCTAACAAGTTATTATATTATATTTGTATTATATTATATTATATTATATTATATATATATATATATATATATATAAACAAAACATTATGTGTGATTGAATAAAGATAAAAATACAACAATAGCAATGATACAATCTCGAACACTGTTGAAGATTATACTTGATTTAGTGCAATAGAGAAATTTGGCTTGCAAGATTTTGGTCTAAAAAGTTATGAATAGTATGGCCCAAATTCTAAAAAGGTGTGAGAAAAATACCTAGATATTTATAAAATAAATATTTAAATATTTGATAATAAAAATCTTGATAATTGTATTAAATATCTAGATATTTATAGAAAATATCTAGATATTATTATGGATAATTCTAGAAGAAGAATAATAACCATTAGGTTAGATGTGTATTGGCATAACCTTAACAATTGGTTAAGAAAGTGTCATACTATAAATAACGGTAGGTTGTTTCATTGTAAACTTCAAGAAGGCTGAGAAGCTTGTCAAGCCAAAAAAGTTAGAAGTTAATAAGATTGGAAGCTTTTTCCTCTTTCCTTGTCCATAATTATTCCTAACAAATTTTATCTTTTCTTGTAATCTTAAGTTAGCTTTCAACAAAGTGGTATCAGAGATAGGTGTGACAACCATGACAAACAATGAAATGGCTTTCTTTTAAGTCCCAATGCTGACGAAAAGCAACTATGATAATTAGAGTTTCAAGATGAAGGCTCTGCGAGGAGGTAAAGATATATAGGAAGTTGTTGAGAAAGAGTATGATGTACCAAAATATGAGGCCTGCTCTTATTCAAGCTCAAAAAAGATTTCTTGAAAGATTTAAGAAAGAGAGAAAAGAAAGTTCTCTACGTGAAAGGTTCAAGAAAGCGTGACAAAAAAGATCTCTACGTGAAAGATTCAAGAAAGAAAGACAAGAAAGCTTTACACCTCATCCATCAAGGATTGGATGAAGATGGTTTTTAGAAAGTTGCAAATGCAACCACAGCCAAAGAAGCTTGAAAGATACATCAAAATTTGTGCAAAGGTATTGAAAAAGTTAAAAAAATAGGTTTTCAAAATCTAAGTGATTAAGAGTCTACTATTATTAAAGCATGGGCTTGCTACAAGCATATGAAGAAAGAAAAAAGAGAAAGCAAGAGACCTTGGAGCAAGTTCTCCAAATAAAGTTCACCTTAAAAGAAAGGGAGAGAGTATTGACAACCAAAAAACCCAATATAGAATATACAATGGTCGAAAACCAGATCATGGATAAGGACGAGTATGGAGAGAATCTTCTAACAATGATAGAGCAGAAGGCTAAAAAAAAAATCATAGAATTAAAATTTGTGAAAGCCCAAAAGGAATAAAAATTCACTAGATCAAGTCTAAAGAGGGGTATTAGAAATTAAACTTAATTTGACACAACAAAGAAATTGAGCTAGTAAGATTAGGCCTGGAAAATTATGAATAGTATGGATCAACTTTTAGAAAGATGTAAGAAAAATATCTAAATATTTATGAAATAGATATCTAGATATTTGATAATCAAAATTTAAATAATAATATTAAATATTTAGATATTTATAAAAAATATCTAGAAATTATTATAGATAATTTTAAAAGAAGATTAATAACTATTAAATTAGATATATATTGACATAATTTCAACGGTTGGTTAAAAAGTATCATACTATAAACAAAAATAAGTCGTTTCATTGTAAATTTGGAGAAGGTAAGCTTGAGAAGCTTGTAAAGTTAAAAAAGTCAAAATAAATAACATTGTAAGATTCTCCCTCCTTAGTTGTTCATAATTATTCGTAACAGATTTTAACTTCTCTTGTAATCTAACTACCACTTTTCAACAAATTGGTATCAAAACTTAACAAAATAGCATCAGAGCTGGACAAATACATATTAAGTTGGTGTTATATATAGTTAATCCATGACATTATATTATCAATTAAATCATCAAAAATTGGGAAGTAACTAGTGCACAAATGTACTTAATTTCCTAGGTCAGCAATTTTATTAGCTATATATATATATATATATATATGTATATATATATATATATATAGGGTAGGTTCAATGGCTTCCTTTTTTTTTACACAAAATCTTACATCAAATGCAAGCTGTTGGATCTAGGTACATCCAACGGCTGAAATTGTATCTGACTATATATTTAATGCATAATTAATACTTCTATAATTAATGCACTGTCAGATGCAATCTCCGCTGTTAGATGTGCCTAGATCTAATGACCTATATTTTTTATGTAAGATTTTGTGTAAAAAATTGAGCCATTGATCCTACCCCATATATATATATATATATAACTAATAATACAGTAATTGTTGAGTACTGTGATGTTGTGTAGTGACAATTAATAATAGCAATATGGATTTTTATTTATGATGTATATTCTAAGGGTGATTTAACAGCACCCACCGTACAATTAAACTTAATTTATTTATTGATAATAAAGAGAATGTATAGGCTTCATAATATAACATATGGAGTTAATACGCATGATAAAGAAAAATTGCTTTTCAAACATTAATTATTACATCAATCGATCACTGTGGATAGGCCTCAATAACGGAGAGAAAAGTAGTTGGAGGATTGATGATTTCGTAGCGAGGGAAGCCTCCTTTCTCTAACAATTTTTTCCATTCAGCCTCAGTCCTCTCTTTTCCACCAAAGAGAGTCATCATAACTAAATCACCTTCCAAGGCATATTCACCAAACAAGCTATTATTATTATTGCCAACGATTTAATGCCAAGAAAGGTGTCTTTATTGTGTCCTGTTAAAATCTCGCTTGAAAGGATCTTGGTCAGACAGGACATGCTGTTATCGAAAGTCTTGCTCAACTCGGGATTTTTTAATGCTAAATAATCCCAAAGATTATTACAACCATGAGCTTTGTTAATAGCAACATCACCTTCTTTAACAGATTGACTAAGAAAGTGAAAAGGAGCCAAAGTATCCGGATGATTAAAAAATAACAATAAGGGAGCAAGACTAGTATCAGAATCATGTAAAATCCATTTAGATAAGTTGGTCAAACCGTAGAGGGCTTCTTCATCATCGTCATCATCCTCTGATGAATGAGAATGATATATGCTAAAGATTTTATTGTTAACAAGCAATCTCATGATTCGTCTGAGGCTGAAGATGATTACAGGGGATGGGGATGCTGAATCTATGCATGAAGCTATCTCGGACAACGTCATTGGTCGGTTGTGAGAGTGTATAATGTCGGCTATCCGGAGCTCAACAGCACATTTCAATGCCATTACTTTTACAGCCCCAAGTATTTGTTTACTCATCTCCGCAAACCCCTTGGCTTCTATAAACTCCATTGATGAGTTTAAACTCACTTACAATTAAATTAATTTAGACGGACATGAATGATACATTTTAAATAGAGTTTTTAATAGTAATTTTTTTTAGAGAGAATGTCCTATTCTCTCTTGTTGTTTGACTTAATACTTCGATATTTTTTATTATTTTTATAGTATCCTGAATCTCCCTTTATTAGTTGACAGAATTAAATGTAATAACACATAGATTTATAAAATTTTATCTATTAACTTACATAATTTTAATATTATTAAAAATACCCACAAAAATTCTAATTTATTAAAAAATAACAATTATACCCTTATATAATAATAATTAAAAAAATTATTTTTAACTCCTAATTGATAACAAATATTAAAATAATATTATATTTTATTTTATAACACATTAATAATTAATTTATAAATTATCTTTTGAATATAAATTGAATGGTTAATTTTATAATTTTTAAAATAAATAAAACAATAATATTTTATATTACAATATTAAAAATTTATAAATAAACATTAATTTATAAATAAAATATATTGTAATACAATACCTATAATTATATATAATCATGACTCTTGTACTATAATATAATTATAAAATTTTATGATACATTAACAATTCAATATTACATTGGTATTAGAAAATAAATAAAATAAATCATACATTTAATATTTTATTTATTTTTTAGTTAACTACTATTAAATAAAGATATAATCGTTACTTTTTAATAAATTGAGCCTTTTTATGAATATAAATATTAAAATAATAATATATTTTATTTTATAACACATTGATAACTAAATATTTATTAATATATTATACTTAAAATATGAGTTTATTTATTATATAATATATTAAAATTTTCAATATTAATTAGTTAATGGGTCAAATTTTAGGGTTCAAATGTTATTAATTTTTTTCATAAATTGAAACAATAGTAAGTATCAAAACTAAAAAGAAAATAATCTTTTAAACTAAAAGAATGAATTTTACAACTAAAAAAATATTTTAAACTAAAATATTTTATGAAAATGCAAAATATGTAGTGATATGATATAACATTATCATGCCAATTTATATATATAAATATATATATATGTAATTAATTAATATGATTTTTTTTAAATATATTTTTCTTCATATGTGTTAGTCAATAATAAATAATTTTTATATTAAATATTAAATAAATATTATAAATTATTCTTTGAATAAAAATATATCTAAATTTTGAATTATTTTATACATGGTGAATTATCTAAATATTAAACAAAATTGAAAGATCAATTTTATCTTTCTATTTATGAATATCATATTAAAAAAATTAAAGTTTAAATAAATTTATATTTAAAAGATAATTTATAAATTAGTTATTAATATGTTATAAAATAAAATATGTTATTATCAATTAGGAGTTGAAAATAATTTTTTAATTACTATTATATAAAGGTATAATTATATTTTTTTAATAAATTATAATTTTTATGGGTATTTTTAATAATATTAAGATTATATAAGTTAATAGATTAAATTTTAGGGATTTATGTATTATTACATTTAACTCTGTTAACTAACAAAGGAAAAATTCGGGGTATTATGAAAATAACAGAGAATATCGAGGTATTAAATCACACAATAGGAGAGAATCAGGTATTTTTTCTTTTTGTATCTATAAAATTTTTATAAATAAAATTTTTAATAAAAATTTATTAATTGTCTAATTATTACCAATAGTATTTTAGAAATTTGATTAATTCCTTAAATAATTTTTTTAATATTTTGTTTTAAAAAAATGTAAAATTTTTAAAATAAAGTAAATGTATTTTAAACAATTCTTTTTCATAAAAAGTTAGAGATTTTTACTATTAAAATTTTAAATTTTTAGTTTCTTCTAATAAAAAAACTTTTTTAATTTTTAAAAATTTTATTATCAATCAAACAATATTAAAAATTTTGAAAAAAAACTTTGATTATAAAAAAAGTTTAAACCAAACGGGTATTAAATAAGTTTCTACATTTTTATATTACATCTTTAAATTAGTTTCACTTCTTTTTCTTTCCTAACACGCGTTTATATGTCTCAATTTCTGCTGGCCAGCTAGCTACACCTACAAACTAGAATACTTTAATTGATCTAGAAGTTTAATTAATTTTAATTAAAAGTATTATTTGCAAGTTTGACCTTTATTTCATTTCATTAATTAATTTATTAATGGGCTTCTGTCAGCAAACTGGCCCTAAATTCTACTACCTACAAAGCTATTGCCAATCCACTTACAAACTTATTAATTTAGTCATTTAATTTATAATGCCATAATGTTGATAATTCTTAATTTCGTTTAATGGGCTTCCTACAAGTAAATTCACACTTTTCCATTGTTGGCAAGTGATGTTATAAATTTTATGTCATTACTCAATTTCCTAATTTTATTTTGTGGTTTAACTACTTATTAATTTTTTAATAAATTTTTTATTAATTCAAATTTAGTTAATTGAAATTAAACTTTTTATTGTAAATTTTTAATATTGATTTTTTTTGTTGATTTCTCAAATTTATTTATTAGACTTTAATATAAACTCACATTGAACTACCCTACCTTACATACAATTATGATATTAAATATTTAACATATTAAGTTTTGAAGTTATTGTTTTATAGAATTTACATATAATTATGGATCTAAATTATGATATAAATTTTAAATTATAACATTAAATAATTAACATTATAGTAAGATATTAGGTTAAATTATATCATATTACACTAAATATTTAGATAAGATGATTGCCAACCAAGGACCTATAGCCAAACATACAATCAATTAATTTTTTGCTATCTGATACTTTTTCTGATAAAAATTAATTGATAATTATAAAATATCAAATTATTATTTTATTTTAGAAAATTATTGTTTATATTAATCCTATGTGTTAGTTATATTAAACTTAATGCATGAAGAAGAGGGGCTTAATATGCATGTCCCAACTGCTTAAACATGTCTTTTGAGTTTATTTTATAATATATCTACCACCTTCTCCATATTTTAAATCTTATTATTATTAAATTAGAAACTATATATAAACTAGTAAAAAAACAGTGTAGTATTGACTCCATTTCATTTAATGAAATCTAAATTTTTTATTGAGATATTTGAGAAAATTAAATTATATAAAATTATTACAATTAGTTTGGTGACAATAAATAATTATTAAAATTGTATTTATATACATTTAATTTAAAGACACACATGAGGTGAGAAATTGCTTCAGGAACACTCACTAGCATTGGGAATGGATTCACAACTCATCACCGCTCTTTCCACAACAGACGATCAACTCACCAGTCCTAGAACAGACAATCAATTCACCAGGACTGGGAATGGGTTCACAGATCCTTCAAGAACCGACAGAACTGGGAATGAGTTCACAGCTCCTTCCACACTCACTAGGACAGGAAATGGGAATAGGAATGTGTGAACAGACAATCAATCCACAGGGACAGGGCATAGGTTCATTGGAGGAGCTCCTAAAAGAACAGATAATGTGTTCACTGGAACACTTGCAGTGCCAGCAGATGACTTCACAGCAACAGAAGATTGATCCTGTTGCTGACAAAAAGCTAAGAGCTGAATCAAGAGGTATGTCCCATTGGCATATGCATACTCTCAGGACTAATTTAATTTTCTTCATTTTTTAACTACATGTTAAAACTTTAACCTTAATTCAGCTTCAGCTTCACAAGAAGAGAACAACAAGGCTTTAGTTGTTAGTGGTGGAGGCCTAAGAAGCGGAGATGGTGCCGTGGTTCCCTATCATGTTCCAGAGAAGCGTAAAAAAGCGTTTGACTGCAAAAGTTTATTTAGATCCGGAGGCAATAAGGATGTGGAACCTTATTATGAATATAGACCATGGTACCACCACTGATGACCAGAAAAGAGACGAGGCAAAAGAGAAATGGTGGCAAACAGAAAGACAAGTTTTTCTCTAATATCTTAATAAAAATTTTAAGTTTAATGCAATATAGATCAATTTAATCAATAGTTTATCTTTGCTTCTAAATTATGGAAAAGTTGATAAAATTGTAAAATAAACTGACAAAAAAAATTCAAGAAATTGGGACATGCATTTTAAGCTCAATTTCTTCATCCATTAAAGGTGTTCTCTCTCTCTCATTAGTTAAGTTTGTATAAAATAATTATTTTATACAAATAATTTTAATAAAATATTTTTATTTCTAATATTATTCTAAATGTATCGAGTTATATAAGTTTATTAGTTAATAAAATTATTAAATAATTTTTCATAATAATTTGTTTGAAAGTGTGGCATAAACCACGCTCTAACATGAATTAGAGTTTGCACTTGAAAAGTGTCCTATTTGAAATATTTGTTAAGTTGGGCATTTAGGCAATATGGTCTGAAAAGTTTGTATTTGGTCAAAAATGAAGAAAATTTTATTATGTGATAAAATATGAATAATGGGGGCAAGTAATAGTCAAAATATGGGAGATTTCCCAACATTATTAGAAGATCTAACATAAACTAATATTGTATTTTGAGCTAAAAGAAATGAAAACTAAAACTGAGAACAAGTAACAGAACATTGTATTATAACATAAACTTCACAATCACACAAACTTTAACTACATATTTCTCATAATTAATTCAGTTCCAAAAAGCTTAGAATATATATGACATATGGTAGCAGATCAAGCATCAGACCAGCAAATATCCAGTTCACCCCAATCACTTTCAGGAACTCCCAAAGCTTTCCAAACAGCTTTTGATGCATCAACAATGTTATTATCACATGGTGGCTGGTAATCATGATCTGAATCACATCCCATGGTGGAATCACATTCATCAACCACCTTGGCCTTAACAGTTTTTCCATTTCCATAAATGTTTATATAGTTCAAGCATCTGCTGCCTTTGTTGTACCATCCTGTTGAAAGTGCTACAACTGGTGTATCTTCTGAGTGATACTGGTTGTCACATTCTGATGGTGCGCCACCGTCTCCATTTTTCTCGAAGCTGTTGAGTGTTAATGTTGCCTTTGTGCGGCTGCTCACTTGTGGTGAACATCTGAAAATGTTGTAAAGCTTGCCTTGTTTGCAGCAATCAGAATCGTTTTGTTGGTTGCATTGTCCTGGTGGTGGATTCGTCCCTCTTATCTTGCCGCTTGGATTGCAAGTTCCAGCTTCAACACTCAATGCGACAAGAGAAAGAATACAAACGAGAAGAAGAGCACTAATACAAACTTGCTTCTTCATTTTCCTATATTCTTCTTGTTATTTGTTGGTTCGATTGATGCGAAAAACTTGAATTCGGTGATCTCTATTTATAGGGAGATTTGAGTTTTCTATGTTTTAATTTACAGACAATTTTGAAGCCTTGCCGTTTTAGGAAACAATAGTAAATGGTATCGCGGAAAGCAACAAGTAGAGACAAAATAAAGGCAATGAGGATATAGAAAAAGCTTAATTAATTTGATTATTAATTTCACCATGTACAAGCCTTAATTTTGTACTTATTATGAGTTTCCTTGGCTTGTCCGTTTAGGAAATTTTATATCCTCTGAGATTACATTTTTGCTACGCTGATCTTATTAAAATAAAATAATAAAATAACATCTACTTTCTTTATTATTTCTAACATATTAAGGACTAAAATGTCAAACTTAAAAAGGTTTATTTTATTGTTTATTTTATAAATTTTATAAATAAGAATTAATTTATTTAAATTAAAATAATAACAATAAATGTGGACAAACTTATATGCTACCTAACCCTCTTTCTTTATTTTCTTGATAATGATTTAGTATATAAAGATCATAAGAATTTCAAAATAAAATACATGTATAACATTTTATTTAATATATATTTAAAGATTATATTATTTTTATTGTAGTTGCTTGAAGAAATTATCAAGTATATAATCAATATAAATAATAGAAAATATAAATACATACTATATTTATTACAATAAAGATAATAAAATTCTCTTTTTAAAGTTTTTAATCAAAATTAAATTAAACTATTAAATAAGAATATCAAAGTATATATAATTATTCATTCCATTAACACAACACTAAACTTAATACACCTATTATAATTTATTATTTTTATTTTCTTTAATATTTTTCACTCTTTATAATATTTCCTAAATCCTCATAACTTATTTTTTTTCTTGGGTTAGCATTTTAATTTAGATAAAGGTTCTAATACTTTTTTTTCACAGGGGGATGTCTGTAAGAAAATAGGTTAGAGCAAATCTAAATAATTATTTGTTATAAAAAATAGAATAATAATTATAATATATAAATTAAATTTACTATTGTGTCAATAAAAATAATATAATCTTAAATATTATACATCTTTTTTTTTTAAATTATGATCATTTCATACTATATTATTGCCAAGAAAATAAAAAAAATCTCTTTAAAAGTATTTTAGTATATAATTTAAATATTTTATTTTAAGAAAAGAAAATAAACTTTTTTAGTTTAACAATTTAGTCACTAATAGAATAAACTTTTTTTAAGGTCTATCTTGATTTTTCGATCGAAGGAGATTTTCTATTTTAGTGCGTGGGAATCAACAACTATTGACGACATGTTTCATACTTTATTTATCAGTGAAAGCTATGGAATAGTAATTAGATAGATTAAACCAATAATCGAAAGTTGACTTTGAGAGAAACTGAAGAAAAATAATAAATTTCTAAGTAAAAAGATGCTATTTTAAAAAATAATAAATTTCTATGTTCCATTACCTGAAAATGATGGGTGTTATTGTACACATAGGTAAGGTTGACTTTAACAAATTCTTAATAATTTATTCCACTTGTAGGTTATTTTAACACTCGTCCGAATGGCTAGATAGTGACTGTCTACCAGTTATTCATCTTCGCCCTCCTTAGTCTTTGCAAAACCGATGGTTGAATTGCAAACATTGGATATCTAAAATATCCTTTCGATACTCTCATATCTTTCGAGAGCTTTTGTTATAAAGGAGGCAAGCAATTGCGGATAGCTACCTTACCCCATAGTTGTGTTTCTGAGAAGTTTAATCCACTCTTCCTTAACGAGAAAGAGACAAAATGACTGCATCCCAGCAAGCTTCTTCTAGTAATGCTTCTTCGATCTCTCAAAGGTAACAGCGGCCACTCGTTGACATTAATATGCTTTAAGTCTTATATCTCAAATCTTTGTTTCCAGCTAAGTAGATAAACCAAAAATAGATCTTTGCTGAACTGAAAATTAAATGTATAATATTATATTACTATTGGACGAAAGTCAAGGAATCCATATATACCAGATCAAGATTTTAGTTTTCTAATTGTTAGCTTTTTTGAAATTTTGTTACTGATGGAAGAATTCAAAATTACTTACTGTAATAAACCTATATATACACCGCACTTGTGTAAAATATAACTATGTTCATAAATTATTTTCCTTCTTATTCTTCTTTTTAACACTTAGAAGTAATATTCCTTAACTTTATTCTTCTTTTGAATGATAGAAGATTTTAAATTTTGCCTCTTTTCACTTGGATTCACGACCATTAATAGTTGAAACGTAAAGCATTCAGCTGATGTGTGTGTGTGTGTGTGTGTGTGTGTATAGATATAGATATAGATATAGATATTAAGAAAATAGCGTGGAATTTGTGACAATCATGTACAAACTTGCGTCAGGTAATAACATTTTAATCCCTAAACTATAGTAAAACAATAATTTACAACCTAGTTTGGTACATCTTAACAATTTAGTCCCTGATGTTAGAAAAATTTAGTCTCAGTTGATGGAATGAAGGGCAAGGTAGTGTTTGCAATGCAATTTTCCTTTCAAACCCTGAAATTCAATTCGATTGTTTTGTATGTACCCAATTTGTGGTTTGAAAAATTATTTTTTATGCTTCTCTATGTTTGCCCTCCTTTGGTTCATTCTCATTGCTTTTACTTCTTTGGTGTTGCTGCTCAAGATTTCCAGAAAGTCCTTTCTCATCGAATAGATCTTGGATTTGTGGACTTTGAAAACATCTTAATATTGCTGATTCATGCCTTAATATATACTACTACTCGCATCAATCTATCATCCATATAAATATTGTCAGGTCCAATTAATGAGATGTTTATTAGATGAAAAACATAAAAATGATTATAAAGGATGTTAAAATTTCTACATTGTTCCATTCCTTCCTATCTCATTTCTAAAGGTTAATACATCCTCAAAATGTTTGGCAGCAACTCTGTCGCCATGGATCTTAAATTGTTTAGGGCATTGAGAGATGGGAGAGTACTTGAAATCAGAAAACTCATGCGTCTGAATGGGAATCGCTTTCCAGGTACAATTCAGCAAGGTAACACAGCCCTCCATGTCGCTGCAAGATATGGACACACTTATGTTGTAAACAAAATACTCCAACATCAACGTGATCTTTTGTGTGAGCTGAACCAGAATTATGAAACTCCGATGCATATTGCCGCGAGGACTGGTAATTTTGGAGTCGTTAAATTGCTGATGACGCACAGAAATACCACAAATTCAGATGCCATTTTAAGGATGAAAGATATAGAAGGTAACACCCCGCTACATAATGCTGTAAGGAAATGTGATCAGAAGATGGCGTTCACGATGATAAATAAGAATCCTCAAGCAATAGGTTATGTGAATAATGCAAAGCGGTCTCCACTCTGCATGGCCATTGATTCGAGGTTAACTTATATTGCTTGCTTCATGATGGAGAAAAATTCATCGTCTCTTGACTTTAAAGGACCCAACGGTCTTACACTTCTTCACAGGGCCGTCATAAAATGTGATTATGGTCAGACTATCTTGTAATTTGTTTTTTTATTTTTTCTGGTACCAAAGGCATAATGAGATTGCATAATCCTTCGTTTTGTTTTTCAAATTCAGTGGTCCTAGCCAAGATACTGGAAACTAAAAGAGGACTCATCAAAGGACTGGACACGAGTAATAGGAATCCTCTTCACTATGCAGCAGCCTTAGGTCATTTTGAAATTGCATGTCGTTTATCAGTTGAAGATATTAACCTTGCATATCAACCTGACTGCAATGGTCAAACGCCTCTTCACTTTGCCTCCAAGAATGGCCAGCTAAAAATCTTAAAAGTACTTCTCAGTTCTTATCCAGATTCGATCGAGTTGCTTGACCATAAAAAACGAAACATCCTTCATCTAGCAGCTGAAAATGGGCATGCAGATATTGTGGCTTTTATTTTAAAGCTGCCTGAGATGGAAGATTTGATTAACTCACCTGATGTTGATGAGAATACACCTCTACTTCTTGCTGCCATTTACAATCATATCAATGTGGTATATATTCTAGCGAGAAATGTGAGTGTGAATATTAGGGCAACCAACAGTAGGCACCAGACTGCTCTGGCAATTGTTGAGTCTTCAACGATTAGTGGGGAAATGTCGAAGGTAAGTGAATTTTCATATTACCTGTAAGCTATACTTGATTATGTAACATTTACATTTCATACTCTTTACTGCATGCAGTTCTTGACTATAAAAGCACTGAAGATGGCTTATGAAAGGCAAGCTCTGTATCAATATGACATCTTGGAACATGGGCGCTCTAGCGGAACAGGAAATATAAACGTAGGTCAAAAGAACGATGAAATGGCTAAAACTCTTTTAGTGATGGCAACACTGATAGCCTCATTCACATTTACATCAGCTTTCACCATGCCAGGTGGTTATGATAAAGATGGCAAGCCGGTTTTGATTGCAGAAAAAGGTTTCAAAGCTTTTGTTATCACTGTTACAATAGCCATGACTACTTCTATGACTGCAGCAGTTCTAGTTTTCGGACACTTCTTTTATCGAAATATAAAAGATCTGTCGATGAAATTTATTACTGCCGCAATTGTCCTGGTGCCAGTTGGACTTGTGTCAATGTTACTCGCATTCACGACCGGTTTGTTCATAGTTTTGTCCAATAATCTAACACTTGCTATACCAGTTTGCTTGATTGGCTTTGGCTTTCCCATACTTATTGTCATCTTTATCAATTGTTTTGACACACTGTTTTATCTGCATTCGTCAAGTCCTTCTTTGATGACTGGAATGGACTTCATCGAGATAGTTGATAGTTTTGAAAAGCTGAAGACCCCGGCGCCAACAACTTTTATTGTATTCGAATTGTATATACGGTTGGTCTTCCAGTTCTTGATATGGATGTTTATAAGGCTCACCTTATTAGTAGATCCGGATGAGCGTAATTACCTTTTCAGCTCCAGTCGATTCTGGATCAAGGTGGTTTCAGAACGTTACAGATACGGTTCATTTTTCTTTTGCTCTACAGGGGAAATTTTCGTTTCCTTTGATCGAGTTTCTGAATGGTTCAAGCAAGCGGTTTCAAGATTCTATATTAAGAGAATTTCCATGTAATTCTGAAAATTGATACAAACTTGTGCAGTTTTATGAAATTTAATATGAATCCTTCTTTAAAATTGAGTTGCTTACTGTCAAGTAATAATAGTTTTTCTGCCCAGCATTTGATATGACCCATGAGATCCAATAGAAGTGTTTCGAGAAGTTATATTTCTAAAATGTGATGGCTGGCTTACGTTAAAGATTAAATTTCCAAAATTCAATTAAATTTTATGGTAAATAACTGATAAATCTATTTGACCTGCTGCCTGTGGAGGGGTTTTTAGGAATTCTTGATGGCTCTTTTATGGGCGGTTTTGGTCTTCAACTAGGCCACAACACTTCTTATTTGGCAGAGGTTATGGGAGCTATCTTCGCAGTAGAGATTGCTCATGCTCGGGGATGGTGTAATCTGTGGTTGGAAAGTGACTCAATGCTAGTTATTAATCTTTTTTACAAAGCTTCCAATTCTCCTCATTGGAGTTTGAGAAATCGATGGCTGAATTGTCAAGAACTTCTTGCTGATATGAATTTTTGTTATTCACACACCTTTCGTGAAAATAATTTTGTGGCTGACACTTTAGCCAATCTGAGCCTTGAGTGTGATCAATTTTGCTGGTGGGACAGACCTCCTTCCCAAATTGTTTCTTCACTATCAAAGAATGCAAATGGCTTTCCTGCATATCGTTTTTGTTAAGACTGGCTCACTGGAATTTTCGCTTGCTGCTGGTTCTGAATTGCTAGTTTTTCTGAGATTTGGTTCTGCTGGATTATTTTTGGTTGTTAAGAGCTCCTAGAGGTGGAGTGGTTATTGAAGCATTTCATGTTGCTCTACTGGCTATTTTTCTCTGCTGCAGTCCCTGTTCTGCAAGAATTTGTTGCAGTCAGCTGAGATGTTTCTTATCAAGGGGCTGGAGATGCTATCATATTTTTCTTCCTCAGCAATCGGCAGAAAGCTTTGTCTTGCTTTTCACTTTTACTCTGTTTTTCACTTACCTATAATCTTTGATTTCAATTGTACTGCTTTTTATCCTTTCAATAAAATTTATCTCTAAGGCCTGGTTCTTAGAGGTTTAATTAAACAAAAAAAAGTCCCAGCAGCTATACTTGCATCAGTAGCATCACGCTTGAAGAATAAGCCAAAAAACAATAAGCAAAAGCATAGCAGAGCAGTAGACAAATAAAGGCCACACAATTCAGCAGCCACAAACCCAGCAACCACAGAGCAGTGTCCACAAAAGAAAGTACAAATTTACAAAATTCTGAAGTTTGGTACAGCCCAAGAGTTCAACATTAGCTCTTTGCATATTGAGGGAGGGGGAGAATCCCACCAAGAATTATCAGAGCAATTAAGACCAAGCTTAGCTAAGGAGTCTGCCACTTTGTTACCTTCACGACAATGTGAGAGAAACAAACCATCATTTTTTGAAGTAGAATCTAACAATTAGACCATCGGATAACTAGCTGCCAAGGAGGAGAAAACTGTGCAGCATTATTCAGAATAGTAACATTTTAAAAGAAAAAAAGGGTTCCTTCAAATGGATAATATTATCAAACTAAGGGAAACAAAGAGAGTACAGAGGCCATAAGGCTAATCCAAAAATTGGAAATTAGGAACCCACTCAAGTTAATAAGTTACTCGTGTATTTTATATGTGGATTTTATTGTTGATTATATATATATATATATAACATTTATTGATTTGTAAATTTAATTTTTAAATCAATATCCACTCAATAATCACCTTATTTTAGTTTCTCCTTCATTCATGAGGTTGCAAGTATTAGCCATTTTAGTGACTACATGGTCACAAGTTGAAAAGCATGACTATAGCCATTTTACAACCCTTTTTGTATTCCATTTGAATTATTATAAATGTTTCTGAGTATTCATATTGGTAAAATGGTTGATTTTTTAAGTTATCCATGAAGTCATAAATTATTTATGTTGATCATTTGTGTGCATCCATATAAATTTTTACATATTTTGAGATTAATTAAATTGCATTTTACACACAAAGAGCTCGTAGAATATGAATAAATTTAAAAAAATTATCAAAGTTTTTTGGGAAATTAACAAATGCTCCTGAAGTATGGGGAAATGACAGATGCCCTCTTAGAGGTTTAGAAACGATAAATACCCTTGACTCTATTGATAAATTACACATACCCCTAGTGTTAGTTGATTGTTTATTGATCGGTTAGTTTATTATTACTCGTATCCCTAAATGTTTATAAAATAATAATATAATATATATTTATTTAAATATAATAATTTAGTCTATATTTTAATATTTTTATAATAAATTTTTTTAATTTTAACAATTTAGTCCCTATTTAATATTTTTTACAATATACTCAAGACTAAATAATTTTTTTAATTTATTATTTTAATAATAAAATCAAATATATAATTATTAAAAAATTTAAATAATGAGTTAAATTACACCCATATATTAAAATATTTTTAAATTTCTTCTTTTATTTTTATAGTAATAATTTGATATGATAACAGATCAAGCATCAGACCAGTAAATATCCAGTTCACCCCAATCACTTTCAGGAACTCCCAAAGCTTTCCAAACAGCTTTTGATGCATCAACAATGTTATTATCACATGGTGGCTGGTAATCATGATCTGAATCACATCCCATGGTGGAATCACATTCATCAACCACCTTGGCCTTAACAGTTTTTCCATTTCCATAAATGTTTATATAGTTCAAGCACCTGCTACCTTTGTTGTACCATCCTGTTGAAAGTGCTACAACTGGTGTATCATCTGAGTGGTACTGGTTGTCACATTCTGATGGTGCGCCACCATCTCCATTTTTCTCGAAGCTGTTGAGTGTTAATGTTGCCTTTGTGCGGCTGCTCACTTGTGGTGAACACCTGAAAATGTTGTAAAGCTTGCCTTGTTTGCAGCAATCAGAATCGTTTTGTTGGTTGCATTGTCCTGGTGGAGGATTCTTCCCTCTTATCTTGCCGCTTGGACTGCAAGTTCCAGCTTCAACACTCAATGCGACGAGAGAAAGAATACAAACAAGAAGAAGAGCACTAATACAAACTTGCTTCTTCATTTTCCTATATTCTTCTTGTTATTTGTTGGTTTGATTGATGCGACAAACTTGAATTGGGTAATCTCTATTTATAGGGAGATTGAGTTGTCTATGTGTTAATTTACAGACAATTTTGAAGCCTTGCCGTTTAAGGAAACAATAGTAAATGGTATCGTGGAAAGCAGAAAGTAGAGACAAAACGAATGCAATAAAAATATAGAAAAAGCTTAATTAATTTGATTATTAATTTCACCGTATACAAGCCTTAGTTTTGTACTTATTACGAGTTTCCTTGGCTTGTCACTTTAGGAAATTTTATATATATCCTATGAGATTACATTTCTGTTACGTTGATCATTTTCGTCATTATGTTACAGTAAAATAATAAAATAAAATATATTCTTTTATAATTAATAATTTAATCTCAATATTTCTATCATATTACGGATTAAAATGTTAAATTTAAAAAAGGCTTATTTTCTTTTATTATTTAAAAAAATTTAGAAGTAAAAATAATTTATTTAAATTAAAATACTAATAATAAATTCAAACAAACTTATAAGTTAAAATGCTACTAACTCTGTCTTTTTCCTTATTTTTTATAACAATTTAATATATATTGATCATAAAAAAATTTAAATAAAATAGTTATAACATTATAATGAGTATATTTTTTAAAAAATTATAGTACTTTCACGCATTTTATTAAAGAAATTATCAAACACATAATGAATATAAATACATAATATATATATTACTATAAATATAATAAAATTCTCTTTTTAAAGTTTTTTTATCAAAATTAAATTAAATTAATAAATAGAAATATAAAATATATTTAATTGTTCATTCCATTAATACAACATTAAATTTAATTCACATACTATAATTTCTTACTTTTATTTTATCTAAATTTTTTTCTTTCTTTATTATATTTCATAAGGGGTATTTCCATCTTTCTCCCCTAAGATATTGAAACTAAGAGTTTATTATACAGTTTGGGAAAATGGTCACTTCTCTCCCTTGAACTGTTCATCTCCATTAGTTGACCATTAATTCTATGGATAAAATCATGAATGAGGTGGATTGCTTAAGAAAAATTAGCAAATACCCCTAACGTATTGGAAAATGGTAGATACCTCTAAAGTTTTGAAAATGATAAATACCTCATGAACTATTGGAAAATGGTAGATACCCCTCGAAGCTATTATGCGAGCACGCAAAAAAATTATTTTACTCTTATATATTTAGAAGACATATTAATTAATTATTTTAACTCAATTATTAATACATAATAACCAATATACCCTTAGATTTATATTTTTGATAATTATGTATTCAATATTTCTCTTAAACAATAAATGAATTTATATATTTTCATTTTCTCCAATATCTTAGCTAGTTTATGAAACTTAAGAAAAAGATAAATCAGTTTATCAATAAAGAGAAATTGGCAAATAATAGGTCAATTATAACAAAATAAAATTGAATAACTATTTTGATTATCAACATAATGTATTGCAAAAGGAAGTATGAAAAAGATATATATATATATATATATATATATATAAGAAAACTAAGGCAGCATAGACATATGCATATTAAGTTTGTATATTTAAGTCTCCTTAAATAGCATAGAATTGGTGTGATTCATGAATTACTTTTGTATGTCATTAAGTGGAGTAAGGAAAACCTAATTCATAAGAATAAGGATTAATTACAAGTTAGAAGTTTATTTATTGATCAATTTTAAATTATACTTTAATTTATTATACGCTCTACAAGCTTTGTTTTTGTCAATTGAACTTTGACCATATTTGACCAAAAATTTATCTTCCATTTAAACGATTTATTTTGACCATGTCTAACCAAAAAATTATTTTTTTTGTCCACAATGAACAATATATAAAAATAAAAAATCTTAAAATATGTAAAATAAATATTTTTATTTTTTAATAAATAAGGATTTGATTTTATTTGTATTTATACTATCTTGTCATTTTTTAAAAAGATATATTAAAAAAAGATTCCTTTAAACGGCTAATACTATTAAACTAAGAGGAACATAGAGAGTACAAAGAATAACCATAAGGCTAATTCAAATGACATTTTACCTTACAGTCTAAAACTTTGTTAAATTTTACCTTACATTTATTTATTTAAAAATTTCATTTTCAAATCAATTCCACTCAATATATAATCACCTTATTTTATTTTATACTTCATTCAAGAGGTTGCAAGTATTAGCCACCTTAGTGATTTTCTTGGGGCATCAGCAAAATATTCTTGAGGATCGTTTTTGTATCGGATTTGAATTATTGATGTTACTATTCACATTACTAAAATTGGTGATTTTAAAGTTACCATAAAGTCTTAACTATTTTTGTTGATCATTTGTCTGTATCCATATAAATTATTATATATTTAGAAATTTTACTGCGAAGAGCTCCTAGTATATGAATAAATTTTCAAAAATTATAAAAGTGTTTTTGTATTAAATTGCTTGTTGTTATTGACCTAAATACATGGGAGATTAAATTTTTGGCAAAATAGAGCACTTTTATTAAATCTCTATAATTTTTAATAATATTTATTTATTTATGTATAAACAAATCATAACAACTCTTGTTATTGCTTTTGTTTGAAAATTAAAAACCATTAATATACTCAATGGCATAAGAGTATTTCAAAAGTTTTAACCAAAATCAAATATTATAATTAATTTTTATTTTAAGAATTAGAGAAACCAAATTGATTACATGGGATTAGATGAATTTACAATATATTGTAATTGTATAATTGACATATTATTCATATCTTTAACTCTCATTAATTTTATTGACTTCTATATTTTTATTTTAACCATTATTCTTCTGACACATTAATTTTTGTATTAAATGATTATAACAAAAAAATTTATCTCATGTTATTATTTAATAAAACATGTATTGAATTATATAAGTTTATTATTTAATAAAATTATGACATTTTTTGTTCTTAAATAAAATTATTAATATTTAATTTTAATGGATATTGTGATATACCCCATAATGTTTGGAGAAATAGCAAATAGCCCCTTAGTCTAGGCTTCAACTTTCTGAGTGGTTTGCTTTGTTACGTTCTTCAGGAGGTGGTTCTTTCCTTTTATCTTCCCACTGGGCTTGCATGTTCCACCTTCAACAGTACTACACGAAACAAGTAAAAGAAAGACAACAAGAAAATTATGCTCTCATTTAGTGACAAATTTTAAGTTTTGTTCTTCAGAAATTATTTTAAAGTATATGATATAGGAAAATATGTCGTTTATAAAGTCGTTTTCGCAGCATTATTATTATCATTTTTTAATATTAGATATTACATATACTCCAACTGATAGTATACTACTATAGATTAGAAATATATTGGGGGTGGAAATTTAGATAGATCTTATTATGATGCATCTCAAAAATCTGTCTCACATGAATCGAAAGTATTCTATCCTCACAAAGATCCGAGAGAAAGCTACTTACAATAAGTGGGAGAAGTCCCACACTTTATATAGTATGGGACTTGAATACCTGCCCACCAATTGGAAGGCAGGTGTCCTTTACCATTCAGGTGAGAGCCTGAGTGGATGGACTCAACAAAGCTCGATAAGGATGGAATCCTGCTTATTAGAGCTAAAAGAAATGAAAACTAAAAACGAGATTGAGAACGAGAACGAGTAACACAACATTGTATGTATAGCTAGCATTAAATTCATATATGTATAAACCTTACAATCACACAAACTTTAACTATTTATTGCACATAATAGTTCAATTCCAAAAAGCTTCAAACATACATAACATATGGTTAGCAGATCAAGCATCAGACCAGTAAATATCTAGTTCACCCCAATCACTTTCAGGCACTCCCAAAGCTTTCCAAACAGCTTTTGATGCATCAACAATGTTATTATCACATGGTGGCTGGTAATCATGATCTGAATCACATCCCATGGTGGAATCACATTCATCAACCACCTTGGCCTTAACAGTTTTTCCATTTCCGTAAATGTTTACATAGTTCAAGCATCTGCTGCCTTTGTTGTACCATCCTGTTGAAAGTGCTACAACTGGTGTATCATCTGAGTGATACCGGTTGTCACATTCTGATGGAGCACCACCGTCTCCATTTTTCTCGAAGCTGTTGAGTGTTAATGTTGCCTTTGTGCGGCTGCTCACTTGTGGTGAACATCTGAAAATGTTGTAAAGCTTGCCTTGTTTGCAGCAATCAGAATCGTTTTGTCGGTTGCATTTTCCTGGTGGTGGATTCTTCCCTCTTACCTTGCCGCTTGGATTGCAAGTTCCAGCTTCAACACTCAATGAGACAAGAGAAAGAACACAAACAAGAAGAACACTAGCACAAACTTGCTTCTTCATTTTCCTATATCCGTCTTGTGATTTGTTGGTTTGATTGATGTGAAAAACTTGAATTGGGGAATCTCTATTTATAGGGAGATTGAGTTCTCTATTTTTTAATTTACAGATAATTTTGATGCCCTGCCGTTTAAGGAAAGATCAGTAAATGGTATCGTGGAAAGCAACAACTGGAGACAAAACAAAGGCAATAAAAATATAGAAAAAGCTTAGTTAGTTTGATTATTAATTTCACCGTCTACAAGCCTTAGCTTTGTACTTATTATGAGCTTCCTTGGCTTGTCTCTTTAGGAAATTTTATATATACCGTGTGAGATTACGTTTCTGCTACATTTGATCATTTTAGTCACTATATTAAGGTAAAATAATAAAATAAGATTTATTTTTTTATAATTAACAATTTAGACTCATTATTTCCAACGTATTATATTAAGACTTAAATGTTAAACATAAAAAAACTTATTTCATTTTATTATTTAAAAAACATAGAAATAAAATATAATTTTTTAAATTAAAATACTAATAATAAATTTGCACAAACTTTTTTTAAACAAAATTTGAACAAACTTACATGTGAAAATACTCATAACTCTCTTTTTTTTATTTTTTATAATAATTTAGTATATATTGATCATAAAAAAATTTAAATAAAATATTTATAAAATTTTATTGAGTATAATTATTTAAAAATTATAATATTTTTATTGTATTTTGTTAAAAAAATTATCAAGCATATAATTAATATAAATATAATATAATATAAATACATTATATATTTATTATAATAAATATAAAAAATTTCTCTTCTTAAAGTTTTTAATCAAAATTAAATTAATCTATTAAATAAAAATACGAAAATATATTTAATTATTCATTTCATTAATATATCACTAAATTTATTCATATATGTACATATTATGATTTATTATTTTATTTTTATTTAAAAATTTCTCGTTTTAATATTTTATAAATACTCCTAATCCATTTTTTCTCGCAAAATCATTATTAAAACTTTTTCTAACTTATTAGCATTTTAATTTGGATAAAGTATCTTGTGCTTTTTAAAAACTCAGGGGTATATAAGAGTATTCCTTATCTAAATTAAAATACTATCAATAAGTTCAAAAAATCTAAACGATTATTTGGTGATAATAAAGAGAATGATAAATTATAATATATTAATTAACTTTACTGTTGTTGTATTAATGTAAATAATATAAATTTTAAATATTATATATATTTTCTTTAAAAAAGTTTATAATTATTACATACTAAATTAATATTAAAAAAGTTAAAAAAAAATATGTTAGAAGCATTTTAGCATATAAATTCATATTTTTATTTCTAAAGTTTTCTAAAATAAAAATAAGATTTTTTTAATTTAATATTTTAGTCCCTAATAGTATGTTGAAAATAATATAATTAAATTATTAATTATGAAAAAAATATTGTTATTTTAATATTTAATTTATATTTAAGGATTAAAAAGATAATAGTTTAACGGGTCAAGTTGAGGGAGTGTATTTGTTATTTGTTAGGTACATTAGTTTGAAGCTGGATGTAATAAGGTAAAATTATATTTACCCATACAAAGAAAAATAATTGGCTTAATATTAGTCAGGTAGAGATGGTAAAATGGGTGAGTCGGCCCGAGTTCGACACGAACTAATCTGTGAATAGTATCAACACGGCCCGACACAGCACGGTTACTGTTTATAGTATGGCACGATCCGACCCATGATTGGACCGTGCTGGGCTGAGCTATCACGGCCCATGGGCCGTACCATGCTCTAACAATAACCGTGACGTGCTGGCGACCCGATTACTATTCATGGACTGTGCCATTTCGGGCCACAAATTGAATTTATTACTGTTTGAGCCCATGTAACCCATTTGTTAAACTTTTATTAATACTATATATATATATATATATATATATTAATTTAATTTTTAATTAATTTTATAAAATAATCTAAATTTAAACTTTTACTCAATTTTATTTAATTCCAGAAAATCATAAAATTTCAAAAAAACATAAAATTATAATTACGAATAATATTAATTAGATAAATTTTCATCACTATAGATATAATACATCCCAACTAAGTTGGCACATATTACACTATCTATCATTTGCAATTTATCCAATTTATTTAAATTACATAAAAACTATAAATAATCTAATTAATTTACATATCAATTAATTCTCAACAACAAAATAATCCATTTCAATTTCCGTTTCTTCCATTTCAACCCCATTTGTAGAATTTTGAATTCTATCTTTCGCATCCCCCCAATCTTTTAAACAAACCAAACAATTTAGTACATCTTCAGATAATCTTGATCTTCGCTCATCCAATACCCTATTTCTTGTACTAAAAGCAGATTCCAATGCTACAATAGACACTAGAGGAATTAGTAGATCACGAGCCATTAAAGACAACACAGGAAAAATCCTTTCATTTATTTTCCACCATTGTAAAACTTCAAATTTTCTTTTTTCTTCAAGACTTAATAATTTATTATAATCAGTACAAAAATATTTTTCTAATTCACTAAAAATAACATTAGAAGAAGAAGAATTAGAACTATAATTAATTTGTCTTATACGTGCAGTATTTAAAACTTTTCATAAAAGCGTATTAGCAATAGGTTAATCACAATAGCTATAAACGGGTACTATTATTCCTGATAAATTTTGATATTAAATATAAACATCAAATAAAGATTTTTCAATACTTGAAACATCTACATCACATGTAATTTTCAAATTTTTTGCAATTTCATTAACTAATGTGATTGCACCTTTTAAATTAATTCTAAGATCCATTATTGTGGCATATATAAAAGTTTTTGGAACATCCTTCCAATACTTTTTAAATTTAGTTTTCATAATAGGACAAACATTTTTAAATTCTTTCAATATCCCTATAAGTAGCAAATATATAACTAATATCGTGTATATGATTTAAAACACAATGTGAAGTAGGAAAATAAACATGAGAACATAATAATGTAACATCATAAAATATTTTTAAAATGTTTTTAAAAAATTCATAAAGGTAAATGCAATATTCCAATCATTAGACAAAATAACAACATTACCTAATTTTTTATTATAAAAAGTAGTAATTGCATCATTATAATTAACATAAAATTTTAACATTAAATAAGTAGAATTCCAACGAGTCTTCATATCAAGCATAAATCTCCTAGGTTCGTATCCATATTGCAATAAAATAGCTTTAAAATCTTGTTTTCTATAACTATGTGATCCTATATAATGTAATGCATCTCTAATTTTTTCTATATGGGTATTAGTTATACTTAAGCCAGCTTGCACTATTAAATTAATAATATGACACACACATCTTAAATGAAAAAATTGTATACCAAGATCACGTGCGGATGGTATATTACGATTAAACATATCAATTGCAATAGTATTTAAAGATGCATTATCAAAAGTAATACTAAAAATTTTGTCTTGTATTTCATATTCTCTAAACACATTCATAATTGCATTAAAAATTGCAAAAGCATTATGAGGATATTCTAACTCACGAAAAGAAATAATTCTTTTTTGTAACATCCAATTATCATCAATGTAATGAGCAGTAACACAAATATAACTTAAACGATTACATTCAGTCCAACAATTAGAAGTAATAGAAAAAATACTTTTAAATGAACAAAAATTTTCAATCAAATTTTGTTTCATTTTTTTAAATATTTTCAAATAATCGTATTTACATGTATTCCTAGGAACTAATCTAAAAGAAGGTTGAATATATCCTTTTATAAATTTTTCTAATCTTTTATCCATGTTCATTAGATGCAATCCATTTAGTTATCCCTTCTCTCATACATTGATGTGAATGCCTAAAACAACTCAAATTATCCCCACAAGTATTTAATACAATTTGGGATTGAGAACATTCAATAGTAGAAGTATGTTTTTTGCGACACGCTTCAGCATGACGCATTAAATGTCCAGTTCCATTAATACTCGAAGTACTTAAAGGTTTTTTACAAAATTACAAATAGCTTTATCTTCAGTTTGTCCAGTTACATTATTAAATCGAGACTCTATAGTAAAATACTCCTAAACAATAGATGTTTTAGCTCTTTTTTAACGTGATGATGCAAAAGAAGAATTAGCACTCGACATTTTGAAGAATTATTAAATAAAATTCAGCAAATTCACAATTTAGAAATCTAACTAATTCAATCAAACACAAATTCCAATCTAATGTAGAATTAATTTAATTAATATCCTTTTAGCAAATGAATCAATTCAAAAATTAAGTTAAGCAACCAGTAAACAAAAACTAATAATCCAACCAACCCAATATGCAATTAATTCAATCCAACACAATATTTAGAAATAAATCCAACGCAAATTCCAATCTGTAAAACCAATTTAATTAATCTCAGCAAATGAATTAATTGAATTAAGCAGATCAATTAATTCAATTAAGCAAACCGATTAATTCAATTCAGTAAATCATTCAATTAAAGATTTGAATTAAAGTATCAAACTAGGGAGATTATGTCGACGAGGATGTTGTTCGAACGATGAGAATCCAGGCGCACAGTGACGAATGACAACACCAGACGGTTTGCAAGTCGCAACTATGAACAGGTGTTGTTTGAACGAATCCTAACGCACGGTGGTGGACGGCAACACTGGACGGTTCTTAATTTGTAAGGGTGGACAAGTGCTATTCGGACAAAAAGGATCCCGGCACACGGTGGCAAACAACGAAGCTGGACAGTTTGTAAAATTGCAAGGGTTAGCGTGTTGTTCAAATTTTAGACGATAAAGATCCAGCGGCACGGTGGTGGATGGCGACACTGGATGATTCATAAGGGAGGATCGCGACGAGGAGAGCTTTGACTGTTTAAGAGAATATTTATGTTTGCAAGAGATAGTGAGTTGAGCTTACTGTGAGACTGTGAGATAGTGAGAGATAGAGACTAGAGACTGAGAGAGTGAGATTGAGAAAGGCTGAGAGAGAAAATGAAAAACATAATAGAGTTAGGGTTAGGGTTTCATTACTTATTTATAACTGATTCTTTTTAACTATTAAAACTTAAAATATAATATAATATTTTAAGTTAATTTTGTAACGTTCAACCTGAGGATAATTTTGTAACGTTCAAAACTTCAAATTCAATTCCAAATTCCAATTTCTAACCTTTTCAACCTAACGTTAACATTATAAAATATATTATTTTATTCTAAATTTTAGCAATTTAAATTTTTAAAAACTTAATTTTTAATAAATAAAATAAATTAATTTGTATATATTTTAAAATTTTTGTTTATACCTTCTTTTTTAGGTATTGCTAATTTGTTATATGATAATTGATAACTCTAGTCTCTAGCCAATTTTTACAAATTTGTTATATGAATATTTAGAATTACAAATTTTATAATATGTGATTAAACTACAATTCAAAAATAATTTGTCACTTAATGTGTTATAAATTGTTTTGATAAATTTTAATAAATAATTTATTTAAACACATTACAAAATATAAATACGTATAATATATCATTGTGACATTGTATCATATTATATATATGTATATATGTGTCTGTATGTCAATTAATTGAATTGTCTATTTGTTATCAACTTATCATAATCTAAATAGTCATCATATTCTATTTTACCATGCATTTAAAGAATTCAACACTAATTACGTTTTTGCTAATATATTATATTATGTTTATTATACTTAAATATAATCGATCCCTGTTTATTCATATTGTATACGAATAATTAAACACATATAAATTTAAAGAACATAATAGTAACTAATTATTATAATTATAAATAAAAATTTTAAATATTTAAGTGTAATTAATATAATATAAATTTTTATTCAAAAATTCGATTTAATAAATAAATAAATACAAAAAGCACATTATTAAATTATAATAAAAAAATATAATAACTTGTTATATTTAAAAATAATTTAATATTATTAATTTAATTAATAAGTACAAAAGTAATTTATGACTATAATCTATATAGACAATTTGTAATTTACTAAATATCTTATTATTGTTAATTTAAATTGATTGTTCAAATATTATTATTTTTAATTTAATAAGTGATACATTTACATTATACACCATCTTTCAATTTTCAATAACTTTCAAATAATTTAAATTTATTTTAAAATATAAAATTTATAAATAATATTTAAATTTATTGGGTACTTAGGCTCATGGGCCAGCTCGTTGGGCTAAGCACGACTTGCACAGCCCATGTGGGCTTTGTTGGTCATGTTGGGTTGTCTTTAAAAAATGTGGGCTGACATGGCTCATATAATAAATGGACTATGAGCCATATTGGGCTTTATTAAATTACTGTGCGTGCTTGGGCGGCCGACACGATTATTATTCGTGCTTGGATTAACCCAACACAAGAGCCCACTTGAATTCATTTTTGATGGGTCATGCCGGCCCAGCACAACCCATTTGCTATCTCTATAGCCAAATATATATTGAATGTCTAAAGAGTAATTGGATACATTTCAATTGTATCTCAAAATTTTTATCACCAGTAATATAAAAGTATTAATTTGTCCATTACCACATAACTTCTCATATTAATCATTTGAATATTTATTAATTAATATGTAAGAGTAACAAATCAGAATTCATTTAATTACAATAATTTTTTTTAAGTGGCTGACAAATTGACTTTTGTTTATGCTTTTGCAATTTTTACTATATATAAAGCAACACATATTTAATTTATAATAATTACAAAAATATTAAGGAAAATAAAAATATTTCTATTAAAAAAGATTTCTAGTAATTAATAATTTAATTATAATCATTATATAACTATAGTTTATTAATACTAGCCCTCTCGGTGTGTGGGACATATTTCACGTTCTTAGACTACCTTAAAATTTAATTAACAATTTAGTGTTATGTGAGTGAAGTTTTTAAAAAATAATATATGAATATTAATTAAAATTAATTAATTATGGATATGTTTACTTTAATTTTTAAGATAATTTAACGATTATAAATAAATTGTCGATTTTTTAAATTTTTATATTAACTTAAAAATTACATGACAATTATCTATCTTTTTAAATTTTATCATATACTTAATGGGACAAAAGTATTTCAAAACTTTTAAACCAAAATAAATTTTTTTATTGTCAAAATTAGAGAAACCAAATAAATACATGAGATTAGATTATTTTACAATATATTGTAATTATATGATTGTCATACTATTCAGATCATAGAGGTTTTCATGATAGATGTATAGAACAAAATGAGAAGAAAGAGAAAACATCTTTTTGGAAAATATAACCTTTCTTTTATAAGAATGTAGTACATGAGTTGTCCTTTTCAAAATTAAAAAAATACGTTTTTATATGAAATAAAAATGCTTGAATCTGATTGAATGGAGAATATTATCGTAGCCTTTCTTTTTTATCCCCAAAAAATCCTTCTTGCATGTGTATATTATCATATATCATAAAATTAAAGATTATGTATGTTAAAATGTAATCAATCTTTACACATGTTCTCCCACTATTGGCTCTTATATTTAGCTTTTACTATAATTTTTAGCTTATACAAATAGCCGGTAGAAGAATTATATTCATAGAAGTGAAATACCAGTTGTATCTTTAAAACAAACACATCTTAACTAATGACGTAAATTTTCATTTCTTGTTCAAGAATTAATAATCAATAATAAATAAAAAATTATAATTACAAAATTTTATATATGTTTTTAAATTAAATATGTATAAATACATTTTTATTCATTATTCATTGTCACCTAAATAAACGCAATAATTTTGTATAATTTAATTTTCTCAAATATATCAATAAAAATGTTAAATTTTCATTAAATGAAATGGTGGCAGTATGTTTTGTTGCAGTAGTTGATATATAGTTTGAAATTTAAAGTAACAATAATTAAAATATGGAGAAATTAGTATATAATATGAAATAAATTCAAAAAGAATGTTGAAATGGTTAAGACATGCATATTAAGTCCCTCTTCTTCATGCAGTTAAATTTATAACAATTAACACATAGGATTAATATAAGTAATAATTTTTAAAATAAAATTGTAATTTGGTATTTTATAATTATCAATTAATTTTTATCAGAAAAAAGTGTATGATAGCGACAAATTAATTGGTTTTATGTTTGCTATAGGTCCTTGGTTTGCAGTCATCTTGTGTAAATGTTTGGTATAATTAATACAATGTAATTTAATCAAATTTGTCATTATATTTACTTTAATTAATCGTAAATTAAAATGTTATTTATTTAGTTATTGTCAAATATTAAAGAAATAAAAATTATAATATATGTAAATTTATATATTATGTTAAATAGTTGATGTTATAATTTTAAATTTATATTGTAGTTTAGATTCATAGTTATATGCAAATTCTATAAAAACAATATTTTCAAAACTTAATACGGTTAAATATTTAGTGATGTTAAATATTTTGTAATGGGGATAGTTAGAATTTAAATTGGTAAATGCATTAATTGAGTGATAACTTCTCATGAAATAAATTTCATTACTGGAAACAAATCCAAATACCCTTGAATGTAGCAAGTTTGCAAAGAATCAATATTTTGTCTATGCAAATAAATAAACCACTAAAGATTTTATGTAACAAAATACAAAGAATTTATGCAGAAATTTGTTTTAGGAAGATGTTGGGAGATAAGAGAGGTGTAGGAAAGTTTTTGTGATATACATATAGTCTGAAACTCTCCACTACAACCTTTCAATTTTAGCTGTTAGGTCAAATTTGAATTTGGTTCAAAGAACTAATACCATTTCAAGTTAGAACAATTCCATTAAATGTTATCTCTTTCTACAATTAAGATATGTTTCTTCTATAAAACACCTTTAATCATTTTCTGTTTATATTTAACTAAACACCCCTTTACTATTATTATTTACTTTTCACATTTAAACAAAACACACCTTTTAATTATTATTTATTTCTCATATTTAGATAAATAGCTATTCACCATTTTTTATTTTGAAAATATTCAAAACATAAATTAGATCAAATTATGAAAATTCATGCAATTGAGTAAATCAAACTCAGATACACATCATATTCATATTTCTCTTTACTTTATAATAATGTGTGATAACATGAGTTACATTATCTATTATATCTTTTTTTCAAATGTACACTCTCATAAAACAGAATAGGCTATAAGCAGTAAGCCTTCCTTTAAGAAAACCGCCATTTGAATAATGTAAATAATATTATAAAAAATAACTTGAATTACATTCAAAACCAAAATCAACATGAATCATATTCACAACCAAAAAATAATAATAATCATGGTAAAAAAGAATTAATATTATAGCTTTCTAAGGCTTCTTAGGAATAATTCATTAAAAAAAGAATCACAGCAAAAAAACACAAATATTTAGAACATTATAATGCAACCAAATTAGAGCAACTGAAATTGAAGCATGGCGAGACTGTATGCATAAGTCCAAAATGCAAACCAACATTAATTGATATAGAATTCTGACTTGTAAACTTTCAACCTTACACGTAAAACAGGTTCCATTTTACCACCTTCACATATATAAATCTATCTAATTTGATTTTCAATTATATAGAAATATATTTAATTTAATTTTCTCCAATATTTTTACGAGATAATTTTAATAACAAACATAATTTGAAAAAAAATGTTGAGATGATACATAATATACATAGAAAAAGTAAGGCAGTTAAGACATGCATGTTAAATCTCCTAAAATTTCATAACATTGGTGTGATAATGAGGTAGCATACAAGATTATAATCCACAAAATAAAAATACTTACCATATAATTCACAAAATATGTACCATGTATATTTTTATCTTTACAGGTCTGACAGTGTCAGTAGAATCTCAAACTCTTAGTTTGAGCTTACATTTTAATTTCTTGTTGAAAGAGACAATTAATGATACCATGGTTGGAGCAAGAGGACCTTACATGCACATAAAAGTACAAAAATGCCAAAAGATAACCAATTTCTTTTTTATTATCCTTATTTTATATAAATTCATTGATTAACCTAATAGACTAAGTATTTTTAAAATTAATAGAACTAAAGTGTATATTTTATCAAATCTTAAACATGTATTTTTTTTTTTGAAATTATATTGTACATAAGAATTTAATGTTAATTATGGTAAGAATATTTTTTTTAAGGAAATTGTATTGATGAAATTGGTTAGAAATATTAATTTGATGAATATGTGTGATAAAAATATACATTGTGTCAAAAATTTTAAAATATTATCTAAGTTTAAATGAACCCGTAATCCTAAATTCATACGAAAGTTATTTAAAAGAGTATAAATAATAAATCCTACAGCTTTTTGTAAGGCAAATATTCAAACATTTAATAAAATTGTTTCACTTGTTGCATAAGTATATTTTATTAAGTTTTTGTCTTAGCTAATTCAATAAAACATAAATTTAATAGTTTAATTATTCAATCTGAAAATTTTAATAAAATGTTATTTATTTTTTCAATATTAAGAACACATTTGATATAGTTTTTAACCTTTTAAAATTAATTATAAAAGACAATATAAAATAAAGCACAAACAATTAAGATTAGTACTTTTAAAGATTAAAAATAAATCTTATCATACAAGAGAAATTTGTTAATAATGAAAATAAGAAATAGGAGTCAGTGATCCACCTCTTTAGGAAAATTAAAATGGCTAAGTCAATACATAAACGGCTCCTTTCACTAGTGAATTATTCTCACATAACTACAAAAATGAGCTAACATCATGTTTTCTATGATCAAAAGTAATTATTACGGCTAGTTAAGATTTAATTACAGGTACATATTACAGCCAGAATTTAATTAAAATTTATAAGCATAACCAACAGCTATAGGACTAACTCTAATAGAATTAGCCTGCATAAATCTGCTTTGTCAATTTGACTAAAAAATAAACTTTATTAGAGTATAAATGAATTTATCTATTTTGATTTTCTCCAATATCTTATGTAGCATATAACATAGTTTTGAAATAAATTAAGCATATAGCATATAACATAGCTAGCAAGATATAAATTATGGAAAAGTTAGTATAAATTATAAAATAAATTAACAAAAAAAAATGTCCAAAAAGTTGGGACGTGCATTTTAATCCCCTCTTCTTCACGCATTAAATTCAATATAAGTCAACATAGGATTAACATAGACAATAATTGTTTAAAATAAAATTATAATTTGGTATTTTGTAATTATCAATTAATGTCCATCAGAAAAAAGTGTAAGATAATTGCTTTTATGTTTGGTTATAGGTCCTTGGTTTGCAGTCATTTTATTTAAATATTTAGCGTAATTAATATAATTTAATTTGACTTAGTTTCTCTCTATAATGTTAAATATATTAAATGTTATAATAAAAAATTTATATGATAGTTTAGATGCATAGTTATGTAAATTCTATAAAAAAAATATCTTCAAAACTTATACGTTAAATCTTTAATATCATAATTATATGTAAATTTTATTTATTTATCAAATATATTTTTTTACTTTTAAATTTGCTATTAATGCTTTCAATAATAATTGTTTCTTCACCACAATAAAAACAAATTACTTTTAAGTTACCAAACTACTTCTTAATCAATATCTAAATAGTTGGATACTAATTATATTTAATTAAAAACAATTACCTATTAATATTCAAATAAAGTAAAATCCATTAATAAAGTAAAATCAATTACTTCAATTTTTTATTTTCCTAATTAAATAAAATAGCCCAAGTTATATTTTTACTTTAATTTTTATTTTTTAATTAAATAAATCTATCAGACCTAATTTTGACTTATTATTTTATAATTTATAGGGATAAATATATTAAATTACCAAAACATTTAACATGTAAAGCAAAAATCATAACCGTAGGGTGGTCTTTGATATTTGTAAAATTCTGGGTAGAAAAGTGGTAGCTAACAGAAATAATTTTACTATAAATTGGCAACGAATTACAAAATTCTAAATTCATTTGTTCATCAAAGAAATTTTGAGGTAGTAATATAAATTATTACAAATTATTTTTTATTTTTAAAATAAAAAATACTAATTACTTGGTTCAAAAAATATAATTAAAAGAAAACTGTTGCTTAAACTTTAAATAAAAATTAAAAAATAACTTCTAGTTTTTACCATTTTCAAAAGCTTTGTTAGTTGTATTTTTTAAAAAATGATTTTTAGTCAAAAATAAAAATTTAATTTTTTTAATTTGATTTGAAAATAAAAAAAAAAATAACCCTTAGTTGTTTGCCACCGTTTTTAAAATTTTGCTTTTACAGTTGATTACAAGCTTTTTTCTAGAAAACTATTTATTAAATTTTAAGTTCAAAGTGAAAAATAAGTTCTAGTTTTACCATTTTAAAAAAAAATTGTTAATTGTATTTTTAAAAAATGGTTTTTAATATAAAAATAAAATTTTAAATTTTTTTAAATTTGGACTAGAAAATAAAAAAATAATCCTTTGTTGTTTTCCACGGCCGTTTCTAAAAATATGTTTTCAAAGTTGGTTATAAATTTTTTTTCAGAAAACTATTCTTAAATTTTAAGTTCAAAGTGATAAATAACTTCTAATTTTTTCATTTTCAAAACATTTGTTAGTTGTATTTTTAAAAAATGTTTTTTAGTATAAAAATAAAAAATTTTAATTTTTTAAATTTTGACTTGAAAATTATAAAATTAACACTTTGTTGTTTTCCACCATTTTTAAAATTGTGTTTTTGAGGTTGATTATAATTTTTTTCAAAATAAAATATTTTTATTATTTTTAACTTCAATAAATAATTTTAAAATAATACCAAATAAGTTCTTTTGTCCTTAAGAACATTACTTTCAAAAACAGCATTAATTCTTGCAAACATTGGCTTATTATGTGAATAAAAATAACAAAGAAGAAATTATTTTTATAAAATAATAGATATACATAACATTTTTATTGCTGATTAGATGGAAGAAAGTCAATTATATTTTTGCTTGATTTTGACACATTAATTTTTCTTTTGTCCAAATCAATTATAATTTTATATTTATTTTGATACATATGTAATTAAGTTTTGTATTATCAAAACACATATGTGAGTTTGATGAAAGATAGATATTAAATGAGACAATTTCAAGAATCACAATTAAATTCTCTAATTAATGCCTATAAGAAAATAAACTATCAGATAAAATTTATAATAAGGTGATGATGAATTTATGGAAAAAAAATTATACTAATAATTATAAATTTAGTTTAAATAAATTTACAAGAAAAATGATAAATTTATAAATTAAAATAAATATTACAATAATAATTATAATTTATTTTTAAATATTTTGTAATTACTTAAAAAAATATAATAATTTGTCTAACAAAACAAAGAAATCATTCTAGAAATATTTAACTTCTTACAAAGTTAAATAAAATTATTAAGTATTACAAAATTGAAATTTTTTACTCTATTTTTTGCAATGATTTCAAAATCAAATCATCTTTTTACTAGTTTTATAAATTTTGGAAAAACAATATTTGTTTTAAATTTTTTATAAAAATATCTAACAAAAATGTTAATAGTAATCATGATTTACAAATTAATTTCCTCCAACACCCTATTTAGCTTATTTATTGAGTAGCTATTACTCCTTAATTTTGAAAGAAAATTATATAAACATACTTAAAGTCTAATGTCGTTACAAATAAAATAGAGACATTCGTTATAAATATAAAAAGAAATACACAAGAAATGTGAATCCTAATGTGATAATGTAAATATTATAATTCCTTTTTTTAAGAGATAATTCTTTCTTCACCACAATAAAAGTAAATTATTTTCAAATTACCAAACTACTTATTATTCTATATCTAAATAGTTGTACACTGATTATATTTTTTTAATATTCAAATAAAGTAAAATTAATTAGTTCAATTTTTATTTTTAATTGAATAAACTAGCCCAGATCGAACCGTAATTTAGACCAAATTTAAATTCATATTTTTGGGGATAAATATATTAAATTATAAAAGCATTTGACATTTATCGCAAAAATCATAACCATGTGGGTGTTTTCATTTTTTATAAAACTGTGGGGTGAAAAGTGATAACTACCCAAAATATTGGGGGGCAAGTGATGATTTTACTAAAATTGTATTGAACATGAAATCTATATATTAACAAAAAGTACCCAAATTTGTAAAATCATATAAACAAATGTTTAAAATCATATAGCTGTATATTTTCATAATAAGTAAAAAAATATTTTAGTATTTAAAATTTGATTGGATAGATTAATTAATTTTAATGATTTCCAAAAATACTAACAAATAACCCTATTTGGTTAGTGATTATATATATTAATTAAATGAAAATACTTAAGATTATTATTATATCTCTTTGTTATTATGTCAATAATTAACAGATTGAGATATTTTAGATTATTTCTAAAACAATAAAAACTTATTATCGATCTAATAGGTCAACTTTAAAAATTAAATTATTTTTTACCTTTTTACTTGCAAGGCGAGTAAAATTTTGACAACACATTTGTAAATTCATTTGGAGAAACGAGAAAAAATGGCAACGAATTAAAAAATTCTAAATTCATTTGTTCATCAAAGAAACTTAGAGCTAGTTTGGCTTCATTTTTTACAGAATTATTTTTTATTTTTAAAAATAAAAATAACAAAAAAAAAATCTAATTACTTGGTTCACAAAATTTAATTAAAAGAAAACTATTTCTTATATTTTAAGTTAAAAATAAAAATTAACTTTTATTATCATTTTCAAAAAAATTTGTTAGTTGTATTTTTAAAAAACTGATTTTTGGTATAAAGATAAAAAAAATAAACAAAAATTATAGTTGATTGGATGTTTTCTGAAATACAATTTTTTTAAAGTTTGATTTGAAAAGTTAAAAAAATAAAACCATTTATTTGTTGTTTTCCACTTTTTTAAAAATGTGTTTTCAAAGTTGAGTGAAGTTTTTTTAAAAAAAATATATATTTTTATTATTTCTTATTTAATAAATTATTTTTAAAAATAATATCAAATAAGTTATTTTTTTAGTCCTTAAGAACATTATTTTCAGAAACAGCATTAATTCTTGCAAATATTGGCTTATTATTTTGGATAAAAAATAAAAAGAAGATATTACTTTTATAAAATAAATATCATATAATAATATTTTTAGTGCGGATTAGATGAAAGAGAATCAATTATATTTTTCTTCATTTTGACACATTAATTTTTCTTTTGTGCAAATTAATTATAATTTTTATATTCATTTTGATACATATACGTATACAATTTTTCTATTTAACGAGACAATTTTAAAAATTATAACTAAATTATTTGATTAATGCCTAGAATAAATAAACTATCATTTAATATTTAGATAAAATTTATAATAAGATGACGATAAATGTATAAAAATAATTTGTACAAATAATTATAAACTTAATTTAGATAAATTTATAATAAAATGATGAATTTATAAATTAAAATAAATATCACAATAATAATTATAAATTATTTTTAAATATTTTGTAATTAATTAAAACAACGTAATAATTTGCCTAACTAAACAAAGGAACCACTCAATAAACCCTCCTTCCTGTACTCCTAATCAGACTGAACTTCCAAACTCACCTACCTTTACTTAGTACAAAGTTAAATAACATTAATAAGTATTACAAAATTAAAGTTTTTTACTCCATTTTTCGTATTCATTACAAAATGAAATCATTTTTGACAAGTTTTATATATTTTTTTTAAAATAAATATTTATTTTAAATTTTTTATAAAACAACTGACAAAAATACTGATAGTAATCATGATTTACAAATTAATTTCCTCCAACACTCTATTTAAGCTTATTTAATGTCTATTATTATTTCTTTTGAAAGAAATTTATATAAACATATCCTAATGTTGTTACAAATAAAATAGAGACATATTCATAATAAATATAAAAGAAATGCACATGAAATGCCAATCCTAATGTCATAACGTAAATATTATGATTTGTGAAAAATAATGCACTAAAAAAGAGTGATAAAGAGGTTAAATTTGTACTATCATAAAAAAAATTATTTTATAATTTAAATTTTTTAAATAAAAAGATTCATATTAAAAAAATTGCTTGGCTCATATATATATATATGCTTACTTATTTTTAGAATTTAAAAATTACATTTAAAAGTACTATATTATTAAAAAGTAACAGTTATATGTCTATTCAAATAATAATATTTAGTAAAAATAACTATTAAATTCATAAAATTTAATAAAATAAAATATATTTATCAAAAATATATTAATAAATAATATTATTTTTTATTGTACATTAATAATATTATATTTATTTTATAAATAATATATTATTAAATAAATAATATTATTATTTTATTACACATTGATAAACTATGTTAATTAAGATATTATAAATATAATATTATTTATACCTATTTTTTTTGTGTCATGTTTACATCGAGTTGACAAGTTGTAATAAAAATTAACGTACCTAAATTCGAATTTCCATGATTATATTAAGGTAGATTTTATCAAATTAAAAGTAGACTTTCAAAATATTAATAAATTGTACATGCAATTGTATAATATTTTAAAATATATATATTCACAAGTATCACAATTCATTAATTATATGAAAGTCGTTGCAATTACTATTAAGTCCCTTTATTATTTTGTAATTATTATTACCTGAATTATGTTAATGTATGGTATTGTCAATTGTATAATATTCAAAAAAAATATTTATTCACAAGTCTTTTTTTTTTAATTGAAAACAGAAGGTATAAATAACAAATTGAGATATTTTAAGACATTTCCATCAACTATGAGTTATGTAAATACGTTATATTTTCTCTTTTTTAATCTAACAAAAGTCCATAATTCGCATATTAAGATATTTAAAACTATTTATAAAATCACTAAAATTTATTGATATAAAGGATCAAATTTTAAGATTAAAATTTTTTTTACTCTTTTATATTACGAGGTGTGAGTCAAATTTTAAGAACACGTAACATACTTTTCTCATATAAATTTGATTACTTAATAAAATTATATAAGAAATTCATTAATGAAAATTTGTTAGGCCATGTAGTACAAGGTCTAAAGAATAATTAATTATTTGGATAAAAAAGAAAATTTGACAATGAATTACAAAATTCTAAATTTATTTGTTCATCAAAGAAATTTAGAGGTAGTTTGGCTTCATTTTTTATAAAAATATTTTCATTTTAAAAAAAAAATAAGAAAAAATTATTTAATTACTTAGTTCATAAAATGCATTTAAGAGAAAACTATTTCCTAAACTTTAGCTTAAAAGTGAAAAAAACTTCTTGCTAATTTTTATCTTTTTAAGAAAAAAATTTAGAACGACAATTATGATTTTCCTTTAAAAATAATTACCTTGAAGCTAACTATTATAACGTCCAAAGAATAATTATCTTATTCTTTTAAAACAATCCTTTTTTATTTTTCATTATTTTTTAAAAAAATTGTTCAAAGGGAATTATAATAAGGTGACGATGAATTCATAAAAAAGTTATACTAATAATTATAAATTTATAAAAAATATGAATTTATAAATTAAAATAAAATATTATAATAATTATAATTTATTTTTATGTATTTTATAATTAATTAAACGATATAATTGTCTGTTAAAAATAATAAGCTACTATAATTAATTACTTTTTAATTATTTAATATATATATATATATATACACATTAAGAATTGATATATTTTTTGTAGTATTATATTTATGATTTTTTTAATTTTGAAAGATATTTCATAATCATTTGAGCAAGTAATAATTTCTTTGTCTAACTAAACAAATAAACCATTTTATAGAAACCATTTCATTACTTACACCACTCCTACTCTTTCGGAAACCGTCTCTTACTTCTTACAAAATTAAATAAAATTAATGTATTACAAAATTAAAATTTTTCACCCTATTTCCCATATTGATTATAATTGAACTCTGTGGTTTTATATTTTTTAGAAAACTCAATATTTATTTTAAATCTTTCACAAAAACAAGTGACGAAAGTGTTGATTATAGTTTATGCATGATTTATAAATTAATTTCCTCCAACACCCTATTTAGCTTATTTAGTGTTTATTATTCCTTTTGAAAGAAAATTATATAAACATATCCAAAATCTAATGTTGTTATAAATAAATAGGGACATATTCATGATAAAAATAAAAGAAATGTACATGAAATGTCATTCCTAATGCCATAATGTAAACAGTATGACTTTGTGAAGAGTAATATACTAAAACAAATGATAAAAGGTTAAATTGTACTACCATGAATTTTTAATATTTTGTAATTTAAATATTTTTAAGTAAAAAAGATTTATATTAAATAAAAATTTCATGTCTTACCTATTTTGTTTGGCTCATCAATATAGGTCTAATGTTTATTATATATATAATTTCCTAAGGTTTAGTGTATAAAATTGATTATTTATTAAAACTAATGATTATATTTCTATTCAATTAATAATTATTTAGTAAAAGATAGCTGTTAAATTTATAAATTTTGGTAAAATAGGATATATTTATTTAAAATACATTAATAAAAAAATAATATTATTATTTTATAGCAGACATATTATAAATTTGTTTATTTTGTAATATTTATTTTATAATCATAAATACTGTGTTATAAATATTTTGCAAAATAAAAATTTATAAATTTATATTTTATTTATAAAATTGATATCATTTATCTTATTTAATTTAATTTCTAATTCGTAATTAATGTTGCACTATAAAATATATATATATATATATATATATATATAAACTTATATATTAATTGTAATATATCAATAAATATCATATTGTCAATATATTATAAAGTAAATATTTATAATTATTATATTTATTTTTAGTTATAAGTTTAAAAATAGGTTTTTTTAACTAACCATCATTAAAGAAGATTATAAAAGTCATTTTAAATAATAAATTGATATCTTAACTGGTATTTTTAAAAGAGACTAATCAGTCTAATAATTCAATTTTTAAAAATTTTTACATTCTTTTCTCTTTGAAAAGGTGCTTGATAAATATTTTTTGAAAAAAGAAAAGTGTTTTAAGTAATTAAACATACAAGCACTTCACAAGTGCTTTTCTAAAGAGTTGGGTTTCAAGAGCTTTCTCTAACAACACTCTTAGAAGTCAAACCCACCATAAATAAATATATAATTCATAATAAGTTTTCAAAGAGTTGTAATTAAACTTGGTTTAAGCCCAAAACCCTAACCCAAAAGCTTGAAAGATATAGGCATTAGGCAGATAGAAAGACATGAGCATGCATGCAGTCAAAGCAGGTAGGTTTCCCTGAGACCGTTAGGTTTTACCAATTTTTCAAACAAAACATACTCCCGGGAAATTAAAATCCAACTACCAAAATCCAAACACAACATCAAAATAGAAAAGCAAGTTTACAAATTTTGTAACATTTTTATTTTTAATGGAACAAGTAGAAGAAGAATTGAAAGATGGGAATGTTTCTCCTTCATCATCACCACCAACACCACCATCACCTCTACCTATAAGTGTTGGTCCCGGCAACCGGAAGTACACGTTTTCGTCGTCTCCGTCGCCTTCTCCACCCTTCTCGCCGCCTCTGTCCGGCCACGTCTCCGCCGACAACCTCCCACTTTTGCTTGACACATTGTCTACTCCTGCCTCAAAGGTGCCTTTAGCATTTTCATTGGATAGAAAAATTCCTGAGGATCAAAATGAAGATACAACTTCTTGCCTCAAGGACTTGTAAGTCTTCAAGTAGATTTTTCTTCCAGCATTATGAGAATATCTAGGATTCCTTTAACACTACGTTAACAAATTTTCCATTTTGATCATATGTTTAGTTTGGGACAATAACAATTTCATCCCTAAACTTTATCGAAACAACAAAATAACATATAATTTGGTCAATTTATAAGAATTTCATCCCTAGTAGTACAAGAACTAGGAAATAGAAAATCAGAGACTGATTTGTTAAAATTACCAAAAACATAGTTGATCTGTTGTTTCGACAAAGTTTAGGAACGAAATTTTACTTAAAAGTTCCATGGATGATCTCTTTGTTAATTCTGAAAATAAGGTTTTATTTTGCTTCTTGGTGTCAAATTGGTATCTTAGAGAAATTTCAGATGTGGGTTTTTCATTTTTAGCCAGAAAATATTCTTCTACTCTTCAAATAAGCTTTTAGAAAGCATTTGACTGGTAGATTTTTCTTGCTCTCTTGCCCTTGAAGCTACAATTTTTATTTAAAATCCAGCATTTCCAACAACCAGTCAAAGCCAAGCAAATCCACAACTATCTACTCTTTTCTCTTTTTGTCTGGGGATAGAATTCCTAATTTATTTGAGAGGAAAAAGATTATGGGAGTACTTAAATTCTTGACTTAAAATTATAATAATTAAAAGAAAAACCAATTAATATTAGGCTAAATTTTGTTGTTGATTCTCTCGTGATCAAGAAAAATCAATCATAAATATTTTATTTTTTTCAATTTTCCTTCTGGTAAAAAAAAATGTAAATTTTAATTATTTATTTATTAGAAATACTATAACAGAGAATGTTATTGTGAATTTCTATAAATTCTCTCTGTAATTTCAACAAATCTCAGAGAAAATACGTGAAAATACCACTTTTTTTATTCATTGGTTTCTGATAGTAATGTTAAGTGTTATTTTTTCATGTTTTCTCTGTGAAAATGTAGGGTAGACTGGATTTTAGAAAGATGCTGTTGTTGCCTTTCTTGGTCTCCTCAAATATTTTATCAAAGGCAGAAGCAAGACTGAGTTGAGCTGATCTCCCATCACCACTAAGCTTTGCCTCTGAGATCAAGAGCCCCTGATTTTTTTCTTTTGTTTTTTTTTTTAGTCTGATGATGAATCAGTTATACATTTGTGCTAACTAGAACACACATCCAATATCGAAACATACATTGTGACACCATTTTTGAACCATTTCCAATATTCTTTCTTAGAACATTCTTCGGCAATTAATAAGGTATAATTATATAGATAACGCGATACCACGGATACATGTAACATTTACTAATAGAACCCAAACATAATTTAACACAAAAGGAAAACGATAAATGAAAAACTTTTGAATTGCTGGCTAAAACAACCTATTTTGAACTAAAATTTAGGTTATGTGTATGCTTTTACGAAAAATGGTAACAAATTGATGATCCCATTGATTGGGCTAAAGCTAAGATCCAAACCAAGGACATGTGATTTACAATTACAACCCTAAATTCATCCCGTGGTTATTGTTTGCCCAACTTTTAGTATTACTTTAAGACAGGCAAAGAGACAAAAAAGAAACTTACTGCTTGATAACTACTGCTGATTCTGTTGCCGCTGTTGCCCAAAATTGGGGTGATTTTGTTGCGGATTCTGAAGCATATTAGACTGTAGGTTCTGAGCATTTGGTGCCATATTACCATATGCACTTTGTGAAACATGCTGCTGCTGCTGTTGTTGTTGCTGCTGCTGCTGCATAGGCATCATGCCGCTGGGATTGGACGTTCCCATATTAAACACTGCAAGCAAAAGGCCCAGCTGAGATTAGCCCCATAAGTTCGATGATAATGGATGTAAACGTACAATTTCTAAGAAAATAAAAATTATTTTAAAAAAACACAAAGAGGTTTAGGGACACATCATACTTTGGTCACTTAACATTTGGGAAGGATGACTCCTTTGTGCAGTGCTACCAGTCAATCCAAACTGCATCAAGGATTCAGCACAAAACAAACGAAAATCAATGATTTCTTGCTTTTAAGAATCAGCTGTACTTGTATAAAAAATTAACTGATATTGAATCAGAAAGAAAAGCCAAGTAAAATGTAACAAATATGATAGAGAACCTTCATACATATACAAATACATATATGCATAGACACAACCACTTTCTTTTATGAACCTCTTTTTCTTTTACTTCTCAAATATTATTCAATAAAAAGTAAACCAAACCTTCCAACCGTGGTGTAAAGGGGATTTGAACTCCGAACCTCTTGTACCATCCCGAGAAGTGTTATACATTGAACCAAATTCCATGTTTGCTTAACAAGATCCTCATGTATCATCCAAACACATCTTTGTACTAGCACTTGTGACAAAATTCTACCAAACCTTATTCAAACCCCAAGACCTAACATGCCAACATGATCGCTAAAGACTTAACAGCATAGCATATAGTTAGGAGTTTCAGCAGTAAAAACTTCTTGTCTCATGGAAGGCTCGGTAACAATTATGTCAAGAATAAAGATAATTGGGCTCCCCAATTGTCAATACCACAGCCACTATCAGCAACAGATTTGTCCCATATAACAATCATCATATTAAGTTTAGTTTCATATCCAGTATTCAAAGAGGAATAACCATAGAAAGGCGTATAATGGTCCGTTCCACAGTTTTCAAAATTTACAATCACATCAATATCCAACTCCTGCTTATTAAGATATTTAGTGAATATCTGTCTTTGATTCCCAAACATAATCAGTTGGCTAAGCTTTTCTAGCAACTGAACCACCAAATATGGGGATTGTCACATATGTGTAGTCCTCAGGATAAAAGTTCTCTTTAATTACTAGAAAAAGGATAAAAAAAAAAAAACTAAAGGAAACTTCTGACCATACTATAGCAGCAAGCATGCCTTGGTAAGGCAGAGCGACAGGTAAAAGCCAAAGGAGCTCAGTAAGTAGGTGATAATGTATTATAATTTTCACACTTCTTTCTTCCAAACAAATTCACTTGCCTGCACTTGAATACATTCCCACCCACCACCCCACTCACAGACACACGAGTGCGAAAACAATAAATAAATAAAGAGAGAGCGAGTGAGCAGTTTCAACTAATGCCACTGAAAAAAATGGGGAAATAAGAAGACAAGAATAGTGGCCGTGAAAAAAATTGAAGATTAAAAATATGTGAGCAATTTCAACTAGTGCCACTGGTAAAATGGGGAAATAAGAATACAAGAATACGGGTCATGGAAAATATTAAAAAAGAAAAAAATTGGCATAACTCACCTGCATCCGTGGAAGAATAGATTGAGACGACATTGTGGCTGACATATTGGGAATCTAAAAGATAGCATATTAGATTAACATGATGAGTGCAGAGAGAAAATAAGTTTAACAAATGTGGAAGGAACATAAATAAATAGAAAAAAAAATGATTAGCAGAGACAATATAAGAACAAAAATTGATAATGGGTAATATATTTTAGAATGAATCTAGATACTTGAACAGGAAATAAATGGAATTAAGAAATTAAACAGAAAAAGCAGATATTAAAAATATACATTTGTTGTGTAATCTAAACTCCAGCAATAAGACTTTGTTTCATTAGTTGTACATAACACACTTCAAAATCAATAGCCATATCAAAGATTGTCAAAGATTATAGGTCAATGCTGAGTAGTTATACAGATATAGATTCAAATACATCTACAAGATAACTACCATACACAATAACCGCCAGCTCTTATATAGAAACAGAACAAACAGCTGCAAACCGTTGTTAGCACCATGGAGAAAATCTTTTCAGCAAAAAAGCCTCTATGACAGAAAACACAAGCTGATTGAACATAAGCATGGACAGCTAAAACAGCAGTAAGGACACTATGCCATATGACTCCAAATCTCATACAAATTCTGAAACCAACAAGATTTGTGTGGACCTGTGCAATATTCAGCATTCACAACCAACGGTAAACTATACAATGCCTAAACAACAAATGCACCACAACATACTTAGAAATCAAATCAGAAATTAATCCACAAACCATCTGGTAGTATCCAATGACTTGAAAGTATATCTCATCAAAACTTATATAGAAAGGATAGAATAAAGAAAAAGAACAAAAAGATCATAAGGTAACGTAAAACCATAATGGAACAAACACTCCTACAACTCAGATCTAACCCATTGTAGTTCCAACAAAAACTAAACTAGGATATGTAGTCAAAATTAACTGATGCACAGTAATTCAAAATGTATTATAAGCTAAGCTAACAAACACCAGAATGCAGAAAATTATAAATGGATTACATAAGAAAACAGAATCCAAGTGATTTTTACCATAACGGCTAATGGGTTGACACAATTCCATAATAGAATATCAAGAAGCTAATGATCATGTTCTAAAGCAAAGACATGAAAATAAGTAAAACAAATACATATAACTATAAAGCTTACCATCTGGGTGTTAGGTGTTCCCTGAGCAGCACTAAACAACGCACTATTAGCACCAGAAAACGAGGTTAAATGACGATTCAACTGATTTCCTTGGCCAAGTTGGCTTTGACCAATGCCATGCTGAACATGTCCAGATGCCAGTTGCCGACCTTGAAATTGCTGGTGTCCCATTGGCTGAGAAAACTGCATCTGATGTTGCCCATGTAACTGCTGGAGCACGGAAGATGTAAGCATAATTGCTTAATAATGCACAAATGCATGTGATATATGAGTTACACATCTCAAATTAAATATCCAAATAACAAACTCATATTCTCTACCAGTGGCATTAGCTTCACATTTGTGTCAATTGAATTGGTTAATATAAATTTAATATTAATTCACTGAATTTTGGAGAATAGAAAATTTAATTTTAATATTTATCATGATCAAGAGAAATATTGATACTCCAATTTTCTTATATGCTGCATTTCAATTCATTAAAAAAAGAACTGATGGAAAACAAGCACAGAGTATATCTGCTTAGTAAAAAAGTATGCATTGTTATGCAAGTTTTAGAAATGAAGCAAGGAAAAAATACAAAATAAAAGATAAATATTTAGTCACCTGCTGAAACTTCTGTTGCGCCTGGCCTTGCAAATCATGCAGCTGTGACATCTGATTCTGGACAAGGACATAAAAGTTCAATGTGACATGTCAGGATTGCTACGTATAAAATAATTTGACATATAATAAAAGAATATCTACATAAGCTACCAGTTCATATCTCTCAAGAAAATAACGTTTCGGCAAACTTTCATATAAAGGTTGGATAATCCGATTCTAAGTATTGGTATAGACAATCTCAAATCTACGAGACAATGTGTGACCCTACACACTCAAGGAGGACGTATCATAAAAAATCTAAAATCTATGTGAGAAATCTTAGTTATCAGCTCCTTCAAACCATATCACTCTTGTATGTTTCGCTGATTTGTAGTTTGCAGCAGGAAGTAGATAAAGCTAGTGTTTCCTCCACCAAGTCTATAAGAACCTTGGCAACTGAAAGACTTCAGTTTGACTCCAAACACGACCAATTTGACCTTTACCTCAAAAGTTAAAATTGATAAAGAGGTGTAAAACAAACACAGAGATAGACAGAGACAGGGATAAAGCAGCCTCCGAAATCATCATTTTACAAGCCAAGATTTAATTTCAACAAAAGAACAACCTTTCCAATGTATTGAAAATGTAAGTCATTTTATAATATTTGACACATTCAGCATTCTCCTCACAATCAAATTCAGAACAGCTGGGCCGCATAAAGGAAATTTAATGGATCCTTCGTGCCAATTAAGAAAAAATGCAATGGCTAAATAATCACTCCAATGACTATTAAAACTGAAATATCATCAGACTAAACCTGTCCCAATCCTTGCAGCTGAGATTGTCTGAACTGTTGCTGAGCAAGAAGTTGCTGTTGATGCTGAGGTAATTGCATCATTTTCTGCCTTTGCTGCTGTTGCTGCTGTTGCTGCTGTTGTTGCTGGGTTTGCTGCTGCGGAGATGGTGTATTCATCATGTTTGTGCCAGATCTAGGGGAGTTGGCATATGGCACTGGAGATGCAGTTGTGTTATCAAATGAAGTAGCACTGGTAGCAGCAGAAGGCGACGCAGCAGTTCTTCCAATAAGTTGTGCTCCAGGAGCCTGCTTGAAAATTTGAAGGTAAGAAGACATACTTAATAAGCCCAGAAATATTTAATTTGTAGATAAGACATTGAAGTAAACCATAAGAGATCTCATGCATCAAATAAAGAATATCAAGTCACAATGGAGTTTTGGAAAACATTAATTAAAAAATAATAAATAAAAAAGCCTCAGACTGAATATGGTTAAATGAGGAATCAAGCACAAAACCAATATAGATAAGTTAGTTAAAAGTTTTCCCTCAAAACTCAACCTACTGCCAAAAGTTTAATTAGAGACATCCAAATCAAATAATTCATAGAAGCAATCCCTTTCCCATGTTTAATTTGGGTTTCACCCCCCAAATTGAATCCTAAAAGATTATGACTTTAAACTGCTACTAAAACCTAGAAATACGGAAAGAACATGCAAAGCAGCTACACAGCATTCTATAAGCACCTTTTCAAGGATTGATCAGTAAACATTATAAATAACAGAAATAGAAAACAAGTTCCATAATTTGGCCAGGATCAGCCTAAGACACCAACCAAGAAGGATTCCCCACAAGCTAAAATTCGTAACAAAAATAATGACAGGCTGATTTTAGGACAGGCAAAAATAAACATCCAAGCTAAAGAATTCAACACTAAGGTACAATGAAGATTCAGTTAGGGGAAAGAAAAGTAAGAGAAGACCCTAAGAACATATCACATTGCTAAGTAAAATCATCTAACTCATACCAAAGATATTGTCCAAGAAAGGCTGCTAAATTTAAAAAAAAATATGTAAATACTCCTTTAATTGTTCTATTGTGATAATATAAGAGTTCTAGCAAAAGGTGCATCAATAATCACCAAAAGACCATTTTAGATGTAACAAAGATTGCATCTATCATGTTTGAGAAGGTAAATCATAAAGCCCGAAGAAAGTGAACATGACAAAGCAAATGCCGATGATGAATGAACTAAAATATAAAACCAGTTAAGAAAAAGGTAGGAAGCAAACTATTAATATAAATGACTGTCATACTCTTGTTCCCAGCAACTAGTACGAAAAAGAAAGTGAGGCAATAATTAGTATAGACTGACAGAGAAACTGTTATTTATGGATGAAAATGGAACTAGAATGAGATTGAAAGAGAAGGCAGCAATTGCAAACAAAATGGCCTTCAGCACAATGCATGTTGCTGCTTCCCTCTTTCACACACACACAAAACAAACAAATCAAAATGATAAATCTTCAAGAAAAGAGCCAATCCTTTTAACCTGTAACATATTCCCCTGATTACCAATGCTGTTTGATGACAAAGGTGGAGTGCTCTTCATGTACATACCTGTAAGATAGATAAAATTTAGAAAAATGCCTTGATAGATTGAAATACAATCTGGTATTGCGTTAAAAGGAACAATTGCACTTATTTAACAAGGACTGACTATTACCAGATGCATCTGGAAAATTATGCACTCCTTCACCTACAGGCAACAAATCAACAAGATGCATTGGAAGTGCAGGCGTCATCTGCCTCTGGTCTCCAGGCATTCTTAGACCTGCATGCATATTCCATTTATAAATATTAGATTTGTAACCATGCTCTTACATGTTACCAGGTATGAAACACTAGCTCTCAGAGCACAACTTATATTATATCCTGCCATACCCTAAGAATTAATGCTACTGCCATTTAAGATTCGTGACAGCTGTCCCTAAAGTTAATTAAGCAGGCCATCAACAACAAGAGCGCAAATGAACGGACTACTATTTTGAAACTTTAACTGACAAGATTCAGACAAACAGACCAGTGATATCCAAAAGATGATCATGATCCAAATGGCCATACATTTAGAAAATAGAAGAAAAGTGAATTAGTAACAATGAATAAAACAAAGTAAAGACAGCATCCCAGTTTTCAGTTTGCAGCCTTTCAACACTAAATAAATAATTCTCTCTGTGTAATGAGAAATGCAGCTGAATGGCTTCCATGAAAATGGTCCAGGGCAGTTAACCAACATTAAGAAAAAAAAAATGAATAAATAAAACTTATATATTGCATCTGAGCAGTGCAACTCAGATTTTGTCATAAATTTCCCCTTTTTTTACCGTCAGGTTGTTTTCTAAACTTCCATCTTAACAATTGCATCAAAAAGTTACCACACTATAGCTGCTATAACTATTGGAGAGAAGATTTGAACATGTGAGTTTCCATTTCCTAAGACAACAAAATTTATTAAACAAGATGTAATGCCGACTTAGATTGACGGAAAAACAGTAACAGTATATCTATTTATGGGAAAATGTAAGCTTTCAAAGCAACTTACAGAAATAATATCAGTTACAAGAATATGCAAAGCTAACAGGAATCAGAAAGAGGTGTATGATGGCTCATGCTGTGTTTATAAGAATACTGAGCTGTCATGAGTATCACCTTCACCGATATTTACAGCACTACGCAGTAAGTTCTCTTGTTCTTGAATCTTCATAGCCTGACCCTTGTCCAAAGTCGGAAGGATTTGTGGCCCTTGACGAGTACCAAAACAATAGGCTTTACGAGTATCAGCTAATACTTTTTCAGCACTTTCACAGGCTGCTCCAATCATGTCAATTCTAGACTGTAAGACCAGAAAGTTTCAGGCAAAATTCAATGATTTCATGAGAAATGAAGTCAAATGGTTCAATGAACTCTAGTTACCTTTAACTTCTCAATCTGTGAAGGTATTGGCAGATTTTGCATCCCAAGAAGCAACTGCTCTCTTTTGGAGTTGTCATCCATTTCCATCTCCGGCAGTAGCTTTGAAGACAACATAACGGGCAATACTGTTACCAATAAGCCTCCCATAAGTTTACTATCAAAATTTTACTTCCTAAATGGAAATTAAGATAACTAACCAAAAAATTCTTAAGAGAACTAGTTCATAATTAGTCTCCATATTCTCTTTTTGCTCAGAAATATTAATAACAGAAAATGCATGGAGAGGAGAGACTAAAAGTTCCCCAAACAAGGACAAGAAGTCCCAAAGGTAGAAGGCTGCAAAAACTCCACAGAGAAGAATATCTACTTGTTTCCAGTAAAACAAAAGGGCTATAAAAAGTACACAGACAATGGAAACCACCCTTTTAAAGTCAATTTTCACATTTCAATCTGCATTGCTTTTTTGGTTTATCTTTCCTACATTTGGCTCATAGCTCATAGAAGGGTAGGAGAAGAGATGCAGTATATTGACCTAATCAGAAAAGACAGCCTCTTCCAAAGCCTAACAGTAATGTTGTCAACCCCACACCATTAAAGAAGCACTTGACTGAGAATATATGAATTACAATAGGAACTAATATTTCATATTAAATTTGAATATATAAAAATGCTATTTAGCAGTGGAACAATACGCATTGCACTCACCTACTCTAAATTTAGTGAACTTCTCAGTTTTTATGATTTAGTAGTAATGCATAACTATTGCTCATGTCCACTCATGCATATTCGGAATATATGTAGCTACCAAAAGAATTCAGAATAAAAGGAGCATTATTCATGAAATCACATGCACGTACATAGAAGGTTTAACATGAGCACTTCAATCATAAATGCACATCAATATGACATATCAATTTTGGACAAGAAACAAAGTTGTACACAAATAATTGCCATCTTTGACATCTCAAACTTTTGAAAAGCTTCATACAAGCAACTTCAAGAGGCAGGGATGGATGTCAATACTTCGCACTATAATAATACTGAGAAAAAATAAAAAGCTTTTAACTGCCAAATGCATGCATATTCTTTCATTTCCAAATATGTTTAGTATCAATGCCCTATTGAAATAAGATGAAGTTCATACTTGTAGCATTCTCTGCATTAACATTCTTCGGATGGACTACAAAAGCCTTGGAGACCTTTTTTATCTCGTCCACAATGTTGAAAAGCTCAAGGTTTACCATTGAATACTGCCCCAAAATATCTTGCCTGAAAGTCAACCCAAAAATGTTAACACCAGTGACTCAATAAAATGACTAGCAACAAAATAACCATGCTCAATTATTTTATTATATATTTCCCACTTCCATTGTTTTTTCCATTTCGAATTTGCTAGACTTTTTCTCTTTACATAATGCCTCATGCATGGTCCACCAATAATTTTGGATTTGCCACCACCAAAATCATCAAAGCCATTTGCTTCAAAATAGAAATTTTTGGGATGCCCATCGGTTCTAAGACTACTCAGTCAAACTTTAGTTACAAAGAGGAATCCAGGGCATCTAACAACTGCTAAATTTTAAAAGTATTCCTAAATCACACACGAAGCACTTGATTATTAATTACCTCCGCATTCTTGTCAATTAAAGCTAAGTTTTCCATTATTAATAAATGAATTAACAAAACATAACATAAATAGATATAAACATTCATAAATGAAGGTATCACAAACCATTTAGGGGTGGTGTTGGTACGGCCATAGGCGTCGAAATCTTCAAGAATGCGAGAGATGGCTTTAAACAGACTGATGGCTCGAGTCTTGACAGACTCAAGATTCAGTTGCTGCACCACCGCCTGGTTCAGCCTCTCAACAACTACCGGTTGTGGCGGCACCTGCTGTTGCAGCGGCTGCTGGGACTGTTCCTGCATAACTACTCCCTCCATTGCTGCCATCGCTATCTCAGAATACTCCAACAAGCATAGAATTTATCTGGGGCCAAAGAATTAAAACTTTCTTTCAGTCATTTCATCGAATATGTTAATTGCAGAAGAATGTTTCAAAATCACAGCATAAATTTAAAAACAAAAAAAAATCTGCTTAAACCAAAAACGAATCGAAAATCTACCCCTCTCAAACTAATATACAATGAAATTGAAAAGGAAATTTCGAACGATTTTGTTTTACGCCTTCGCAATGCTAATTCCTGAAAGCAGCAATTCTCCGTTGCTATTCGCTTCTTCTCTCTTATTTACGATTGGTTCTCGTTCTCGGATGTTTTTTGATGGGGAGAGTTGGGATTGTATTTTGAGTTCGTGGGTATTTTGGTCCATAAATTTAAACTTTTGATTATTGATGTTTTAGAGAAAATTTTGGTTATGTTTATAAATGTTGGTGGGTACTTTCTGTAATGAAGACATAATAATAATAATAATAATAATAATAAAAATAAAGGTTATTTTCAGCTTTCTTTCCTGAGGTATTAAAAACTATCATTTTGTGATAACATTTGGAGAAAGCATCACTCGCCTCCCCTAGACCATTCATCTCTAATTGTTGACCAATGCAATTATTTAAAAACCCTTTGGATAATTACTTATACATAAAACAAAACTCATGGGCACATTTCATAAACTGTATTATTTTAAAATTTTTAAATCTAAAAATGTTACTATTTATTTTTATTAAGCAGTGTCTTTGAAAGACAATAGAATGAGAAAGACAATAGAATGAGGTTGACGACGAAGGTAGAGGACGGTTGATGACAAAGTCGAAGAAGGGAGGATGATAATGATGGGAGTGTAAGTATGACAACAATGGCGAAGGGAGGTTGGCAACGTAAGCAGAGGGAGGATGATGACAATGGAGAAAGGAGGTTGACGATAGAGGTGACAAATGGGTCGTGCTGGGGCCGGCACGGCCCATGAAAAATGAGCCCAAAGGGCTTTCGTGCTGGGCCGGTACAATATACACAATAAAATATATCGGTCTAACCCGGTTTACAGGTACGGTTACTGTTCACATTGTGCCGGTCTGTCTGTCAAAATACAGCCCATCCAACTTGCATAGTATCACTGTTCATAATGAATAGTAGTACTATTTATAGTGAATAGTGACGAGATTTTACTATTTATAGGCTAAATAGTAACTAATTAATTTTTTTTTGGACCTATCACGGCACAAGTATTGTTTACAATCCGGCACGGCACGACTCACAAACTTTTTTTCTCGGCCCAGCCCGTGAACAGTGCCGGGCCGTCTCGATACTATTCATGAGTTGGGCCAGGCCATGCTCAGGCTGGCCCGCCCATTTGCCACCTCTAGTTGACAATTACATTGAGAGCATAAAGATAATGATTGCAGGGACCCAAGGTAGAAGGATGATAATGATGATGGGGACTTGCGGATGACAATTATAGGGAATGAAGGTGGAGGGAGTATGATAGCGATGGAAAAAAAATTATTTTTTTGGTGATGAGGAAATTATTGAAGAGAAAAAAAAAGGAATTGGTGATGAGAAATTATAGAAGACAAAAGAAAAACAAAAAAGAGGGATTTGCAAGTGATGGAAAGGGCAGTTGTGTGAAGAAAAAAAAGGAGTTGTTATTGTTCGATGATGAAGAGAGAAAAAATGATTTAGGGTTTGACCAGCATAAAAGTGTGAATTTGGCTTAAGTTACCAAAATATCCTTTGCTTAATAGTCAATTAACAGTCAATGAAAATCGTAGGGGAGGTAACCGTGCCTTTCTCCAAAAGTTACCACAAGTTAATAGTTTTCAATACCTTAAAGGAGAATACTAAAAATAACCCATAATAATAATTAGAAAAAAATTAACGTGATATTCTATCGATTTTAAGTGAGACTACTCACTATATTTTATTAGTGTACGAATAAATTTTTTACTTATGTAAAAATATGTATCTCTTTTTGTAAAGACAAATATTTTTTAAATTAAATATAAATGTCCGAATGACGCTAAACTCGATAAAAACTTCTTGATAGTTAATAAATTTTTAATATAATATTAATAAATTATATGTGTAATATCTAATATTTAAAAAAAAGTAATAATAATGTACAATAGTTATGTAATTAAATTATATATTTAAAAAAAAGCGTTGTCGTGAATGTTAATTCCGTATCAAAATTTATGTTTTTTTTATGGTTTAAAATTTTTATACTATTAGTTATATAACAAAGTATATATAAGACATCTTATAAGATAAATATTTGCAACTATTTGTCTTATAAAAATATGCACTTACGCATAAAATATATTGCACGATTAATACTTACACCCAAGACATATTGCAAAACAAATACTTACATATAAGACATTTTACAAGATGTTTTATATTAAATTAACTTGCAATTTAGATTACAGTATATTGCAATGCAAGATTGCATTTTTTGTATACATACATTTAGTTAATTGGTGGTTTAAGTTTGCTTCTCAATCAATTTAGGGGTTTAAAAAAAATTAACTAAAAGGTTAAAACTCATGGAGAGAGAACATAAAAAAGACATTCTCTCATATTTTTCTTGGTTTAAATTGATTTTGGGGTGAAATTTTAAATATCTTCATTATTTTTCTCTCAATTTGATATTTTACAAAATTATTTAGATATTTCTCTTCATAAAATATGGTAGTAAAATAAATTCAAAAGTACTTTAACAATTAAAAAGTAATTTTTGAAATATTATACTATAATATGCTTAAAAATTATTGTAAGACTCGGAGGTTATTGTAATAATTTAAAAATTAATATAGTATATTTTTGTTAAATTGATTATAAGGATATTTTCATCCAAATTTTGTGTGACTCATAAAAAAAATACATAATGACCACGTCTTTTTATTTAAATTTAATTTTAAAAATAATACCTACTAAAATTATTATTATTAGGGATATTGTGTTTTACCCTTAATTTTTGAGGAAAAGTAATATACCCTCCTTAGTATTTGAAAAAAATAACACACCCCTTTAGATTTTGAAGAAAGTCTAAGATATCATTTTAGGATTATTATTTATATTTTAATTTGACTATTTTACTTCTTTACTTTTAAAAATATCTAAAATAATTATATTATCTTTATTTTTTTATTTTATAATAATCAATATAATTTTATTGTAATATTTAAATTTAAAAATTATAATAATATTTTAATTTCTAATTATTTATTTTCTTCAAATTTTATAATAAAATATTTATAATATATAATTATATATAATTTTTAAAATATATCACATTAAATTTAAAAAATTATGTATAAATAATATATAAATTTTTTTATAACATAAAATTTATTGTCAAAACTTCTTAAATTTTTACATAATTATAATAAATTGGACAATATTAATTATACATAATTTTTAAAATAAATTATTTTAATAATATAATAATTTTTAAAAATATATAATTAAATATTGTATAAATTTGATAATAAATTTAAAAAATAATTAAAATTAAATATTATTATTAACTTTTAAATTTAAATGTGAGAATAATGTTATATTAGTTATTAAAAATAAAAAAATAAAGATAATATAATTATTTAGATATTTTTAATAATAAAAATAAATAGTTAAATTAATATATAAATAATAATTTTAGAGGTATTTTAATTTTTTTTTTTAAATTTAGGAGGTATGTTATTTTTTTTTAAATATTTAAAAAATATGTATATATTATTTTAGAGTAAGGAGTAAAGTATAATATTTTTTATTATATTTTTATAAAAACCCCCTTGTGTACGTTACTAAACTTCAGCTGCCCGTTTGACCACTCTAATTGATTAAATAAAATTTTAATTTTGTAAATTATTACGAAATATCCAGAAGCCAAAGTCTCCTACTCGTTTCTTTTCTTACATGGCCGATTCGCAAAATCCTAAGCAGATGCATAGCCTCCACGTCATGACAAATCTCAAGTCGCTTACGTCATCACATTTTCGCGTAACAAAGTCGTCGCATAAAATTCCAGCACAGCAGTCAAGTGCCCAATCATTGTGTTACGTGGCGCTCTTCTATTGGTCTGTTTTCTAACAATCAAAACTGACAGTAGTTTGAGCACTTCAGATTATTAAACATTAAGGTGTGGATTTACATCCAAAATTAATTAAATTTTTTCAAAGCTGTGAATTTCTCTTCCTGTCTCGCTTCAGAGTTCTCACTTCTCTGAGTTGAATTGATTCAAGCTTTGAAAATCTAGAATCAGATTCAATTTTACTTAATTTTGATGTAGAATAGTGTACAGAAGCTTTGGCTAATTCTAAGGTGAGCTTATGATCAATCAATTTCTCGCATTTTACTTCCGTTTATGTCTTCTCAATTTATGTTAATTGCTGAAGAAATGATGAATTCGGAATTGCGATATAATGTTGCTGTTTCGTTAATGAATTGATATGATTTAATTAGAAAAAGTCAAACATTTGAGCAATTTTCAGAGGTTTCTCTGCCTTCCAATGATATATTTTGAACGTATATGAATGTTAACGATATTTGGAGGAAATGCATTGCTAGTTGAACTTGTTGAAGGAAATGCCTTGATGTCAGTTGAATTAATTTTGGCTAATGGCATTGATTTTTTAATGTCTGGGAAGGTTGTGGTTAATTCGGCAAAAAGAGGAAACTGATAGGCTGTTTGGGAGTGCTTTTGACAAAGCACTTATAAAGCACTTTGGGTATTTTTTCAAAGCAGAGAACTTTTTCACAAAAGTACCTATCAAGTGCTTTTCCCTAAAGCTCTACAATTGCTTTCTTTATATCAAAAGGTGTTTTGTTCATTTTTGCTTAACATTACAAAGCAAATACTTAAAAAACCATTCATAGTGCTTTTCCTGAGGCAATGTCCAGATGAAAACCATCAAATGCACTATGCTTGAAACGTCTATTACTTAGAGTAAAGCGATGAATGCAAATCTGTGTTGTGTGATTAGATGGATTGGGTTTGCAGGCAATGTTGTTGTTAGTCACTTGTATGAGTTTATGACAAGCCCAAAGGCCAAGCAATCTTTATGTTACAAAATATAATACTGAATTTCGGCCAATTGTGATGCAAAAAAGGCATTGCTTCTCATCTTGTCACATACAAATCATCTGAACAAGCAGTACAGTTTTCACAAAACCAGAACTGCTTGGTAGAAAGATAAGAGGCAAGAGCTGGAGCATTTATATATGATTGTGCAGTTATGCATGATTGGTTGCCAAGTCAAATTTCCAAGAGTTAATGCTCTATTTTTGCTACTTAATGACTCTTAATTTATTGAGACTATTTATTGGAAATGAATACTTATTTCAATAGGTACCAAAAAGGCATTTCTTCTTATCTTGTCACTTACTAATCATCTGAACGATCAGTACAGTTTTCACAAAAACAGAACTGTTTGGTAGCAAGATAAGAGCAAGAGCTCAAACATTTATATACGGTTATGCAGTTATGCATGATTAGTTGTCTAGTTAATTTTCCAAGAGTTTTACTATTTAATGACACTTGATTTATTGAGACCATTTATCGGAAATAAATACTTATTTCAATACAAGAAGGCAAGCCACTATTACAACTAGTTCATTATGACTAATCATGTTATCTATTTGCCTTCTCTTACAATACAACTGTTGTAAGCATGTGCCATACCTCATTAGTACTTGGTGAACCAGAAACCTGCCTTATGGGTTAATTTGGGTTTCTTTCTTTCATCAGACCTGCAATTGTCCCAGATAAGTTCGGTGCGGCTAAACCAGCAGGTTGTTATCAAGCCAAGCCTGTATCTTGTTCAGACTGTTTATAGATGCAAATATTAGAATTGAAATATCATTGTTTGGAGGGTTGAACCTCGATTGTTTCTGGCTGAAATGAGTTGTCACTAGTTTGGCCCTCCGTCATCCTTTGGAAATGATGCAAGTATTATTCAAATGGTCCGTGTATGGTTAAAATTGGGTGAGCTAAACAGTTTACTCGTGTCAGATTTGTTACAACATCAATTACGGACTTAATATATGAGTTGGTGTCTTGCCTAGTTGAATATATGTAGTTATTCTTGCTTGAAAGAGAATATAATGACTATGTTATAGTTGCATATAAGTTTGCTTTGACGTTATCAACTTCTATTTTGTATGTGGTTCTGACGAAAACAAGGATCATACTTTTAAATAGTCTTGTTTAAGTATCATTTAATCAGCCATAATTGCTGAATTAGAGCTTGTCAGTCACATTGATATCCGCATCCTATATTCACTTCTGAATCCTTGATGTCTCTGTCTGTGTTTTAATTTATTGCATAAAGGATGAGTTAGCTTGAGTGTAGAACTCACATGGCCTCAACTTTGAAGTTTTGCAATGACAGATCTAAGAGCAATATATGGATTACTCATGCTTTTGATATTCAATGGTGGCATCATGATTTACATCCTAGTACATGATTTGGCAATCAACAATTTTCTTTTTATACATTGACATTTAAAGGTCCAGATTTCTGATTGATATAATTTTTCTCAAATTTTTGCAGGTTCATCAATTTCTCTTGGAATAGTCAGTCGGAACTATTACTTGGCTATATGACTTTCGCAAGTTAATTCTGTTTTGACATCTTTCGCAATGCAATTAGTATCAAATGATAATCTTGATGAAGATATTTCAGAAAGTGAACCCATCTTGTCTCAGTCTGACATTTTGCAAAGATCAGAAGAGTCTTCATCATCTTCTTCATCTTCTTCTTCATCTTCTACTTCTTGTGAAATTACAGCTGTTAGAGGGGACTGTGTTGTTGCCGCTGATGATTTACAAAATCTTCATGTTGATGAAACTAGCCATTTAGTGAATGTTGACCAACCGCAATGCCGTATATGTCTTGATATTGGAGGTCTTTACTACTTACATTGTTTGTTTTTTTTTTTGTTTCTTATTTTTTCCTGTCACCTTTTGAGATGGTAGATATTTGTTTCTTTGGGAAAACTTGAGATGATAATTGCGAAGCACACACTATAAACTTTGAATTTTTTTAACGCACTTGTCTGGGAAGAAATGGCTGTTAATTATTTTCTTTTTATTTTCAGGAGAAGACTTAATTGCACCATGCCATTGCAGAGGCACTCAGAAGTATGTTCATAGATCCTGCCTTGATCATTGGAGGTCAACAAAGGTGAGTGCTTGACTTTTTACCTGGATGCTTCTGCTTGATTAACAATTGATGAATTGAAATGTTGCATTTTGTGCATGACAGAGGATCTGTTACTCTTGGTAGTAATAAAATTTCAGAAAATCATGTCAATCATCCTTATCTCTATCAAATTTTGTGACTTCAATAGTGAGACTAGACTACACATTTGCACTGATTAGAATCAAAACATTGATGCATTCAATTTGGAGGATTAACATTATTCATTCCCTATGTTGTTCCAGGAAGGCTTTGCTTTTGCTCATTGTACAGAATGCAGGGCAATGTTCATATTACGTGCCAATTTTCCTCCTGATCGCTGGTGGTTGAGATTGAAATTTCAGTTCCTAGTTGCTAGAGACCACACATTCATTTTTGTAATTGTTCAGCTGGTAGGATAACCAATGATTTCTGTTTATCTTGTCAATGTACTACTCTACATATTGATTCAGTTTACTTGGGTTGTCTAACTGTTACTTTTTCAACCTGAGTAATAAATAGGTACTATTTCATGTTATTCTGATCTTGCTCCATTGTCAAGTCTTTGCATAGTAGTGTTCAAATGCTGTCATTTTATGGGAATTAGCAAGTCCATTTGTCTATTCCAGTTTATTGGCATATATTGTTCTGCAAAGCTCAGTTATTAGCCATAATAGGAAATGTACCATGCTGATTCATTTTTTTATTTCCTCTAATGGAAAGAATCACTCTTTGAAATTGACATTGATAGATCTTGGAGCACTGTAGAAATTGCTGTAAAGGAAAGGAGACCTCATCCAATTAAACAAATTCCTTTTCATTTTCTGAAAGAATCTTGAGATGTTTACATCGGTGAGTTATGGGGGTAGTATTCTAGTAATCGTCTTGCTAGGGAGTGCTCTTTTATGTGCTCTAATGATTTCGTTGCTTATAGGATATTGAAAAGTCAAACACCAAGATTTCTAAATCCATCCAAGAAATAGGAGATAGATTCAAACCGACATTTATTTCTTTGTGTCTAGGCAGATGTTGACAAAAAGATATCTTTTACGTAATATGCGAATTTCCTTTCCTCGCTTTGGTAAAGTTCATAACATGAGCATTTGTTGTGGGGCTTATAGTCATTTCTATTATTTAGCTCGAATAGTAGTTGATTCCACTTCTGATAATGTTCCTGTATCTATTTCTTTCTAAAAAAGGCTTACAGTCACTTAATTACGATTATGGCAATTGCTTGTTTCTTTATTACCTTTTTGTGCAAGAAAATTGTTTGTTTCTTTATAGTATCTAATTTTTTTCATTGTCTTGTGGAAAAGGAAAATATCTTACTATATTCTGAAAGTAAACACTATTAAATTAAAACAACTATGCTAATGATAAAATGAGGCAAAATTTGAATGAGTGAATTTTTCAATTCTCAATGCAATCATAAGCACAGTTGTATTTAAGCTGAGAATTCTAAGAAATTAAAAATCTGGGAAGCTGCATAATGATGGAAAGTAGAAACCTGGATAATGATTTAAGTGTGGAGCTTCTTGGTATAGGTTACTTTTGAAATAAGTTGATATGATAGACAGATCAAAAACTTGAGGATCCATGTGCTGCTGTTTGCATTTGAACTTAAGGATATTTCTCTATGCATCTGATTAAAACCAGGATTGATCTACTAAGATATTGTGCTAGATTTGTTTGTCAGTATTTGTATCCATTTTCTGAAATTTGTCTTATTAAACTGTATGTGCAACTTAATGCATGCTTTCAACAGATTGTGGCATTATTGGGGGTGCTGGTGTACAAATTTTATGGAGAGGAACTAAGAGAAATGTTCGGTTATGAAGAACATCCTTATGGGTTTTATATTATGGCTGGTAAGCTTACTCCTTATAGCTAACTCAATTCTCTCTCCTTCTCCATCCACACAAAAGCATGCAGGTATAGACAGTACAAAGAAAGTCACGTGCATGCATGTGTTAATAGTGAACACCTCATGCAGCATTTTAATATTATTGTATACACATGCATTTAGATGCAAATTTTCTTTTATCAACCTTTCTGATATTTTTTTTTCCACGGAACTCAATTTATTGCATTTTGTTTATGCATGAAACATGTCATCATTATCAGTAATTGTCATTGGTTCACTTTTTCTTTTAGTTTTTGTTTTCCTCTCTCTTTTCCCTTTGGGGCTGGCTGATAAGTGCATAAGGCTGTGATAGAAAGTAGTTTTCTCTGATCAACATGTAATCTGACTCATGTTTCAACCTAGCTGCCACTTCCTGAATCTCCTTTTGGAGATTATAGAAAGTTGTTTTCTTTGATCAACATGTAATCTGACTCATGTTTCAACCTGGCTGCCACTTCCTGAATCTCCTTTTGGAGATTATAGAAAGTAGTTTTCTTTGATCAACATGTAATCTGACTCATGTTTCAACCTAGCTGCCACTTCCTGAATCTCCTTTTGGAGTTTATATAGGCCAAAGGAAAAACTATCATTTATTGCACATTAGTGGTCTTAATCGTATTGAATATTTAATTTGTCTAAAGATAAGAGCTAATGATAGCAATCTTTGTATTTAACAGCTTATTAAAAGTGTATGCTTTACATGCTTGCATTTCGTGCTATAAATGTTCAAAGGAGACATTTTGCTCCAGCTTACTTCTGAAATAAAACATTTTTCAATTTCAATAGACAATCTTCTTTGAACATTGGTTGAAGATAAGATTACTTGATTATGGTTTTCATTTCATTTTGCAATTTTGAGCACTTTTCATAGGACATTTTGTACATAAATTGAAATGATCTTTTCCCATCTATCCTGTCGATGGTTTTAGTGGTGAGTCTGTGGATTAGATACACCATATAATATGATTCAATGTGCTCAAAAGTACACGGATCATAAAACAGTCTCCAATCTTTCACAGCATTGCATATTTTTCTGGTTTAAATATTATTTTTTTGCACGTGATAATAGAGTGAATTGAGATTTTATGGTAAAATATAAGTTACTTTCATATTCTTGCAGTTGGGAAATGAATAAACTTGCACTATTGCCACTTCTTGGGAAACTATTTTGAATGCTTTCTCACTTCAGTTTTTGTTATCATTGTGAGTAAAGTCAGCACTGTATGTTAAGTGCATCAGATCTTTATTACTTTGTTGTCTAGAAATGTGTGGCTGAGATTTGAGTTTTCAACTGACAAAGTGGTATTTAAATTTTATTTGAGGTGAGCCGATCACTCAGAAGAAATATATTCAAGGCTTGCCAGTACTGAATCCATGACTCGGTATTAAATCATTAAATGCAAGTTTAATGCTGTATTATTATTTTTTATTGTGCAGTCTTAGCTATTATTTTGGTGGGTCTGCTCTATGGTTTCTTCATAGCCATAATATGTGGCCAAAGGATCCATGAACGACACTATCACGTTCTGGCCAAACAAGAATTGACAAAGGTTTGTGCCATTTCCGAATAAACTGATTGGACATACAGCACTAACAGGAAATGGTCTCACTGAAAAGTGTTTGTATTATACTTAAGAAAAATGTTATTTATTTACTTTTGATGTCACATGTATAATAAGTAAACTGCTTCGTACACCACATAAAGTTTAAACCTTTTGTCTTCTTTAAATATCTTAGAAAAAGCCTTATCCTTGATTAGATAGTGAAACTTCAATTCTCGTGAAGATGTTTTTATTAATTTAAACCATATCCAAAACTTGAAATGGGAAGCATCAATCTTGAAATATCATAGATACCGTGTTGATATCCTTTGACATGTAGTTGGCAAAATTCATGATTTAAACATCCTTGTTTTTTTAACCATTTCTTGTTGGGATTTCATCTCTGCGAAGCATATTGCTGCTTTTTATGGGAGTTATGAATAGGTGGATTTTGAGGTGTTATCTCCAGCATAGGGGCTGCTTCCAGCAAGCATTGGTAACATTTCAGAATAGGTAGAGTTTTAGGACTGATTCCAGCAAGCAGTGAGATCAGTTTGGAATAGGTAGATTTTATGATTGGTTCTGGAGATCAGGTCATTAGAAAGTAAAAGACAAAAAAGAGAATTAACATGATATTGTCATGTATAAGAAGGGTAATGAAGAAATCATCATTTGAGTCAAGAAGTTGAGTTGGTAACTATGGGCATAGAGTTACTAGTTCTCTTTTCATGTAGTTATGCTATCATTGAGGGGGAAGGAAAATGTTTCACGCGTGGAGTAGGATATGTTCCTTTTAAGTTGGTTATTTTTCTGCAAGGTATCAGCCGGAAGGAGAACTGAAATTTGCATTTAAGCTCAGTCCTAAAGAGGATTAATTACCTTGTTGTTTTTGCTCTTTGCTTCCTTTATTTGGTTTTGTTTCATTTATCAATGTGGCATGATCTATGCCTCAGATGGTAAAATTTCTAATGCAACTAAAATTTGAATTTTAAGTTATGGGTTCGAATTCTGAATGTTTAAAGTTCATTAATTGAGGTCCAAGTGGCCCATAATCCCTCCTCTATCTTGAACTTGTAAACAAAGCTCACTGAGAGCTGCTAGATGGCTTTCTATTTTGCTTTTGTAATCATTAGTGGAACAAGCTTCCTCTTTATCAGTATCTTTTGTTGAGATGTAAAACTCATATTATATCAACTCTCTTATGGAGTGATAAAAAAGTTTAAGGGTTCCTGAACATTCTGGTTGCTCTGATTATTTCCTTGACATGGAAGGTCTTTTACTTCTTATTTCCTGAATTTTATCTATGCACTTGGTAACTTGTTGTGCTGACTGTTGTTGTTATTAACATCAAAGAAGTAAACCACATATATCACTGTTTCATTTTAATAAAACCACATGCCCAGATTAACATAAAACTGAACCGCTCTGCCCTGATGTGAGTGGGATTTGATCTCAAGACCTTGTGTATGCTTGCTAGAAATGTCACCAGCTAGGCTAACTGGGTTTTCCTAATGTCGTGACGTCAGGAATATGTGGTGGAAGACCGAGAAAATGGGAAGGATGTCCCAGAGCTTGATCCCAGCCATGTCTCAGAGCTAAGAATGTTAGGCCTCTACTAATTTGGGTGCATGACGTGTGGTATTATAGGTAAGTAGTTCAAGTTCCTCCATGCTTTCCATTTTAATCAAGTAATACTTGTTCTGTATTGCATTCCTTTCCTGTAGTCATCCCTTAATCATATGCTGATAGAATTAGAAATCTAATAACATTTTTCATTGATTTATGTCTTTCCCAAGTGTCCATCATCCTCAGTTGGCACCTTCTCAGAGTGCTAAATCCAATGCAGAAGAATAAGTTTTCTGATAGCTTAAGATTGTCAATCTTTGTTTTAGATTTCCTTTTCCTTTTTGATATTTTCCATCTTCCTTTTCCCTTTTCTCTCTTACTTGTTCGTTCGTTCGTGTTGTTTGATATCAAATTCTTCAAAAAGCTTTGGTTTGCTTTGTTTTCTTTTTATTTGTGTTTTTGTAGAGATTCATCTCTGGATCATGCAAAAGCTGCAATATGCATTTAACCTCACTCTGGTCATTGTCCTTTGGTTCATGTTGAATTCTGAGGTCAAGATAATAGAAATGAGAAATTTTCCTGTCTCTTCAATATCTATTGATTTCTTCTCTGTTACTTCCTGTTGTCTTCCTAGTTTTATTTAGCCATAAACCCTTTTAAATCTAAAGCTTCCCTCTTGTTATCAGAAAAAAATTTGGAATTTAGTGTTTATCTTGATTTGAGTTGTGGTGACTGAGAATTTGTAGCTTCATGTCAATGGTATCACCAAGATGGATGTTTTGTCATGGTACCCATAATTGGTGTGCTGTTGCTTCTTATCCCAACTGCCTCTTCCAATCCAATGGACTTTCTCACACACACACACACACATACAGACAAGCACGCACATACGCAGACAAAGATACATATTTGAGACCAAAAATGAACCTAATACAGCGGTTATGGTATTAATTTATCCATTATTTTTTGCTGAGTGGTTATTTAGAATAAGGATCTACACTCCTATTTGTGCTATTGTTTTAATTTTGTAAGCACATGTAATGTAACCTACATGAATTTTAGGCATCATTGAAGTCAGTCAATTGAATAGCTCTGGTATTTACCTCAGGAGTGATATTTAAATGTTTAGCAAACAGCGAAGCTGGAAACTCGTCTTGTTCCTTCCAAATTGGTTATGGGTAGCATCATTTTGATCAGACTTCATCGGCTTTGAACGCCACGGGCATAAAGGAGTCGATCGTCAATTTTCAATGTCATCATTGGTGTCTTTTCTTAGATAAATCGGCCTTATACAAATAAACATCATAATTTATACCAAGTTACCAGAGATCATGTGTTTATACCTTTTTGTGCATGATGTCATGTAGTTTTGTCCATCTATACCTATCATAAAGAGAAAGAGTTGCATCGGAAATCTTTTTACTTTTCTGGTTATAGGGTTGTATCATAATTTCTTTTCTTGTGACTCATTTCAGTTGAAAAGCAGCAAATTATCAAAAGTTTGTTGTAAACTATCATTTTTGGGTATATTTACAAGTCTTGACAGTATTCACTCTTATAGTTCGTAAAAAATATTATAGGACTATTGTGTGTACTCGTACAATCTGGTAAGATCTTGGGTGATACAAAAAGTTTAGGTTGAATCTTGTTAATGTAAGAGTTGGGGAAATGTTTGAATTTTATATGTTTAATAATTAAGAAAGTTTTTAAGAAAAGGGTAATGTAGGACAATGGAATGAAGGGAGTTCTTCAAGCAGGCCTTTTTTTTTTATATGTATTGTTAAATATCTCAAATTTTATTTTAAAAAGCTTTTTAAATGATGTATATGTTGTTCGGATAATTAGAATGTGTAATAAATGGTATTAAAATATGCGAAAATTTATATCCCATTTGACTAATCTCATTTCAATTGCCATCTTATTTAACATGCAATTTTTTCCAATCAGTTCTGAGAAGCCCAAAATTATTTTGTAAAAAATTTATACAATGCTTTTTTTAGCATATTAATTTGCTTGTTAGTAATAATTCGATTAGGCTAAAGCAAGCTTGATATTGCCAGGTTACCCTGAATTTTTAACACCTTGCAGAACTAGTAAATTTACATCAAGAATGATATTATGTATGACATTAATTTGTTCTCAAAGGAGAAAATTGTAAAGTTATCATTTAACATAATCTTTGTTAAATGTGAGAATAATATTTACAATTTACAACTACAAAAGTTGTATTATAAGACACCATGTATCATCTAACTTGGCATCATATCATTCAACACCAAGGGAAGAACAAAAATTTTCATGGCCATATAAATATTCATTTCCAACACCACCATAAATATAATCAATAGAAGAACAAAAAAGGAACGTAAATTATTATTATTACAAGCATACATATTTACAAAAGAAGAAAAGAACTATAAAATAAGATTGAAAATAATCAATCCAAATAGGAATCTACATTATATATATATATATATATTTTATATATAACAAAGTTTCATGGCAAACAAGAAGGAATGATACAAAAGTCATTATAGGCAGTGGACATTGGGAAATAATTTATCCCCACAACCACCTTGCATCTGTGCAGCTCCTTGCATCCCCTGCCAAGGCATTTTCCTTCTGCTTTTCTGATTATTTTTGCTTCTACAGAAAATTTACAAGTTTGATGAGCCTGCACATCCCAGAATCCAACCAGTAATCACTTTTTTGCTTCTGAAATCTCTAGTTCGAGATAGAGCAATAAATTGCTAAACATATCCAAGAAGGAATTTGGGGATGAAGTTACCTCTAAAAGCACATGAGATACACAACACAAAATCATACAAGCAAAGAAGAGGCATAGATAGGATATTGGAAGCAGGCATGACATGAAAATAAATATATAAATTTGGAAAAAATTTCTTTGGTTTTAATCTGTGATTTCTGCAATTCTACTCACAAAATAAATTACAAAAGCTATCACATCACCATGTCCGGTGTGTGTCTAAGATGTGTAAGATTATTGTTCCAAAGTGTCCTACATGTGACCATGCTTCATAGACAAAGGTGCGATTTGACAAAAAGGAAGGACATCCTTTATTTACAAGTAGCAGCCATAAGCAGCATTTCTTTATTTACAAGTCTTGAAAACTGTAGGCTCTATTTTACCTTAATTTGTTTATAAATTCTAATATTTGTAAAAAAATTAGAAGTGATATTTAATATATTGTTAGCAAATCCATTGATCTATGGCAGATGGTTAATCCAGACATATAGGTTGACCACCCTTGAGGTTTGATGAGATTGTGAAACAGCCTTCCTGTTCCGAAACTATGGTCTCCTCCTTGTGAGTATCATCATCAACAAATGGTTTTAACAAAAACTTCAAATTACAATTTTACCCATCATTTACCTTCACATAGGTAAAAAGAAATATTATAAATCAAATTCACTAATTTATTCACACACACACTACACACACTAACGGCAATTCCTTATTTACACCAAATTGTCATATTAGGGTAAACTATAATAATATCAAGAAATTTTAACACTGCAGCTTCTTCCATTCTCACTATTTTAATTTCTTTCTTTCTTTCTTGGAGGGGACTTCGTTTATGAAGTTTAAATTTGCTTACTAGTTTGTTAGAAATATCTTTTTGTAGTGTACAAACTGTATTATTAACACACTTCAAATTAGAAAGATGCAGCTCCAATTAATACAGGACATTGGAAATCAAAATCTTACACAGCCCAGATGCCAGTTCCTTTAGATGTGTGACTCATCCTTCCTCATCTTTTGAGGAATTTAAATTATTAGATGTCGTTTCTTCTTCCGACTGATGTAGTGCTTCACCTAAATCAAAATGGTAAGAAAGGAATTTAATTAACATTACAGTAAGTAACTTACAACTCATAATTAGAAAGAAACCAATAATCTGTAGGTTCCAATGTAAATTTAAAGACCATCGATATCTTTTAACCTACCCAAGTCAAGCAAATGAAACATTTGACAAATATGCTTTAGGAAAATGTATACCTACCGAACTAAAACCATTATTCAATCTACCACTAAAATACAATTCAGTTGTTAGCAGATATCCAACCAGAACAGCTTTTCATATGCTTTAGAAAAAGAGCAATCAATTGAATTATGTTCCATTATTGTGCACTATAAGTCCACTGTTAGACAAGCTGTTCAGTAAAGTACTATATATATAAGTTTTACAAGGAATATTGGACAAACTTATATCTACCAGGATACGAAATTCTAATCTACCTGATCAAGATTATAAAAATTCATTTCTTCAGGAAATAAACACATTGAATTACATACTTTTTGTTATTATCAAAACATTTTTACAATGATCAAGCAATCTCAGTGCCTTAAACCAAAGCCTAATCCAAGACTTCTGCACATGGTTATCTTTATTTTTAGCTCATTTCATGATCTCCCACAGCAAAATTGAGATAAAAACAGTGATAAATTAGGCAAAAAAATAGATCAGAAATTTTGCAAATTGATCCATTCAGACCCCTTCAAACCCTAATTCTATTCACCGACTTTCAATTCCCCTGTTTGCAATCAAACAACCTAAAATTGATCAAAATGAACATTCTCACAAAAACAAAAAAATTGTACCTTTAATGAAATAATCAGACGAAGGCCAACCTCGAACAGTACTCGTAGACATTGACTGTTCAGGGGTCAACGGATTCGCCAATTTCTCAACCAGCTGGGCAACTCCGTAGAATTGGGATTTCGGAGGTGGGACCCAATACGAAGACCCCGGCAAGAACGGGAGCCAATCGGGTGCGGACCGTCGCACGATGATACGGTGGATTGCGTCTTCGAGCTTCGAAAGCAAAGGGTCGGAGGGGTCGTAGATATCGGACGAGGTGTCGGGTTGGTTTGATTGCGTACGTAAAGGTACGAGGCGAGAGGACGGACCCAGAGAGGGGGGGTGGTGGTAGCCGGCAGCGGCGGAGGCGGTTCTGGTTTTGGATAGGGAGAGGAAGAGAGAGCGAGCCATCTGTTGGGGGATTCTTAGCTGCTTCGTCAATGGAAATGGATGATGATGAATTAAGATCTGGATTTTGGTCGGTATTTAAATAAATAATTCTTGAAATTAATTTATTTTCTCTTTATTATTATTATGGGAAAAGTCTACTTGCCTCCCCGAGGTTTGTAAAATTTCTAATTTAATAGAAAATTTTTAAAAAGGAATACAAACCTCCCCTATAAATAATAAGTTTACTAAAATACCTATAATTTATTTTAAAATTATAAAATAAAATCATTTTGGTTAACTATTATATTAATCACTATACCTCAATATCCTAACAACTATATTAAAATAAATTTTAATAATATATTTTTTAATTCATATTATATAACTCTTTTAAAAATACATATATAATAAAATTTATAATAATTACAATATTTTACTATTATAAAAAGTTTATAATTCAAAAATAATTTTAAAATTATTATAATTTTATATTATGAATTGAATTTAAATTTATTATTATTACTAAATTATAAATTTTTAAAATAATTATCATTATTTAGACTTTTTTTAATAAAATAATTTATTTTATTTAACAATTACTTAAAAATAGTTTTTTAAATTATTAATTTTAGAATAATTTTATTTTATAACTATTTAAATTTATTTTCTTTAATAATTATTTAAGAATAATTTTATTATCATTTGATAATAATTTTAAACTCAAATTATTATATAAATTTTTTTTAATTATAAGTTTTATAATAACAAAATAATTTTAATTATTATAGAAATTATTAAATATACATTCTCAAAAGAGTTATTTATTAAATATTAAAAAATATATATTTAAAATATATTTAGTACAATGTTTAAAATATTACTTTTTTCATTTAGATTTAGTAATTTTATTTTACAATTTTAAAAAAATAAATTTACGGTATTTTGATAAATTTATTATTTGTAGGGGAATTTCTATAAATCTTAGAGTAGGTATGTGGACTTTTTTCTTACTATTATTATTATTATTATTTTATTTTGTGATATTCCTTAAGATATGTACTTTTATTTTTCGTCCCTCAATTTTTTTGAAAAAGTATATAGGGACATAATTTGCTCAATTGTAACAATTTCATCCATAGAGACTAAAGGCATAAAGTAGGTCGGACTGCACAACACGAAGCCAAGTGAAGGGAGCTAATATGACAATGAAAATGCAAATAAATTTATAATAAGATGATCAAATTTTAAAGCACAAAATGTAGGGTAGGTTGTAACAATCTGTGCCCAAATTCAAGTAACTATTATTTGTTTTAGATATAATAGCCTATCACGAGTTTATTTTCAGATTTTCTAACTCAAAATATGTTTGCGTAGTTAAAGAGACTCAAGGTTTGTAACTTAGTCCAATCTCATTTTTGCGAATAATGTGTGATGTGACAATCTCCCATTTTTTGGACCTCGTATCCTCCTTACAAGATCAAACATAATCACTTAACACAAACAAATATTAACACATTAGGTTGCAGCCCATTTTATTATGTTTGGCTTTTTAATGCATCTGCTCAGTTAAGGAGACCGAAAACTTATAACTTAGTCAAATTTCATTACCGCGTGCAATGTGTGAAATGATAATCTTGAACTTTTTTGGACCTTGCATTCTCGTGAGTTCGTGGGGGAACCAAACAGAATTACTTAACACATAACAAAAAAAATCACACACCAGTTATGAGTTCGTTCTTATACCAAATATAATAATTCGGGTATAAAATTGAGTAGATATTATCTATATTGGATACATAGTCCATCATGAGTTTGTTTTCGAGCTTTTTAACCCAAAACAAGTTTGCTTAGTTAATGAGACCTAAGACTTATAACTTAGTTTAGTTTTATTCTCGCGAGCGATATCGGATGTGATACAAGCTGACTTAAATTGATATGAAAGCATGAATAATCAATTATATTTCTTAAAATAATTTAAAAATTAGAAAAAACTAACAATGTCCATAATATCCATACTAATAGTTATGTAAACCTACTACTCGAAAGATCCTAGCTTTATCAAGTTGGTGACATAGCATTAGTGCCTGAAGTTTCATTACAAGCAAAAGCATTGTCACTATCCGTACTAAGAAAAGATTTTATTAGTTGTTCTCCTTTCCTTAACTTAAGTCATTCATTAGTCTTCCTCAAGACTCTAAAAGTCCCTTTAAGATGAGCGAAACAAGTGTTTAGTTGTTTGTTGTACTTATTGAAAGTTAGATAATTGGTAATTTAGATGCAGCTTCATTTTGCATTCAACACTTCAGATAATCCTTCACCCAAAACAAAAATATGCAATCGTAGTAGCTTTTTCTCTCTATTTTGACTATTTCATTCTATTTGGAACATGGCATGATCTATAGCTCTGCTAAAACAACTAGACATACAAGAAACTGAAACAACGGCTAAGGTTGGGGACTATTTTTATAAAATTATAAGATTATATCTTAGTTGTTGTTTCTAAAACATTTAGGGACAAGAATGTTATTCCCCTTTCCTTTGTGGTGTATTAACATTGGGGTTGCTGAAATATCGTGATCTTTTTAATAAACTCATAACTTATCAAATGATTTCGTATATGTCCCTATTTTCTTGCTGTTACTAGTTAGTGGCAGTAAATTGATTCAATGAATCGTATGAATTGACAGTTTTACTCTTGTAACTGTTAACAAAATTTACCATGTAACAAAACATTCTTGAGCGACTCATGACTTTCTAAATAGAAAATGTATGTATAATTAACTGCTAAAAGGAGAAGTAAATTAGGTTGAGTCGTTAATAATGTACTAGATAAAGATTAGAAGTCTAATAAAAAATTTTTTAAATAAATTTTATGTAAAGAGTTTTTCTTTTTTTTAAAAAAAAAATGTTGACCGTCAAATATATATGATATTAGAGTCTTTTGTCAATTTTTGACTATTTTTTAAAATTTTAATGACACCTAACATAAAGAATATTTTATAATCTATATTTCACTTTATTTTTTTATTCTTCATAAAATTTACGATACTTAAAGATCTAAAAATTTATTAAATTTATGATTGATATAAAAACTTTCTAAAAGTGAATTTTTAACGGTATCAACTTACATTAAATTACTTTATTACTCTATTGATAGCAAAAAAAAAAAAAAAGAGAAAACAAAAATTAATAAACGGACTTAGATTAGAAAAAAGTTAAGAATTTAATACAGCACGTAAAATTAGTATTTTTTTTCTTTTTATTCTTACGTAATGTATTTTAAAAGATTAATAAAATTTGTTACTAATTAAATTAATATTTAATTATAACGAAAATAGAATCTTGCCTATACAATATTATTAATGATAGAAAAAAATAAGTGAGGATCTAAAATACTAAAAGTTATACCAAGACAATGTTTACTAATATTAGAGATTTATTCAATTTTAAGAGCTAATGTGTTTTGTTGCAAGGGTAAGATAATCAATTACAATTATTCCATTAACCTTTTCTAATAATGAAAAAAAGCTGGACTTTTATACAAAATCTGATAAATTATTTTCTTAACTAAAATACATCAAAAGTGTAAGGACCTAATGATAACAATTTACTATTAAATGGTCCCAGTCTCATAACTTCTTAACTCTCACAAAAAGTGATATACTTTTTCTATTTATGACAAACCGGTACCTACTGACGGTAGCATACAGCCCCTAACGAAATGATTGAAATGTTTTTTAGTGTTAAATTACATCCTGTTGATTCTAGTATTGTCTTGGGCCAAACTTGATATTAAAAGAGTAATTTTATTATTTAAAAATGATTTCATATAAATTTATTTATTATAAATTATGATATATAAAATAATTAGTGATTGAAATATTAATGTCTTATATAAATATATATTTTTTGGTATCAATTGATAGCATATTAATTTAATTGTTAGTATGACTTTTCGACAAAGATTTTATTTTAATAAAAAAATTTATAATTTTTTAAAATTTGGTTTTTTGGACTGATTAATTTTAATAATTTTTAAAATATTTATTAAGGTCCCAATTGACTAAAAAAATATAATAAGCATTATAATTTAAACTCTTTTTTTAGCTTGGTGCTGATAGAATTTGAACCCAAATTTCTTGTAGCTACCATAAGAAATTTTATTTGTTAAATCAACTAGTACTTTTTAAATATAAATATTATTACTATGGTCAATGACAAGTATTTAAATTCTAATTTTTTATAAAGAAATTATTTAATTTAAAACTTTAAAAATAATTTCTAAATTTATAATTTTATTTTAACATTTTTTAAATCATGAATCAATTTTTTTTAACAAAAAATGTGGGTCACAACAAGTCTTTAAAATATTATATTTAACAAACCTTAATTGGTGCTAAAGGCAAGGTACCTAGTTGATATTTTTTAAAATATTTATAGTTAGTGATTACAACATGTTTTCAAAATGTTATATTGAATAAAATTTATAGGAAAGAAGTACAACTAGTTGATACTTTTTAGAAAAAGATAATAATATTATTGTCCCTAAGTTTTATCAAAACTATAATTAGTATATATTTTAATAACTTTGATAAATCAATTAGCGAGTGTATATTAGGGGTTTATTAGGAGTTTTATATAAGTAAATATGATAATATTCTTCTAAACACCAATTATTTATGAGTTATTGGTTTATCGAAAATTTATATTACTAAATATTATAATATTGTTTGTTAATTTACGCTTGTCAAGTGATTTTTACACTTAAAAAAAATTAGAGAAAGTTCTATAAGTATTACAGTCTAATTTTAGTGAAATCTAACACGAAGAATGAGATTATCGGTTGAAATAAACTAGTTATCTTGTTCTCCAATCATAGTTAAATTCTAGTTTCGTAAAAGTTCATAGAGGACTGAATTGTTAATATTAAGTAAATTATATCATAATTTGTGATTCCAATAAAGTTTAGAGGCAAAAAATGTTATTACCTCTTTTGAAAATTATAATATTTTAGTGGGTGATTTACAAATTGTTGTAATGGAATGATATTAAAAAGTAGTCTTACGTGGAAACAATTAAAAATAAATATAAATTATTGTTTCCACTTAAAAATAAATACAAATTATTGTTTGATAAACACGTAGTAGTAATACTTTGTTGACGCTTTGTGGAATCTTTTTCAAATTTTTAATCATTAAAAAAAAGATATTAAATAAATGGTTAGGCCTAATTATGGGCCTCTAGATAGGGATTAAAGCAAGGCCCATCAGTCGAAATTCTAGTAAATTCTTAATTAGAAGGATTGATATGCTAATCACTCAATTAACCTAATTATATTTAATAATTAATAATTTTATATTTATAGTGATTATGAATGAAAAATAAAAATATTTCGAATCTAAATATACAAAAAAATTATAAAAATTAATAATTACAAATTATTAATTAGCAACTAACAATTAAAAAATTTATAAAATTGGACTTATAATTCAATTTCATCAAAATTCTTTATAATTTTTTTTTCTTTTAGCTAGAATGGAGAGAAAAAGATTAATAAATTTATTATGCTTAGGGTGCATTTAGCAATGTTTATGAAATGATGTTTTTGAAAATTTTAAAAAATTGATGTATTTAATAATAATTTTTTTAAAATGTTTATGATAATATTTGTTAGAAAATATTTTCTTAAAAATAAAAAATAATAAGATTGTGTTTGATATTGTTTTTAAAAATAAATAAATTAGTAAAATAGTTCTTATTAAAAAGATTAAAAATAATCTCAAAAATAGTAAAATAATAACAAGGTTATGTTTTATTTTTTAGTCAAAAATAAAATTAATATTTTTTATTTTTAAAAATAAATTTTGCAAAGTATAAAATTGAATTATTTTTTTTTCTTTTTTAAAATGTAATTAAATTATCTTTTTAAGTACTTGAAAAGTATTCTGAAAGGCATCTTTTAAAGTGTTTCACATAAAAGCATCTTTTTAATTAAGAAAGCACTTTAGGGAATCTCTCTCTCAAAACTTTTCTAAACAAAAATCACATTTTTTTCATTAAATTTATTTTTTGTGTTTTGTTTGATTAAATTATAGAAGAATATTAATAATATTTCTTATTATTAATTTAATATATGCTAAAAGAATTAATAAATAAAGACTTTGCAATGACAATTTATTATTTGTTCTATACATGAATATCATCATTTTTTGTTCACATACATCGTGTGTAAGTACTAAAATAAGGAGAATTAACACATATCTTTTATGAGGTTTGAGAAACCTACACTTAAATAGAACGTTTAAAGAAACTCATACTTACCTCTCCTGAACCGTTAGAAGACTATTAGGATTAAAAGTATTTTAGATATTTTATCAATTTCATTATTTTTCAACTTACTAGATAATTAATTCCTACAAAATATTGTATTATTATTCATTAATCATTCAAGATTTCAAGTTATAAGGGTAAAACTTTAAAATAAATTATATGAAAGATCATATAAGATATATGTAAATAAAATAATATTATTACATTAATTTATAAATAGAATTTACATATTTAATATTATTATTTATCACAATCATAAATTTTTTGAAGTTAATAATAATTTTAAAATTATACTTATTTCATGTATATGTACACCTAGTTAACAAAAAATAATATAAAATATAATTTAATTAAATGAGTACATGGATATACCATATTTATTTTACAAAGATTCTAAATATCAATTTTAAATTCAGAATTTTTTTAAAATTATAGAAAATAAGACTAATTCATATTATGTAGAATAATATTGTATATATGAACAATAATGCAATATTTTATGGGAATTAATTATGTAATAAGTTAAAAATAATAATATAAAAAAATATCATTAATTTTAATGGTCTTCTAACGGTCAATTGATGGTCCAGGAAAGATAAGTGTAGATTTCTCAAACTACAAGGGAGATATGTGTTAATTCTCTACTAAAATAATTGTTTAATTAAAAGAAATAAGTATTTATTTAAAGAAAAACAGATGGGAAACTAATTTTGACTATTTCATAATATTTTTGACAATTCAATCAAAGTATCCTTTCCTTCTTATATTTATTTATTTAGCGTAAATAAAATAATACTACTCTCTTTTGTTAATTCTTTAAAAATTTCTTTGAATAGTAATTCATAATTACCATTAACTATTTTTTTATATAAAAATCAATTATTTTATTATTAAAATTAATATCACTCGTTATTTTGTGACACTATCATAATTAATTCACAATTTCAATTTTAATTTCATTCATTATATATTATTTTTATCACTAAATCTTTTTCATCATGAGTATGAAATTAATATATATTTTTTCAAAAACTTAATTAAAATGTTTTTATTTTTTAAATTTTTTAATTTATTATTATGAATATTATCTTATTTCACTTTTATTTTTTTAAGTGTTAATACCATCTCAACTTGAAATCTAGTTTGAAAATCTACTTTTATAAGAACGAGTCAATATTAAAGAACTTTTTTTTAGCACTAATATTAAAGAAACTTATTTTCACAAGCTCATGAAGAGAATTAAAATCCGACCAAATAATGATTCTTTATGTAGTTTTAGTATTAATTAAAAAATTTCATGTAAATTGTTATTTATTTCATATTTAATCATCCATCTAATTTTAATTAGAGTTTATAAAACATTCCCCAAAAAGGCTTTTGCTTTTCAATCTCGAAGCTCAAGTATTAATCTCATCTTTTTATTTTGCAATTAAAAGGCAAGTCACGTGGGCTACAATTTCGGCCTAAAACAAAATCGTTTTTGCAGTTGAAGAGAAAGATATGCGGGTTCAATTGGGCCGAAACTCAGGCCCAATATGAATTTGGATTTCATAGGGGGTCAATATGTGATGTCAAAAAAGTAAATTTACGAGTCACAAAATATTGTAACTGTAGTGGAGCGATTGAAATTTCGAAGCAATAGAGAGGAAACTGATAGATACTCTAAAGCTAGGGACCAAAGAGTAATTTCACAATTAAAATAGGTAATTTCGTTGATATCCCTTAGGTTTACTATTTTATAATTATTAACATAAATACTAAATTTGCAAAATTATTTTATGGATTTTACGAAAAGATTCTTGACATAACATCACGTAACTTTAAGATCAATTTTTTAATGAATTTTAATATATATATACATACATATATTATGGTTGTTTTATTATATATAAATTATTATAATATTATTTTATAGTAATGGAATAAATTTATAAAGTGGAAACAAATTCATTATTTTATCGTTATTTATAAACTCTTTTTTTGTCTTAATTTTACTCTTCTTTACGAAATTTTACATTAAGCACACAACCATATGCAACAAGCCTACAAGGATAAAGATAATAAACTCAACTATCTAATTTGGTTATTGTTGGCCTAGGAAAGAAAGAAATTAATTTAAGGCTTGAGTAGTTAACTAGAGAAAAGTTTGCAATTGGTAGGCTAGAAAGGCTCAAATGATTTAAATATGACATAAAATAATTTCTCATGCATCATACAATCAATGACATCCAAAGCATGCATAATCAAGTTAATTAGCCAAGTCAGATGTAATGAGATCACTATAATAACAAGATGATAAAAAAAATATAGAATAAACATATAATACTAAGAAATAAAGATTAAGGGACCAAAAGCTATCTAATGTGGTTATATAAGTTTACACTATTTTACATATCATTCTCTAATCATCAAATTAAGACTCGGATCAATGGTAACACGAAGTGCATATGAATTATAAGCATAACTCATGAAATAAAGTTAAAACAAGGATAAATCATGTTCTTTTGCCTAATATATCGTAATTCACAATTGACCATGTTGTTACCTAGTAAGGAACAACTCAAAATAATATATTTTTTTTATTATTGAAACAAACTGAAAACATATAAAACATGATAAATAAAAACTTGAAATCCCACCCTCAAACTCAAATGTAACATTATCCTCAATATTATCAATAAAAAAATCATATAATTATTAGATTAAAGTTAGGCGGTAAACAATAATACTTCCAAAGCAAAGAAAATGAGGGAAACAAAGACAAGAGAACACCTGATTTAAATGCACTCAACCCTTGGTTTGAGCAACAATGACTCATTTTTCCTTCCGTTTCATTTATTTTCTTTTGAAAACCATAGGTTACCTCCCAAACAGTGCTAAATTTAATGTCTTCAATTGGACCTTTGAACATGCATTATTCAACATTAGCTAAGAAAATAAAAGCCTTAGTTTTGTTCAAATCTAGATATCCAAACTGATCCAATGACAAAAAATGCTTAAGGGATGTTATTTGGGTTGTAAGAGGTGTAAACGCTTGGCTTAGGAGGTGCGGGCAAACTATGATACTGATGGAGAATATAAGGATGTTATCTGTTTTATTTATTATGCATAAACTATTAAAACAGATTTCAAATAATATTCATTTAAAAAAAATGTGTTTTTTTTACATGAAAAATATTAATAGTAAAATTAGGTGATTGTACTGACAAATGCATCACTTGCAAACTTGACTAATTTAAAATTAATTTATCTTTACTTGACTTCACCTTTGAATTATGTTTAGTTACTTGCTATTGCACTTATCCGCTACGTACTGCTATGCAGTACTTATAGGATATCTTCTTTTAACACTCCTCAAGCTGGAAAGGGAAAGAAAATGAACACCCAGCTGTGTCGAAACAAGAAAAATGATGCTTTGATAAAGAATATATCGTGTAACTAATCAAAATTCATAGCGACTTTCTCTGTGTTAAAGTGATAACAATCAAGTTTCAATATGCTTCGAGCGAGCATGAAACATAGGATATATTGACATGTGCAAAACACTGATATTATCAAATCAATTATGGAGGCATTGAGAGTGGTAAACTAAAATCTCTAAAAGGAAACGTGAGCCGAGTAATTTTAGTTGTAGTGACTGCCATAGCTCTGAATTCAGCCTCAGAACAGTAGGTTGAGTTTTAGAACTCCTTGATATACAGTTGGCACAAAAAAAAAAATGGAGAAACTTGTTATGCTTCGTGTTGACATAGCACAACCACCCCAATCCGCATCACTGAAACCATAAAGAGAAATAGAACTTCTAGAAAGATATCAAAGACCATAATGCAATGTACCTTTAAGATAATGTACCGACTGAGCTTCGATAGGCATTAACATCAAGGAGTATACTTGTCTTTAATAGCCAAGGGTGTGCAATTGAAGAGCATTCTCGCTTTATCCAATATGTCAAGTGTGTACTTGGTTTGAGATAAATTAAGACCACTAGAAAAACTTTTTATTTTAACACCAAGAAAATATTGTAAAGGACCGAGATCTTTGATGGCAAATTCGTACCAAGCTGCGTAATAAGACTTTGAATAAAGGTAATGTTGTTTCCAACAAGAAGAACATCGTCCACATAAACATATAAAGAAAAAAATAACACTCCTTTTATGCATTTCTAATACATCGTCCATCAACAATTAGTCTTTCCTTAAGTTTGTTGTAATTTTTGAATTTTATGGATGTGTCTCAATCATAAAAATATAAAGACATCATTTTACAAATGATTCACAGCATACTAAGCACTGCCTTTACGGAACAATTAAGTCATGTGGTAGTCTATACTTTAAGATATAATGACTTATTTCTATAATCGCATTCTTAATATAGAACCCTAAAATAGTTATATAATTATTTTTCTCTAATAATAAGGGAAATTAACACATACCTCCCATGAGATTTGAAAAACTTATACTTACATGAAAGGTTTAAAGAAACTCACACTTACCTCTCCTGGACCGTTAATTGACCGTTAGAAGACCGTTAGGATTAAGGGTATTTTAGATATTTTATCAATTTAATTCATTTTTTAATTTGCTAGATAATTAATTCCTATAAAATATTATATTATTTTTCATTAATCATTCAAGATTTTAAGTTATAAGGGTAAAATTTTAAAATAAATTTTATGAAAAATCATATAAGATATATGTAAATAAAATAATACTATTACATTAATTTATAAGTAGAATTTATATATTTAATATTATTATTTATCACAATCATAAATTTTTTTAATTTAATAATAATTTTAAAATTATACTTATTTCATGTGTATGTGCACCTAATTAACAAAAAATAATATAAAATATAATTTAATTGAATGAGTATATGGATATACCAAATTTATTTTACAAAGATTCTAAATATCAATTCTAAATTCAAATATTTTTTAAAATTATAGAAAATAAAATTAATTCATATTATGTAAATAATATTATTATATGAATAATAATACAATATTTTATTGAAATTAATTATGTAATAAGTTAAAAATAATAATGTCCAAAAATATCCTTAATCGTAACAGTATTTTAACGGTCAACTAACGGTCAAGGGGAGGTAAGTGTGAATTTTTTCAAACTTTCCATCTAAGTGTAGATTTCTCAAACCTCAGAGAAGGTATGTGTTAATTTCCCCTAATAATAATCATATGGTGGGAAAATCTCTATAATTTCTCAGATTACTCTTTCATAATATTATAAAATTCTTAAGCCACCGGGCGCATGTTACAAATAAATATTATCATAAATGAATGATTAAATTATAATCTTATAACCAACAAATAATGCACATAATCGTCCATTAAACCATAATTTATAACCTATATTATAAATTAGGAAAAATAAATTATAATTGCAATATTTATAATATTATATAAGAGTTAATTAATTAGCTAGGACATAATACATTTTAAAATACACAAAATATCTAATGTATATGACAATTAATATTATCACGTCAATTTAGTTTACACAAAAGTAATTTGTATAGAAAATTTATATCTTTAGAATTGTTTTTAATATGTATATGCATGTTTGTATGTATCTATATAGACACTCATATACATATAACATATGTATGAAATTGAATATCCGCAGTTTCCAACTATTCTAAGACGTGTGGATACAATTTTACCTACTTTTGGTTTACATGGGGCAAGATTAAAGAGGGTGTGAAAGGATTAAAGTTATTGATATCCTGAGACAGAAAAGTCTATTTCATATATACTTTATTTATAAATGAAGGTAGACTTGCGAGGATGGAGAAGATTAAAATTCCAAGCAAAAGATAATCATTTTCCATCACTTGAAAATTATTGGTATTATTATATAGGCAAGATAGACTCAAGTCAATCCTAAATAATTGATAATCAATTTCTTGGACAATTAATCTGTAGAGCAATACCAAACAAAAACCTTAATTTATTAAAGGTATCCCAATGATGATTATTTTACATATAGGTTGGAGTATGAGACATGTATTCCTAATTAATTCTTAACTTTCTTCAATTGTTTTTAATTATGAATTTCTTCCTCATTAGTCGATGGAGGCGTGTAATTCAACATTAATTGGGTAGGTAGAACAGCAATAATTTCGGATTATTAATTAGCCACTTGCCTTTGATACATATGAAATTGGTGTGAAATATTAATATAACTTAATTAGTTGGCCTTTTCTACACCAACTAATTAGGGACTTATTATTATTATTTGGCTTTTAGTGTGTAGTAAAAAAAACTGGGCTGCATGTTCAATCTGCTTTTTCCTCCTTGCAGTATATATTAATAATCAAAATGGTGGCACCAATTTTCACAATACAAATTTAAGCTTCTTTCAGCATTTTTGCAACATAAAGCATATCCAACAACTCTTTGAATTTCACCTCCTAATTTCACCATGGTTGATGCGATCATTTCCCCCCTCTTGGAGCAGCTGATCTCAATGGTTGTACAAGAGGCAAGTGAACGGGTGAGGCTAGTTACTGGTGTTGAAGGTGAAGTGAAAAAGCTTACCAGCAATCTTCGAGCCATTCAAGCTGTGCTAGTTGATGCAGAGCAAAGGCAAATGAACGAAGAGACTGTCAGACTTTGGCTGCATCATCTCAAATACGCTTCCTACGACATGGAAGATGTATTGGATGAGTGGAACACAGCCAGGTTGAAATTGCAAATTGAGGGAGTTGATCATGATGAGAGTGCTCTTGTTCCTAAGAAGGTATGTTCCTTCTTTCCAGCCCCTTGCTTTGGTTTCAAACAAGTCTTTCTGCGTTGTGACATTGCTCTCAAGATTAAAGAAATCAATCAAAATCTTGATGAAATTACCAAACAGAAAGAAATGTTTAATTTTAATGTGAACTTGACTACCAGTTTTGAGAAACCAAAGCGAATAGCAGCTACTTCCTTAATTGACGAGTCTGAAATAAGTGGTAGAGCCGTGGAAAAGAATACTCTAATAAGTAGGTTGGTTTCTGAGAGTAGCAGTAGGGAGCAAAAAGGCCTCCAAATCATATCACTTCTAGGTATGGGTGGTGTTGGCAAAACAACTCTAGCTCAACTTGCTTATAATAATGACGAGGTTAAAAGAAGTTTCGATATAAGAATGTGGGTATGTGTGTCAGATCCTTTTGATGAGATTAGAATTGCTAGAGCTATTATTGAAGCTTTAGAAAATAAGCCTTGTAAATTAGTTGAATTTCAATCTCTTTTGACCAATATCCAGAAAATTATTGAGGGTAAGAAATTTCTTCTTGTCTTAGATGACATGTGGAATGAAGATTATAGTAAATGGGAACCATTCTATCATTGTCTAAAGAATGATAGTCATTGTAGTAAAATTTTAATTACTACACGTAAGGAAACAGTTGCACATATAATGAAATCAGCTGACATTATTTCCATTAAGCAATTAGCTGAGGAGGAATGTTGGTTATTGTTTAGGCGGATAGCATTTTTTGGTAGGTCTAAAGAGGAATATGACAAATTAGAGGAGGTTGGTCGCAAAATTGTAAGCAAGTGCAATGGCTTACCTCTTGCTGCTAAGACGATTGGGTCTTTATTGCGCTTTAAAAAAACTGAAGAAGAGTGGCAAAGAATATTATATAGTGATATGTGGAAGGTAGAAGAGCTTAATAAAGGTCTTTTGGCTCCTTTGTTACTAAGTTATAATGATTTGCCCTCTGCAGTGAAACCATGTTTCTTGTATTGTGCTGTTTTTCCAAAAGACTACTTGATGAAGAAAAATGAATTGATTAGATTGTGGATGAGCCAAGGTTACCTCAGTGTAGCACAAGGTGAAGAGATGGAGAATTTGGGTGAAGAATATTTCCATATCTTAGCTACGCGTTCTTTCTTTCAAGAGTTTCTGAAATTTCGTGATAATATCGTATGTTGTAAGATGCATGATATTATACATGATTTTGCCCAATTTATGTGCAAGAAAGAATGTTCTACAATAGAAATTAATGATTGTGATGATCCATTGGTGGATTCTTTTGAGGAGAAAACTTGTTTGCATGCTATGTTAACTATTCGTGAAATGAATTTATTTCCCATCTCTATTTATAAGGCAAAAAAATTGCGTAGTCTTGTAATTAATCATAGGAATAAAGAGAATCCATCATTTATTAATGTGCTACCTAAGATATTTGATGAATTGACAAGTTTAAGGGCAGTTGTTATAACGTGCCAAATGTTTGAAGATTGTGGGGTGTTTATGAATGAGATTCCAAGAGGGATAGGAAAATTGATACATTTGAGATATCTTAATTTGTCAAATCAATTGATTGAGGAACTACCTGAGGTATTATGTGAATTGTATAATCTACAGCTTTTAGATGTTAGTCGGTGTTTAAATCTTAAAGAATTACCTCAAGGGATTGGGAAGTTAATAAACTTGACACATTTTATAAATCCTTATACTGGGTTGCAGTATATGCCAATTGGAATTACGAGATTAACTAGTCTTCGGATATTAAAAAAGTTTGCCATAGGTGTAAGTGTTAATGGTAGACAAATATGTAACCTCGAATCTTTAAAACACCTTAAGCTTCTTGAAGAATGTGGTATACATGGGCTAGGTAATGTGTCAGATGTGGGCGAAGCTAAGAGATTGGAACTTCACAAAAGCTTTAAAAACCTCCGTGTGTTGGGTTTTTGTTTTGATCAACTGGATGAACAAGGATGGAGCAAGAAAGAGGATCACGAAGAACTTCTTGAAGCCTTACAACCACCTCCAAATTTAAAGGAATTAGAAATATCTAATTACAAAGGCAACACTGTTTGGCCCAGTTGGATGATATCATTAAACAATCTAAGAGATTTATCTCTGAAAACTTGCATAAATTGTAAGCATCTGCCTCCTTTGGGAAAATTGCCATCCCTTGAAGAAGTCGTAATAAGGTGGATGCCTAGTTTGAAAAGAGTGGGTAATGAAATTTTGGGAACAGGAAGCGGTCACGGCTCATCTTCTTCGTCATCTTTATCTGCTATTGCCTTTCCTAAATTGAAAAAGTTCTCGATTAGCTGGTTGAGAGGTTTGGAAGAGTGGGATTTCGAGATTACTGGAAATATAGAAATCATGCCATGTCTTCATTACTTGGATATTACTACTTGCAGTCAACTAAAGTCAGTGCCCGATCACATTCTTCAAAAGACAACACTACGAAGCTTGAGGATTATCGGTTGTAACATTCTGAGAGAACGTTACAGAAAGGAAGCAGAACAAGACTGGGCTAAGATATCTCACATTCCCGAAATCCGAATTCATTAAGAAGATGTGCGAGAAGGCCCTTGTTGAATCCTCAAACGGCCCTCAGGTAATGTAGTTTAATTGTTCTCTAGCTCCATTTTAGTTAGTACTTATCTGTAATCAAATTAAGGCGTAGAAAAGATTAATAGTCAAATTATATGTCATGTTAATGTCTCTTCCTTTCTATTTCAGCAAACTAGTATTTTGTGTAATCATTGTACTATTTTTGCAGGAATAAGCAGAAATATTTTCAATAATGAGTCTTCACAAACCTTGTTTCATTAATACATTATTGCTTCATTTTATTTCTGGAAGCCTGTTAGCTATATTTGTGATTGACAAAATAGATTTTGTTACATTGGTTTCTCTTTTGCAATCTTCCAACAGCATGTTTTCACTTTTGCATAATTAATTTGACGCTCGAGACCTCTTTGTCTGATTTGTTCTACTTCTGACATGCCAGGTACCTTTCAAATATTTTATTTTAGGTTTGAGTTCGGGGGCCCTTTTTGGTGTGACAGCCTGCTTCAAAGATAAATGAATTGGCTATATGACACCCTAGGCAAATTCCACATCGGCAAAATACGGAAAGATGCTGGGTATATAAGATAGTAAGCTCCAATTTCTAATAGACGCATTTTTGGTTGAAAAGTCCGAAAACAAAACCGTGACAGATTGTGTGTTCAAAGCTTGTTGTGGGCTGGCCTGTTACAGGCTAAAGGTTTGATCGCTGAAGGTGTTAAGGTTGGTAACATTTATATACACACAAAAAAATATATATGACGTGGATTGATCTTAGCAATCATGTTAAGTGTTTGTATCGTGCTGTGCTGCTTATTTGGTGGTATGAACTGGTGAAGATAACATGCATTCAATTTTTATAACAGGGCAGTTCCGGAGGCTGAACTATTAAGCATTACCTGGATTGAAAGTCCAACCATTGCCCCTGGATTTGGAGACACAAAAGCCAATATCTTAATGATATTGCCATCCTGACTGGAGGTTAGTCTAATATTTTCAAACAGTGATTTTCAACTTGTCTGCTTCTTGTTCTTCTGTACTATTGCTTATCGCATAGAAAAAAACAGAATATGTTAGCTTTACTTCATGCGTTCAGGAACTGTGACGAGGGGTAAGGTTGGGTTATTAATGGGAAACAAAATTGGGACCAATTAGATATTGAAGCTATTGAATGAAAGAAAAAGTCCTACTTACGTGATAACTGGTACAGGTGAGCTTTACTCGGCACTCTTCATTAATTTTCTTTTACCTTGTGTTAGAAATAAGGTAATGTTCATATTGATGCTTTCCTTTTATTAACCACTTTTCTAGTCAATCTATCATGGAGCAGGAAGCAGAGGAGGACTATGAAAACAAGAAGCATAATGAAAGGATTGCAGAACTTTCAAGTGGCGCACGTATGTAACTGTGATTCAGATAATTCTCTATCTAAATAATGAAGTTTCATTTCCATCTCTTTTTCCGCAAATATTTGGCTGCATATCTAGGTGAGAGCAGTAACAGAAATATAGCTTTAAGGAAAAGAATTGATGCCTTGTCGTAACAAGCTCAGAGACGCATTAAAGATTGCTGCAACGAAATCCCCTGGATTTTGAGAGTGCAAATGCCTATACCTTGGCCAAATTGTGATCTCGTGAAGGTAATCTAATATCTTCTCATAGTAATTTTGAAATCTTCTCCTTCTTGTTTCTACTGCAAAGTTTTAAGTAGTATTTCTTATCAGTCGAAGCTGAGAGAGAGATCCAGATACACTGCCTAAGTACTGCTCTTCAGGGCAGGACAAGCATTGTAGGTTATGGCGGCGCATAAGATACAATAAATAAAAGAGTTGCGCTGTTCTTAAACCTTGTTGAGGTGGTTTAGATGAAATATTTCGTTCCAATATCTTCATTTTTTTGTCCTGCTACTCTCTGGTAATTATCGATGGACAATCATGTTGGCAGCAGGCAGATCTATGGAAAAGAGGACTTTATTTAGGAGGCATGATACTGATAGTTTTAATACTATGCTGAACTGAGGAATTACTTCTGGGCTAATGCACTGAAGCCTGAAGAGGTACAAATTCAACTGTGTCAACTGCAAAAACCATCTGTTCTGTTGCTCCGGGAAAATTTTGCTTGAAAAAGGTATTAAGATTGGTAACATATATGAAAATACATATTGGTTGGATTGATCTTAATAGTTAGATTAAATGTTTATGTTGTTTATTCAGTGGTAATAGAGATGTACCAATCCCACTCAATTCAACCTACCATGATCATTGAGAAAACAGATATTGCTCTGTTAGCTCATCTAAATTTAATTAATGACAGAAAAGTTGTTAGTAAATCTTTGACTTTTAGATGCTTTCTTTTTCCTTAAGCACTATCTCAATCAAAGTGCAACAATTGCCACGGTATTTGTGAGAGCACAAAAGCCAATATTTTGATGATAATGCCATCCTGACTGGAGGTAAGTCTAATATTTTCTGATAGTATTAACTCTTTTTCCTGCTCTTCTGTAAAGGTTTTATGCATTATCTAATCAGGGAAGAGAAAAATAGGATACATATAACTATTATTACTACATACAGGAAATTAGACGCAGTTGGATTATCACTGTGAAGGCGATCTTAAGACAAGCCCACAAGGTAGTGCTCTCCGAGGAGATTACAAGCATTGAAGGTAATGGAATTACACAGGATGCAATAACTAATGGAGAACAGATTCTGAACCCTCTTGAGGTGCTTTTATTTAAAAAATTTCTTTACTATATCTTTAAATTTGGATTCCAACTCTCTGGTAGTCAATGAATCATGTTGCAGGCAGAGCAGGACTATGGAAAGCAAAAGTGAAACGAAAAGATTACAAATCTTTAAGGTGGTTTTGCTGTGATTAAGGTAATTCCTTGCTTTAATTGCTTCTAACAGTACAAGTTCTTGTTGATTTCATTTCTATCTTATTCTACTAATATCTGGGTTGCATATCTAGGCAGAAGCACAGACACAAACAGAGATTAAGGAAAAGAACTAGATAGGGTAGAAAGAAGATGCTCCAAATGAAGCGAAGGTATTAATTCTACTTTCTGAGTTATTTACCTTTCATATCTTCCGTCTTAATATTTGAAGGATTGCTCTCATTCATAGTACAAAATCTTCAGCAGGCAGTAGCGGAGTGAAATATTGTAGTTACCAAGATAACTTCAAAATGGTCAAGTCTCTGTTCAATCATTCGTCTCTCATTCCAAAATGATTCTCAATTCGAGCAGATGTGTTACTTAAAAGCCAGAGCACTGGAGGAGTCACCGTATAAGTATCAACTGGAAAGGAAGAAAATGCTGATGAAACAACACCTGGTTGTGCCTGACGAATTGGAAAATCTAATTAAAAGAAAGGAGTGGCAATTGTTATGTGTGTTTTCACTTGAGTAGATCTTGTAAGACATGCATTGGGTTTATAGATGTTCTCCAAGGGTTTTCTCTAAACAGATCTTACCATTGATTGCTTAATGGCCCTGTAGAGAACTTTGATGCTAGATTGCACAGCAGGAGAATGGAATTAAAGAAGTTTGATGAAAAGATTGCTAAACGTTCATGTAGAGTTTGCGGTGATTCAAGAATCTTTTTTTTGCCTTTACAGTTTTACCAATTTATGGAATATGATTTCGATCTCATTTCATTGATATTATTGTTGCATAATATCTCGGTCGAACCACAAACATTAAAAGAGCTTTGAGAAAAAGAAATTGAAGGTAAAAGATGCTGTAATATAACATTCACTATCTTAATTATAAGAATTAGAAAATACTTATTTCCATATCATTGGAATTAGATTGATATTTGACATACGAAGTCCAGGAAATTATGATTAGGACGTCAGGAAATTGAGATATTTTTCACTTCCCACTATCTTCTTCACAAGTACACAAACAAACCCGTAGTCTCTCTTTGTGATTTGGCTTTAAATTAAAGAATACATAATTAGTCTTTAATTTGTTCTCCAGCTCCATTTTGGCTAGTAGGTACTTGTAATCAAATTAAGGAGTGGAAAAAATTAATAATCAAATTATATGTCATCTTAATGTCTCTTCCATTCTATTCCAGGAAACTAGTATTTGTGCAATCATTTTACTGTTATTGCAACAATAAGAAGAAATATCTCTAATCATGAGTCGTCATATGCATTGCTTGCTTTAAGATCATTCACGTCTCGTGTTGATATGAAAACCAAGTAATTTGCAGCGACTTAATTAATTTGGTTTCTTATTTGTTATTTGTAATCTTTGAACATGTTTTCATTTTTGGAAAATCAATTTGAAGCTCAAGATCTCTGTTGCTTGATTTGGTCTCTTTTTGACACCAGTTACCTTCTAAATATTTCATTTTTAGGTCTGACTTGAAGACTAACGAATTGGCTGCCAATTGAACAACTGCCTCTGTTTTGCTGGCACAAAGATTGATTGCTGAAAGGCATTAAGGTGGTAACATAAATATTAATACAAATATATATGGCCTAGAAGGATCTTAACCGCCATGTTTGGTTTTGTATCCTGCTGCATATTTAGTTGTAGCAACTGGTTCAACTAACATAAAAATTAGCAGGGGAATTGACAATACATTTAAAGTTCTGGAGGCTGAACTTAAGTTGATGTGGCTGCGGGAGACAACTATGAATTAGAAAACATGATAGCTGAAGCCATGAGTAAAGTGCGTAGGCCTATAGAGAAACACTTAATAGATATTTGGTGTATTCAGGAACTGGATGTTACGAGCCTGGAGATGTCACCTAAGTAGTGTTCTCAAAGGGAATACCAATCATTGTAAGTAATGGCAGTGCACAGGATGCAGTGAGTAAAAGAGTTAGCACAAATTGGAACCTTCTTGAACTGCTTTTAATTAAAAAATTTCTTCATTATTCAGATTGCTACTCTCAAGTAATCGGTGTATCAGAATGCAGGAAGCTGCACAGTGGGACTATGAAAAAGAGAAGTTCAATGAAAGGATTGCAAAATTTTCTGGTGGTACTGCTTTGATTCTGGCAATTCTTTGCATTACTAGCTTCTAAACAGAACAGGTTCTTGCTGATTTTTCTTGTTTACAGAATTTAATTTCTATCTTTTTCTGTTGACATCTATGCTAGCATATATTGGTTGGAGTGCAAACAGAAACAGAACTCAAGCAAAAGAAATTGAGGGTAGACGATACTCTAAGTTCAACAAAGGTGTAGTTCCTGACTAATTTTATTTGCCATCACACTTGAAATCATGTGCTCATTCGGAACATAAAAAATTTACCAAGAGCATTGGAGGAAGGTACAAGGGTTAATGTAACACGATTCCTAACACGATTAGGAATTTGACTTCTCATCAGTAATTGTTAGGATTTTGCCGATATTGTCAAAGGATGTTGGGTATAAAATTAACGAATGCAAGTGCACGTGTCGCAATCAAATAATAAAGTGATAAGAGGATGTCGATTCCACGAGAAATGTAATTCTATAATTACCGAAATTGATTAATTTAGAATTTATCTAAAGGGATCGAAATAATTTTTTGATTGAGAAAATTAAAATAGACTAAAATTTACTATTATGCAAATTAATTACAAGATTCAACTATTGAAAAGTTCTAAGCCTAATGATTTATTGTATTTGGTCGCATTCAATTCTTCAATTAACGTTGCTCTAATTTAAAATACGTGTTGCTAATTAATTATCCTAATTTATTCGATTGTTTTTCTCGAGATCAATCGAGTTTACTTCATACCTAAAATTTTACTATATCTTTATGTAAAATTAATAAAATAGAAGTGCATTATAATTTATGATAATTTCTAATTAAACTACGCAAATCATATTAGTATTATAGTATATCTCTATATAATTGTAATTTACGGTATTTATCACACGGACTAGATATGATATTTATTTCTCAATTCCTATCAATTCACAATTCATTTAAATATTGACCAAATATTCAAAAGCATTAATTACCATAATAAATACTCAACACCTAATTTTAAATCAATTGAACAACACAATATTAGAGATGAATGCTTCAAATAGATTAAATTATTACCCTAAAAAATTAGGTTTAGCTATACATAATATATAATTCAAATTTCACAATCAAGAATTCAACAATTGATAACATAATTTCAATTAATCATAACATTGTCAAATTCAAGACTAAATTAAAGGAAGAGAGAAAGAAAAACTAAATGAAGAGGATTTGAATCTACAAGATTAATGAGAATCCTCTAATCTCTTGATGAAATCTCCCTCTCTTTTGTTGATTTTTCTCATTTTCTCTCTAGCAATCCTTTCCCTCTCTCTAAAACTTAAACCCAAATAAAAAATCTGCAAAAGTTCCCTTTTCTTACTCTCTCAGAGCTTTAAAAATCGGCCAAATTGGGGGAAAGGAAGAGCCGCGCGGTCGCGCGGCCGCGCACCTGATTCTGCCCAGAATTGCTGACTGGATAATATCAATTGAGTCTATATTCTTATGCATAATCATATATTGACCCGTATTTTGAGATATTATTTCATTTAAATCCTGTTTTTGTTACAATTTAGTCCACTTGGCAGAACGCGGTGCGCGGTCTGTCACGGGCCGCCGAGGCGCAAGCAGGGATGCTGCAACGCAGAGGCACATCAGCGTACAAGCTCCAGCACGCGGGCATGGATGCTATGCCTTCCGACGCTCAAGCGCGCAAGCAGAATTGGTTCAGCGGGTGAACAGTGCTGCAGGTGAACAGTATGCCGTGAGCTAAATGGTTTGCAAGGGAGAGTTGGATGTGTTGGAGGCTTTATGGTTGAGTTGGGGCAGTCCATTATCATGTGAGGCAGCTTGGTCCAGCAACCATATGGGCAGCTTTGCTTGGATTGGTCCCAAAACTTGTATAGGCTTTGGTTAGGCCCAAAATGGCCTAATCCATGTAATTAGCTTTTTGATTGTAAGTTTCCTATTGGTCCAAATGTGTGAAGAGGTGGGAGATGAGATATTTCCTCCTAGCCAATTATCTTCACCCATGTATGTTTTGTGGCCAATTAGGTTGCTTTATGTGTACATATATAAATGTAAAGTTTGTAAATGAAAGAAGAGGACCCATTTCCTTCTCCAAAATTCTGCATCTCACGTATTCCATTTCTCCTTCATTTGTGTCCCAATTTGAGCACCAAATTGACATATCTCACGGCACAATTGACTCACCCACTCACACACAAGTGTATCTTGGGGTAAAAGGCTTACTTGGATGGTGATAGCAAGCTAATTCAAGTGCCGCACGGGGCTGATTTCATTCCGCAGAATCGCCACGTGACAGGTCGCGTAGGTAAGGCGCACGATCGCGCACCACCTTCTGCCAAGAAGGTGGAAAATTCAGAAAATAACGATTGGACCCCCATAATATTTATTAGTTTTATTTTTTTCTCTTATTGTGATTTGTCGGCATTTTGATCCGTAAATCTCTTGTACTTTAGTCCCAAACATCTTCTTTTTCATACCAAATTTATCCTTTTCAAATCAAATTCATCTTGGATAGCCAAATTTATCATTTTTTGTACAAAATAATCAAAATATATCAAATCCAAATGAAACTTGAGTATTAAACAAACAATTCAAGTTTATGAATAAATGATTAGCGCATATTTTACGCATTTATCAAAGGTCATTGAGCTGCGCAATGAAGTTAATCACCAAGATTACAAGGGTTAATGTAAGTGTTGTAATCGGAAAGGCTTGTGATTCTAATTGCAACATATTAATACATATCAGTTTCACCAAGTTCAATGGTTGAACATTTTTATCTTTCTTTTCTAGTTTTGTATTCAGGTGCTATATATCCGTTGACAACCCTAAGTATGTTTATAATGCTACTATTGGGGAATTTGATTTGATCTGATTGCTGCCGGTATTATTATTCTGACAAATTAAGGTGAGATTATGATTTATGAAGCAGCCATTAGAATCATATACTCAGAAAAAGCAACTATATTAGTACGTCTGTTTTCCTGCTAGAAAATGAATAATTAATTGTGCAAATACTCAAAACTCTACTTTAACATATTAGCAAACTTATGGCCTTAAATTTACAGGTGATAAGTTGTTCCTTTAAGCATGCTGTTTCTGTCAAAGACTTTTCCTCGCATCAAGGGACCTGAACTTGAGGCTGTTGGAAATTAACTCATGATTTTTTCTCCAGTTAAGTGCTGGAGCAGAGGTCTTTTGTATCAGCAAGTCATTACACATGGTAGTATAAATGGAGAAGCTATTTTGATCTACTTGCTAGCTACAATGATTTCTCTACAGATAGATGTACATAATTTGTTTTATTTTCTGCAATATCTTCTAATCCTAATTTTGATATGAAGGAAATTATGATTTGCAGACAGACATTGTTTTTTTGTTCCCCGATTTTTCATATACGGATATTACATTTTCAAAGTGAGATTGAAAAATGATAGAACCATTCTGCTGTGTTTTCATTAATTGTTTGAGTAGAACTTGAAGGTACCGGGTTTCACTGACTATTATCATTTATTTTTAACTTAAGCAACAGAAGTTCAGGCTGTAAAGAAGAATGATTGTAAGCAATTTAGTATCCATATCTCTATCTTTTTCTGTTGTATTTCCTAATCTCATATGAATTCGCATTCAATTCATATTTTGGTAAGAGTTCTGACATAGTATAGCACTAATACTTGTAACAAATCCCTCAATTAAGGAATAAATATTTTTTTTAATGGTATTCGGTAAATTCATGAGTAAATTTTAACAAAATAATCAAAGAGTCATTAAAATAATAATAAATTAATATTTTTTCGATGTAATAAACTAAGGAAACTGCCCTACCAACTTTTACAGAAGAAACTAGGAATTGAGTTTCGTGTTCTATTCTAGCTTTGGTTTGATTCTGCAAGTCTACACTAATTTGGCTTTTGAGCCGATGGCTTATTTTGATATTAATGAGATTTCTTAATTTCTTTTTCTCTTATTTTGATATTAATGAAGTGACCCAAATGAACGAATGTGCTGGTAATAACTTTATCGAAGCATAGTAAAATTTTTGTTATTTTGTTATCGTGTGAAAATTTTGCTATTATAATATTTTATAAGCTTTCGTTTTTGGGAAAATTGCTGGATTTGATTTTCTAACATGCCAAATTCTGAAATAGCTGCAATACCGCCAAGTCTCAGGCAATTTCTTCAATTCTTCTGCCTGTTCTTGAATTTCCAAACATGAATCCAAATTCTATATTAAATTTGTCACGTTATATATGATGATCAAGAATATATTTTAGTACATTGATCGATATCACTCGATTGCTCAAATTAATGTGATCAAAATTACTTTAATTAGCATGTCGTTTAACATTTTTATGTGGCTTAATTGTGAATGCTTTTTAACCCTATTCACAAGTTTACAGTAACTTGGCTTTTTAACTCTATTCCTTTCAATTCAAGTAACTAGAAAATCACCTAGAGATCAGGTAGCTCAACTTAACGAAATTGACACCATACTCTATTTAATTAAGTTGTCTTCTCTTGGGAAAGAGCCATACTTGACCGACATCTTCTTGTCAACAATTAATCATTTGGTATCTTTTGATTATTATATATATGTTGAGTATGATATTCGTATTATTATATATAGTTAATATATAGTTTAACACTTTGCCCCTTGAATTTAATTTGCAATGCAAGAAATTTCTGAGTAGTCTGGGAGAAATTAGAAGACAAAACCTTTATCAAAGGTATCACCAGCAAATCGATAAACAACAACGTTTGTTATCTTTTGAATTAAATTATATAGAACTTAATGATTTATCACATCTAATTCTTACCATTTATAGATAAATTTGTTTTTTTTCCTAGTTGGGGAGAATTACATAAAAGGTCTTAAGTTTTGCTTTCTTTTCATATGAGTCCTGCTATCATTTTTTCTTATAAAATTAAGTGTAATTTTCAGGTTTATTCATTATTTTATTAACAATCTTCACAAATAATCTTAATTTTTTAATAATATTCAGCAGTCCCCTTCATTGTTTAACAAATCAACAATACCTCAAAATAGAATACAATGAGTCATTTATCCTTATTGTTATTAATATTATATACATAAAGACAAAAATGACCTTATATAGTTAAAAAAATAAAATTTAACTTATATATAATTAATAATTTATATTTTTGAGAAAAAATGAATTACTTATATATTAATGTTAAGGTAAAATATTCTCTTAAATAATAAATAAAATAAAATAAAATAAATTATATATCAAAATAAATAGTAATCATTAATTAATAATTAATTAATTAATATTTATAAAGATATTAATTAATAATTTGATATTTTATACCTTAATTATTAATTAATATTTATAAAGATATTAAATTAATAATTATATGTAAGCTAAATTTTATTTTTTTTATTATATAAGGTTATTTTTATTTTTATGTACATAATATTAATAACAATAAAGGTAAATGAGTCATTTTATTCTATTTTAAGGTATTGTTGATGACTTGTCAAAAAATAAAGAGCACTGCTGAATATTGTTAAAAAATTAAGATTATTTGTGAAAATTATCAATAAAATAATGGATAAATCTGAAAATTATCCTAAAATTAATTTACTACATTAACGATCATAAATATAAAAAAAATAAAAAAATTTTTAAAAAATCAAATACCCAAAAAAAAATTATAGAAGTATACTAACCTTGGAACAATTTAGCTATGGCTAATTAAATTGCACCTTATTTTTATCTTATTTCTCACCCGATTTTCTGTAAACAAAAGAGGAGGAGATAATTATTATGCCACGAAAATATTTTCTTTCTTTCTTCTTTGTTGGGATATAAAGTGTGATTAAAAAGAATGTTAAAAGAGATGGAAGAAAAAAAAAATTATTGTGCTTTTGTAAATTTGATTCATTGACTTTTGGGAATTTTGTTTTTGACCAATTTTAGAGAGAAACAAAATAAAGATTTATAAAAATTTAAAGATATCCATATCCTAAGAATATTGTTATGGGTCATTATATACGAAATATTGACTCAAGTCAATAATTAATAATTGATTCCACTTATCCCATGCCTTTAAAAATAAAAAATAAATAACCAATAATTAATTTAACTGTAAATTCGATGCAGATAATTTTAATAAAATAGTCAAGAAAGCATGTATATGCCTTAATTATAATTAATTTTTTATACTAAAAAAGGTGGTGATTCATCACAATCAAATCTATTAACGACAACGTTTGATACATTAATTGCAAACTAAATTGACAATACACTGAGCTGGCTTAAGAACGATAGCACCACAAAACTAAAATATTTTGTCGATAACGATGAGAAAAAGATTTCTTTTTATAAAGAACTGTTTGAAATGAGTAGCAAACAGAGAAAATTTCCTTGACTATGATTAGTTGCTGATATAAATGAAAATAATTTGATACAAATCATTATCATAATTTTTCATAGATTAATCAAATAAATTATGGAAAATTCATCCCACATATTATGTTATTTTGCAATTATTATTCATTTCATTTCAAAACTCTTTACATTTTTCTCAATAAATAGAGACATTGTAATATTCTTTTATATATTATTAATGAAATAGAATAGTCTTTTTCCTATATTGAAATCTTTTTCAATCTATGAAATATAAAATCAATAAAAATTTATTATAAATAAATAAATTTTTTTAATAATGTTAAGATGTGTGGGTACAACTTTGATTGAAAATTAATACATTCCAGTTACTTTAAAAATATATAAATTAATCATCAAAGAAAGTAAAGAGAAAATTAAAAAGGAAAAAGCAGAAAGTAGGTGAGGATAGAAGAGAATATATTTCCAAGCAAGGGAAAATCGTTTTCCATCGATCGCATAAATGATTCTTGGTATTATTACATATATGCAGGATTGACTCAATTCAATGCTTAATAATTGATTCCACTTACTTTAAAAAATAACCCATATATAGTTAATTAATTTAAATGTTGCCCCATTAATTTTATTTGCAGTACAAGAAATTTCTTGGTAATTTGGGAGAAATTAATTAGAAGACAAAAACTTTATTAAAGGTGTCACCAACGAATTGATAAACAACAACATTAGAACTTAATGATTTATCGTATCTAATTCTTAACTTTTATATATAGGGATTTTATTATATATTTTTTTTAAAATTTGAAATTATATCACTTAAATAAAAATTATAAAAATATATCATTTATTCTTTTTATAGTTATATTTTTACGTTAATTAGTTGTTACATACAAAGATAAATACGTAAAATATAATTATTTGATATTTATTATTTTATAAATCCTTACTCAATGAAAGAGAAGTTATAAATATTTTTTTTATTTTTTAATCAATTTTATTGACTATAAGTATCTTAGTATTTATTTGGAGAATATTTATTGAAAAAAATATATTTCAAATTAAATTTTTAATATTTCTATCTTTTATTCTATTATATCATTATTTATTTACTTTGTATATTTGAAATAATTAACATGTACAATAAGTCAAAAATAGATATTAAAAAAGTTATATTTTAATAAACAATAAATAATTAAAAATATTCATATGAATTCACCATTTAAAATTAGTTGCTTAATACTATAAGAGAAATATGTGATATAATTTCTATTTATTTTATTTAAGTGATACAAGTTCAAATCTCATGGAAGTAATGTGCTAATATCCCTTTATACATAAGTTTTTTTTTTTTTTCAGTTGGCTAAGTTTAGTAAATTTTTCCTTATAAAATTTAGTAAACTACCATAAATATCTAGAAAATAATTAAATACCCAAAAAATTTTGTTAAGGAAAATTTAGCTTTTGAAGTATTTAATTATAGCTAAATTGCACACCTTTTTTTAAATCTTAATTTTTATCTAATTTTTAGTAAGCAAAAGAAGAGAGAGATAATTATATAGGCCGAGGAAATATTTTCTTTCTTTCTTCTTTGTTGGGATTTAAGGTGAAATTCATATTGCGTGTTTGTAAATTTGATTAATTGATTTTTAAGTTTTTTTTTTTTGCCATTTTGGAGCAGACTTAACTTAAAGGCCAGTTTATAAAAATCAAAAGTTAAAAATAAATATTGTACCAAAAATTGTGAACTTCTTCTCGTCTATTAAGCATGGAAAATATTATATCATACATCCAAATTCAACTTACGTTGTATTCTTTAATATCTTATTCTAACATAATTATTGTAAGTTTTAATATTTTAGATATATCGTATTAATCAAATCAGTGATTATTGTTAATTATTTTATGTAAATATAAGCATTTATTTTTATTATATTATTTTAATGATATGTAAATGGGTAATTTTTTTTTTAAACAAGAATGATAGAAATGATTTACCAATTAAAATCATTGAAAAAACCAAAGTTAAGCTCAATATCCGTCTAATATTCTTTAATTAACTTATAAATTAATTAAAGAACAGATAAAAAGATAAAATTTACAAAAGAAAAAGTTAATTTTTTTAGCAAAAGATAGCCTTTTTCCATCACTAAGAATATTATTATGGGCTAGGGATTATGACAGATTCCCCCCTCAAGGAAACAAGTAGATATCCCTGAGTTTCTTAAATAAGGGAATATGATCATTGGCCTCCTATATTTTTAGCTAATTAACTAAATTACCCCTTAATTTTAATAAATTATTCATTATATCCTGTCATTTGGTAAACTGACGGAAATTTATTGAATTTACTAAAATACCTTCAATTTTTAATTTTACAAATAAAATAGGTCATAATTTATAAAATATAGATCCCACTAGTAACCATTTAAAAATAAAATATGAATTTTAAATAAAATAGTATTTTAATAATATTAAATTATACTTATTACAAATTGACATAAATAGTCCTCAAAAAATAAAAAAATCAAGTTCTCAAAATATTTTTGTTTAAATTAATTAAATTAATTAAATTACCTATTTGTCCTCAAAATATTAATTTTTCCGTTAGTTAACCAAACGGCAAGGACGTAATAGATAATATTTTAAAATTAACGGGTGATTTAGTTAATTGACCAAAAATATAGGGGGACAATGGTCATATTCCCTCTTAAAAAACAAATGCCTCGAAATTTGAGAAAATAAAGGAATACTCTTTAAAATAGTAAAATTAACTTTATTTCTTAAAAATTATTTTTTATTAATTATTTTAACTCTACTACTAATATACTTCTACTAAAATAATCTTATAATTTTAAAATAATAAAATAAAAATTATATTCTTAACTTATTTTTTTAAATACAATTTTATAATTTTATTATAAACTATTATTTAGTTAAAATATTTTTATTTTATAGTTCTATTATTTTTATTTAATTAAAATAATCTTAATTTTATCATAAATATTTTTTCTCATTATATGAATACTATATTTTGTAAATTTAATATTTTTATTTTGATAATTTTATTATTTTATTTTGATAATTAATTTAACGGTAAATTTGATGCAGATGATAATTTTAATAATATAGCCAACAGATAGGTCCATGCATGTACGTGACATAATTACAATTAATTTTTTGGATTAAGAAATTAAAAGTGGTGAGTCATCACAAGCAAATCGATTAACGACAACATTTCATATATCTTAAATTAAATTATCAAGTTAATGATCATGTCTGTCTTTGTGAGGGAAAAGAATAGTGGAGGATCCACACCTTCTCGCATTTACATAATCTTCATAGATAATTTTCATTTTTTAATAAAACAAATTACGTGAACTATTAAAATATTCTTCAATTGGCCCTTTTTATTGTTTTCCTTGCTATAAAATGAATCAATAGGATAGCAACATTTTTCACAACACACAACTTAGCTTCTTTCAGCATTTTGGCAACGTAAACCACACTGCATAACTCTTTCAATTTCTCAGTTTTAATTTCGCCATGGTTGATGCGATCATTTCCCCTCTTTTAGAACAGCTGATTTCTGTGGCTGTTCAAGAGGCAAGTGAACAGGTCAGGCTAGTTACTGGTGTTGAAAAGGAATTGAAAAAGCTCGCAGAGAATTTTGAAGCCATTCAAGCTGTGCTGGCTGATGCAGAAGAAAGACAAGTGAAGGAAGAAAGGGTCAGGCGTTGGCTAGACAAGCTCAAATATGCATCCTACGATATGGAAGATGTCGTGGATGAGTGGAACACAGCCAGGTTGAAATTGCAAATGGAGGGAGTTGATGATGATGAGCATGCTGTTGTTCCCAAGAAGGTATGTTCCTTCTTTTCAGCCCCTTGCTTTGGTTTCAAACAAGTCTTTCTACGTCGTGACATTGCTAGCAAGATTAAAGAAATCAACAAAAATCTTGATGATATTTTCAAACAGAAAGAGTTGTTTAATTTTCATTTGAATTGTAGTAAAAGAAATGAGAAATGGGAGCGAGTATCAACTACCTCAGTAATTGACGAGTCTGAAATAAGTGGTAGAGATGATGAAAAGAGTATTCTGATAAGTAAGTTGGTTTGCGAGAGTAGCAACAGTGATAAAAAAGGCCTTCACATCATATCACTTCTAGGTATGGGTGGTATTGGCAAAACAACTCTCGCTCAACTTGCTTATAATAATGATGAGGTTAAAAGAAGTTTTGATAAAAGAATATGGGTGTGTGTATCAGACACTTTTGATGAGATTAGAATTGCTAGAGCTTTGATTGAATCTTTAGAAAGTTCTTCTTGTAAACTGGTTGAATTCCAATCTCTTATAAATCATATTGAGAATATTATTGTGGGGAAGAAACTTTTTCTTGTCTTAGATGACGTGTGGAGTGAAGATTACAGTAAATGGGAACCATTCTATTGTTGTTTGAAAAATAGTCACCATAACAGTAAGATTTTAATTACTACACGGAAGGAAACAGTTGCACAGATGATGAATTCGACTGATATTATTTGCATTAAGCAATTAGCTGAAGATGAATGTTGGTTGTTGTTTAGGCGGATAGCATTTTCTAGTAGGTCAAGTGAAGAATGTGAGAAATTAGAAGATGTTGGTCGCAAAATTGTAAGCAAGTGCAAGGGCTTACCTCTTGCTGCTAAGACGATTGCGTCATTATTGCGCTTTAAAAGAACTCAGGAAGAGTGGCAAAGAATCTTATATAGTGATATGTGGAAAGTAGAAGAGATTAATAAAGGTCTTTTGGCTCCTTTGTTATTAAGTTATAATGATTTGCCTTCTATAGTGAAAACATGTTTCTCATATTGTGCTGTTTTCCCAAAAGACCATATGATAGAAAAAAAAGAATTGATTAGATTATGGATGGCTCAAGGTTACCTTAGTGTGGAAAAAAAGGAAGAGATGGAATTATTGGGTGAAGAATGTTTTAACATCTTAGCCGCACGCTCTTTCTTTCAGGAGTTTAACAAAGATGATGATGATGATAATGTCATGTCGTGCAAGATGCACGATATGGTGCATGATGTTGCCCAATTTCTACGCAATAAAGAATGTTTCACGACAGAAATTTATGGTTGTGATCAACCATTAGTGGACTGTTTTGATGAGGAAGTTTGTTGTCATTCATCATTAATCATTAATGAGACCAACTTGTTTCCTATGTCTATGTGTAGGGCCAAAAGGTTGCGTACTGTCTTAATTTATGGTCAAAGAGATGAGGATTCTTGTTTTGCTAATCTCCTTCCTGAAGTATTTAGTGAATTGACAAGTGTCAGGGCATTAGTTATAAAATCCCATTATTATCTAGCAAAGGATATCGGAGTGATTCCAAGGGAAATAGAAAAATTGATACATTTGAGATATCTTAATTTGTCATGTCAATCTATTAAAGAACTACCTGAAGAATTATGTGAGTTGTATAATTTACAAATATTAGATGTTAGTCGGTGTGTGTATCTTAAAGAATTACCTCAAGGTATTGGAAAGTTAATAAGCATGACACATTTACTAAATGATAATACTGATTTGAGGTACATGCCAATAGGAATTACAAGAATAACCAATCTCCAGATATTAAATGAGTTTGTAATTGGTGTAAGTGTTGATGGTAGGCAAGTATGTAGCCTTGAATCTTTAAAGCACCTTAAACTTCTTCATGAATGTTTTATAGCTGGGCTGGGTAATGTGTCAGATGTGGGCGAAGCTAAGAGATTGGAACTTTACAGAAACTTCAAAAACCTCCGTGATTTGACTCTTTCTTTTGATGAAAATTATGAACAAGAGGGGAGGAAGAAAGAGGATGATGAAGAACTTCTTGAAGCCTTACAACCGCCTCCAAATTTAGCGAAGTTAAGCATAACAGCTCACCGTGGAAGCACTATTTGGCCCACTTGGATTATGTCATTGACCAATTTAAGATTTGTATGTCTCGGGTATTGCAAAAATTGTAAGCATCTACCTCCTTTGGGAAAATTGCCATCCCTTGAAATACTCGAAGTATTGGAAATGCGTCGTTTGAGAAGAGTGGGTAATGAATTTTTGGGAATGGAAAGCGGTCATGGCTCATCTTCCTCTTCCTCTTCATCTGTTGTTGCCTTTCCTAAATTGAAATCGCTCGCAATTGTCCACATGAGAGATTTGGAAGAGTGGGATTTCGAGATTACTGGAAATGGAGAAATCATGCCACGTCTTTCTACGTTAAAATTTTTTTATTGTCCAAGACTGAAGGCATTACCCGACCACCTTCTTCAGAAGCCAACATTACGAGATTTGCTCATTTCGGAATGTTCTATTCTGGAACAACGTTACAACAAGGAAACAGGAAAGGAGTGGTCTAAGATATCTCACATTCCCCAAATCAGCCTTATGCCCCAGATGTGGGAGGAGAGCATTGCTTTGTGACCTAAATCATCTGTGATTATTATAACCCTCAGGTGATATAATTTTTTTCCAGCTCCACTTTAGTAAGTTGTTATTCGTTATCTAATTAAGAAGGAGAAAAAAAAATAATAATCAATTTCTATATCGTTTTATTGTCTCTTGCATTCTATTTCAGCAATCTAACATTTTGTGTAATCACTCCACTATTTTTGCAGGAGTAAGCAGAAATTTTGAGTCATGAGTCTTCACAAACATTCATTGTTTGCCTTAAGGTAATTCATGTCTTGTGTTGATATGCGGACCGGATAATTTGCAGCAACTATGATATATATATTCCGTGCATAATTTTTTTTTCCCTTTTTGGATGGTTATCTCAAGTAATATAACTAGTTCTCAGGAATTAATCGATAGACACGGGATTTGGGAGGCAGAAGAAACAATATCGTTAAAATAGTGGGAGTGGCAACGTTATATAAAGCAAGTTTCGACTCGTTTAGCGATGCTATTAAGAAGCTACAAGTAAGTCACCCAAGGGATAAGCTTGTTTCATTAATACATTCTTGCTTCATTTTTATTTCTGGAAACTTGTTACCTATTTGTGATTGGCAAACAGATTTTGTTATTATTGATTTCTCTTTTGCAATCTTTCAACCGCGGGATTACATTTTGTAGACTTATTTTGAAACTCCAGATCTCTTTTGCCTGATTTGTTCTGTTTCTGACATGTCAATTACCTTTTAAATATTTCATTTTAGGTTGAGTTTTGAGGACCAATATGTATGGCCTAGTGCAAATGACACTCAAATTATATTGCAGGACCATCAAGAAAACCTTTAAAGTTTTGGAGGCTGCACTTTAACTTGAAGTTGATGCTGGAAACAACTGCGAATTAAGAAACATGATAGGTGAGGCCGTGGGTAAATTGCCAGAACAAGAGTGGCGATACTCGAGGATGGAAAGATTCTGCTGGCAACAGCTTCTATATTTGGGAAGGGATGCAATTTGATCGTGTTTGAAGATTGGACTGTACTTTTTGACAACAATTTTAGGCATGTTTGCTTCTCCTACTGTAAAGTTTTCTCTACTATTTCTTATTAGATAGAGAACAACACTTTATTTTGCGCATTCAGGAACTGGATGATACAAGCCTGGGAGATGCCGTTGAAGTAGTGTTCTCGAAGGAAACAACAATTGTTGCAGGTGATGGCAGCACGAAGGATGCAGTAAATAAAAAAGTTGCACAGATCTGAAACCTTCTTGAGGTGCTTTTAATTAAAAACGTTTCTTTCCCATATCTTCATTAGTTTGGATTGATACTCTCTGGTAATGAATGTGTCATGATGCAGGAAGATGCAAGGCAAGACTATGACATAGAGAAGTTCAATGAAAGGATTGCAATTCAGGTGGTTTTGCTTTACTTGCCCAATTTATATAATTTAGTTTTATCCTTTTTCCGTTGATATTGATGTTGCATATCTTTGTTGGAGCACAAATAGAAAAAGTGCTTAAGGAAAAAAAAATCTAATTTACTTTTGGGCACTTTTTGTCTTGTATTTGAAGTGATGATTCATTCAGAATACAAAACCTTTCCCAGGCAGCACTGGAGTTAGTAGTGGTTGCACCCTGCTGCTGCTGTCAGCAAAAGTTTATGCCATCAAAGATACTCTTGACAAGGATGAGCAAAAGGTGATAAATTCATAATAGCCAAGTCTTTATCATTCATATATTGCTCTTAACACGATTCCTAATTTTATTTCTCATCAATAGTTGTTAGGTTTTTGCAGATATTGTTAGAACTTAAAAGGGCATAGAGCTACCTGATAAAGTTAACTACCAAAATTAGAAGGGTCAATGTAAGTGTTGTAAGTGAAAAGGCATGTGCTTCTAGTTGCTATATATTAATTCGTATAGGTTTTCATAAATTTAATGGTTCAACATTGTTGTCTTCTTTTTCTATTTGTGCATTTAGGTGCTATGCAGTGACAGTCCCAAGCATGTATACAATATCGGTAGTAGGAAATATGAGGATTTGATAGCCATCCATATTATTGTTCTTTAATCAGACAGATGGGAGAAAAACTCGATGCATGCATTCCCTAATGGCATGTATATATATACACAAAGCATGAGACCTATTCTAGGAAGGAAACCTTATGCACAACTAATTAGGCTTCTAATATTCCTATTATACAAAGTTTCCTATTTTATAATATACAGGCTGTAACATGTTCCAACAGTGGTGAGATTATTATTCATTAAGGAGATATGCGAGAAGGCCCTTGTTGAGTCCTCAAACAGCTGAATTACCAAAAGTCTTGGGTAACTTTTACCAACTCCATTTTAGTTAGATGTTATTGGTAATCTGATTAAGTAGAATAAGTTGATAAACTTCTATATCATGTCAATGTCTCTTACTTTCTGTTTCAACAAACTAATATTTTGTGTAATTATTATGAATTAGTATGGGCAGCTTTTTTAAATAAAGCAAGTTTCAACAACTCTAGTGATTTGTGATTGACAAAATACTTTTTGTAACTGTTGGTTTCTTTTTTGAAATCTTTCGACAGCATGTTTTCATTTTAGAGTATGATTTGGTCCCTTTCTGACATGTCAGTTGCTTTTAAAATATTTCATTTTAGGTTGAGCTCAAGGACCCTATTTAGAACACTTACATTGCTTCAAAGACCAATGAATTGGTTTCATATGGAATGGGTACCTCCGTTGTCTGGCATAAGGTTTGGTTTCTATGGAACAAGGACCTCTGTTATCTGAAGGTAGTACGGTTGGTAACAAGTAACTCCGTTATCTTATCAGCTGTCTTGTTAGATATTTGCATTATGTTGCTTATTTGGCGGTTGCAACTGTTGCAAATAACATTCAAATTAACAGGGGTATTGCCAAAAGATCCACAGTTCTGAAGGCTAAAATTAAGTTGATGTGGCTGCGGAAAGCAACTACAAATGAGGAACATGATACCTAAATTCATTAGTGGTGACAGCTGAGGAAGGAAAGATTGCTGACCAAAGCTTGCATGTTGTGGAAGGAATGCAGTTTGATCGTGTCTGAAATTAGTCTAATACCTAATGACAACAATTTTAGGCAAGTCTGCTTCTTGCCCTATTTTAAAATTTTCTGTACTATTTTTTTTATCAAATAGAGAAAAACACTTTATTTGGTATATTCAGGAACTTTAATAAGGAATCATATGAAAATTCAGATGCACAGCAAAAGTAGAGTTCTTGATGACAATAACAACCATCACCGAGGACCCTTTTCCTAGTAGTGGTAGGTGGTGGTAGTACACAGGATGCAGTAAATCAAAGAGTTGCACGGATCTAGAACCTTCCTCAGGTGATTTTCTTTAAAAATCTTTCTTCCCTATTTCTTTATTATTTGGATTTCTAGTCTTTGATAATCAATGTATCATGATGAAAAAGAGAAGTTCAGTGAAAGGATTGCAAAACTTTCTGGTGTTTTTTTTTTTCCCTGGCTTCCAAACACTAGAGGTTCTGCTGATTTAAATAATTTATAGAATTTAGTACTTATCTTTTTCCATTGATATCTGTATTGCATATCTTGGTTGGAGCACAGAAAACAAAAAAAAAAAAAAAAACAGAGCGAAAGCAAAAGAAATCGTGGGTAGAAGATGCTCTTAAATGCAACAGGGGTATTGTACTTTTTGTGTTCATTCTACTTTGCATCTTTTGTCATCATTTTTGAAGTGTCTATCATTCAGAAGATAAATACATACCCTGGAAGCATTGGAGGACTGTGTTGTAGTTAGTGGTTGCACCCGGCTGCTGCTGTCAGCAAAAGTTGATGCCATCGAAGATACTCTTGACAAGGATGAGCAAAAGTGATAAATTTGTGATGGCCAAGTCTCCATTATTCATCTGTTGCTCTAACAAGATTCCTAATTTGATTTCTCATCAATAATTGTGAAGGTTTTGTGGATTTTCTTAAAAGGCTGTCAATCTATCCAATGAAGTTACTTACCAAGATTTCAAGGGTCAATGCAACTGTTGTGATTGAAATGGCATGTAATTTGAGTTGCTATATATTAATTCATACAAGTTTTCATAATATTAATGGTTGAATATTCTTTTCTTCTTTTTCTATTTGTGCATTCAGGTGGCATGCAGTCACAAACCCAAGCATCTTTACAATACTGGTAGTAGGAAATATGGGGATACAGTGGCCGTTTTTGGTAAATGAGAGAATATGATTTCTCTCTTTTCCCATTGATACCTGTGTTGGTTGTCTTGGTTGAAGCACTAACAGGAATAGAGTCTTCCAGAAAAGAAATCAGAGGGTAGCACTAGAAGATGCTCTGGACAAGGGTGAGTCAAAGGTGATAAGTTCATAATGCTAAGTCTCTACCTTCATTTTTCTTTCAAGCAGGATTCCTCGTATGATTTCCTATGAATAATTGTTAGGTTGAAGCACCTATTATTGAGATCCCAATGAAGTTAAGTGCCAAGAATGCAACGGTCAATGTCATTGGAAAGGCAAGTAATTCTGTAGGTTACATGTTAGTTAATTCATATAACTTGCACAAATTTAATTGCTGAACATTGCTATCTCTTTTTCTATTTTTGCATTCAGGTGCTGTATATCCAATGACAAGTTGACACCCCAAGTATGTTTACTATGCTTCTACTAGAAGATGGATAATTATACCAATTAACTGGCAAACTTATGGCAATAAATTTACAGGTGATAAGATCTTGCTAAGTATGCAGCTTGTGTCATCAAAAAGACTTCCCTTACTTCAAGGAACCTGAACCTTTTGTTCACATGAAAATTTAACTTTATTTACAATATATTTTAATGGTTTATTTACAGTAAATTAATATAATAAAAAAATCAACTAAAAGATTGCAGAACTTTTAGGAGGTGTTGGTTCTAACAGTGCAGGTTCTCGATGATTTATCTAATTTATGGAATTTGATTTCTATCTTGTTCAAAATACTGTCTGAAGTTCTGGATGCAGTAAAGGTACGTATTAATTCTACTTTCTCTGGTTATTTTACTTTCGTATCTTCTGTCTTGCTATTTGAAGAATTGCTTCATTCATAGTATAAAATCTTTCCCAGGGTGGCAGTGGAGCAAAGTATTATAGTTAGTGAAAGTTGAATCTTGTTCTGGCTTTAATCAGCAAAAGTTGTTGCCGTCAAAGACACTCTCGACAATTATGAGCTGAAGGACAAAACCATGATAGCCAACCCTCTATCAATCATTCATCTCTCATTCCAGAATGATTCTCAATTAGAGCAGATGTATTACTTAAATCCGATGTGTGTTTTCAATTGCTTGAGTAGAGCTTGTAAGGTCTATACTTTGTTTACAGATCTTCTCCAAACTCCAAAGGAATTTCTCCGAACACTTGTTTTCAGTTTCTGGTTAAGCAGCACAGGTTCAATCTTGTATACAAGAGCGGTTGTTTGTAATTTAATTTCCATACCTCAGTTTTTCCTCTTATACTTTCTAATCACATGAATTCACATTCTCTTCTCTCTTAGAATTCTAATATAATATGAATACTGATTACTTGTACAGCATCTATCTGATTTGGACCAACAAATAAATTATCATGGGTTTGGTGAAGTTTTTAAAATTTTGTTGTTACAATTTATAAAAACGATTTTCTGTATTGTTTTCACAGAGCAAAAATCTTCAAACTTTTTAATGTCGTTTGATTTCATGCAACATTAATTTTCAAAAACAATTTTACAAATTTATTATAAAAGGGAATCTCATCTTCTCACATGTTTTCTTCATAGCCTAGAATTGTTGATTCTCTTCATTCATTGTTTTATTTTTCATATTAATTAACAGTTCTCCAATAATGACAATAGATTGTGTAAGAACTAATTTATTATAAATAAAAACACTTGGAACTAATTTGCTATAGCACCAAGTATATAATTAAACACTTGTAATGTATATAATTATACAGCTAACAGGCAACAATACGTGAAAAACCTTATTTTTGATTTCTAGAAAATATAACAACTTTATTTCTAATTCTTTTAAAATTAATAAATTAGAAAAAAATATATGCAATAAAATTAGGCACATTGAAATAACACACTTATTTTCGAACTTAGGATATGAAAAGTTAGACACATAACTCTTACTTCTAGGGAAAAAAAAGTTCAGGCTGTAACTCAGTCAAAGGAAGTCGCATTAAATCTGCCTTACAGTAATGAAAATTTTGGCTCGGGCTTTCTATATACAAGATTTGAGCCCGGTCCACAAGTTTGATATTACTACAAGATAATATTTTTTTTTTGTCATTCTATTTTAATATAATAGCAAATTAGAATACTATTCATTTGATATTTATATGTTGTCCACATATAAATAAAGGAAAGTAAATGTCTAATAATTGAATCCAGTCACTTTAAAAATATATAAGTTATTCATCAAAGAAAGTAATGAAAAATTTGGGGTATTTTCACATACCCCCCTGAGATTTGTTGAAATTACACATACATTAAAAGTTTGTGATAATACACAGGTACCTCCCCTGCTACAGTGTTTCCGTTTCATTGACTGTGTGTTGACCGTAAATGTTTGGGTATTTTAGTAAAATTACTAAATATTAGTATCTTCTCCCCAAATCACTAACCCTATTCTACCTTTGTTGCTGCCTTTTCTTCCCCTTGTCTCTAAATCTACCACATCCATTGCTACTATACTCCTCCGATATTCAAATATACAACCACCATCGCCACAGCTTTGCTTATCTCTCTCTGTCCTTGGCTCTCTCAAATCTTTGTTCACTTCTCTATGAAAACCTCACATTGCGCAAAGCAAGCTTTTCCACAATCGTCAGCGGCAGCATGTCAAAGTCAACGCTCGACAAATCAATTGTCGAAATAACAGGTAATTTTGGGTTATTAAACTGGTACGTCTGAGGTTCGCTATATTTCAAGTGGGTGGATGAAGAAGCGAGGAATGGCGATGATGTTAGAATCGACCAAGTCTTTGTCTCCGATTTTGTTGTTTGTCGAATTGTTTTCATTTCTTCCTCTCAATAGTACGATTCTGTGGCTATTGGGTTTAATCAGTTTTGAATTTTGGACGCAATTTGGTTTCCAATTTATTGTTGGGCAAGCTATCATGATTGATGTTATATTTGTCATTGGGTATGATTATTTGGTTTAATCACGATATAACCATTAGTTTTTCTACTAGAGAACTCACTCAATTATCAATGCTTTATATTTTTGTATTGTGACAATGTGCATAATTGGGTATCGTGATATTACACCTAGTAGGTTGGCAACTAAATTATTTTCTATATTGTTTGTGTTGGTTGGATTTGGTTTTATTAATATTTTGTTTACTCGGATGGTTAGTTATGTGTTTGATTTGCAAGAGAATTATTTCTTAAGAACTAGAATGGTGGTGACAAGGAGACTCCGAGATCATATATAATTGATGTGAAAAATGGGAGGATGAGGATAAGAATGAAGGTGGCTTTGGCACTAGGCTTTGTTATTCTTTGGATTGGAGTTGGTGTCACTGTTATGCATTTTGTTGAGAACCATGGCTTGTTGGATTGCTTTTATCTTTCAATTTTTTGTATTTTCAACTACTTGTTTTCACTATTTTTGTTTCTAACTTCTTGAAAATTAAATTAAAATAACACAAAAGAAAAATCATCGTTATTAGATTTTATGCTCTTGGTTGTTTAAAATGTTTGTTTTTAATTTTGTTAGTTTTATTATACTAGTAATTTATTTTTGAAATTTGCATGTGGTTGATTCAGTATGGAACATTCGCAGCAAAAGGTTAATGTTAAGGGTCGTTTGGACCTTTTATTTTTTTAGTTGGTCAACTCACAGTCAATGAAACGGAAACACTGTAGCAAGGGAGGTACCTGTGAATTGTCATAAACTTTCTATTTAGGTGTGGTTTCCACAAACCTCAGGGGAGGTATGTGAAAATGCCCTGAAAAAATTATAAAAGAAAAAGTAGAGGGTAGGCGGGAAAAGGAAAGTGTAAATTTACAAGCAGAAGGGAATCTTTCTACAGCACTTTAAAGATTATTGGTATTATTATATATATGCAGGATTGGCGCAAGTCCAGGCTCAATAATTGATTCCATTTACTTGGAAAAATAACCTAGATTGCTATGAATAAATTACTTATATGTAAAATATTTAAACTAGACATAGTTGTACGTAAATAAAGCCTTAAGCTAAAATAAGTTAGAGATGGAAAATGGAAAATACTTTGGATTAAAATGCAAGCTTTTTATGAACTTTACAAGGCTGCGCAATTTCTATTTTATTTCATCATTTCACTTACAATGCATGCCTATATATAGACATAATGGAAAGAGGGCTAATGAAAAAAGGCAATGTGAAACATTTTGAAGGCAGCGAAATTCATTAAATTCACAACACCCCCTAGATTTCACGCTTTGATTACATTTACAAGAAATATAATAACGAGATGAAAATGTAATTTAGAATGTATTTAATGCTACCTATTAAAAATCTTATCAATTAAACTTTGACAAAGAAAAAAAGAGTATAACATACATTTGTCCTATATAATGTCTAAAGCTCTTTAGAAGATATACTCCCCCTTAACACAACTTGTATCAATTAGATAATTTGTAGAGTCGATGTGTGTCAACATTGTATACCAGCTTTTCAAAAGTTAATATAGGTAATGCTTTGATGAAAAGATCGGCAAAATTTTTATTAGAGAGTATCTGTTTGACATCAATCTGATGGCTTACTGAAGCACATAAGTGTAGAAAAACTTTGGCGAGATATGCTTTATTCGATCTCTATTGATATATCCTCCTCTAACTTGTGCAATGCAAGCAGCATTATCCTTTATATATTTTTATTGGGACATCTGTAGTAGAAGATAAGTTGTAGGTACTTAGAATGTGATGGATGATAGATCTCAACCATATATATTTCCTACCAAGCTTCATGTAATGCCAAAATATCATCATTATTAAAGGAGGTAGCAACAAGAGTTTGCTTTGTGGATTGCTATAAAATTGTGGTATTGGTATATGTGAAAACTTAACCTGTATGTGACAAGGCTTTATTAGGATTTGAAAGATAATAACCAACAAGCCCTAAATTCTTCATTGGTTCATTGGAATAAAGCAATTCTAAATCTGTTATTCCACAACAGTAACGAAAAAGCATGTTTGATACCATTCCAATGTTGGCGAGTCAACACAAACCTAAATTTGATTAACAAGTTCACAGAGAATACTATGTCGAGTCTAGTATATTGTACCAGATACATTAAAGCACCAAATGCATTGAAATACGGTACTTTTGGACCAAATATCTCTTCATCGTCTTCTTTGGGACAAAATAAATACTTTGTAGGATTAAAAGACTAGACAACCATGAGAGTACTTAATAGATAAACTTTATCTATATTAAAATATTTCAGAATCTTTTCAGTATAAGTAGATTGATGAATAAAAATTTCGTTAAACTTTTGCTTGATCTACTAGTCGAGACAATGTCTAGTTTTTCCCAAATCTTGCATCTCAAATTCTTCTTTTGGTATTTAGTAGCTTTTAGGATCTCCTCAAGAGTTCCAATTAAATTTATGTCATCAATATAAACTTCTATAATGGTAATTTCTGACTCTATTTTCTTTATATATGTGCATGAACATATAAGATTATTAGTATATCCTTCTTTAATCAAATATCCACTTAAATGATTATGTCACATGTGCTTAAATTGTTTCAAGGCATATAAGAATTTTTGTAGCTTAATTTAATACAAATTTCATATAAATATCAGCATCAAACGATCTATATAAATATGCTTTCACTATATTCATAAGACGTATATCAAGTTTCTTTGAGATTGCCAAACTTATAAAAATCAAAACGTAATAGCAGTTTATCACATAAGAATATATTTCATCAAAATCAATTTCAGACCTATGAGAAAAACTTTGAGCAACAAGTCACGCTTTGTATTTGATAATCTCTTTATGCTCATTACATTTTCTTATTTTGATATTAATGATATCTAAATTTTTTAATTTCTCTTATTTTGATATTAATGAAGTGACCCGAATGAACAAAGGTGTTGGTAACAAATTTTTCGAGCCATAGTAAAATTTTGGTACTCTATATTTTGTGTATTTGCATCTATGTTATTTTGTTATCATGTGAAATTGTGAAATAGTTGCAATTACCGCTAAGTCTCAGGCAATTTCTTCAATTCTCCTGCTTTGCTCTTGAATTTCCAATCATGAATCAAAATTCTATATTAAATTTGTCGTGATATGATGATCAAGAATAGGATAAGATCGGGTTTTAGCACATTGATCGATATCACTCGGTTGCTCAAATTCATGTGATCAAAATTACTTAATTAGTATGTTGTTTAACATTGTTACATGGCTTAATTGTGGATGCTTCTTAACCCTATTCACAAGTCTACAATAACTTGGCTTTTTCTCTATTCCTTTCAATTCAAGATAATAGAAAATCACTAGAGATCAGGTAGCTCAACTTAATAAAATTGACAAGATACTCTGATTAATTAAGTTGTCTTCTTGTCAATAATTAATCACATGTGTTGGATAATTATTAACACAAAAATTACTTTTTAATAAAAGTAAAGTATAAGTATCACAAGCAAATTGATCGACAACAACATTTGGTATCTTTTGATTATTATATACAAAACATACCTAATTCTTAAAAGATTAATATTGGTATTATTATATATAGTTAATTAAATTAACACTTGCCCCTTAAATCAATTTGTGTTGGATGACTGTGTCTTAGTGGTTGCGTAGGATCTATTAATAATGTCACGTTGACAATAATCCTTCTTAAAAAGCTTCGAATAATTCGCTGCACGCATAGAATGACCAACTATCCTCAGTATCATTAGGAGAGTCACTTGTCAAGTAATATTGAGAGAGTCATCACAATAACGAAAAGCTTTCGGACGCTTCACCCAAACCTAAAGTATAAGAATAGTTTGAGTTGAAAGGTGGGTCCTAATGCACTGCAGAAGAGTTTGACAATCTTGAAGATATCATGGCTGAGATCCACAGCTAAAATGTCATGATTATAGCCTAGTAATTCAAGTCCTAATGTATAAAATTATGAAGTAAACTAATAATGAAGGGCCACCAGTAAAAAAAAGGGACACGTTAGTAGTGAAAAGTTTTTTTCCACAAGGAAGATAGCAAGAACTCGTAAGAAAAAAAGGTCAAGTGGTGTATGAATTTGGACATAATGGGCACAATGGTTGCGTGATGGAGATCATTTTCGAAGAAAGCTTATATTTCCTGTCACATATATAAACTTCGGGTCTTCCCCATGCAGAGGATGGATTCTTTTATGAGCTAACTTTCCCTCTCTCTTTCTCTTTTATTTTTCTTTATAATGGCACTCAAACAATTATTATTGTTAATCTTTTGATATTAGTTCTCCAATATTTTATTCTAATTTAAGCGTTCAAAGGAGTTCGTTGGTAACATTCCCAATGCCTGCGGACATGCTTTGGTTGTGCAAGTATTTGCTGCACAACGAAATAATAAAAAAAATGGGCTTCTTTAGTATAATATGATGCTATCTCGGAATACTTTTTATACAATTAATAAATTTTCAGTATTGACTGAGCTCTTTTTCCTTATCAAGCCTACATAGGAGAGAATTTTGACATTAACAATTTGCAGTGCAATAAATTTCTGGGTAGTATGGGAGAAATTAGAAGAAAAAACCTTTATTAAAGGTATCACTAGCAAATCGGTAAACAACAACGTTTGTTATCTTTTGAATTAAATTAAATTAGAATTTAATGATTTATCACATCTAATTCTTAACTTTTGTTGATAAATTTGTTTTTTTCCTAGTTTGGGAGAATTACCTACAAAGTCTTAAGTTTTGCTTTCTTTTCGTATGAGTCCTTATACCATTTTCTTTATAAAATTGATTTATTACACTTACGATCATAAAAAAATTTAAAAAATCAAATACCCAAAGAAATTTTATAAAAGTAAATTAACTTTGAAAATAATTGGTTATGGCTAAATTACACCTTTTTTTATCTTATTTCTCACCTAATTTTCTGTAAACAAAAGAGGAGGGAGATAATTATTATGCCCCGAAAATATTTTCTCTCTTTCTTCTTTGTTATGATTTAAAGTAAAATTTAAAAAAAAAAGAAAATATTGAAAGAGAAAGGAAGAAAAAGAAAATTTTATTGTGCTTTTGTATATTTGATTCACTAATCTTTTAGGATTTTTTAAGACTTTTTTACCATTTTTATAGAGAAACAAAATAAATATTTATAAAAATTGAAAGTTGAAAGAAATTGCAGAAAGATATTTGTTATGGGGTTATTATATGCGGAACATTGATTCTAGTCAACAATTAATAATTGATTCCACTTATCCCATGACTTCAAAAATAAAAAATAACCAATAATTAATTTAACTGTAAATTCGTTGCAGATAATTTTAATAAAATAGTAAAGTAGGAGGTCCATGTATATGCCTTAATTATAATTAATTTTTATATTAAAAAAGGTGGTGACTCATCACAATCAAATAAATAATGTAAGCCACGATAAATAATATGGTAAGACGTGTGGGTACTACTTTGATTGAAAATTAATACTTTCCAGGATTTCACATTAAGGAATGATTAAAAAAAAAGATAGGAACTATCAAATCGGCTAAAATACAAAATCTAGCTCAAATATATAGTGTACATAAAAGATTTTCTTGACTATGATAACAAAAAGATTTTTCTTTTACAAAAGAATGATAGGAATAATATATTAATTAAAGTACCTTGAAAAATTTTATTTATTAAAATTTATAACATTTCAAAATAAGTTGCAAGTACACGAAGTTTTTCACCGATTCGAGGAAAAATGTTAAGAATTAAATGAAAATGTTGAGAGATTCATAATCTTTCCATAATTCATTAGTTGATATGCATAAGAAGAATTTAATACAAATTAAGATCATAATTTTTCATAAATTAATTAATTAAATAACACGTATTACATTATTATCATTTCAATTTTAATATTTTTTTCAGTAAATAGACAGGGTTGTAATTTTTTTTACCAATTAATGAAATAGAATAGTTTTTCTCTTATACTGACATCTTTTTATGTCTACGAAATATTAAATTAATAAAATTTTATTAGAAATAAATAATGTAAGCCACGACAAATAGTATGGTAAGACGTGTGGGTACTATGACTGAAAATATTAATAATCTAATTAAATGTCACGTTAATTTCTGTTCCTTTCTATTGCAGGAAACTAGTATTTGTCCAATCATTTTACTATTGTTGCAGGAATGAATAAGAAGAAATATCTTCGATCGTGAGTCTTCACAAACATTCATTGCTTGCCTTAAAATCATTCATGTCTCATATTGACATGCAATCCAGGTAATTTGCAGCAACTAAATTATATACGGAACTGTTGTTTCTTGTTTGTAATCTTTGAACATCATGTTTATCATTTTTGGAAAATTAATTTGAAGCTCCAGATCTCTGTTGCTTCAATTTGGTCTCTTTTTGACATATCAGTTACCTTTTAAATATTTCATTTTAGGTTGAGTTTGAGGATTCTGTGGAGAAAATTGATGCTAGATTGGTGGGACAGTCTGACTTAAGTACCAATGAATTGGCTGCCTACGGAACAACTACCTCTGTTTTTCTGGCACAAGGTCTGATTGCTGAAGGCGTTAATATACATACAAATTATATATGGCCTGGAATGATATTAGCAGTTGTGCTAGGTGTTTGTATTCTGCTGCTTATTTAGGGTAGCAACTGGTTCAACTAACATTCAAATTGACAGGGGCCTGGACAATACCTTTAAAGTTGTGGAGGCTGAATTTAAGTTGATATGGCGGTGGGAAACAACTGTGAATTAGGAAACATGATAGCTGATGCCATGAGTACAATTGAGGAAAGAAAGATTGCTGACAACTTGTATGTTGTGGAATGGATGCAATATGATCTTGTCTGAAGATTAGTGTAATACCTTCACAACAATTTTAGGCATGTTGCTTCTTGTCCAACCGTAAATTTTTTTTGGTTTATTTGGTATATTCAGGAACTGTGCTAAGAGATGATATGAGCTTGGGACATGCAACCAAAATAGCATTCTCAAAGGAGACAACTGTTGTAGATGATGGCAGCACAAAGGATCCAGCTAATAAAAGAAGTTGCACAGATATGGAACCTTCTTGAGGTGCTTTGAGTTAAAATCTTTATCCCCAATATCTTCATTATTTGGATTGCTACTCTCTGGTAATCAATGTATCTTGATGCGGGCAACTGCACGGCAGGATTATGAAAAAGAGTAGAGCAGTGAAGAGATTGCAGAATTTTCTGGTGGTGTTCCTTTGATACAGGTGATTCTTTGCTTTAATTGCTTCTAAGCATCACATGTTCTAGCTGATTGGTCCAACTTGTAGAATTTAATTATATCTTTTCCATTGATCTCCATGTTGCATATCTTGGTTGGAGCAGAAACAGAAACAAAGCTCAAGGAAAAGAAATTGAAGGTAGAATAATATGGTATAAATGCAACAAATGTATTCTAGTTTCTAATTTACTTTTACCTTTGTATAATTTGTCATCATATTTGAATTCATGCTCTCACTTAGAGCACCAAACCTTTCCCAGGCAGCACTGGAGTTGGTGATTGCACCATGCTGCTGCTGTCAGCAAAAGTTGATGCCATTAAATGTAAGTGTTGTAATTGGAAGGGCATGTGATAAGATGTTGCTTTAAGCATGCAGCTTGTGTCATTGAAAAGGCTTTCCTTACATCAAGGAACCTGAACCTGAGGCTGCTGAAATCCCCATGAATTATCTCAGGTTTGTATGATATTTTCTTCTCTAAAGATTAGACTTTAGTAAATTTGATTGCTCAACCAATTTCAGTCTTAATTTGTATATAATCAGGTTATGGAAACTGCCTTTGTTGAGTGAAAATTTCACCATGAAGTTTATTAATTTATGGCAACAGTACTCTAGTTTAGGTGCTGGAGCAGATGTCTTTATATCTGCAAGTTGTTACATATGAAAGTACAAATGCCGAAATTATTTTGTATCTGCCTTCTAGCTCTTGCTTATCGATGGGAACAGGTTGCAGGAATAATGAGATGCTTAATTTTAAATACACGCTGTTTCCTTACAGATGAATAAAATTTAGAAGCGTGTTTCCATTCCTTTGTCTTCTTTCCCTTTGATTAACTACGAAATTTGTTGATTGGGTTTTATCATTACAGTGAGGGAACAGGACAAAAATGGTCTAAGATATCTCACATTCTCGAAATCAAAATTTATTAAGATGTGTGAGAAGGTCCTTGTTGAGTCCTCAGGTAATTTAATTTTTCCTCTAGCTCTTTTTCAGTTTTTTCAGCCTTGCGCAGTTGGGGTCAAGCTGACGATCAAATGGTGATTTCTGCTCTCTTTTGGCTGAAATTTCATGTGGAGATTCTACACACAAATTTCTTGATTTTGAATGGTGTGATCGACCATCATGGCTCTCTTTAACACATTCAGAAGTAGTGTTAACAGTAGCCCTGTGTTGCAGAATTTCTGCAGTCCGAGTTTAGCTCTTCTACTTCAATGTTTAATTTATTGGCATTTTTTTGAGGTGTTCAAAAAAGATGGTGATGATGATATAATATCGTGCAAGATGCACGATATTGTACACGACTTTGCCCACTTTATGTGCAAGAAAGAATGTTTTGTAGCAAAAATTAGCAATTGTGACAAATCATTAATAGATTCCGTCGAGGAAGAAACTTGTCGTCATTCAATGTTAATCATTCGTGAAAGAAGTTTATTTCCCGTCTCCATTTATAGGGCAAAAAGATTACGTAGTCTCTTAATTTATGGTGAAATAGATGAGAATTTATCATTCGGTGAATGGACAAGTTTAAGGACATTAGTTGTAATCAATTGTTTTGGTGGTCAGGGTATTAAAGAGATTCCAACAATGATAGGAAAATTGATACATTTAAGATATCTTAATTTGTCACATCAATTGATAGAAAAATTACCCGAAGTATTATGTGAGTTATATAATTTACAAATATTAGATGTTAGTTGGTGTAGATATAACATCCTATATTTTTATCATTATTACTATTTATTTATTTTAATTAGCAAAGAATTATATGAGTTAGGGAGTATTAACAATATTGAAATTCTTTTAAATATAAAAATTTTGAAATCACTCTGATATTAATTCTTTGTCTTTTCCTTACCAATTTAGAGTTTTTCTTGGGAGGTGTTATATAAACCTTCTTTATTTTATTTTGCTTTTCTCTGCCTCTTATTCTTAAAAACACAAAATCGGATTACCTTACTCACTTTGATTTGTGACTTTCTCGTAGACTTGTTAATTTAAAGTAAAAGCTTTAACTATCCTATACTCATCCATATTTTCGGTTTTTATAATCCTGTTTAATTTATATTAGTATTATTTCATAATTTTTTTATATAGATTCTTAAAGGCTGTTATTAAGAATAGTTTTATGTTCTTGTGTTTAGATTTAGGAATTCTAGTTTTAGTTAACTTGCTCCTACTAGTGAGATGATTTGCATTGAACTTTACTGAATTTGCTGAGTACATAGTATATGAATAATGCTAACAAAGTTTTGTTAAGAATTTTGTATTAAAGTTTTCATAAACTTAAACAGCACAAATTAAGTTGCATGTAGAATTTTGTCTCACTCAAATCGGATTAAAATCCAATTTTATATAATTTTTCACTAAGGGTACTACAGAGCTTTTACATTCTGGGCAGATTTCCGTTGAATGGAATCTAAATTATTGAGAAAATTTTTCTGAACTAGAAATGAGATGAAACTTTTATACATTATATTTTTAAGTGTACTCAGCAAATCTGGAAAGTTTTAGGTCAATTTAGTTTGTAAAATGTGATATACAAATCTTGGAGTTTAAGATGTTTAGAAACGAAACCAGGAACTAAATGCATCAAGGGTTAAGTTTGTATCTAAAATATGTTATTTAGGGCATGGCAAAAAAATTTGAAATTTATATGTACGTGGTGTACTAAGTATCCTTTATCATATAGGGGGTTAGGAAACTTCAGACGAGTAGAAGTAGCGTAAGACTTATGTTTGGATTGAGGTAAGTAATTCCATTCATAGTGCATTTGTGTTTGTTCTACAACATAAAAATGTTTTATGCTAAATATATATTTATTTTAATATTTTAGAAATATCTATGAAACTTTTATTATTTAAAGATATTATGATATAGACTTGTATTATCTCCAAATTTAGATGAAAATATTTTTTATGATTTTAATCTCTTCTTGAAAATTTTATTTGCAAATGATCTAATAAAGCATGTATTAGCGCAAGTCAATATGTTTGTAAATAATGATTATGTGCCTTATGGAAGGAATTGATTTGGCTTATTTGTCCATAGTAGTATGATTCTGATTCTGACATTGATTCCGTTCGATTACTATCGATTGTGTTGTCTGAACCAACTCGACTTCTATTATAATTGTGCAAGTTATATGATTCTGTTATTGGTCAGATCACCGGGGGTATAGGTGACACTATGTAACATGAGCGATATAAATGCATTTATATTTTATTTTATAAAGACTTTTTTGAACTGAATATTGTATTGTTATAATTAATTTTTTATATAATTCATACTTTCTGACCAACAACTTTAATTTTTAAATCTTACTTTTAAAAGAAATTTTCACTTGTGATTACTCAATTTATCGTTAAATGATTGCTAAATATTTTGTGTTTGTAAAAACCAAAGACACACATATGTTTTATGAATGGCGTTACTTACCGAGTTGACGGCTCATCCCTTGTCATTTACTTTTTGCAGATTCAGTTAAGGGTGGGCATAAAATCTGTCCCGAACCGGACTAGACCGGAATCGTTGAGTTCGGTATAGTATTTTCTTTAAATCGGTCCAGTTTTAGTTCTTAAGTACAAAAACCGTTTGACTCCAAAAACTCGGACTGGACCGAAATTATTATTTTTTAATATGAAAAAAAAATTAATAATTTAATTTAAAATTCGATTCGGTTCGAAATCTAAATTGTCCAGTCCAGTTTCATTCTGATTATTTCTTATATTCGGTTTGGTCCGATCTGGTCTTTTATTTTTATTCAGTCCGGTTCGGTTTCAAAATTAAAAAACCTGAATTTTTCAGGTCCGATAGCATTGGATTTCTTATTTATTATTTTACGTTAGTAGATGTTTAAGGACATGATTATTGTTATTTATGCTTCATTTAGCTTGTATTTAAAGATTTAACTTTTAATTTGATCATGAGGTTTATTTGATGTTATTGAGAAATCTTTTGTATATTTAATAATACTTCAAGGTATTTCAGTTGAAGATTTATAGTTAAGTAATGTACACTTGGAATTGGAGTTCGTAGCTCCTAGATCTACTTATGTTGGTTTTGGGGTGTTACAACAATAGTAACGAAAAGTATGTTTGATACCACTCCAAAGTCGGCCAGTCAACACGGACCTAAATTTGGTTAACAAGTTCACAAAGAATACTATGTCGAGTCTAGTACATTGTGCCAGATACATTAAAACACCAAATGTATTGAGATACGGTACTTTTGAACCAAATATCTCTTCATCATCTTCTTTGGGGGAAAATAAATACTTTGTAGGATTAAAAGACTAGAAAACCATGAGAGTACTTAACGGATAACTTTATCCATATTAAAACATTTCAGAATATTTTCAGCATAAGTAGATTGATGGATAAAAATTTCGTTAAACTTTTGCTCAATCAACTAGCTGAGACACTGTCTAGCTTGTCCCAAATCTTTCATCTCAAATTCTTCTTTTGATATTTAGTAGCTTTTAGGATCTCTTCAGGAGTTTCAATTAAATTCATGTCATCAATATAAACTTCTATAATGGTAATTTCTATCTCTATTTTCTTTATATATATGCATGAACATATAAGATTATTAGTATATCCTTCTTTAATCAAATATCCACTTAAATGATTATGTCACATGTGCTTAAATTGTTTCAAGGCATATAAGAATTTTTGTAACTTAATTTAATACAAATTTCATATAAATATCAGCATCAAACAATCTATATAAATATGCTTTCACTATATTCATAAGACGTATATCAAATTTCTTTGAGATTGCCAAACTTATAAAAATCAAAACGTAATAGCGTTTATCATATAAGAATATGTTTCATCAAAATCAATTTCAGACCTATGAGAAAAACTTTGAGCAACAAGTCGCGCTTTGTATTTGATAATCTCTTTATGCTCGTTACATTTTCTTATTTTGAGATTAATGATATCTAAATTTTTTAATTTCTCTTATTTTGATATTAATGAAGTGACCCGAATGAACAAAAGTGTTGGTAACAAATTTTTCGAGCCATACCTTTTTTTTATCTTATTTCTCACCTAATGTTTTGTAAATAAAAGAGGAGGGAGATAATTATTATGTCCCGAAAATATTTTCTCTCTTTCTTCTTTGTTAAGATTTAAAGTAAAATTAGAAAAAAAGAAAATATTGAAAGAGAAAGGAAGAAAAAGAAAAGTTTATTATGCTTTTGTAAATTTGATTCACTGATTTTTGAGGATTTTCCTTTTGCCATTTTTAGAGAAAAACAAAATAAAGATTTATAAGTGCTGGGGAAAATATCTCCTCTGCTATACTTCCTTCCTCATTTAATTTCTACTTGCCGTGGAAAACGTGGAGCATTAATTTTCATTTCCATTATTGAAGGAAGAAGCTAGATTTTTTTGGATAAGTACATTTTAGTTCCTAAGATTTGGCTTAATAGCTAATAAGTTCTACTAATTATAAAATGATCCAAAAAAATCTCAGTTCATTAGTTTGTACATTCTATTTAAATGAAAAAAATTAATTATCTATTATATCCTTAATTATTAATGTAAATATACTATTTGACGTAAAAAAATATTATCCACATCAATAAATTTAAAATTTAAAATTTAAAATTTCACGACTAATTTAATGAATTGTTAATTTTCGATCACTATTGTTTAATGTCATTCATTTAAATCACAATAAATATCATTAAAATTTTTATTAAATGATCTATACAATAGTATTATTATCATTATTATTTGAGTAACTATTTATAACTATAAATTACAATTTAGCATTTAAGGAAAGAAAATGATTATTTTTTATTAATTTATAACCATAAATCAGGGTTTTACTTTTAGATATTAACTCTAACGGTCAGATTTAACGACCGAGGGCGGGTTAATAACTTACAATAAATCTAGGATAAAGTGAAAATTGTTAATATATGAAAGGAATGAATTGAAGATTACGCTTAGATTAGTTAAGAGTAGAGTAAATTTTATGGCTAAGAGATAAGATAGATAAACCACAACACAATTGTAAAAAAATTATACTGACTTTTTTTTTATCTACTTGTATAATCATAAATGATATTTATAGCCTTGTTTATAAATATGTAATTTCCATAGTTGATAACGAAGTTTGCTCTATTTTTCTGTTTCTGTTCTTGATTTTTCTTGCCATTGAATGCAATTAGGCTAGTGCATGATGGATCAAATTAGGTTTCAAGATTCGGTATAAGTAAGTTTGAGTCAGCGTTTGATTTAACAAATACAAATTTTATACAATTTATTTTAGTACAAATTGATCAATCTGACAATAATATATACTCTCTTAAAAGTATATAGTACATGTATTGATGCAATACTCTCGTACATCAACATATATATATATATATATATATATATACTCATATAAAAATAAAAATTACAAAATTAAGATATACATTACTTATAAGTTATTTAAGATTAAAATTTTAGTAAGACAAAGGCAGTTAAACTCCCAAAATTGAAAATGTGTTAACTAAATTTTTAGACTTAAAAATATTGGTAAGAGAGACTCTTTCTATCACATTTTTTTTTATTAAAAAAAATGTGATAGAAAGAGTCTCCCACCCAATTAACTTTGAAAAATCTAAAAAATCAAATACTCAAAGAAATTTATAGAAGTAAATTAACTTTGAAAATAATTGGTTATAGCTAAATTATACCTTTTTTTTATCTTATTTCTCACCCAATTTTTTGTAAACAAAAGAGGAGGGAGATAATTATTATGTCCCGAAAATATTTTCTCTCTTTCTTCTTTGTTAAGATTTAAAGTAAAATTAGAAAAAAAGAAAATATTGAAAGAGAAAGGAAGAAAAAGAAAAGTTTATTATACTTTTGTAAATTTGATTCACTGATTTTTGAGGATTTTCTTTTTGCCATTTTTAGAGAAAAACAAAATAAAGATTTATAAAAAAAGATATCCATATCCTAAGAACATTGTTATGGGTCGTTATATACAAAATATTGACTCAAGTCAATAATTAGTAATTGATCCCATGACTTTAAAACATTAAAAGTAACCAATAATTTAATTTAACTGATGAAGATAATTTTAATAAAATAGTCAAGAAAGAGGTCCATGCATGTATATGCCTTAATTATAATTAATCTTTTATATTAAAAAAGGTGGTGACTCATTATAATCAAATTGATTAACAACACATAAAGCTGCCTTAAGAAGAATAGCACCACAATACTAGAATATTTTCTTGCTAAGGATGAGAAAGAAATTTCTCTTCACAAAAAAATATAGGAATTATCAAATCGGCTAAAATACAAAATCTACCTCAAATAGATAGTGTACATAAAAGATTTTCTTGACTATAATAACAGAAAGATTTTTCTTTTACAAAAGAATGATAGGAATAATATACTAATTAAAGTACATTGAAAAATTTTATTTATTAAAATTTATAACATTTCAAAATAAGTTGCAAGTACAGGAACTATATGATCTTTTGGTTGGAGGATCTTTTATTATTAGATGATTTCATTTTCCTTGCACTAACGTTTGGTTGGAGGATCTTCTAGTTTGACTATAACATATAAAAAATTATTGTTAAGTAATATGTTATAAAAAATTTATTTGTTATAAAATTATATGTAGTTATCAAATATTAAGTTAAAATATTTTAATTTTATTATATTTACAATTTACAAGTAACTAATTTTAATATTAAATTAAAAATAAATACTTTTAAAATTATTAAAAATAATTTAGTAAAGAAGAACATAAATTATTGTAATATATAACTAATGCACCTATAAATTATAACAAAACGTGGTTGTTGTTTAATGTTGAGAATTCCACTAATTTGACTATAGGTATCTAGTTTAAATTCTAGTAACCAAAATTTTTTTTTAGTCTCAAATTATTTATGTTAAACGGGTCAGATCGATTATTTGATTAATAAACAAGTCAACTCGACACGATTGTTTAAATAAATAATAATTGTGTTGTAAACAAATAGACGAGTTTGAGAAGGTAAAAAATTTAGGAGATTTTAATATATGAGTTTTCTCAAACTCATTATTAGCATTAGCATTTTAATTTGGATACTAATATTTTTATTCATGAATTCTATCGAAATAGTAATTAGGAATTCAAGTTTAACACTTAATCCCTCGTATGTTGTAATTTGTAAAGTATAGGACGACAATTTAGTTTGTCGCGTTGTACTAAATAAAATGTATACTATATTTTAAACTAACCTAAAAATCTAACCATTAATTTCATAATTGTATCAATGATTGAAAGTTCTAAGACAATATTATTGTTTAACGGGTTATAATTACGTTACCCGCTTAATTTTTTTTTTCTATATTATAACATATATTCTTACTCAAATGCTAATAAATTTTATTTGAAATAGAATTGAACACTTTCAAAACGTGAAAAATATAGAATAAATTTATTTAATAAAAAAATAAATAAATATGATATGATTGCTTGAATAATAAATTATTTTATAAATGGATTTATATGTTAAGATCTATAAATTTAAGTCATTTATTTTTATTAAATTTGTATCGAATAATCACGTCATGACTTAAATTGTGACTTTTAGTTAATACTTAATAAGGATAAAATCGTTAAACTTGAGTGAATATATCTTATTCTGTTATATTGTTAAAGTCTAAGGATAAAAAAGATAATATCCATTCTATCAAACTCAAAGAAGGGAAAAGTCATAAAAGAGAAAGTTAATTATTATACACGCAAAACATTGACGCAAGTCAATACATAATTATAATCGATTCCACTTCTCCAATGACTTTAAAAGTAAATTCGATGCAGACAATTCATAGTTCCATACATGTGCATGCCATAATTATATTAAAGTTACTGATCATGTCTGTCCTTGAGGGTGAAAAGATGAGTGGAGAATCCACATCTTGTCTTCATCTCTTATCTTCAAATATTCTTCAGTTGGCCATTTCTTTTCTTTCCTTGCTATATAAAAGTAATCAAAAGGATAACAGCATTTTTCAGAACAGAATTGATCTTCTTCCCGCAGTATCACAACAAAAAACACACTCAATAACTCTTTCGATTTTTCCTCTTAATTTCACCATCATGTTTGATGCGATCATTTCCCCTCTCTTGGAGCAGCTGATTTCAATGGCTTTTCAAGAGGCAGGTGAACGGGTGAGGCTAGTTACTGGTGTTGAAGATGAAGTGAAAAAGCTTACCAGCAATTTTCGAGCCATTCAAGCTGTGCTGGCTGATGCAGAGCAGAGGCAAATGAAGGAAGAAACTGTCAGATTTTGGCTGCAGCAGCTCAAATACGCATCTTATGACATGGAAGATGTACTGGACGAGTGGAACACTGCAAGGATGAAATTGAGAATCGAGGGAGTTGATGATGATGATGAGAATGCTCTTGTTCCTAAGAAGGTATGTTCCTTCTTTCCAACCCCTTGCTTCGGTTTCAAACAAGTCTTTCTACGCCGTGATATTGCTCTCAAGATTAAAGAAATCAATCGGAATCTTGATGATATTTCCAAACAGAAAGACATGTTTAATTTTCATCTGAATGTGAGTAACCGTAATGAGAAACCGGAGCGATTACCAACTACCTCCTTGATCGATGAGTCTGAGATAAGTGGTCGAGTGGTCGAGAAGAATATGTTGGTAAATAGTTTGGTTTGCGAGAGCAGCAACAGTGAGCAAAAAGGCCTCCACATCATATCACTTGTAGGTATGGGTGGTATTGGCAAAACAACTCTCGCTCAACTTGCTTATAATAATGACCAGGTTAAAAGAAGTTTTGATATAAGAATATGGGTATGTGTGTCAGATCCTTTTGATGAGATTAGAACTGCTAGAGCTATTATTGAAGCTTTAGAAAATAAGCCTTGTAAATTAGTTGAATTTCAATCTCTTTTGACTCATATCCAGAAAATTATTGAGGGGAAATTTTTTTTTCTTGTCTTAGACGACGTGTGGAGTGAAGATCATAGTAAATGGGAACCATTCTACCATTGTTTAAAGAATGGTCAACATAGAAGTAAAATTTTAATTACTACACGTAAGGAGACAGTGGCACATATGATGGAATCAACTGACATTATTTCCATTAAGCAATTAGCTGAAGAAGAATGTTGGTCGCTGTTTAGGAGGATAGCATTTTCTACTAGGTCAAATGAAGAATGTGAGAAATTAGAAGAAGTTGGTCGAAAAATTGTAAGCAAATGCAAGGGCTTACCTCTTGCTGCTAAGACGATTGGGTCTTTATTGCGCTTTAAAAAAACTGAAGAAGAGTGGCAAAGAATCTTATATAGTGATCTGTGGAAGGTAGAAGAGATTAATAAAAATCTTTTGGCTCCTCTCTTGTTAAGTTATAATGATTTGCCTCCTATAATCAAAATATGTTTCTTGTATTGTGCTGTTTTTCCGAAAGACTATAGGATAGAGAAATATGAATTGATCAGATTATGGATGGCCCAAGGTTACCTTACTGTAGAAAAAGGGGAAGAAATGGAGGTATTGGGTGAAGAATATTTCCATATGTTAGCAACACGCTCTTTTTTTCAAGAGTTTGAGAAAGATGATGATGATAATATCATAAGTTGTAAGATGCATGATATGATACATGACTTTGCCCAATTTATGCACAAGAAAGAATGTTTCACAATAGAAATTAGTAGTTGTGATGATCCTTTGTTGGATTCCTTAGAGGAAAAAACTTGTTTGCATGCTTTGTTTATCATTCGTGACACGGGTTTATTTCCTATCTCCATCTATAGGGCCAAAAGATTGCGTAGTCTCTTAATTAAATGTGAAGGGCACGATGATAAGTCATTATCTCCAGAAGTCATATCTAAGATCTTTGGTGAACTAACAAGTTTAAGGGCATTAGTATTCACTGATTATTTTGGTTCTGGAAGTATTCAACAGATTCCAGTAGAGATAGGGAACTTGATACATTTAAGATATCTTGATTTGTCAGGGCAATTGATTGAAAAATTACCTGAGGAATTATGCCATTTATATAATCTACAAATATTAGATATTAGCTTATGTAAAAATCTTAAAGAATTACCTCAAGGGATTGGAAAGTTAATAAATTTGACACAGTTGCGAAATTTTGGAACTGGTTTGATGTACATGCCAATTGAAATTACAAGGTTAACTAGTCTGCGGATATTAGACAAATTTGTCATGGGTGTAAGCGTTAATGGTAGACAAGCATGTAGCCTTGAATCTTTAAAACATCTTAAGCTTCTCCAAAAGTGTTATATATATGGGTTGGGTAGTGTGTCAGATGTGAGCGAAGGTAAGAGATTGAAACTTCATGAAAACATCAAAAACCTCCGTCGTTTGGGTCTTTCATTTATTCCAATGAATAAACAAGACAGAAGGAAAAAAGAGGATGATGAAGAACTTCTTGAAACCTTGCAGCCACCTCAAAATTTAAAGATAATGTTGATATCTGGCTACAGAGGCAACGCTGATTGGCCCACTTGGATGTTGTCATTAACCAATCTAAGAGATTTACGTCTCTTGGATTGCATAAATTGTGAGCATCTTCCTCCCTTGGGAAAATTGCCATCGCTTGAAGTAGTCGTAGTATGGGCAATGCCTCATTTGAAAAGAGTGGGTGATGAATTTCTGGGAACAGAAAGTGGTCACGGCTCATCTTCCTCTTCATCTTTGTCTGTTATTGCCTTTCCTAAATTGAAATGGTTCACAATTCATGAAATGAGAGAATTGGAAGAGTGGGTTTTCGAGATTACTGGAAATGTAGAAATCATGCCACGTCTTTCTTCGTTACAAATTTATGATTGCCCAAAGCTAAAGGCAGTGCCGGACCGCATTCTTCAGAAGACGACACTGGAAAATTTGGTGATTAGAGATTGTCCTATTCTAAAAGAACGTTACAATAAGCAAACAGGACAAGAGTTTTCTACGATATCTCACATTCCCAAAATCAATATTTACTAAGAAAAAGTGCGAGCTTGTTGAGTCCTCAAATGGCCTTCAGGTACTTTAATTTGTTCTTCAGCTCAATTTTGGTTTAGTAGTTATTTCTAATCAAATTAAGGAGTAGAAAAAATTAATAATCAAAATACATGTAATGTTAATGTTTCTTCGATTCTATTTCAGCAAACTAATATTTTCAATCACGAGCCTTCACGAACCTTCATTGCTCGTCTTAAGATCATTCATGTCTCTTGTTGATATGCAAACCAGGTAATTTTTGCAGTGACTATATCATATATGTCTTCAATGCATAATTCTTTTTTCTTTTTCTGTAAATTCAAATCATGTTACTAACTATAATGAAATAATATCAGAGGGGCGATAGACGCTGGATTTGGAAGGCAGAACAAACATTATCATTCAATTGGAGGGAGTGGGAAATTTTGTATAATGCAAGTTTCAACAAGTAAGTTGCCCAAGGGATAAGCTTGTTTCATTAATACATTTTTGCTTCATTTTATTTCTGTAAGCTTGTTAACCATTTATAATTGACAAAAATAGATTTTGTTACGTTGGTTTCTCATTTGCGATTTTTCAATAGCATGTTTCATTTTGCTGAGTTAATTCGAAGCTCAAGATCTCTTTCGTCTGATTTGTTCTCTTTCAAATATTTTATTTTAGGTTGAGTTCGAGGGTCCCTGTTTGGTGTGACAGGCTGCTTCAAAGATGTGTATATATAAACAAACAAATTTGTATGGCCTGGAATGATCTTAGCAGTGGTGTTAGGTGTTTGTATTACACTGCTTATTTGGTGTTATCAACTGGTGAAGATGGCATTCAAATTGTGTAGCAGCGGCATTGACAAAACCTCTAATATATATTCTGGAGGCTGAAATTAAAGCGGCCTTGAATTAAGATGCTTTCTGTTTTCTTAAGCATTACCTCAATTAAAAGTCTAACCATTTCCACTAGATTTGGAGAGCACAAAAGCCAATATCTTAATGACATTGCCATCCTGACTGAAGGTTAGTCTAATATTTTCTAACAGTAATTTTCAACTTGTCTGCTACTTGTTCTTCTGTACTACTTATCAAATAGAGAAAAACAAAATATATTAAGTTTACTTCATGCATTCAGGAACTGTAACAAGAAATGAGATTGGATTATCACCGAGAAACAGAATAGGGAAGTGTTGCATACTGAAGTTACTGATGAAAGAAAAAAGTCCTACTCGTGGTGATGACTTGTATAGGTGAGCTTTACTTAGCATTCTATTTATTAATTTTCTTTTGCCTAATGTTAGAAAGGTCTTGTTCACATTGGTGCTTTCTTTTTATTAACCACTTTGTTAGTCAATCTATAATGGAAACAAGCAGCATAATGAAAGCGTTGTGGAACTTTCAAGTGGTGGGTTATTGTGATTTAGATAATTCTATGTAGTCAATGAAGTTTCATTTCCATCTCTTATTCTCTGAATATTGGGCTTTACATCTAGGTGAGAGCAGTAACAGAAATATAGCTCAAGGAAAAGAATTAATGTGCTGTTGTAAACAAACTCAGAGACGATTAAAGATTGCTGCAGCAAAAGCGCCAGGATTTTGATAGCGCAAATGCCTATACCTTGGCCAAATTTTCATCCTGAGTGCAGGTAGTCTAAAAATTTTTTAATAGCAATTTTCAAATCTTCTCCTTGTTTCTACTGCAAAGTTTTATGTACTATTTCTTATCAGTTGAAAAAGCTGAGAAAGAGGTCTGGATACGCTGCCTAAGTGCTGCTCGCTGAGGAAAGGACAAGCATTGTAGGTGATTGCAGCACACAAGATACGGTAAAATAAAAGAGTTGCACTGATCTTTATTTCCAATATCTTCATCCTTTGTCTTGCTACTCTTCGGCAATTATCCACGTATAATCATGCAGGTAGCAGGCAGGTCTATGGGAAAGAGGACTTTATTTAGGAGGCATGATACTGATAGTCTTAACACTATGTTGAACTGAGGAATTACTTCTGGGCTAATATACTGAAGTTTTGAAGGAGTAGAAATTCAACTGTGTCAATTGCAGAAACCACTTGTCCTTTTATTCCGGGCAAATTTTGATTGAAAAAGGTATTAAGATTGCTAACGTATATGAAAAATATATATTGGTTGGATTGATCTTAATGGTTATGTTAAATATTTATGTTGTTTATTCAGTGGTCATTCAGATGTTACCAATCCCACTCAATTCAAAATACCAGGATCATTGAGAAAATAGATAATGCTCTGGTGGCTCATCTGAATTTAATTGATGACAGAAGAGGTAATTTGTTAGCATATATTTTGACCTTGTTACAGCGGCCTTGAATGTATATGTTTTGCTTTTTTATTTCCTAAGCACTATCAATCAAAAGTCTAACTGTTGCCTCTGTATTTGGAGAGCGCAAAAGCCAATATTCTGATGATAATGCCATCCTAACTGGAGGTTAGTCTAATATTTTCAGATAGTAATAACTCTTTTTCCTGCTCTTCTGTAAATGTTTTATGTATTATTTCTAATTGGATAAGAGAGAAATAGGATATATATAACTTTTACTAGTACATACAGGAAAACAATAAGGGATGCAGTTGGATTATCAGTGAGAAGGCGATCTTAAGACAAGCCTCCAAGGTAGTGCTCTCCTAGGAAATTACAAGCATTGAAGGGAATGGAATTACCTTCAGGATGAAGTAAATAAGAGAGAACAGATCTTGGACCTCTTGAGGTACTATTGGTAAAAAAATTTCTTTACTATATCATCATTTTGATTCCAACTATCTGGTAATCAATGAATCATGATGCAGACAGCAGCAAGACTATGAAAAGCCAAAGTTAAGGGAAAAGATTGCGAAACTTTAAGGTTGTTTTGCTGTGATTCAGTTGATTCTTTGTTTAATTACTTCTAATAGTACAGCTTCTTGATGATTTATCTTATTTATAGAATTTGATTTCTATCTTATTCTACTGATATATGTGTTGCATATCTAGGCAGAAGCACAAACAGAAACAGAACTGAAGGAAGAGAGCTGGATAGGGTAGAAAGATGATGCTCAAAATGCAGCAAAGGTATTAATTCTACTTTCTCAGGTTATTTAATTTTCATATCTTCTGTCTTAATATTTGAAGAATTGCTCTCATTAACAGTACAAAATCTTTACTAGGCAACGGTGGAGTAAAGTATTGTAGTTACCAGGATAAATTCACAATGGCCAAGTCTCTATCAATCGTTCGTCTCTCTTTCCAGAATGATTCTCAATTCGAGCAGATGTATTACTTAAAGCCAGAGCACTAGAGGAGTTACAGTTTAGATATCAACTGTTAAAGAAGAATATGCTGATGAAACAACACCTGGTTTTGCGTGACGAATTGGGAAGTCTAATCAAAAGAAAGAAGCGGCAATTGTTATACTCGCGTGTTTTTGTAAGACATGTATTGGGTTTACAGATGTTCTCCAAAGGATTTTCTCTGAACAGGTCTTTCCATTGATTACTTAATGACCCTGTAGAGAATGTTGATTCTAGATTGCACAGCAGGAGTATGGAATTAAAGAGAAATTTAATGAAAAGATTGCTAAACATTAGGGTGGAGTTTGCTGTGATTCAAGAATTATTTATTTTCTTTTACCAATTTATAGAACATGATTTCTATCTTATTCCATTGGTATTATGCAACAATAATATCTAGGTTGAACAACAAACATAGACAGAGCTTTGAAAAAAAAAAAATTGAAGGTAAAAGATGCTGTAAATTAATATAACATTAATTATCTGTCTTAGTTATTAGAATTAGAAAATAATTATTTCCGTGTCATTGAAATTAGGTGGATATATGATGTAGGAAGTCGAGGAAATTATAAATAATTAGTCTTTTCCGTTTTAGATGTTAGGAAAGTATGATATAGTCACCATCCGCTCTTCTTCACAAGTACACAAACAAACCCCTAGTCTCTCTTTGTGATTTGGCTTTAAATTGAGTAGTTATTCATAATTAGTCTTTAATTTGTTCTCCATCTCCATTTTGGTTGGTAGGTATTTGTAATCAAATTAAGGAGTAGGAATATATTAATAATCTAATTAAATGTCACGTTAATTTCTCTTCCTTTCTATTGCAGGAAACTAGTATTTGCGCAATCATTTTCCTATTGTTGCAGGAATGAATAAGAAGAAATATCTTCGATCGTGAGTCTTCACAAACATTCATTGCTTGCCTTAAAATCATTCATGTCTCATATTGACATGCAATCCAGGTAATTTGCAGCAACTAAATTATATAAGGAACTGTTGTTTCTTGTTTGTAATCTTTGAACATCATGTTTTCGTTTTTGGAAAATTAATTTGAAGCTCCAGATCTCTGTTGCTTCAATTTGGTCTCTTTTTGACATATCAGTTGCCTTTTAAATATTTCATTTTAGGTTGAGTTTGAGGATTCTGTGGAGAAAATTGATGCTAGATTGGTGGGACAGTCTGACTCAAAGACCAATGAATTGGCTGCCTACGGAACAACTACCTCTGTTTTTCTGGCACAAGGTCTGATTGCTGAAGGCGTTAATATACATACAAATATATATGGCCTGGAATGATATTAGCAGTTGTGCTAGGTGTTTGTATTCTGCTGCTTATTTAGGGTTGCAACTGGTTCAACTAACATTCAAATTGACAGGGGCCTTGACAATAACTTTAAACATGATAGCTGATGCCATGAGTACAATTGAGGATAGAAAGATTGCTGACAACTTGTATGTTGTGGAATGGATGCAATATGCTCTTGTCTGAAGATTAGTGTAATACCTTCACAACAATTTTAGGCATGTTGCTTCTTGTCCAACTGTAAATTTTTTTTGGTTTATTTGGTATATTCAGGAACTGTGCTAAGAGATGATATGAGCTTGGGACATGCAACGAAATAGCATTCTCAAAGGAGACAACTGTTGTAGATGATGGCAGCACACAGGATCCAGCTAATAAAGAGAATTTGCACAGATATGGAACCTTCTTGAGGTGCTTTGAGTTAAAATCTTTATCCCCAATATCTTCATTATTTGGATTGCTACTCTCTGGTAATCAATGTATCTTGATGCAGGCAACTGCACGGCAGTATTATGAAAAAGAGTAGAGCAGTGAAGAGATTGCAGAATTTTCAGAATTTAATCATAACTAAAACCACCTATTTAAAACCTAAACTTAACCCTTGACAAATTCTATTTTTTGTTTCCTTTTCTTACGTTCCTAGACTCCAAGATTTGTATCTCTTAAAATACAAATTAGATTGACTCAAAACTATCCAAATTTTTTGAGAACACTAAAAAATATCATATGTAAAAATTTTATCTCATTTTATTGCCAAATTTTTTTCAAAACAATGTACTTTTCAATAAACAGAAACTGTCTAAAGTATTTCAGTTTTACTATCTCAATTTAAAAATTCATAACTATTTTTATAATGGTCCAAAATCACAAACTGTATAAGAACACTAGTAGACAGATATAGTAACTAATATATCAAATTTCATAATTTTTAAAAATCATTTGGCCACAAATATTTTTATTTCTGAAACTGTATTGCAAGATTTTCTATTTTCTATAAACAGAGCATCAGTTTCAAAAATTCATATCAATTCAAATCTTGATACAATTTGAATGAAACAAAATATCACATACACCTTATTATGTGAACATTAAGTTCAAAGAAAGGTTTGATAAAAACATCACAACAGAGAAGCTAATAAAAATATTAATACATTCTATACGTAGCAAAAATCGAAAAGTTATGATGTAATTCAATTCTCTAATCAAGGCAAAATTAACTAATACCAAATATTCTCAAACTTAGACATCAATTTACATAGATAAATTCAATAATAGCCTAAAGAATCTATATAAAATTTGTAAAACTTAATCAACACAAAAATAAATGAAATATGATGGTTAAAATATAGATTAGTACAACAGGTATTAAATATTTTCTTACCTTGAATCAAAGCCTAGAGTAAGAAAGCCACATCAAAGGAAAGAAGATAATTTGTGTTTGTGATGTAAGGGACGGAATGGAGGCAAAGTAGAAAAAAATATTTTTATATAAAAAAATATGTTTATATAGAAACTTGAGACTATAAAATATCATTCAAATTCTTCTATTTATTCTTTTATTCTCAAAAATTATTTTTCTTTATAAAATAATTACATCCACCCAAAATTTTAAGAAGATGAAAAATAAGGTGTTGCATCCTCGCTCTTGAATTTCCAATTATGAATCAATTTCTATATCAAGAATAGGCTAGAACCAGTTTTTAGCACATCGATCTCTCAGCTGGTTGCAGCCGGGCGCAAATATATTATATATATCATTCAAAATCGGTAAGCTTTTTGTTTTAATTTATTGTCCAATGTATGGAGCTAATTAATTTGCAAGGCAAGAAATTTCTTGGATAATCCTCTGAGCCACTGGAAAACAAAACCTTTATTGAAAGTATCACAAGCAAATTTATTGACTGCAGCATTTAGTATATTTTGAATAATATCAAATTTAGAAATACTTGATGATTATTATACACATATATGTTGGAGTATGGCACATACCATATTCTTAACTTTATATATTTGTTTTAATTGTGAATTTCTTCCTCATTAGCCGATGCACGCAATTCAACAATTAGATTAAATTGACCTAAACTGTTAATATTCTTTAATTCAGTGGCCTTATAACAATGAAGATGTCAAAAGAAGTTTTGATGAAAAAATATGGATATGTGTGTCAAATACTTTTGATGAGATTAGAATTGCAAGGGCAATTATTGAATCTTTAGAAAATTCTCCCTGTAACTTAGTTGAATTCCAATCTCTTATGACCCATATTCAAAATACTATTAAGGGTAAGAAGTTTCTTCTTGTCTTAGATGATATGTGGAGTGAAGATTACAGTAAATGGGAACCATTCTATCATTGTCTAAAGAATGGTAATCATAGTAGTAAAATTTTAATTAATACACGTAAGGAGACAGTTGCACATATGACGGAGTCAACTACAATTATTTTCATTAAGCAATTAGTTGAGGAGGAATGTTGGCTATTGTTTAGGCGGATAGCATTTTCCAATAGGTCAAAAGAGGAATGTGACAAATTAGAAGAGGTTGGTCGCAAAATTGTAAGCAAGTGCAAGGGCCTACCTCTTGCTGCTAAGACAATAGGGTCTTTATTACGCTTTAAAAAAACTGAAGAAGAGTGGCAAAGAATCTTATATAGTGATCTATGGAAGGTTGAAGAGATTAATAAAGGTCTTTTGACTCCTTTGTTATTTAGTTATAATGATTTGCCCTCAATAGTGAAAAAGTGTTTCTCGTATTGTGCAGTTTTTCCAAAAGACTACAATATAGCTAAAGATGAATTGATTAGATTATGGATGGCCCAAGGTTACCTTAGTGTGAAACAAGAGGAGGAGATGCATACGTTAGGTGAAGAATATTTCAACATCTTAGCCACACATTCTTTCTTTCAAGAGTTCAAAAAAGATGGTGATGATGATATAATATCGTGCAAGATGCACGATGTTGTACACGACTTTGCCCACTTTATGTGCAAGAAAGAATGTTTTGTAGCAAAAATTAGCAATTGTGACAAATCGTTAATAGATTCTGTCGAGGAAGAAACTTGTCGTCATTCAATGTTAATCATTCGTGAAAGAAGTTTATTTCCTGACTCCATTTATCGGGCCAGAAGATTACGTAGTCTCTTAATTGATGGTGAAATAGATGAGAATACATCATTCGGTGAATGGACAAGTTTAAGGACATTAGTTGTAATCAATTGTTTTGGTGGTCAGGGTATTAAAGAGATTCCAACAATGATAGGAAAATTGATACATTTAAGATATCTTAATTTGTCACATCAATTGATAGAAAAATTACCTGAAGCATTATGTGAGTTATATAATCTACAAATATTAGATGTTAGTTGGTGTAGATATCTTAAAGAATTACCTCAAGGGATTGGAAAGTTAATAAATATGACACATTTACTAAATGATTACACTGATCATCTGACTTACATGCCAACAGGAATGATAAGGTTAACCAGTCTCCGGATATTAAAAGAGTTTGTCGTGGGTGTAAGTGTCAATGGTAGGCAAGTATGTAGCCGTGAGTCTTTTAGACATCTTAAGCTTCTTCAGGAATGTTGTATATATGGGTTGGGGAAAGTATCAGATGTGGGCGAAGCCAAGAGATTGGAACTTCACGAAAACTTCAAAAACCTCGATGTGTTGGGTCTTTTGTTTAATCCAATGAATGAACAAGAGAGTTGGAAGAAAGAGGAGGATGAAAAACTTATTGAAGCCTTACAACCACCTCAAAATTTAAAGAAATTACGTATAGGTGACTACAGGGGAAACACTGCTTGGCCTACTTGGATGATGTCATTAGCCAATCTAAGAGTGTTAGTTCTTTTTGATTGCATGAACTGTGAGCATCTACCTCCTTTGGGAAAATTGCCATCCCTTGAAGAAGTCGAAGTATCTGACATGCCTTGTCTAAAAAGAGTGGGTAATGAAATTTTGGGAATAGAAAGTGGTCACTGCCCGTCTTCCTCTTCATCTTTATCTGTGATTGCCTTTCCTAAATTGAAATCTTTAGCAATTAACATCATGCGAGAATTGGAAGAGTGGGATTTTGAGATTACTGGAAATGTAGAAATCATGCCACGTCTTTCTTGGTTACAAATTCATTTTTGCCCAGAACTAAAGGCACTGCCGAAACACCTTCTTCAGAAGATAACACTACAAGAATTGAAGATTTTATACTCTCCTATTCTGGAAGAACGTTATAGAAAAGAAACAGGGCAGGATTGGGCTAAGATATCTCACATTCCCGAAATCAGAATTGGTTAAGAAGATGTGCGAGAAGGCTCTTATTGACTCCTCAAATTGCCCTTGGGTAATTTAATTTGTTCTCCAGCTCTATTTTAGTTAGTAGTTATTGGAAATCTTAAGGAGTAGAAAAAATCAATAATCAAATTATATGTTATGTTAATGTGTCTTCATTTCTACTTCAACAGACTAATATTTTTATGTAATCATTTTACCATTTTTTGCAGGAATAAGCAAAAATATTTTCAATTATGTGCCTTCTCAAACCCTCATTGCTTGTCGTAAGATCATTCATGTCTCATGTTGATATGCAAACCAGGTAATTTTCAGTGTTTTATATGTAGTCTTCTGTGCATATTTTTTTTTGTTTTTTTTGTTGGGCTGTTATTTCAAAATTCAACTGATCTTACTATTTATACTGAATTAATATCAGAGGGGTATAGACGCTGGATTTGGGAGGCATTACAAATATTGTTGTTTAAATGGAGGGAGTGGGAAATTTTATGTTTACCCAAGTTCCAACAAGTGTAGTGATGCTATTATGTAGCTAGAAGTAAGTTGCCCTATGGATAAGCTTGTTTCATTAATGCATTTTTGCTTCATTTTACTTCTGGAAGCCACAAGATATATAGCCTGGAATGATCTTATTTGGTGTAGGTATTTGTATTCTGCTATTGAACTTAAATGGCCTTGAATCAAGACGCGTTCTGTTTTTCTTAAGCATTACCTCAATTAAAAGTTTAACAATTGCGTCTGAGTTTGTGGAGCACAAAAGCCAGTATCTTAACGGTATTGCAATCGTGACTGGAGGTTAGACTGTTATTTTCTGTCGGTATTTTTCAATTTGTCTGCTGCTTGTTTTTCTGTAATTGTTTTCTGTACTATTCCTTTAGTTCATGTATTCAGGAACTAGAATAAGGGATAAGTTTGGAATATCACTGAGAAACAGAATAAGAACCTCTTTCATACCAAAACTGTTCAATGAAAGAAAAAGTCTTACTCGTGTGATGACTGGTACAAGTTTGCTTTACTTTTCACTCCATTTATTAATTTTCTTTTATCCTGTACTAGAAACAAGGTAACGTTCACATTGGTGCTTTCTTTTTATTAGGCACTTCACTTATCAATTTATCATGGAGCGGGAAGCAGAAGACTATGAAAATAAGAAGCCTAATGACTGCAGGTAGTCTAATATTTTTTTATGGTAACTGTGAAATCTTCTATTGCAAATTTTAATGTACTATTTCTTATCAATGGACAAAGCTGAGAACGAAGTCTGGAATATGCTGCCTAATTGTTGCTCACAAAGGAAAGGACAAGCATTGTAGGTGATGGCGGCAGAAAAGATATGGTAAATAAAAGAATTGCACTGATCTGAAACCTCCTTGAGGGGCTTTAGTTGAAGTCTTTCTTTCCAATATCTTTATCATTTGTCTTGCTACTCACTAGTAATCGATGTATCATGATGCAGGCAACTGCACAGCAGGGCTATGAAAAAGAGAAGTTCAATTAAAGGGCTGCAAAACTTTCTAGTGGTCTTGTATTGATCCAGGTGATTCATTGCTTTGAGCACATGTTCTGAACGATTTCTCTGATTTATGGAATTTAATTCTATTTTTTCCACTGATATCTGTGTTGCCTATCTTGGTTGGGGCACAAACAGAGACAGAGCTTAAGTAAAACAAAATGAGTGGAGAAGATGTTATAAATGCCAAAAAGGTATGCTAGTTTCTGTTGCAATTTTACTTGGGCATCTTTTGCCATCATATTGGAAGTCATGCTCTCATTCATAAAACAAAAACTTACCCAAGCAATACCCTGTCAGCAAAAATTGATGCCATCAGAATTACTTTTGACAATGCAAATGTTGTTAAGTTTACAAGGTGAGAAAATGTTAGGTTTTGTGGATTGCCAGGGTCGATGTAAGTGTTGTAATTGAAAAGGCAAGTGATTCTAGTTGCTATATATATTAAGTGACAACCCCAAGTATGTTTACAATGCTGCTATTTGGAAATGCGATAAAGGATGTAGCAAATGATAGAGTTTCACAGATATTGAACCTTCTTGAGGTGCTTTTAGCCAAAGAATTTCTTTCCTTCATCATTTGGATTCAAACCGTTTAGGAATAAACTAATCATGATGCAGACTACCGATTGTGCAGGACTATGTCAAACAGAAGTTTAACGAAAAGATTGCAAAAATTTCAGGCGGTGTTTGCTGTGATTCAGGTAATTCTTTGCTGTAATTGCTTCTGATATTACAGGTTTTTGTCGATTTATCTTATTTATAGTATTTGATTTCATCTTATTCTATGATATCTGTGATGCATATATAGGCAGCAGCACAAACAGAAACAGAACTTAAGGAAACAAACTGGATAGGGCAGAAAGAAGATTCTCCAAATGCAGCAAAGGTATTAATTCTACTTTCTGCGGTCATTTAACTTTCATATCTTCTGTCTTAATATTTGAAGAATTGCTCTCATTCAGTATAAAATCTTTCCTAGGTAGCAGTGGAGTAAAGTATTGTAGCTGGCGGAAGTTGCACCTTGTTCTTGATTTCAGCAAAAGTCGCTGCCATCAAAGATACCATTAATCATGATGAGCAACTGGGCCAGGATAAATTCATGATGGCCAAGAATCTATCAATCATTGATCAGTCATATCAAGAATTATTCTCAGTTGGAGCAGAGGTATTGCTTAAAGCCAGAACATTGAAGTGAGTTACAATTTAAAAATTGGAAAAAAAGAATGTGATGATGAAACAATGCCTGGTTTTTCCTGATAAATTGGGAAATCTAATAGAAAGTAATGGCAACTGTTGTATATCTGATGTGTGTGCGTATTTTATCTGTTGGTATCTTTCTCATCATATTTCAGAATCATGTTTTTGGAGACCTAATTTGAAGCCGCAATCCCTTTTGCCTGATTTGGTCAAATATTTCATTCCAGGTTGAGTTTGAGGATCCTGAGGAGAAGCTTGATGCTGGATTGGTGGAACAGGCTGAGTCAATGACCAACGAATTGGCTGCCTATGGAACGACGACCTCTGTTCTCCTGGCACAAGGTTTGAATTGTGAAGGCAATAAAGTTGGTAGCATAAATATACATACATATATATATGGCCTAGAATGATCTTAGCAGTCATGTTAGGTGCTTGTATTCTGCTGCTTATCAGGTTTCAGCAGCTAGTTCAACTAACATTTATATCTGATGTGGCTGCGGGAAACAACTATGAATTAGGAAACGTGATAGCTGAAGCCATGAGTAAAGGGCACAGGTCTATAGAAAACATTTATATCTGGTGGATTACAGAACTGGATGATATGAGCCTGGGAGATGTTGCCGAAGTAGTGTTCTAAAGGGGAATCCAGTCATTGTAGGTAATGGCAGCGCACAGGATGCAGTAAGTAAAAGAGTTAGCACAAATTGAAACCTTCTTGAGGTGCTTTTAGTTAAAATCTTTCTTCATAATTCGGATTGCTACTCTCTAGTAATCAATGTATCATGATGCAGGAAGCTTCGACAGTGAGACTATGAAAAAGAGAAGTTCAATAAAAGGACCGCAAAAATTTCTGGTGGTATTTCTTTGATTCAGGTAATTCTTTGCATTACTTGCTTCTAAACAGTACAGGTGCTGGCTGATTTGTCATGTTTACAGAATTTAATTTCTATCTTTTTCCATTGATACCTGTTTTAGCATATCTTGGTTGGAGTGCAAACAGAAACAAGCTTAAGCAAAAGAAATTGAGGGTAGACCATGCTCTCAGTTCAACAAAGGTGTTCTACTTACTGAATTAAGTTTACTTTTGAATCTTTTGTCATCAGACTTGAAATCATGTGCTCATTCGGAACATAAAACATTTCCCAGGAGAATTGGAGAAATATATTCTTGTTAGTAGTGTTTGCACCCTCCTACGGCTGCCATCAACAAGTGTTTATGCAAGATTCAGGAAACACTTTTTTCAGTTCTTTTCAGCCTTGTGCAGTTTGGATCCAGTTGACGATTTGGCGGTGATTTCTACTCCGTTTTGGCTAAAACTTTAAATGGAGATTCTATACACAAATTTCTTGATTCTGGATGGTGTGATCGACCATCGGGGTTCTCTAATTAACACATCCAGAATTAGGGTATACAGAAAATCTGTTTTGCACAATTTCTTCAGTTCTAGTTCAGCTATTCCACTTTGATGTTTCATCTATTGGTGTTTTCTTCAGGTGCTTTCTTAGCACTCACTTTTTTGTTGAATGAACTTGTGAGAATATTTGTGTACCTTCTTATTTGATGATAGTAGAAATTCTCTTTTAGGACTCTGATTTTTTACTCTAAATTACATTGAGGAGGAGGTTTTCCTACGTAAATTTGGTATCTCTTATGATTGTGGGTTGATTTATTATTGTTGGTCTTACTGTTTTCAATTTACTTATTTGCTTCCTCTTGATTCAAGCAAAGTGGAAAGATTTTAATTTGTCCTAGTTTCTGCTGTTGCAAGTTTGTACTAAGATTGTTTCTCTCATTCTTCCCAACAGTTATTACACACGAGAGGATAAATGCAGAAGCTATTTTGATCTGCTTGCTAGCTACTATGAATATTTCTCTTGCTTATCGAGTAACAAGTTGCAGAACCCAGAAAGAACGAAATCCTTTTAAATACCATCCGTTTCTTTAATTAGGATGAACACAATTCGTTTTCGGACATTCTATTTTGTTCATGATTTTACATACAGATTCTATATTAGGTTTCCATATCTGTATTTATTTCTTTTCCATTTCCTAATCTCACATGAATTCGGATTCTCTTCTCTGTTAGATAAGTTATGCTGATCCAATTCATATTTTATTCAGAATTTTGACATAATGTAACACTAATATACTAGTAACAAACCCCTCATTTTAGGAATAAGAGTTTTTTTATGGTAGTCAGTAAATTCCTGAGTGAACTTGAACAAAATAATCAAACAAGTCATTAAAATAAGAAAGACTTACAATTTTTCAATGTAATAAACTAATAATACTGCCTTTCCAACTTCTACAGAAGAGGATAACATTGAAGTTCTATTGAGAAAGTAGGAATTGAGTTTGGTTCATGTTCTATTCTAGTCATCGTTGGATTCTGCAAGTCTACACTAATTTGGCTTTTGAGCCAATGGAGGTTATGCTGAGGATGTAGACAACAAAGAAGGATTTTGGAAAATATTACTAAACTTCTCCGGATTCAAGTAATTCATCACTTAATTTGCTTCTACACAGTACATCCTCTGGCCGATTTATCCAATTTATTGAAATTCAGTTCTATAAATTTGTGGCTGTTCATATTTTCTAGGTGTTTATATGTAATACATAAATTTTATAATTGCTCTTATTTTGATACTAGTGAGAGTGTAGGTATCACCTTCTATCGGACATTGTTAAATTTTCAGTGTTTTTTTATTTTGTATATTTTCATATCTATTATTTTGTCGTATGATTTATAAACTTTTGTGCTTGGAAAAATTATCGGGTCTGATTTTCCAACATGTAAAATTCCGAAATGGGTGGAATTACCACAAGTCTAAGGTAATTTCTTTAATTTTCCTCCTTGCTGTTGAATTTCCAATTATGAATCAATTTCTATATCAAGAATAGGCTAGAACCAGTTTTTAGCACATCGATCTCTCAGCTGGTTGCAAATTCATTGACTGCAACATTTAGTATATTTTGAATAATATCAAATTTAGAAATACTTGATGATTATTATTAGAGGTGACAAGACCCACTAAAATTAGGTCTATATAAATGTTTGGGCTGGATTGACACAGTACATATAGTAAAATATGTAAGCATAGTCTAGCCTACGGCACGATTATTGTTCGTGCCGTACCAGTCCGTCAGAATGTAGTCTACTTGAGTTGTACAGTACTATTGTTCATAGTGAATATTGACTCAAATTTACTGTTTACAGGCTGAATAATAACTCATATTTTTTTGGCCCATCATAACACAAATACTATTTACGACATGGCACGGCACGGCTCACAGACTTCTTTTTTTTGCCCACCCCGTTTTGCCATGCTCTAATTATTATACACATATATGTTGGAGTATGGCACATATCATATTCTTAAGATTATATATTCGTTTTAATTGTGAATTTCTTCCTCATTGGCCGATGCACACAATTCAACAAATTAGATTAAATTGACATAAACTGTTAATATTCTTTAATTCATTGGCCTTTTAATGTGTAGTAAAAAAAACTTGGGCTCCATATACCTTTCTTTAGTAAACAAATCAGTTTAAATAATAAAATATTCTTCAATTGGATTTTTTCGCCTTCCAGTATAAAGAATCAAAAGGATGCAACATTTTTCACAACTCAAAATTAAGCTTCTCTCAGAATTTTTGTTCACTCAATAACTTTCAATTTCTAGCCTCTCACCATGGTTGATACGATCATTTCTTCTCTCCTGGAGCAGCTGATTTCAAGGGCTGTTCAAGAGGCAAGTGAACAAGTGAAGCTAGTTATTTGTGTTGAAGATGAAGTCAAAAAGCTTACTAGCAATCTTCGAGCCATACATGCCGTGCTGGTTGAAGCAGAGTGAATGCAAATGAAGGAACAAACAGTCAGACTTTGGCTACGGCAACTCAAATACGCTTCCTACGAGGTGGAAGATGTATTGGATGAGTGGAACACAGCAAGGATGAAATGGCAAATGGAAGGAGTTGGTCATGATGAGAATGCTCTTCTTCTTAAGAAGGTATGCTCTTTCTTTACGGCTCCTTGCTTTGGTTTCAAACAAGTCTTTCTACGTCGTGACATTGCTCGCAAGATTAAAGAAATCAATGGCAATCTAGATGCTATTGCGAAACAGAAAGACTTGTTTAATTTTAATGTGAATCTGAGTAACAACAATCAGAGACTGGAGCAATTAGCGACTACCTCCTTAATTGATGAATTTGAGATAAGTGGTCGAGTGGTGGAGTAGACTATACTTATAAGTGATAGATTATGTAAATATTATTCTTAAATATTTTGTAATCTCCTAATTTAGGTTAGAATAGTTTAGAATATATTTTGGTGTAATTAGTTCCTTATTGGGGGCCTAACATTACGATTGTACAATGGGTTAACCAAGGCAAGCAATGGAGGGAATGGAGGAGAGATAATTCTTACATAGTATTAGAGCTAGGGTTTCTTTCTTCCTTCTTCTTCCGCTGTGCCCTAGTCTCCTCTTCCTAATCTTTTCGTCATCTTCTACCTCTCCCAAACCGCCATGTCTGATGGTAAGCCCTCGTTCCACCCGGCTCTTGCGGTCTCAAATATCAGGAACCACATCTCTATTGTTCTTGAGATGGAGAATGCGCAATACGGAATATGGGGGGAGCTTTTTAAAATTCATGCTCGTTCTCACAAGGTCCTTCATCACATCATCCCTCCACCTAAAGGTAAGGAGAAGCTGGCTCCTAAAAACGATGATGAACTCGAGTTGTGGTCAACCCTTGACACAACTGTCCTTCAATGGATCTATTCGACTATTTCGAATGACCTTTTGAACACCATTATTGAACCAGAGGCAACGGCAATGGAGGCTTGGGTTCGTTTACGTGATATATTCCAGGATCATCAAAACTCTCGTGTGGTGACCCTCGAACAAGATTTCACAACCACCCGTATGGAGGATTTTCCCAACGTTTCGGCGTATTGTCAACGCCTTAAAAGCCTCGCCGATCAACTGAAGAACGTCAACGCCCCTGTGACAAATAGTCGTCTTATTCTTTAAATGGTTTTGGGTCTCAGTGAGGTGTACAAAGGGGTGGGGATGCAAATTCGCCATACCAAGCCTCTTCCTCCTTTTCCTGAGGCTCGGTCTTCTCTTCTTTTAAAGGAATGTGAACTGGCTGCAATGGCTTCTCATGGTTCTAACTCGGCTATGATGGTTGCTTCACACAAAGAGTATGATGATTCTTCCTCCTCTGCCAATTCGGGTCAAAATCGGGGTAGAAACAATACGCATCACAAACACTCCAATTCCAATGGTTCTGGTGGCTGGAAGAACAATGGCCGTGACTCAGGTGGCGGCGGCCGTGGGTTCGGCGGGGCACAGCAGTGGCATGCCCTTGCAATGCCATACGGTGCTTCTTCTCCTTGGGGTTGGATTCCAAATTGGGCTACTCCTCCTTGTCCTTACCCATCTGCCGGTTGGGCTCGCCCATCTGTTGGCCCAATTAGGCAGGCTGGAATTCTAGGCTCTCACCCACAGCAAGCCCATGTAGCAATTGTACCTCCTGCTTCGTATGCTCCGACAGATATTGAATCGGCAATGCACACGATGACGTTGAACCCACCCGATCAAAATTGGTACATGGATACCGGTGCTACGTCTCATATGCAATCTACAAATGGTAATCTCTCATCTTATTTTAATTTGAGCAATCATCATAATAGTATTGTTGTTGGTAATGGTCAGTCGATTCCAATTCGTGGTTGTGGTCACACTAGATTGTCTTCCCTGAACCCACCTTTATCTTTGAAAAATGTCCTTCATACTCTTAAACTCATTAAGAATTTAATTTCAGTTCGTAAGTTTACCACTGACAACTCTGTGACTGTTGAATTTGTGAAGGATTTCCAGACAGGGCTGGCACTAATGAGATGTGATAGCCGGGGCGACCTTTATCCAATCACCACCATAAAAAATCCATCCACTACTCCATCAACCTTTGTTTTTTTTTCCTCTCCCCTTTGGCATGATCGTTTGGGTCACCCGGGAGCTTCTATTTTAGATTGTCTTAGGCTCAATAAAAGCATTGAATGTAATAAATCTAGTAGTTCTAGTATTTTTCGTTCTTACGTTTTTGGTAAACACATTAAGTTGCCGTTTGATTCATCTATTTCCGAAACTTTGTTGCCATTTGATATTATTCATAGTGATTTGTGGACCTCTCCCGTTTTAAGTTTCATGGGTCATCGGTATTATGTTCTTTTCTTGGATGATTTCTTGAAATTTTTATGGACTTTTCCTTTGGCTAAGAAATCTGATGTGTATGCAAAATTCTTCGCTTTAAAAGCCCATATTCAAACCCAGTTTGAGCATAGTATCAAAAATGTCCAATGTGATAACGGGCGGGAGTATGACAATGGTCAATTCGGGAAATTTTGTGAGTCTAATGGGATGTCTTTTCGTTTTTCTTGTCCTCATACGTCTTCATAAAATGGTAAAGCCGAAAGAAAAATTCGCTCTATCAATAATATCACTAGGACTCTCCTTGCTCATGCATCTCTTCTTGCGTCTTTTTGGCATCACGCATTGCAAATGGCAACCTATCTTCTTAATATTTTACCGAGTAAACTATTGGGTCATATTTCTCCTCTCCAAGTTCTTTACCAAAGAAAACCATCTTACTCTCATCTTCGAGTTTTCGGGTGTTTGTGTTACCCCATCTTTCCGTCTATAACTATCACAAGTTGCAAGCTCGATCTACACCTTGTGTCTTTTTAGGGTATCCTTCGAATCATAGAGGCTACAAATGTTATGATTTATTGTCTAATAAAATCATTATTTGTCGTCACGTGATTTTTGATGAGAATGTTTTTCCATTTTCCAAATTACATACACCAACTTCTTACACATATGATTTTTTAGATGATTGAATTAACCCATATATTGTTCATCATTTGCGATTGGAGAGTGCAGCCCAGTCCAGAAATGATCCCACTCCAACCGAGGTCCAACCTGCCTCCCCTTCTCTACACGTGGACTCTACTGTCCCACTTGCTCCCTTACCAGCGACTGGGCCAGCCCAACCAATACAAGCCTACCAGGCTTCTCCCTTGTTACAAAATGACCAGCCACTCTCTCCAACTTCTCCACCCTTAGCCCAACAGTCATCTAGACCGCACCCCTCTTCACCCACTTAATGTCTTCCCAACAGCCCACTTCTACAAATCATTCCCGAATGGTGACTCGGAGTCAACATGGTATTTTTAAGCCTAAACGTCTGTTTAACTTAAATACCACGGTTACGAAATCCCCCTTACCTCGTAACCCTTTGACCGCCCTTCGTGACCCGAATTGGAAATTGGCTATGGATGATGAATTTGATGCTCTTATTAAAAATAAGACGTGGGAGTTGGTGCCCCGTCTACTTAATGTGAATGTTATTCATTCTATATGGATTTTTACTCATAAAGAAAAGTCTAATGGTGATTTTGAGAGGCATAAAGCCCGTCTTGTAGGTGATGGCAACACTCAACAGGTTGGCATTGATTGTGGTGAGACTTTCAGTCCGATGGTGAAACCGGCAACGATTCGTACTGTTCTTAGCCTTTCTTTGTCAAAGAATTGGTCAATTCATCAACTAGATGTCAAGAATGCTTTTCTTCACTGTGAACTCAAGGAAACAGTGTATATGCATCAACCTATGGGTTTCAGGGATCCCACTCATCCAGATTATGTATGTTTGCTCCGTAAGTCCTTATATGGACTTAAGCAGGCCCTGAGGGCATGGTATAAACGTTTTGCAGATTATGTTTCTTCCATTGGGTTTTCGAACAGCAGATCTGACATCTCTTTGTTCATCTACCGAAAAGGGTCCGCTGTGGCATACATTTTACTTTATGTTGATGATATTATCCTTACTGCATCCTCCGATTCTCTCCGTTGCTCTATTATGGCTCTCCTCGCCTCAGAATTTGCTATGAAGGATTTAGGTCCTTTGAATTATTTTCTTGGCATTGCTGTAACTCGCCATAAGGATGGTATGTTTCTTTCGCAGCGAAAGTATGCCAAGGAGATCATTGATCGTGCTGGCATGTCTTTTTGTAAGGCTACTTCTACTCCGGTTGATACTAAACAGAAGATGAGTAGCACTTCGGGTGCTCCGTATGATGATCCGACTCACTATCGCAATCTTGCAGGTGCACTTCAGTATCTTACTTTCATGAGGCCGGATATTTCTTATGCTGTTCAACAGGTTTGCTTACACATGCATGCTCCGAGAGACGATCATATGCATGCTGTTAAGCACATCATCCGGTACATTCAGGGTACACTTGATTATGGTCTGCATCTCTATCCATCTTCAATTACTGACCTCCTTTCCTACAATGATGCTAATTGGGGGGGTTGCCCTGACACACGTCGATCGACGTCTGGTTATTGTGTTTTTCTTGGGAATAACTTGATCTCTTGGTCCTCTAAACGCCAACCTACTCTTTCTCGTTCGAGTGTTGAGGCGGAGTATAGGGGGGTTGCTAATGTTGTCTCCGAGTCATGCTGGATCCGAAATCTTCTTTTGGAATTACATTGTCCTATTCATAAGGCTACATTGGTTTATTGTGACAATGTGAGTGCCATTTATCTTTCAGGAAATCCAGTACAACATCAGCGCACTAAGCACATTGAAATGGACATCCACTTTGTTCGTGAGAAGGTTGCGCGAGGACAGGTTCGTGTCCTTCATGTTCCGTCCCGATATCAGATTGCCGATATTTTCACTAAAGGACTCCCACAGGTCTTATTTGAAGATTTTCGGGACAGTCTCAGCGTTCGTAAACTTCCCGTTTTGACTGCAGGGTGTGATAGATTATGTAAATATTATTCTTAAATATTTTGTAATCTCCTAATTTAGGTTAGAATAGCTTAGAATATATTTTGGTGTAATTAGTTCCTTATTAGGGGCCTAACATTACGATTGTACAATGGGTTAACCAAGGCAAGCAATGGAGGGAATGAAGGAGAGATAATTCTTACAATAAGTAAGTTGGTTTGCGAGAGTAGTGCCAATAATCGAAAAGGCCTTCACATCATATCACTTCTAAGGATGGATGGCATTGGTAAAACAACTATGGCTCAACTTGCTTAATTATAATAATGATGAGGTTAAAAGAAGTTTTGATAAAAGAATATGGGTATGTGTGTCAAAAACCTTTGATGAGATTAGAATTGCGAGAGCAATTATTGAAGCATTAGAAAATAATCCTTGTAAATTAGTTGAATTTCAATCCTTGTAATAGAGAAAGATGAATTGATTAGGTTATGGATGGCCTAATGTTACCTTAGTGTAGAGAAAGGGGAAGAGATGGAGATATTGGGTGAAGCATATTTCTATTTCTTATCAACACGCTCTTTCTTCCAAGAGTTTGAGAAAGATTATAATGGTAATATCATAAGGTGTAAGATGCATGATATCATACGTGACTTTGCCCAATTTATGTGCAAGAAAGAATGTTTAACTATAGAAATTATCGGCTGTCCATTAGTGGATTCTTTTGAGAAGAAAACTTGTTTGCATGCTATGTTAATCATTCTTGACTCTAGTATTTTTCCTATCTCCATTCATAGGGTCAAAAAATTGCGTAGTCTCTTAATTAATTTTGAAGGGGATGAGAGTTCATTATTTCCTATTGTACTATCCAAGGGGAAGAGAATCCATCATGTCCTATCTAAGGTATTTGGTGGATTGACAAGTCTAAGGGCATTAGTAGTAACCAATAGTTTTAGTTGTTGGGGTATTAAAGAGATTCCAGCAGATATAGGAAACTTGATACACTTGAGATATCTCAATTTGTCAAGGCAACTGATTGAAAAATTACCTGAGGTATTATGTGAGTTGTATAATCTACAAATATTAGATGTTAGTTGGTATGAAAATCTCAAAGAATTACCTTAAGGGATTAAAAGTTAATAAACATGACACATTTAGTGAATGATCATACTGATTCTTTGATGTACATGCCAATAGGAATAGCGAGATTAACCAATCTCCGGATATTAATAAAGTTTATCGTAAGTGTAAGCGTTAATGGTAGGTAAGCATGTGATTTTAAATCATTGAAATGTTAGAATTTTTAACTGAAGTCGTCCATGGTCTTTCATCATTTTAAGTAAGAAATGTGTATTATACAATTTCTATAAGTTTTTTGATAGTTTATTATACGTTCTGGCAATTTTTTCATGACTTCTGTGATAGTCAAAGCCTATAAATACAGTCATTCTCTTAGTTAGGTCCCTAAACCAACAATTTCTTTTCAGTAAATATGCACCATCATATTGAAATTGTGTAAGGTTTAGAAGAATTATAATCTAGGATGTTTTATCACTAAATTGTGAAGGATGTCACTAGCAAGATGCAAATTTTGTATTTAGTTTTGCACTTAATTTATATGCTGTTGTGATTAATAAAATATGTTTAGATCGTATTTAAGTTCTATCATGAAACACCTTAAGTTTCTTCAAGAATGTGGTATATATGGGCTGGGTAATGTGTAAGATGTGGGCAAAGCTAAGACATTGGAACTTGATAAAAGCATGAAAAACCTGTGTTTTGGATCTTTCTTTTGGTTGACTGAATGAACAAAAGAGGAAGAAGAAAGAGGATGATGAAGAACTTCTTGAAGCCTTAGAACCACATCCAAATTTAAAGAAATTAAAGATATCTAAATACAGAGGCAACACTGTTTGGCCCACTTGGATGCTGTCATTAACCAATCTAAGAGCTTTACATCTCTTTGAATGTATAAATTGTGAGCTTATGCCTCCTTTGGAAAAATTGCCTTCCCTTGAAGCAGTCACAGCGTGGGGAATGCGTAGTTGAAAAAGAGCGGGTAATGAATTTTTGGGAATAGAAAGCGGTCATGACTCATCTTCCTGTTCATCTTTATATATTATCGCCTTCCCTAAACTAAAATCGCTCCATATTTGCAACATGAGAGAATTGGAAGAGTGGGATTTTGATATATTACTGGAAATGCAGAAATCATGCCACGTCTTTACTATTTTATAGTTGCCCAAAACTGAAGGCAGTGCCAGAGCATCTTCTTCAGAAGACAACACTACAAAAATTGATGATTTTCTGTGTCGTATTCTGGAAGTTCGTTACAGAAAGAAAAAAGGAGTAGATTGGGCTATGATATCTCACATTCCCGAAATCGAAATTCGTTAAGAAGATGTGGGGCAAGACCCTTGTTGAGTCCTCGAACGGCCCTCAGGTAATTTAATTTTTATATATATATATATATATTTTGAAAATTCAAATGATTTTGCTAGTTATAACGAATTAGTATCAGAGGGGAAATAGATGCTGGATTTGGGAGGCAGAACGTTGTCGTTAAAGTGGAAGGAGTGGGAAATTTTATATAAAGCAAGGTATGTACTATCTCTTATTCCACGAATATTTGGATTGTATATCTAGGTGAGAGCAGTAACAAAAATATAGCTCAAGGAAAAGAATTGATGTCTTCTTGTAAACAAGCTCAGAGAAGTATCAAAGAGTGCTGCAGCAAAAGCCTCAGGATTTTGAGAGTGAAAACGCAGATAGCTTGGCCAAATTGTCATCCTGAATGCAGGTAGGTGATGACGACACACAAGATATTGTAGAAGAGTTTCACTAATTTTAAACCCTTCTTGAGGTGCTTTGGTTGAAATCTTTGTTCCAATATCTTCACCATTTGTCTTGCTACTTTTTCGTAATCAACGTATCGTGATGCAGGGGCTGCACAACAGTACTATGAAAAGGGACGTTCAATGGAAGGATTGCAAAACTTTCTGGTGGTCTTGCTTTGATTCGGGTGATTCATTGCTTTACTTGCTTTGACAATGTAAGTTTTGTTAGGTTTAGACATTCTTAGGCTTTTGTGGGTTAGAAGGGTTATTGTAAGTGTTGTATTGAAAGGGCAGGTGATTCTAGTCGCTATATTTTAATTCAACAAGTTTTCATAAGTTTAATTGTTGAACATTGCTATCATATTTTTTCTATTTCTGCATTCAGCTGCTATATATATATTTATTGACAGCTCCAAGCATGTTTACAATGCTGCTACTAGGAAATGTGATAAAGGATGCACTAAATAATAGAGTTTCACAGATCTGGAACCTTCTTGAGGTGCTCTTAGTTAAAGAATTTCTTTCCTTCAGTTCATCATTTGGATTCAAACACTCTGGTGACCAATAAATCATGATGCAGACAGCGGAGGAGGACTATGTCAAACAGAAGTTGAAGGAAAAGATTGGAAAAATGATTCAGGTAAATCTTTGCTTTAATTGTTTCTAACAGTACAGATTCTTGTTGATTTATCTTAGTATAGAATCCGATTTTATATCTTATCTATTGATATCTGTGTTGAATATCTAGGCAGAAGCAGAAACAGAACTTAAGGAAAGAACTAGATAGTGTAGAAAGGAAAGAAGGTCTAAATACAGCCAGCAAAGGTATTAATTCGGCTTTCTCTGGTTATTTTACATTCATATCTTCTGTCTTCATATTTGAAAATTGCTCTCATTCGTAGTACAAAATTGTTCTGGCTTTCATCAAAAGTTGCCATCTAAGATACTCTCGACAATGTTGAGCAAAATGGGCAGGATAAACTCATAACGGCCAAATATCTATCAATCATTGATCTCTCATTCGGAAATTATTCTCAATTGGAGCAGAGGTATTACTTAAAGCCAGAGGGCACTGAAGGAATGTGCTGATGAAACACTGCCTGGTTTTGCCTGATGAATTGGGAAATCCAGTAGAAGAAAGCAATGGCAACTGTTGTCAATCTGATGAGGCTTTACAGATTTTCTCTGAAAGTCGTTAAAATAATAATTATTTTACAACCCTGCTTTTGATGAATGCTAAAAATTTTCTATTTAACCCAAATTTTATATTTTCACAACTCATTATCTATAATTTTTCCCTCCATTTTCAACTAAAACTTTCCAACAAATTTATTATTTCCCATAAAAATATCTGTTTTACTGTTAAATATTTATTTGAGATATTTAGAAAATAAAAATAAATGAAAATTATTTTATTGGAGGAAACGGAAATGACACTTGAAACAAAAATATAAAAATTTGTCAAAAATATATATTAATTTCTTGCTTTTTAATGTATATGAACTAAAATGTTATCGTTCCAATTACAAAAATCGTTGTGGTATTTGACAAACAACATTTTTGTTTTTAACCAATTATTATATTGGCTCGTGAAAAGTCTTACTTTTGATTTCTAAAAAATAAAAAACTTTATTTTTAATTCTTTTTACAATTAATAGACGAGAAAAATATCTACATTAAAATTAGGCAATTGAGATAACGGACACCTCACTTTCAAATTCAAAATGGGGAATTATGATCATTACTAAACATGTTGAAGAGATGAGATATAACCAAAAAGTGGTATTTCTGGTTATTTTCCTTTTTATTTTAACGAAATCTTCTCTAATACATGCTTTTATAATTTTTACCATGTTAAATGCATTTTTTAATAATATCTCTGAATGATTATTAGCATTAAAATCTTAATGTAAGTGGGCTTTATGAGTAGTAATTTAACAATTGCTAGAGTATATACGTTAAGATGTTTTCTCTTTAACATTCCCAAACAAACCCTAATTAGTTGAACTAATAATTTTTTTTTTAATTAGTATAACTCAAAAAATTTTGAATAATTTCAATCATTTGAGCTACTCAAAACCCTAAATAAGAAATTCATTCTAACATAGACTCATTGTTGCCATTCCACTACCCAAGTTATCTCACTGTGCCATTACTGCTTTGAAAAATGCATTAGTGATAGAAGTTCTTGATGCTTTTGAAAAATTGTCAAGATTATCACAGAAATGAGCTTTTTGCTTAAATGACAGAATTATAATAAGAATCATTGACAGTAGACAACATGTATCAGAGTTCTCTCGGTAACCAAAAAGACGTCATTTAATTTGGATAATTAACAATATAACTTTGTTTTCAGTTAATTTTAATTTTTTTGATCAAAAAATATGAAACAATGCCCTTAAATTGGAAAGTCATTGTTTATACTTTTTATCCCCAAGAATATCAATCTAAAATCACTTTCCCACCCTTTCCTAAATATTTTCCATCTTAGTAAAATTTCACCAAATCAAAATTCCCTCACTTCACAAATTTTTCTATAAGAAAAACGACTATCCCAGTGAAATCCCTCCAATGCCCAACCCTAAGACCAAAAATCCTAATCTATTCTTGAAGAGCAACCCTAACACATGGCTGTGAACCAAGAACAGAATGATGAAAACCTAAAGGCTATCGTGCCATCTTCATATATAAGAAGCGACAACGTTTCAAATCAACCTGAAATAAATTGTGACGAACAAGAGGGAGTGGAGCAAGAGGAAGATAAACAATGACAAAAAGATATTCTTTTTATCATTCTAAAATATAATATATTGTTACCAAACTCTGCACTTATCAAGTTAATTTCAAACTTTGGTTCGATTTATTTTTTTGCACTCATTTAAAATTGTGTAGATTCAAACCTTTAACGTTATCGCAAGATTTATTTATTCGTGAATCGAGCAATCTGATTGGCATAATTTCTTACATTTTTTGCTCGCAGGGGATGAGATTAAACTAGCGATATTCAAATTTTGGAGGTTGTGATTTGAGATAAAGAAAATGGAAAATAATAATTAGAAGAAGAAAAACAAGAAGATTGAAACACAAGGAGAAAAAATGACTGAAGAGTTTGTTGTTGGTGCGGATTAAAATGTTGTTACCAGTATTCCACACAATGATGGGACAAGAATTGACATTTAGAGATATCCAATTCGGGATAGTAATATTTATGAGGACAATTAATAATTGTAGGCTAGCTGCTAGTGGAAATTGAATAACTACGTCTACAATTTTGATGTTGCTTTGTTGCATGGTGTGTTTATTGGGATATAGTGGTCCATTTCACCATCTCTAATGGTGTGTTTATTGCGTAGTGAAGGGCCCCCTCTATAACTTAATTAGCAATTAATAACTAAAATACTGTACTGCCTATGGTGAACTAAGGGCCCTCTCTATAACGTAGCAATAATTAAAGACGCACAACAAACTAGATTTGATAGCGAATAGTGGATTCAGAAAATTCAAACTAATTGATCAATGGAGCTCATCAGTCATAACATGCCATAAATCATAGGAATGCTTCTAGAAAACTATAGTCAAGGATATGAGCACACAAACAGTAAACAACTAAAAATATCTGCACATAACATCAAGAGTTGAATACACTCTTTGTTGAAGAGCAATGCCTTTAGATAAAAATGCATTTAGGTGTATGTATGAACAGTAATTTATTATTCACTTAAATAGTATTCCTGGTTGCACTTATTTAGCTTTATTATGACTTGATAGAAGTGGAAGTAACTGTTGAGTTCTCATCAGAACATCGTGTGAATAGTAACATGACAAGTATCGTATATGTATAAGAGTGATACAAAACACTAAGATTTACATTAAATTATCTTCTTTGATTTTCTTATCTTGATGTGGACTGTTCAATAAAATTTAATGATACAAAAAATATATTAAAAAATATTAGGTAAATTTTTGTCCTTTGCAACAAGTCACTATTTAAATTTATCTCTAAAATCTATTATTGCACAATTATAAAATACAAATAAGAATTATTATAATCGTATAATAAAAGAATTTTACGTGAAAAATTTTAATATCGAAGGAAAATCACAGACTTCCAGAGAAAAAAATTTACTATATAATAATTTTATATAATTACATGACTTTTTCTTTCAAAACTCAAAATTTTAAATATACTCACTCATAAGATTACCTAAAGAAATATCTTCATACGAGTATTTTCATTTCAATGATTCTAATCATAAGAATAAAAAAGAATTTATAATAAAATACTTAAAAACACCTTATAATTTTTTTTTTTAAACTCTCAAAAAATGGATAGCATTTGCTTACCAAAATGAGGAGAAGAGAGGATTTCTATTATAGGCAAGCCTATCAAAGTTTTCCTTAAATTAGGCGTCATTTTGTCAAAGATTGTAGGCACCATCAAACCTATTTTCTTCTTTTGCTATGCTTGTACCAAACCCCTCCCATTTCTTCAAGTTTTATTGAACCACCATTTTTTTCTTTAAATTTTACTGTATAGCCTTCTTTATATATATATATATATATATATATATATATAAATTTGTTGATGAGTCCCATCACTAAATGTGTTGAATCTCCACAACAAAATATCTTTGATAAAAAAAGTGTACAAGAGTTCAATTCAGACGATGAAACAAATATAAACAGAACTTATCAGTAACTCACTCCTCTCACAATTAATCCACTTTCTATCCTTTGATTTTTCAAGTAATACCATTATCTTTCTAACAGGTTTGCCATTTTTCATAATTCTTCATGAGACAAGTCCTTTTTAAGAAAAAGGGAAAATTTGTTTCAAATAATGAGAGAAGTACCTGGAAGTGTTTTCTAAAACTAGTAGTATTACATATATGGTATGATTTTATTGAATGATAATAATTTGATTGGTTTGGAGTGAGCAGAAAACTGAAGAATGTGGAGGCTTAAGCTAGGAGGGGGAGAGGATGATCCATACTTGTTCAGCAAAAACAATTTTGTAGGAAGGCAAAGGTGGGTGTATGATCCTGCAGCAGGAAGTCCAGAAGAAAGAGCTGAGGTTGAAGAAGCTCGTCATAATTTCTACAAAAATCGTTTTAAAGTCAGAGCTGGTGCTGATCTCCTATGGCAATTTCAGGTATACATAAAAAAATAAATAAATTGGGAACGTGTTTGACATTATATTTTCTTTTTCTTTTTTTAAATTAAACCCCACTAGGAGGCACAAAATTTTACTAAAGACTAAAAGAAAAGGAAATTACAAAACAAGAGGGGCAAACTATTTTGAAAACAGAATTTTTTTTTTAAGTAGTGGACAACAAAAAAGGGCTTTTTTCTTTTTATTAAAAGTTTTAAAATAATATTTTTTATTTTAATATTAAAACTCAAGAAACATGCACGAAACATGTTCAATTTTTGCTACTTTTATATTTTTCACCCGACATAGACATATACATTATGTTAAAAAGATAAGTTTAGCAGGTTAAGTGTAATTTATTTTGAAAAATATCATCATATATTGTCTTTTCTATTTGAATTTTTCTTGAAACCGCAGTTTCTAAGAGAGAAGAAATTCAAACAAAAAATTCCACCGGTGAAGATTGCCGAGGGAGAGGAGATAACATATGAAATGGTCACAACAGTGTTGAAGAGATCAGTCCACTTATTTTCAGCTTTGCAATCAAGCCATGGCCATTGGCCTGCTGATAATTCTGGCCCTTTGTTTTTCCATACCCCTGTGGTAATATTATATCATAATTCTCACACAATTGCAGTCTTTCTCATCACCATTCAAGCCCTAATCCATCCTTCTTTCTTTGCTAAAAAAAAAAATTGTGCAGGTCATATGCCTATATATTACAGGAACTCTCAATATTGCATTTTCTGTTGAACATCGCAAAGAGATGTTGCGTTACATATACTATCATCAGGTACAAAATCTTATGCAGGTGTTAATTGATAAAACTGGTAAATCAATATTGAGAGTGATTCATAAAGCTCACCTCGGATTAAAGAGAATTTTGGATATTTATTTTGTAATATTTATAAAAAGGAAATACAAAATTTACGTTAGATATTTCCTGAGTAACTGCAGAATGAAGATGGTGGCTGGGGACTACACATTGAGGGCAACAGCACACTGTTCTGTACAGTCTTTAACTATATTTGTCTGCGTTTACTCGAAGAAGGACCCGATGGCGGCGAGAACAATGCTTGTACGAGAGCAAGAAAATGGATTCTCGATCATGGTGGTGCAACAGGCATACCATCTTGGGGAAAGACTTGGCTTTCAGTATGACCACACTTCAATATTATATTCAGAATTTAATTAACTTGGACTTCTATATCTGTTATAAGTACATACATATATATATATATATATGTAATTTCTTATCATTAATTGTTCTCTATTGTAGATTCTAGGTGTGTTCGAGTGGTCTGGATGCAACCCGATGCCTCCAGAATTTTGGGCTTTTCCTTCTTTTCTTCCCATCTGCCCAGGTTTCACCATCAATCCTGCCTTATTTTAAAAATTAATTCATTTGTTTTCTTAATTATCATTCCCCGCTTATATATCTAAACTCTAATTTCTATATTTGTTGCAGCAAAAATGTTTTGCTACACTCGGCTAACTTACATGCCATTGTCATATTTGTATGGGAAACGATTTGTCGGTCCAATCACATCTCTCATTTTAGAATTAAGAGAAGAGCTCTATGCTCAATCTTACGATAAGATTAATTGGAGTCAAACACGACATGAACTTGTAATGGTACTTTTAAGTTGATTTTGATCTCTCAAATACGTGATATAAGATTAAAGGCATTTTGATATATTTTATTTATACTTAAGTTTTGAAAACAAAATTGAAAAAAACATTGAGATCTCACCTATTTTTCTTACAAATACGTTGAATGAAATGTTTGATATAAGATTAAAGGCATGGTATTATTAGTTTATAGAGGTGGATTTACATAAGAATCCAGAGTGGCCCAAACCTGACAAGTTCAGAATATAAAAATAAAAAAATTAATTATTAATAATTTATTATTTAACTCTTTTTTGAGTCCCTATAAAATTTTAGTAAGACTAATTTTAAGCAGATCTCGTCTATTTTTTATTAATATTTGACAATATAATTTTTATTTTATATTGATTGTAGTTACGACAATATAATTTTAAGTATTAATTAAAGAAATTCTTATTTTTGGTTTTAGGATAAAAAAGTTATAAAATATAGTTGTTTATAAATGCAATAATTATGTAATTTTACCTTGTTGTTATTGCAGGATGATCTCTACTTTTCCCATTCAAGAGTACAAAACTTACTATGGGATTCTCTTCATAATGTAATGGAGCCTCTTTTAACACTTTGGCCCTTTAAAAAATTGAGAGAGAGAACTCTCCAAAAGATAATGAACCACATTCATTATGAAGATGAAGCTAGTTGTTACTTTACTATTGGATGTGTTGGAAAGGTACATAGATCTACTCTTGAAATAAATTTGACAAATAATTTTATAAATGAATAATAATTTATAGATTATAAAATTGAATCACTATATAATTTTTTTTTTGGGAGACTGATATAAATGCTATTTGATATGATAGCCATTATGTATGCTTGCTTGCTGGGTTGAAGATCCCAATAGTGATTATTTTAAGAAGCACCTTTCTCAGATTAGAGAATCCTTTTGGATAGGAGAAGATGGATTGAGAGTGCAGGTAAATTATTATTATTTTTATATAATTATAATTAATTAATATGTAATTGTAAGCTTGAAAATGTACATTTTATTAACTTAATTAATGTTATTATATATATATATGTGTGTGTGTGTGTGTGTGCGCGCAGAGTTTTGATAGTCAAACCTGGGATTGTTTCCTTACCCTTCAAGCTCTGTTGGCTCTCAATATGATAGATGAACTTGGACCTGTGTTTATGAAAGCACATGACTTCTTAAAAAAATCACAGGTTTAATTATTTCTTCACCATCATTTTAGGTTAATTTCCAATTCAGATATATAGGCCAAAATAATATTAATATCAATAATTATAAATCATTAAAAAATAATTATCAATTATTGTATCAAATTGTTAGGTAGCGAATAATCCTCCAGGAGATTTTAAAAGCATGTTTCGACACATATCCAAAGGAACATGGACTTTCTCTACTCAAGATCATGGATGGCAAGTTTCTGATTGCACTGCAGAGGCCTTACTGGTAGCAAGCCAATTTTACTTATTTATATATAATTAATTAATTAATTAATTCGATAAATGGAGAATTAATCCTCTTGTATTAATTCAATTTAAATTTTATAATATTATTAATATGGTGTGTAGTGCTGTCTACATTTCTCAATGATGCCAACAGAAATCGTGGGTCAGAAAATCGAACCTGAAAGGATATTTGATGCTGTTCATTTCTTACTTACTATGCAGGTATATATATATAATATAGGGAAAATTAAAATATTTTAGACTTTAGTAATAAATATTTTGTATCATAATTAAAATTGAAATTATGAATATATGTAGGGTAAAGATGGTGGGATATCAGCATGGGAGCCACGAGGTGCACCAAAATGGTTGGAGGTAATTCTTAATTATTAATTACCTGAAAACATCAAAAGCATTTTTATTTTATATATATATATATATATATATATTGCAATAATTAATTAACTTATTATGAAACGATATAAATAATTAATTATTATTTCTTTTTTATTAATTTTGTTCAGATGCTCAATCCTATAGAATTTCTCGAGGAAGTCGTCATTGAACATCCGTAAGATTTGATTTCTACATTAATTAATTATTTTCTATTTTAATTATTTATTAAATATAACTCAATTTTTTAAATTTAATCTGTAAATGTGAACAAAAATAAAAATAATATCTGATATATTTATTTTTTTGTAATAATTATAATAATTAAGAGAGTATTATTTTTATCGCAGTTATGTTGAGTGCACTGCATCCACATTGAAGGCTATGTGTTCGTTTAAGAAGCTATACCCAAATCATAGGGAAAAAGAGGTTAACAACTTCATCAAAAATTGTATTAGGTTTATTGAAGAATCTCAAATGCCTGATGGTTCTTGGTATGTTTCCTATAAACGTTCACATTTATATTGTAAATGTTATGAATATTTACCTTGAAAGTTATATACATTAATTATAACTTATTTATACTATTCTTTCTTTTTCTTTTAATATTTCCAAAGTATTTATAATATTCGCCATAAGGTTTTTGAAACGGACATATATATCCTTAAATTCATCTATATATACTTGTCTTATAATTCAAAATACTTATAAATTTAATAAATGAAAATGTGTGTAAAAAGACATGTCTTAATGGAAAGGTACATGTGCATCTATAAATAAATGTCATATCTTGGTTTTAGAAGATGAGAGAAAAATAAAAAATATTATCAATTTTTTATGTTGTTCAAGGGTTCTATATTTAGGAGTGCACCCTTATAGAACCAACAACTATTGTATCTTGAAAGGAATAATACCATAAAAACTTATTTGCACCAGGACATTGTCGTAGAGAAGCATAAATTTTTTTAAGAACAATACATTATACATACTTTGACTTGAGTATATCCTGTGTTATTTTTTACATCATCCAATCTATTTTAAAAATCTCTAACATATTTCTTATAAACGTTCACATTTTTTAAAATATAAATTCGCGAGCACGTGAAATTTATATTTTACCCTGAAAGTTATATATATAAATTATAACTTATTTATAATGTTCTTTATTTTTAATATTTCCAAAGTATTATAATATTCGCCCTAAAGTTTTTGAAACGGACATATATATCCTTGAATTCATCCTTTTATACTTTTCTTATAGGTATGGGAACTGGGGAATATGCTTCATATACGGTATATGGTGGGCACTGTTAGGGTTGACTGCTGCTGAGAAAACATACGATAACTCTTTGGCAATTCGCAAAGCTACCAATTTTCTACTCTCAATGCAAACAGATGATGGTGGTTGGGGAGAGAGTTATCTTTCTTGCCCCAAAAAGGTAATTAAAAAACATTACAATAATTACAAGAACAAAAAAAGAAGAATAAATCATGAAGATTTAGTAATTTATATTTTTAATTAGTTGAGAAAGTAAACAAATTAAATATTTAAGTTATTTAAATTTTACTCTTGAGTAAGTTAATTCAAGTGGTGGGTGAAATAATGCAGAAATATATACCTCTTGAAGGAAACCGATCAAATTTGGTTACAACTGCATGGGCTATGATGAGTTTAATTTATACTGGCCAGGTAATTAATTAATTATAATTATAATTATATATATACATATTCAGTATAATGTCATTTTATATATTTTCTAATTAATTTATTTTTAAATTCATTTATATATATAGATGGATAGAGAACCTACACCTATTCATCGTGCTGCAAGACTGTTGATCAATTCACAACAGGAAAAAGGCGACTTTCCCCAACAGGTATTTTTCTATAACTATATACTAATTATGAAATTAAATTACTGTTTATTTAAATTAATTCAAGTGGTATTCAAGGGCAGAGTTAGAGTTGTAATTTATTCTAAAATAATTTATATAGTTTGATTAACTTTGTATTTCTTTCACAGGAAATTAATGGAGTTTTCAAAGGGAATTGTTTGCTACATTACTCAATGTATAGAAATGTTTTTCCAATATGGGCTCTGGGTGAATATCGTTCAAAGGTTCTGTTGCCTGGAAATATTTTCCAAAACAATTTTAGGAAATGAATTAAAGCAAGCCAATCAAGTCATGATTTCCATTTAATGTGTTCAAGCTCTGTATGTACTCCAGGGATATAACTGCACTTTTATATTTTCACTAAATAAGGACATTGATTGTTTGCCCATTTGTATGAATAAGTTCTTCTCTCTATTCAAATGAATAAAGCACCCTCTGGAGTTAGGTTTGTTATTATACAAAACTCAGTCATTTCAATAAGAATTAGGGACTTGAATGTTATTATCCCGTTTACAATTTGTGTTTCCTATGTATACGGATTTGGATACAATAACTCATCCATCTAATTTCTTTTCTTGAATTTTTGTTACTGTGAATACAATTGAAAATTAATCTAATAAAAAATAACAAACTTCACTGATCTTTCAAAATATATTGCAATCGAATAAAAAAGCTAAAATAAAAATAATATTATTAATCATATATACCATATTTCAATCTTAACCCTTTTTACTTAAGTTGTCCGTAAAGAATCTTGCGACCCCAAAAAAAAAGATTGATACAGTTTAATACATTTGAACATTTTAGTCGCACTTGTTGGAGACTAATATGTGATATCCAAGACATTAATAGTCAATTTCTTATTATAAAATAAGTATATAGACTACATTATATTTTTACCAAAATGATGTGATTTGATAATAAAATTAACCACCACCATTTTGTTTATTGTATTTACTATTAAAATTTGATATGATCGCAAATAATATATTTTTTTGTGGTTGTGTTGAGATACAAACTAGAATAGAAGAAAACTTTCTTATATAATGTACATATACATCTATAGTATTTATAGAATTTTCAACCTAGTTAAATCTAAGTAGGACTCTAAAACAGAAAAACAAAGATACTCTTATGTAATAAACTCCAACACGTAACAAACTCTTCAACGCTCCCCCTTAAGCTGAGGCATAAATATGCAACATATCTAGCTTATCACAAATAGTTTTACTTCATGGTCCTCCAAGAGCCTTGGTGTGAATGTCTGCTAGCTGTCGATCTGTGCGGATATGTCCAAGAGAAATGACGTTATCTGCCAACTTTTCTTTGATGAAATGAACATCAATCTCAAAGTGTTTAGTCTTCTCATGAAGCATAAGATCATTAGCAATATCAATGGCATGTTTGCTGTCACTCCGTAATTTAGATCGATTAATTTTTGAAATCCAAGTTCTTAAGCAAATTGCATAGCCAAATTATCTCACACATAGTTAAGGCTATAGTCCTATACTCCGCTTCTGCATTGGATTCGGAAACTACAATTTGTTTCTTACTTTTCACGACATAAGGTTACCTCCAACAAAAATACACCATCCGGTTGTTGATCTTCAATTATTGGACATCTTGCCCAATTAGCATCACAATCAATTTTTTTATGTCCATGGTTCTTATAAAGTACTCCTTTCCCCGGAGATTGTTTCAAATACTTGACAATCCTGAGAGCTACCTCCCAATTAGGCTTTCTAGGAGCAGCCAGAAACTGACTTACCACATTTACAACAAAAGAAATGTCTAGTCTAGTTAGTGTCAAATAAATCAACTTTCCAATAAGCCTATAATACCTGTCAGGTAAATGAAATAGCTCACCCTAATATGGCAAAAGCTTGATGCTAGGCACTTGCCCCATTCATCTTGGAATCTTTGATTAAGTCAAGAGTATACTTTCTTTGAGAGATGTAAATATCTTTTCTGCTTCTGGCTACTTTAATACATAAAAAATAGTTCAAACAACCTTAATCATTTGTATGGAACTTAGATCATATGAATGTTCGAAGACTTATAATACCTGCATTGTCATTGCCAGCAATAATAATGTCATCCACATAAACAACTAGAATAAGATAACTAACATTAGTACGTAAAAAAGAGAGTGATCACTATTGGTCCATCATATTCCAAACTCAATAAGCATATATATAAATCAACCAAACTAAGCTCAAAGGGACTATTTGAGCCTATACAAAGATTTCTCCAACCGACAAACCTTTCCTTTCTCCCTCTGAGCAACAAAATCGAGTGGTTGATGCATATAAACCTCATAAGTTAGAGTGCTATTTAAGAAGGCATTTTTCACATCCATCTAAAACAAAGGGCAATTATAGGTGGCAGTAAGAGATAGGATTGGATAGACAGAGGTAGGTTTGGTAACTAGAGAAACAGTCGCTTAATAGTCAATCCCATAGGTTTGAGCAAAACCTTTAGCGGCAAGGTGAGCTTTTAATTGAGCAAGTGTACCATCAACATTTACCTTAGGAACAAACACCCATTTACACCTAACAATTTTTTTACCTTGTGGTAAGGTGACCAAGTCCTAGGTATGATTTTATTTAAGTGCTAACATCTCTTCACACATTGCACGACATCAACCTAAATAAGATATTGCCTTTAGAATAGTGCGAGGAATAACAACATCATTTAACGCATTCAAGAGTGCATGAAAAGTAGTAGACATACCTTTATAATTAACTTAATGCTAAGTACAGGATTAATTACCTTTTCATCATTCTATGGACTAATTTGCTGTAGAAGAAGCAGAAGTTGGATCTATAGTCGGATCAGTATTGGACGTGGACTTAGTGGCATCTAATGAGAAAGAACGTCGAGTGTATACTTAATCATAAAAGGTAAAAGGTTTATGAGTAGGACTTGCCATAGGAATAAGAGAGCTAGCGATATAAGTGATTTGGTTGACTAAAAAGTCATCATCAATAAATGTGGTAGATGAAAGATGAATGAGAGACGAGAAGGGAGTGGACTTTATAAAAGAGACATCAAAAGATGTAATAAAATGCCCCAAGTCAAAAGATTAACAACAATACCCCTTTTGTGTGTGAGAATACCCAACAAACATACATCGTAAGGAACGAGAATTTAGTTGAGTGAGATGAGATTGATTATCATAGACATAGCAGACACACCTAAAGATTTTAGGAGGAAGAGGGAAAAGAGGCTGAGTAAGAAATATAACCTGGTAAGGAATGTACCCCTAAAAAACAAATGAAAGAAAACAATTAACGAGATAACATGCGGTTTTCATAGCTTCACCCCTTAATTCTCTAGGAACATTCATGTGAAAGAGGAGATTTAGTGCGACCTCGAGAAGATATCGATTTTTACGTTCATCCACACCATATTGTTGAGGGGTATAAGAACAAGAAGATTGATGTAACATTCCATGTTCAGCCATGTTCAGGCATTATCACTACAAAAAACACAAATATGAGTAGAAAAATAGGCCCAAATCTTAGCAAAAAAATATTGAAAAATAGTAAACAATTTAGATCTATTTGCCATTAGATAGATTGAAGTTATTCTAAAATAATCATCCACAAAACTCATAAAATATTGAAAGCCAAGGGTAGCTAAAAAGGGAGAAGGCCCCCAAATATCTAAATACCCAAGATGAAAAGGAGTAAAGCTCTTTCATTAATACAAGAATCAAAAGACAAGCGATGATGTTTTATAAAATGAAATAACTTATAATTGAGATCAGAAACAGACTCTAGACTAAGACTCAACTTCTTCAAGATGGATAATGGAGGATGACCCAAACAGTTGTGAATATCAAGTGGCTTGGAAGACACCTTGGAGAATAGTCTAGGTGGTGTATCCAACACATATAAGTCACCAGAAACATATTCTTTACCAATTGTCTTCCTCGTCGTAAGATTTTGAAATAGGCAATGATTAGAGAAAAACAAGAGACAACAGTTTAAACTCCTTGTAATTTTACTAATAGAGATTAAATTAAATGAAGAGTCAGATACATGCAGAACATGAGACAGAGGGATCTGTGGTGTAGGACAAGCCTCACCGACACCACGAGCTCGTGTTAAGGTACCATTAGCAATTATTATTGTCAGAAGATCAGAGGCTGAGTGGTAAGTAGACAATATACCTGTACTTCCAGTTGTATGTTCTGATACGCCTGGATCAATTACCCAAGAGTAAGATGGTATAGATATGCAAGCCATAAGATTACCTGTCTACAGATAAGTGGCTATTCCAGAAGTGCCCAGTTGATTTTCCAACAATTTCTTATATTCTTCTGTTGTTAGAGTGATCATTGGCTACTCATAACCTGATTGCTCTGTCTGCTATCCAGACAGTGTAAAAGATTGTAAGGTATCATCAACTTGAGAAAGAGCTACAATGTTTTTGTCATTTTATTGCCCTCCTTATTATTTATATTTCCAGCAAAATTTTTGAACGTGACTCACTTGCCCACAAAAATGACATACTTGTGTGTTGAGTCTAAATTGACCTCCTCTACTTCTTCAATTGTTACCTCAACCTCCCTTTTAACTCTTCCTCCACGACCTCCAGATCGGGAATAGGATACCAAGGCAGCCCTGTCATTAGTGTCGCCAATAGGAGACAAAATCTCCTCGTCGCCTATACTTATGATTCGAGCAAATGCATCTACAATAAAAGACACTTTACTAGCTAATATACAATATGACCCCAAACCAAATAAATAGAAAAGAACGCTGGGACTTTCTCATTGCAACAACGTTCGTTCAGATTTGTACTAACTAGCATGAGTTTATTTAATTCTTCAAAGAGTGATTTGAACTCTATAAACTACTCAATTTGAGATTTAGCTCTTCTTTCTAGTTTACATAAAGCTTTTAAGACTCCAAATGATTTATTCATGTCCTTTACATGTTTTTGTATGAGTAAGAGCAGCATTGACCTTGGGTTCAATTAAATTCATTATACTAGTGTAGAGACGATCTTCTTCTTTCCTCCACTTGTCACACTCGATCGCTTTTGATGGCGATGGTAGGTCCTCCTCTAAGAGATTTTGTTTATCTTGTCCATGAATAGCACCATGAACCAAATTCCTCCGTTGTGGATAGCTGGCACCATTCAACTTCTTATTAGTAATACGAATCATCTCGGAAACAATCACTTTTGACTGAATTTGTCCTTCCATGGTCTCCACTTTATCACTTTGAGTACGGTGTAAGAGTATCAAAGTTCGGTATGTGACAGATCTTTCAAACAATTGATCTGTCATTCAGCCACCAGATGACAATACTGATCTTCATAAACAATAAATCCAAACCTTATGTCTGATACCATGTTGAGATAAAAACTAGAATAGGAGAAAATTTTCTTATATAATGTACATATACATCTATAACATTTATAGAACTTTCAACCTAGTTAAATCTAAATATGACTCTAAAAAAGAAAAATAAAGATACTCTTTTGTAACAAACTTTAACACATAACAAACTCTTCAACAGCTTGAATTGTGTTCAGTTGTATGAGTGTATTATATGGATGTAAAGAGTAATATTAGTTTACTTATTTAATTTAAAAGACTTTTAATATAAATTATCTTAAGTTATTTCTATAATAAAATTATTTCTTAAAATATTGATATTTAGTGTATATTTTATGGTGCATATAAACTGTTAAATAAGATTATAAAAGTATATCTAATTATCGATTCTATTGATAAAATACTAAATTAATTTGCATATTATAATTTATTTTTTTTTATCTAAATTTTTTCTTTTTCTTTCTAATATTTTATAAATGCTAGTAACCCATTTTTTTCTTGCAAAATAATTATTTTAATTATTTCTAATTTATTATTAATATTTAACATTTTAATTTGAATAATGAATTCAAGGGCATTAAGTTTAAATCACTG